>JAPQWN010000001.1:93783903-94408903 GCA_028538565.1 Umbellularia californica
GGCAAGAGGCCTGGGCATTGCAGAGTAGGGGCTTAACTTCTATGGAAGTGGAAATGGAAATGGAGGTTGAAGATGAAAGAGTGTTTGGTGATGTGATAGATTTTCGAAGAAGGCCTCTATTTGAGAAGGAACCGTTTGACACCCTGAGCCCTATTTCTATGAGTTTACAATCGAATACATGTGCAGTGCAGTGGAGCGAGGATTTTGTCCTTGGGGGCAAGCCATAGATGTGCAACTCATGTAGCCCATTGATGTTGGTCAAAATCAAAGTCAAAGATTGACCTTGCTGACATGGTGCCATTAGGTGCTCGACGGATTAGTAGGTCGTGGCATAAGTGAAGACCTATAATTTATGAAACTGGGATGCATTTAGTTGGACTATCACGAATTTGGATTTAACTTAACCCAATTGTGAAGCAGGGCATTAGTCATCATTCATGTAGTAGCCGAAGTGAGAAATATAAAACTATAATGTATCTTAGTTATATTTACTCTTTTTTCTTTCTCTTATTCAAACTATATGATAGATCGGCAACGACATTGGTAAGTAAAAAAATTGGCCATGTAGTTTGATAATCTACCAAGGAAAAGGGGTGGGCCAAAGAAATCGTTAATGGCGGTAGTAAAAATAGAAATGAAGACGTGCAAATTATTTGAGGATTTTGCCTATGATAGATTGAAATGGAGAAACGGAATTCATGTATCCAGCCCCAACATAATAGAGATAAGGCTTTGATGATGATAATGATGAAATAGATGCACTCAAAATCACACCCATGTCCCTAATATATTAAGTATAAAGGTTTTGTAGAATATATATTGAATAGAGGTTCTTCTTGTGAACGGGTTTGGTATTTTGGTTAGTGAAAACATCCAAACTTGTAAAATAGAGGTTTTTCTTGTGAGCAGGCTTGGGGTTTTGGTTAGTGAAAACATTTGAACTTGTATTATTACATTTGTAGGCTAAAAATACATTAGCGTAAATGGGTTTAGATGAAAATATATACCGTTATTATAAAATTGAGGAGTGGTAGTTCTAACATGCATTTTCTTGGGTATGTATCAACTAAAATACTTTCATATTTAAATAGTAGTAGAATGAAATATTGTAACATTACAGTATAACTTTTTTTTTTTTTTGCTATCAGAGGGTTTCCAACCCTTTGGATTGGACTAATCCCTCCGGGCCCAGAGGGAAGCCGGGTAAACACAGTGGCTGACCCAGGATTTTCATTTGAAGGGGGCTGACGATAGTCACTTGAAAGTTAATCACAATTTTATTGTACTTTCTTCACATTTACTATGTCAATAGAGAAAATGTATTGCACTTTATTAAGAAATAATCTTTGCCGCTCTTGCACTAATTACACATTTGTCAAACTTCGGTTGAGTCTAAACTAACCCCCACTGGCACAAACTGACAAAACTCCAAACTTAGGGTGATAGATTTAGGTTGTCATTGTTATCAATTCCTGGCCTGAAAATTGAAATGAATTCAATTATTATTGGGTTAAGATTCATGTTAGACCTTTGTGAACATTAGTTAGGTCAGGTTGAACTTAGGTTCTTTTCAATTTTAATTTTGCCCAATATTTGATCAGACATGTTACACCCTTCTCATATCCACCAATTCAGACTTCTACAAAATAAATGGAGCTATACTTTTTCCATGGAGCTCAATGTAAAATTGATTTTATTATAGATCTCAAAACTACTTAAAAGAAAAGATGAGGGGAAAAAGCATATCTTCGTATTGGATGATGGCTAACAAATGAGAAGCTTTAAGCTAGCTAAGTGGGCAAAAGACATAAATGTCCTCCTTGACTAAATCATGAATTGGTAACTTTTTTTTTTTAATTTGTATAAGTCTTTAGCTAGAATATATGAATGAGACTAAACTCAAGTCCTAATAATTAGGTCAATTAGGCCAGTTGTGTTTAAAACCATCATTCATTCTATGAAATCACTTTTAAAAATGAAGTGATTGATTTAGTAATAGATTTGGTTTTAACTAAAAGACAAGAAAGAGGGAAAGATATGTCAAGTCTTGATATTATTAACAAAATGACATCCAATGTGTGCCCCATCATGTAAACTGATCAACCCACTAAAGAAGTGGGCCATCCACTTTTTGTAGAGACTCAAACCCAAGCAAATTTGGTTTACATGATGGAGAGAGACACCCAGAAAGGGATTTGGATTTTTGGAGTTGGGAAAGGATTTGGGGTCTTTGGCTACTTTTAAGTGGGGGCTGGGACATAAGAGCCTTAAGAACTTTATGAGCGTTTTAAATCTTTGGTGGGGACTGAAGCCCCCAGTCCATTATACATAGGTCTGCCCCTGCGTAAACACCCTTGTGGCCCTAAGGTGGTAGCACTAGTGGACTTAACCTTCAATTCCTGAAGAAGAGAGTTACCCAGATCTCTAGCTCAGGAAGAGGGATGAACTGTAGTCATGACCACTTGGCCAACCCCTTGAGGTTTATTACAATATAACATTATTATTGAAGTTTGGCAATTTTCAAAAACTTGAATAGATTTTGAATTGAGCTGTTAGTATCTTATATTATAATATATACGCTAAATTCAAGATTGGCCTCCATTCTCAAATCATAGAAATGGTTAATAACTTTTTGGTTTTGTTGTGATATTTTTTTTTTTGAAATGACAAGATGAAGGCAGCATTTTCTAGGAATTCAATGCCATGAAAATAAAAAATATCCAATTATATATTCAAGATAACTAAAACAAATATGTAGTAAATTCTCAAGATAAGGGGATTCAGGATAAAATGAGTTCTTCTAAATTTGCAGGAATTCAATTTCATGTGAACAAATAGGTCCTATATTTCATGGCATAATGGGCTCCTTTGAATTTTTCGAAATTTAGATCTATACTAATAGACTGGCTCAATGATATTTTAATGATAATGAATTCATATTAAAGTTGATTTTTCTAAATATCTGAGTGTGTAGGGTATTTTCGTAATCCAGAAATCGCCTTCCAGTTCGGTAGCAGTACCAATTGGGGGGCTCGCTCTAAGCTCGGTCTCGGTCAGTTCGGCATTAGTGCCAGCGAGTACCGAAACCCGGTCTACATCGGTAAAGAGAACCGAATACAGTCCCTTGGAGTTCGGCATCTCATATTCCAGCAGTTGACTCCCGAGCTCGGGCTCTCGGCCCCGGATCCTCTCCAGTTAGGCCAAGCGCCGAGATGAATACCGGACGTCTAATCTCCATTATGGGATGGGACAGCTGCAGTACATAGCACCCTGACAGATAGGGTGGCCGCCGAATGTTGATAAGGGACCTTCCCTATCACTTCCACATTTATGTGAGGGATTTGAGGAGATATCCGATGGGACAAGCATCCTCACCTACCCCCACTAAGGATCTTAGAAGTAGGCTGATGGGACAAGTATCTCTACCTACCTCCACTGTGGAATCTTCCATCCCTCTCTATACATACTGGCATGGTAAGCCATGAACAGGTACACACAAAAAAACGCAAGATACATAGTTTACATCGCCATTTTGCTCATCTTCTTCCTCACTTCACCCTAGTTCAGTGACTGCACTAACTCAGGCGTCGGAGTGCCTTTGGCTGACAGCAGCCTCGGGCCCTGATCTCTGTTTTCTCTTCTCTTTCAGATTTCAGATCATCAGAGACGTTCCTGTTCTTCTAAACAGCCTCTCTGTAAACCCTCATCATCACCTAAACCAAGTCCGTAATTTTTAGGCACGCACACTGAGAATTCAATTCTAGGAAAATTCAATAACCATAAGGTGCACACCTAAGGAGACTTAAATCTGAGCGGTTTTGTCGTTGCTCCTAGCATGAAGAAGGCATGGAAAAACTTAGAGTTTTGAAAAGGGAGAGGGAAAAGTTATATCTAAAGATGAGCTACCTGCGCCCCTATTGAATATTGAAAAGTAAAGTAATATAACATAAGAATGAGGGTGCTATCCTCGTACTGAAAATATATATCGAAATGTACACATATAGAGAGAGAGCATGAAGCCGGCCTCCTACAGGAGTCCGGTACATATGTGTGCCTCATTACGGGCAAAGCTACGATACAGCGGGTTGCATCATACTATGATGCAGCGTCTGACATATGCAAGTGGGTGGGGCCCACCCTTAAGAAATCGAACCCATTCATTGGTTTTAACACTCATTGCATGTGGGGGTATACATATAAAATATTATTCAAATCAACAATATGCACACCCCGTTGGATTAATTAAATCCTGAACACATCATTCAGTGAAGTTGGGCACATATTTAAAATTAATATGTCAATTTAACGATAGTCCTCACGAAAAGCACTTTGAAGTTATATGTGCAAAGAAGAGGATGTGTGTAAAAGACGATGGACAGGTTGGATTTTTTAAGGGGTGGGCCCCACCCACTTGCATATGTCGGACGCTGCATCATAGTAAGATCCAGTGCTGTTCTGTGGTAGCTTTACCCCCCCTCGTTACCATCTATAGAGGAAGTGGAAGTCAATAGTGGGGCCCTCCTTTCGAAAACCTTCAGTTAGAAGTGAACACCGATCATCTCCCCATGCATTCTTCAAATTCTAATTCAATAGGAGTTGCCCCCACCATAACATTAAATATATTAATAAAACATAAATAATGCATTGAATATCATGATATGATTCTTCGTATGGTGGGACCGACTCGTATTGGAGAGCGTACGATTTTGGAACATCCAATTAAAATTGTGCGTGCCTAAAAATTACGGACTTAGTTTAGATGGTGATGGAGGTTATGGAGAAATTGTTTAGCTGATCGGGGATGTCGCCAACGGCCTAGATCCTGAAAAGGAGAAGAAAACAGAAGTCAGAGCCCCGGGCTGCTGCCAGCCAAAAGCACTCCGACGCCTGAGTTAGTGCAGTCACTGAACTAGGGTGAAGTGGGGGAAGGTTTGAGCAAAGTAGCACAGTAGAAGCTGTGTATTGCATACCTATTCATGGCTTTCCATGCAAGCATATATAGAAGAGAATGGAAGGTTCCATAGTGGAGGTTGGTGATAGTACTTGTCCCATCAGCCCATACCTAGGACCCTCAATGGGGTTATGTGAGGGTACTGTCCCATCGGATCTTTCTCCAAATCCCTTACATAAATGTGTATGTGATCAGCTGATAGGAAGATGCCCTTATTGATGGCCGGCGGCCACCTTATCTGTCAGGGCCTCTTGCAATGTGGCTGTCCCATCTCATAATGGGGATTAGACGCCCAGCGTTCACCTCGGCCAAGAGACCGAACTGGAGAAGGCACTGAGATCGGCTAAGCTTGAGGTCGGACACGGATGTCGAGATACACGAGGCTGAGTTCGGAGGGGGTGGCCAGTATTTTCACCGGGACCAATCCCATCTCGGTGCAAGTTGGCACGTTGCCGTGCTGGACAGATGAAGTCGGGGCATTCCCTGCTTGGTACTGTTACCGAAGTCAGGAGTAACCTCAGTTTCGGTAAAAACACTCCACACAAAAATAAAGGGCATTTAATTTTATCCTTTTATATTTTCAATAAATGAGTTAAATTCTTCTCTATTTGCTATAGGAAGCACACAAAAGATTCACAGTAAGGATGACAAATGTCAAGAAAACCATGGAAGGAGAACTGCTAGTTTCAGAACTCTCTCCTACATGCCAAATCCTCATCTATAAGGCTATCACTACCGTAATTGCGTTTTCCTCTTTCGTGGGGCTAATTGCAATTGCTTCCACTCGACCCCCTCCCTAGGCCCCTGGCTATATTGGCCCCTCTTGAGCCAACCTTAATTTGGTCAGTTCAGTCCCTGTCACATTTCTATTCCCCATGTCCAATCAGGTCCGTTTTCTTAATTGTAGTATAGTTAGCTATATAGGGCCCACTTGAGCGTTGAGCCATAATGATTTGTGCAGTCCTTCTCACGCTCTTATACGTGTAATGTGGTATCATGTCCCTTTCCATGCCTTTCACACTCTTATCCCCGCAATCTGGCATGATGCCCATTCTATATATCGGCATCAAACCTTTATTTACTATTAGATTGAATAAAGCATTAAATTTTATAGGTATGTTTGGTAATATGTAAGGAATCCATATATTTTAATGACACGTATGGCAAACTTAGTAGAATCCTCTATTGTTCTGTTGGAACCAAGCCATCTTTAAAGAGGATTTCCTAAATAGAGTTCCAAGTTTGACTAAAGAGAGGAATCTCACAATATATACTAAAGGTGACCCATCGATAATAGGATTTTTATTTTTTTTTTATTTTTTGTAAAATTTTCATGATCCTTGAAAAATCAAGGGTTGACCTTTATCTTTTATCCCCAAGCATTTTTTTTTTCTGCTCTTTAGAGAACTTGAATGGTTCAGATCGTACAAGGTATCACATGATCTATGAGGGATCCACGACTAAAATTTGAGCACCTAGTCGTATTTGGTCTCCTGTAAATGATGTAGAGTTCGAATCATGATTTTGAGGCCCAGAAAGAATCAAAAAATTGAAAAAGAGGGACTGCCTAAGGCTCAATTTTTATACACATTTCAACAATGGTCGGGAGTTTTGCCATTTTCTCATGATCCATGATGAATTACATACTCAAATCATACCCCAAAAGCACTGAATGGTTCGAATTTCGCAACAGGAGCCTACAGAGGTCCAGATACAGTGATGCAACGTTTTGGACATCAAAGTATAAGATGAATCAAAGACAGATATTTGATTTTCTAGCTGTTCCGAACCCCCTAAACATGATTAACAGATCTTGATTTTGGGACCCATTAAAAAAAAAAAAAAAAAACTGATGACCCCTAAACTAGCGCCAAATTCACAATAGCAGCGTGTTTCAATGCAAGCGTAGATTTCCATTGTCCGTCAGGAATCGTCTGATTTGGGAAATATATGAAAAAGGAGGATTCCTGAAGTCTTCCCTTGGTTTTCCATGCTCATCCAAATGTGGATTTTCTACAGAATTGAAAAACATCGCGAGGATTCCTCAAAGAGGACGTTTGCCAAACGTTCATTGCTCCAATGAAATTAGTGACAAGAAACTCAAGAGGAAAAGAAACCTGAAAACAAATCAATACATGCTAGACTGTTGCTTCCATTAACTCAAATTGTATACAAGAATCGAATTTTACTGTTGCTTCTTTCATGTTACAAACAGTGGGAAAGTTAGATGAGACCCCCTTTCTCTTTAGAAACAAAAAGGAAAAAGAAATTCTGACTGAAACTGAGTGAGTGAATCCATTCAAAATTTATATATCCATCTACAGTTCAGGCCAGGGCTAGAATTCCTTTAGTTGGACGAGTTGTCTCCCTGATCCGATTGCCTCTCCGGCACTGAGGAGAGGAAGACTGTAGCCTCTTCCTTCTATTCCTTTCCCTCAAGCAGCGATCCTCCAGCTCCTCATACTCATCCATCAACATTTGCCTGCACCGACACTCCACGCTGCAGAATCCCTGGTCACCCCTGCCATAATTCAAAAAAAAAAACACCAACACATTCTCTCAATCATCGTTTCATATACACAAAACATTCTAATTCTTATTTCTCATGTTTTAGAAAGTAGCCCATGTGATGAATGGAATAGGAGAGTTGAAAGAATAGAATGATTTTGAAGAGATGAAAGCTTCTGTTACCTGTACATGTAGATATCTTTGCTGGGGCTCAGCTGCTTCTTGCATAGATGACAGGCTTTGAGGAAACTTGAGATTGTGGGAGATGGGGGAGGTGTTTGGTTAATGAACATGAATTTGTTGACGATGTTGGTTTCTTTCTGACTACTGTGGATGAGGATTCGCAATCCAACTGGGTGGTTCCCTCCACTGCTCGATTTTGATTTTGAACTGCTATTATGACCACCATCACTACTCCCACTACTATTGCCACTGTTACTTGTATCATTGATGTGGTTAGTGTGGTCTTCTGCTATGGCATGTCTTCTTGACTCACCCACTCCACTTGGAATGACTATGCTTTTTGTTAGGCTTGGGGCTTGTGTTTCTGTAACTCCAGGTATTCCCTCACCTATCTTCAAAGTGCTTTTGCATCTGGGTATGATCTCCATTTCCATTCCCATTTTCCCAATCAGAGAGAGAGAGAGAGAGAGAGAGAGAGAGAGGATATGATCGATGAGGTGTGAAGGGAAGGTGTGATGGAGATTTAAAGGCACTTGTGCCCACAAGGGAAATGGAGATTTTGCCCACGTGGGAACAATCTCTGTGTTCACTTTCAACACTTACTATTATTAATTTTGTTTTGTTTTATTCCTTTCTCATTCTTTTTTTTTCAGAAGATTTCAGATGGGATTCGGTTTGGAGCTTGTTACTATCCGTCTCCCAACTCTCATGGCTAAGGCGTGGATTTTTCTCTTTATGCTTTTTTAAGTGGGGCCTGAAGTACAGACTCACCTGGCAGTTGTCTGTCTAATTTCACAATGACAAATTCTGTTTATTGCCAAGAAAAGAGACACCCCGTACACCGCAGAGGACCACTTGTAATATCTGAAACTTCTTGGAACTAAAAATCTGATTCGCTCAGGCATGCTCTTTTAAAAAAAGTATAATTTTTTTTCTCATTTTTAAAAATAAATATATGAAGATTTAAAATTAAAAAAAAAATATAAAAGTTTTCTACAGTTCTTTCAATCAAGTATTTCCTATACGTTAAAAATGACAAAAAAACCCTTTATTTTATAATATATTTTTATTTTTTCGGAACCTCTTTCATCCCCAAAATAAGTCATTTTCAATATTATGATAATAACCATTTAATGAAGTTAATATTTCTTGGTCATTCGGAATCTCCTTTTGTCAACCATCCATGTATAAAAATACTTGAAGTGAGACCTGTTACATCTTTTGGGTTAAATTTGATCATTTATAATTAAATGATTTATTAGAGAAGAATTAAAAAAAAAAATGTTACAAGGGCATTTGTCATTTCTCAAAAATTTTAAACGGAGAGGACTTAGTTGAAAAAAATTATAAAAAATCTTTACATTTTTTGTGAAGTATGCAAATGTTCGTATACTTTTTTTTTTAAATGAGCTAAAAATCATATACCCTTTTAAAATTTTCTCAAAAACAAAATCCAACATCCTTGTTGATGGTCGTTAATATCGAGTTGTTTGGATTATCAATAACTAGGTACTGGCTCCACAATTTTTTATTCGAACGAGGTGCATTTGTTACTTTGTTGACCGTCAGAACTCACTCGGGCTCCAAAAGGAAGTCACGTTTTCGAACTCGATAATTAAGTGAGAAAAGGTGGAGGGAAACGTGAGAAAAGGGGGACAGGTGGGACAGAGGATTAAAATAGAAAGATGTCAGAGGAAATGAACACTCTCTGACATACACGTGCAAAAGATGTGTATATTTGGTAATAAATTATATATAAAGAAGACTAGTTAACTGCTACCTTCCCCTACAGGGCACCGACCTTCTCATGGGTACCCAATGTCGGAAACAACAGAAAACATGGAATATATGAAAAAAAAAAAAACCAACCCTCGGCCTTATTGGTAATTATATATATAAAATAAAGTATAGTAAAACATCAAATCAAAAAAGAATAAAATATGAATAATTACTATACGAACCTTCTTAAAGTTGCCAATAGCCCTAGAACAGCCTCCAAATATATATTTACTGCAGAGTGGTTCGATCCGGATATCACAGCTTGCGATATCCTAGGAATATAGAATATCTCACAATCACTTGAACAATCCGTGTATTTATTTTTTTCTTTGACCGTGGAACCACCAAACCACCATCCAAACTGTTATATAGATATATGAATGTAAGAACTAATATCGCACCAAATCTGAACCGTTGATCTATCACGCTTATCGAAAAATTTGTAAGAAAGTCACGTTGTTTTTCAAAATTTTTTCGATAACCGTGATAGATCAACGGTTCAGATTTGGTGCGATATTAGTTCTGACATTCATACATCTATCCAACGGTTTGGATGGTGGTCCCAGAGTCAAGGGAAAAAAGAAAAACACGGACTGTTCAAGTCTTCCCACTTCTGATTGTAGGATATCCTACATCTCTAGGATATCGCGGCCTGCGATATCATACGGATCGAATATCTCTGCGGTAAATATATATTTTCCGGTTGTTCTGGGGGCATTATCAGTTTTAAGACCGTCTGTACGGTAATTGTCCCAATAAAATATGATGGGGTTATGATTGTATTTTATTTTTAGTTATTTGATATGAAATCTTTTTTACTTTTTGTATAAAAAAGTGGGGATTTTTTTTCTTTTTAATGGAGAAAAGATGTTGCTTTTTCCTTATTTTTAAAAGATGGAAGAAATTTTGAATTAAAGAGTTATTCATATGACCATTTGTCTGAAAAATGGAGGCTTTACTTGACTTTTACTAATCTAGTAAAGTGTAAAACGAGCTCTTCTAAATAGTGGCAGAGGAGGGGATCCTTATTTTATAATTTCTCACATTCTATAATATCATTAAATAATTCAATATTGCATAATATCATTAAACCATAATATTTGGATGTTAAATCATTCCGTGATATTATGGGATGTCCCTTTTTTCAAATGAATTTTACATGTAGATTATTTCATGATATTATAAAATAAAACTCTTTTGCCATCATTATGATGTGTTTAGGTCTCCGTCGTATTTCTTTATTTTAAGGGATTTTCTTAAAACTCCTTAAAAAAAAAGGAACATTACATTCTAAGATCTAATATACATATATCAAGTGTTTTCTACTTATAAAGTAAACCAGGTAAATTTGCAATAGGTTCTAGTTAAACGTACTCCGATAGAAGTTGAGCCTAAAATAAAGTTTGTATCAATGGTGATCAATATGATTGCGGGCTTAACTTTAGGGACGCTAATTTTGGTGTTGGAGTTTATCCCACCATTAGATTAATTATTGCTATATCATATATTGATGTGGGCTTAATCTTTATTGGATTTAATTAATATCCTAGCGCAAATAATCATCTTGAACAATTAGGATTTTAATAAGTACACTCAGGAAGATATAGAGTACCTTATTTGGGGATTTGTCTGGTTGTGATATTAGGAAGATATAGAGTACACTCAGGAAGATATAGAGTACATTGTACCATTTCCCTTCTTGTTCATCTAGTGTACGATACACGTGGATGTATTCTAATCTGATTCATCAATGGTGGAGTTTCTGTCAATGGGCTAAATGAAGATGACAGTCATGCAGATAGGTTGAAAAATGAGGAAGGGATTGCTGTCTATAGGTTGAAAAATGAGAAATGGATTGCTGTCTTTTGTTTCAAATTTTGGTGGCAATGGGTCACATAAATGGAAGGCGTGTATAGTCACTGAACTCTGCTTAGACAGCAAAAAAGCGATCCGTAGAACACATTTGTATAAAGTTGGGGTTTTGTGTTCATAGATTTTTGTTTTCCAAGCACTAATGTAAGTCATTTAAAATCTCTCCATAGGAAATGATATCTTACAAACCTGATCAAATCATTTTAAACGTTTCTTAGAGAAAAAGACGTGATAAGTGGGGTTTAAAATCGTAACCTATTTCTTCACTTCACAAGAATATTTGTGTAGTGGGAGACTCACTAGGATTTAGAAGAACGACTATGTGGCATTTACCATACGGAATGTGTATTACTTTCTATAAACTCTATAATGGGGCTCATATATAGATGATTTGGACAGTTCAGTGTAAAAGTTATCCCCTTAAATCATATATCCTCACCAATCTTCATTGTGTCTTACTGGTTGCATGATTAGGAGTACATGCAAGAGGTCCACCGTCAAGAAGAGCAATATGATGGAAATGGAACTGGTGCTGATGCGACGTCGGTGCTGACATGGTGTTAATAACATTTCCATCATGGTGACCATGCGCACGTGAGACACAATCCATTTGAACCGAGGACTCAAGGATACAAAATTGGAGGGGATGAAATTCACATTGAATAATGAAATCTCTACGTCGCCTCCACCATGATCCGGGCTCACAGTCAAGTAGGCCCGGATCCAAGCCGGAGAGTAGTGAAAGAGAGATTCAGGGTAGGGAGACGATGTTTGTCAATTGATGCTACTTTTATTCATTAATAAACTATTTCGGCTTGTTTTGTGTTGGTCGATAAAAACGTGGGGCAAAAAGGCCAGAGCACCTGACAAAATGACGACGAATGGATTAGAAGAAATGATAAGTTGTAACGACGAAACCGAGTAAAAAAGATGAATATAAATTATTGTATGTACTACACGTGTTCCCCATATCTAATCGCCTCACCGGTGGCCCAAAGGAAAAGGAAATTTTAGCATCCTGGTAAGGACCTACCATGTGCACTCTTATCAACTCCTTTCTTTGTTCTTCTTTCTTTTCCTCTTTTCATCCTTATCTAAAAAAACTCTTGTAGGAAGAAATTACTACATGAAATTTTTTTTTTTGGGTAAGAACAATATGTATTTTTTTTGTTAATTCTAATAAAAAGCTCAAAAGAGAGAGACACAATTATAAAAAAAAACAAGAAACCATACATACAATGCCTATGCTAAAGTTACATGACAAATTGGAGTGGAAATGTACATGGAAACTACTTCTCGTAGTTAAAGGATCATTGAATAGAAAATTAGATAGAGTGTGTTGGTTTTCAGAAAAGATATCTGGCAATTGGTGCTATGGTTAAGGGATTTTGCTATAGTTTTTGAGATGAATGTAAAAGTAATGGTTGCGTAGTCGCATTTTCAAGTTGGTTTGCCTCTCTGCCAGTCATGAAGCTCAACTCAAGGAAATGGATGATGATGATGATGATGATGATCGCTTATGCACTATGCATTCAGATCGTCTTAGAGGCGGAACCCAACTCTCCATTACGTATGCATGGTGCATGAATGGTTCATTAATAATAATAATTGTAGGAAATCGTGTGGCCCGCATGTCACGGATCCCGCGTTAGATTAAACAAGGTTGATGCCAACAAAGAATATAATCCCACTTAATGTGAGATTGAATATCTGATCCTACTAATAAGACTCTTAATATGATTAGTTGATGTGAGTTTCTTGACAAAAAATTTCTCTAGTAAGTGTGACTCTTTGGGACTTGTTTATTTAAGATAAAGGAGCCTTAGGGTTGATTATTATTTCATCCATTGGAGAGGCAGAGGCGAAGAGATCCGTTGAGCTTCCCAAACGCCGGAACGACACAAAGATCTTCGCGTGTCGGAATCTCTGCTTCCAAATCCATCAATAATAATGATAGCCATTGTAAATTTATATTACCACAATTAGACACTTTTAGGAATTCTTATTCTGAAACATAGGAGTGTTGGGCGTGCCAACCAATAGGGAAGACGTGTGGTGAGTGCATCAATGGTCTAGAAGACTTCTGTTAATTAGGACCTTTTTATTTTATTTTTTATTATTTCTGAAAGACTTTTGTTAGTACTTACCTCCCATTTTATCTGGATAAGAAATTTTTACTGACGCTGCAAATTGGTCGGAGGCTATTATGCAAAATATCTTTAAAGTCTTTTATTTTCGCTTTCTTCACAATTAAATGCTCTCACACCTACATACACATCCTCTTCAAGGACCCACACCATTAACGCTACATTCTAGAATTGCTCACTACTTGTTTCTATGGAGAGGAGCTGCTTCAACATTGAGCCACCAAGAGATTGGCTCTTAGAGCGTGCTTCTTTGCATATAATTGAATTTCTAGGAACTTTAAAAGAAGTATTTTCTAAAATGGATAAGATTAAAGAAAAAAAAGGTGAGATTTAAAAATGACTATAGATAATAACTCCTTCAGAGGACAATGAACGAAGGAGAGATGGAAAATAAAAACCTACCCATCACCCTTCTAGATCGAACCTTAGTAGTTAGTCAGGTCCCAACTACATCTTCTACCTTATATCCTCTACCTTTCACGTCTTTCATAGTCCTTGAGGTTGTGCTAAAATTTGTCGTAGTTAGAGATTGATGTAAGTGTGTTAACCTAGGTACTTCAATTTGACCATGATAATGGCTTGACCACGATCAAATTTTGAGCCAATGTTAATACATAAGAGGAGTTTAAACCATCTTATTCGTCAAAGTTAACAAATTTGACCATGCTCTTCACGAGAGCACATTAAAAATTCTAAACTCAATAAATGTCTTCATTTGGTGGGAGCTTTACTGTAGCTTCATCCAAATAAAAGTTAGGCCTACATTCAAATTGATTATGTACGTACAAAAGTATAAGGTACTTTTTAAGAAATAGCATATTGTACTTGCATACATCGATGGGGACCAAACATCTCATATTAATGTGTGAGGGCCTCATGCAAGTCTTCCTTTTTCTTTCCTTAACTCTTCTGCCCTCATCAGTCAATATCCATGGATGTCGCATTATCTGGCAATATCGACTGATATCGGGCATAATTCCTTAACAGAAACCATTTCTTCCTTATCTTTTTGTAGTCGCTTTTCCAAAAGTCGTTTCATCGGTGGCTCGAGTCCTCGATTTAATTTCTTTATTTACCTTTCATTTGTCTTCTTCTCCGAATTGCTTAGCTCCACTGATTTTATTTGTGGTTGTCATTTTCTTATTTCCTTTGGAAGGTTGTGAATGTTTACTAACAGAGATTGAATTAGTGAATCGAGATGAATGGAAATGGAATGTGATGAATGGAGATGAAATATTATACTTGTGAATGGAGATGATGTTAAATTCTTAGTGCAAGTGATGTCATAAAAAGGTATTTTGTAATATCTACAAACTTTTTTTTTTTTTATAAATATTTATGGTGATATCATAGGATGTGAGGAAGGTTTTACATTTTGTTTTGCAGTAAATTGTCGAATATCAAGAGCATATGGAAATATAGGAAGATATCGCCCGCCGTATGCTGCTAATATCCCATAATTTATTGCAAAACAAATCAATGTAGTACTTATGTAATTAATTCAAAGTAGATTTTTTTTTAAAAGCACATTTAATACGATGTTCATGTGTTGTATTGCTTCATGAATTCTTCCGCACTAAAACCATAAAAAGAATAAGACGTGCAAAAAAAAAAAAAAGGATATTTTATTATTAAATTGTTTTAAGAACCTAGAATAGCCAAAGCAGAAAAAGAGGATAGTGTTGCGTAAAAAAGAAAAGAAGAGAAATGGAAGGTAAAATTGAGAGAATTGAGATATGGTACCACCGAAGAGGAAGCAACAAAATAGCTAGAGATAACGGGTGGAAAAGGTGAAAAAGAAATGAATTTTCTACAAGGAATTTATGTTCAACATCCAACGACATCACCATATGAAGGCCAAAAGGTTAAAAAAAAAGAAAAAAAAAAGAGAATTTGTGAGAGAACCACACGCATTAATATGAGATGTTTATCTCCCCGCTGTTGTATACAAGTATAAGAGGCTTTTGCTAAAAAAACCCCTAAAACATATTATAAGAAATTTACAAATATACTTGGTTAATATGATAATGGGCTCAACTCTGATTGGAGTTAGATTTAAAGGGCACCCATATTAGATGGAGACATTTTTGTTTTCAATGGTTCAAACTTTTTGTAAGTGGACCCCTTTGAAGAGTATAACTAAATTTTCTCTAATTGCAGGGATCTAGGCACTACAAAAAGGGCATAGAATGCAAGCGAGTTGAATTGATGAGAGGTTGAAGTCGATAGAAAATAGGGGATTTGACAATTCAATGCCTTTTAGATACTCAATTTCCAAATTCATGACTCAAAGATACTAAATGTCACCATAGTCGTTTGACCTTAGATCCCATGATATCATGGGTTTTTAAAAACCCATGATATCATGGGATCCAAGTAACTTTTCAACTTTTAACATGTAGATCCCATGATATCATGGGTTTTTAAACCCATGATATCATGGGATCCAAGGCAAAAAAAAAAAAAAAAAAGGGAAGACCGGAGTCAAAGGACTCTAGTGACATTAGCTTACTTTGAGTCATGAATTTGGGAATTAGGTATCTAAGAGGTACTGAATTGTCAAATCCCCTAGAAAATATCTGACTGGAGTTTGCTCTTACGAATGGCCAGAAAATGACTTTTCAAATCCTAATCGCCGGATATTTCAAGGACTTTGTCTACATATGTAACAATTTCTCAGCAGTCTACTTCGAAGGGGCCCATGGAAATTGACAGGAGGCCAGGAGAAAAATCTTTCCAGTCCTCTATTCAACTAAACGAGCAAGCCTAATAGTAAACAGAGAGAGATAAAAAAAAAGGGGAGCAATTCAAAGCTATGTTGGGGCTTTAGTTCTTCATGTCACATTTTGGGATGTCGTTATAGTTGCTCTGGCACAAAGAAGGGATAATGAAAATCTTGCCTTTAGACTTAAAATGAAAACAGGCCCATTTGTAAGATTTAGAAGTAGAGGGAAGTGAAAGTAGTATTGTAGAGGTGAAGATTCAAAGGGTCAAGGTGAATGGAGATGAAGATGAGACTAGAATTTGACTAACCAGAGTAATAATTGTGTTTTTCCAAAGCTGAGGCCCCTTAATGATGCTTTGAAGGTTCTTCACAAACTTAGTACCATTTGACCTAACAGGCCTTACAAAAGTGGAGTTGTTGGCAGCAAGGGGGTTATACAGTTGGTTGTCAACCCCACATGTCACCCTTATAAGGGTTTGATCCTTGGGTGTGCTACTCTTTCTACTTTGTGGGCTTGGTCTTCCACTTATATGGGTTCTCCTTCCCAATGTGTAGGTTTTTCCTCTTTTCATTTGGGTGGGCTTTTCTTTCCATAGTACAGACTCTCTTGGTCCCAGCCCCTAGGTTGGGATAAAAAAAAAGTGAAGTCGTTAAGTGGGTTTATGTGTTTAAAAAAAAAAGTGCCCAGGTCGAATGCTCACAAAGAGGTATCTTTTTGAACCCTACTTTGCAGGAGATAGATTACCCATCCATTGAAAGAAATGTTCCCGGCATTTCCTCATCAGATGGTAATCATTAACATAATTATTCTTCTGGCACTGGCAACTATCTATACTAACATGCATTTTATCAAGAAAGAATACGGGGATGTACATGGGTGGTTCGGTTCGGTTTAGAAGGGAACCATCAACCAAACCGAACCCAATGGTTTTCTATTTTCTCAAACCAAACCGAACCGCCCATCTACTCAAACCGAACCAAAAGGAATTGGTTCGGTTTGGTTCAGTTATGGTTTTTTTTTTTAATTTTTTTTTCACAAAAAAATGGCAGTTCAATTAGTGAGAGTCGTTGGACTTTAAGTAACATAGTGAGGGTTTGAGTCTTCTTCAAGTAATTTCTCATTTCCTTTATATATTTTATAAAAATATATATTTATATAATTAGTTCGGTTAGGTTCGATTTGAGCGGTTTAACCACACCTTCAAACTGAAAACAAAACCGAATTGAATGATTTGAAGGAAATTCAAACTGATCTACTTCAAAACCGATTTAGATCGGTTAAGCTGTTCACCCTTTTTTTCTTCTACACCCTATTTTTTTTGTGTGTTTCGGTTCAACAATCAGTAAAAGTCAGACAATTGCCAAACTACAGGAGGGCAGGCCTGATATTGAGGAAGTTGCATCATTCAAAGTTGGCCCAAAAAACAGAAACTGCAATTTCCCCCCCTGAAAAGAACAATTAGATCACTCTAGATAAATCATCCAAAATTGTACTTTTCTCAAGGGTTAAAACTCCATTGTCCTCAGATTATAATACAACAGATGACGTAACTCTGGCGCGTTTAATTATAAATCACTTTATATTCCATAAAGCTTGTGGTTGTGAGATTTCTTTATTCATTGATGCCCCATAATAATGTGGAAGTAGAGTTGACATCACACACCAATCAGGAGTACTAGCTAAGATAATGAATAATCGGGTCCCATGTTAGTATGAAGGACTAAAATATGTTTAAGAAGCAAATAAAATTAAGCTTAATTTATTAGAAATAATTAAAAAAAAATGAAGAAAGATGACCAATGTAGACAATTCACAAGTGCCTTGGGCTCTGATTTAATTCCTTCCATAACTGCCTGTGTATTAGTATCTCTCATTTTTACAAATTCTATGCTAGGCACGAACAATACGGGTAGGATCCAAGATCAGTGGTACTTATAATTCACACTGATTGAAAGGCATTAAATTTTTTTTTTTTTTTCCAAAATGACAGGCCTAACTTGACCTCTTGACAAATGTGCAGGGTGTTCAATTTCACATTTCTCACTTGAAGAAGCTTTACAATCTGTGATTGATCAGACCATACACCACCACTACCCCCATGATAAAGCAATGGTCTATGTTTGGCTCCACCACCAAACTCAAAACATCATCTCCCAATGACACACCTGAGCTTGACTGCTTTTGCTTCACCTGTCCAAGTAACAAAAAGAGATCAGACTTTGAACGTTATTTACCAGCATCAGGTAAATTCATTTTGATTGCAACATATATACACACATCCATGAGCCAAAACCACAGAAAAAAAGAAACTCACCTCTGCAACAAGTCCTCCAGTTTGATCCACTATTCGGCAGGCTGGTTTCCCTATTGCTACTTCTATCCTATAGGAATGTGATTGATCTTTATCCCACCCCAGCGTAACTTCACAAGGCGACTTTCCCTTAAGAAATTTCCATGGTTTTCTTACTCTAAACCATCGCTTCTCTTCTGGTAGCTTGAGATCAATGCAATTGTAACCTTCCCAATGGCCCAACAAGCAATATTTCTGCGGATTGGTAAAATGACAGTGAGACCGTGACCCATCTCAAATCAAAACTTTTGCAGGGACGTTAACAATGACTTTGCACATAATACTAGTTGCAACTTAATTTTCTTACCTTTCTAAGTATGGTAATGAGAACATTGCCTCTAAGATCCATGAGATGGGCTCTGTTGCTACACTTATGATTGTAGTTGTCGATACGGTAGACGATCTGACCATCTGAATCATAGACGGTGCAAACCGTTTCCTTTAAAAATGAGTGATTTCATCCATATAGTAAAAGTTTCTCTTGTTGAAGTCATATAATTGGAAGTAGGAATAAGAGGAGGAGAAGAAGGATAGATCTTTGCCATTAGAAAGGATTGTATGGTCTCCTGGGGTCTTGCACTGCATTCTTATAGACTCTTCGCCTGCAAAGTGGTAGCTTAATCATCTCATGAAAATCATGGATCATCTATATTATCTTAATATTTAGGCAGATGGGATGGAACCCTCCCTTCCCTTGAAGCCAGTGAAAAAAAATAAAATAAATAATAATAGTAAAAGTAAAGAGGTTGGCCTCTCCCATTGTTTATACTTGGATCTTGTGTCTTTCATCACGTTTAAGCCTTGAGAAAGCAGTTTTCAAGTCGTGACTAGAGCAAATGAAAATTTGCATACATGGAAAATGCAATTTTCTCTATAGACTGACCTCGTTTTCACTTGTATGATCAAATTCTTATTATACCAAAAACCTGATAAGAACCTCTTTAACCATCTCAACAACACAATAATCTAAGTCAATTATGTTAGGAAGAAAAGAACAAAAGATGCAAGCAAACCACATACAGATGACACACAGATTTACATAGTTTTTTCTCTCTTAAGGTACGTCCACGGATTACACCGATTCCACTATGATCAAAGGCAGAAGATGAGAATACAAGATACAACTTCTTTTGCATGTGTCTAGGATTTCTACTATGTCTAGGGATTCAGAAATTCAGTCGGTCATGTACATGTATGTGCAATAAGTGTTTGCAAATCTACGTCAAATGTTATTAGCGCATTTTGATCCAAAGAGAGATAGATGGCAATGGGCTGGGTATAAATGAGGACCCATCCCTACCCGCTCTTATTATGGGCGGGTTTGGGTTTTATTATTCCAACCTACCCTGCCTCGATTATATAATATATGTATACTTATTACTAAAGTGATAGATAAAACTCATTTGGTGTAAATACTTTTGGCCTTAACTTCAGGCATGTGGGAAGAGAAATTGGTGTGTTCAATCTATACTACACTCAATGCTCATGCATGCATATATATATATATATATATATATATATATGTGTGTGTGTGTGTGTGTGTTCCAACCAAACGATCGAGGTGGATTTAGCATCACATCCTACTGACTCGTCATGAGACAAGTCATCAGGTCTGGATGAGCTAAATTCGAGATGGGCCAAGTTTGGGTTTACCCCTACCCGTACCGAACCCCTGAGTGCCATCCCTCACATACAGAGAGAGAGAGAGAGAGAGAGAGAGAGAGAGAGAGAGAGAGATCACTAGGGGAATGAATGAATGAGATCACTAGGTGGTTTGGATTTTGTTATAGTATCATCCCTTTGAGACTGGAGAGGTTTTGGTAGCGTGGGTCCCTCCATGAAAAGCTACATAAACAGCTGATTAGGTTTGTCAATCTAACGCTGAGACAAGGGGGCTTGCCCAGCTTAAAAGGCTCTAAAAATGAGGGCTTTTGTTTCTAAGGAAAAACCTTAAAACCGGGCTTAAACAATTTTTTGAAAGCCCTAAATTTGAGGGCCAGGCTTGGATAGTATTGGCCCAGCCCAGCATTGGCCCTGGCCCTGACCCTCCTACTTTTATTTATTTATATAATATCTATATATATATATTTATACATGTAAATATATACTAAAATCTCCTTATCATAGTCACTTAGCAGCAATAAAAAGGGGAAGTGAAAGCAATTTCATATCCACCTGCCCATTACAAAATGTCCTAAAAATCCATACACACATACTTGGTTCATTTTATCCATATTCAATTATTTAACTTATGCATTGTACTTAATACAAAAGCAATAAGTGTTGCACGTACGGTTGCTTCTAATCCCCTCCCCCCCTCCCCCTTTTTTTTTCTAGTTTTATTGCTTTTTATTTAGGCCTTTTATTATTTTATTTTTATATATTTTTGTTAGTGCTAAAGGGGGTATACTCCTTATTATTAATAAGGATACACTTTCTCATCTGTAAAGTTACTTGGATTGCGTAGTTTGTATGTGCATAGAACTTTAAATATATATAATTACCCAAATATCTTTTTAATTAGATAATTATAACTCTTAATTTTCAAAAGTCTAAACTAATAGTATTTCTTAAGTTTATTTATTTTTGTGATCGAAATCCAACAACGGTTAATAATCTAATCAATGTTTAAATTGAAAATGCTAATGGATAAAAGATATATGTGAACGTAAATAGTTTAAGATTTTTAAAGATAAGAAAATGCTGGAATGATTTCATACATGAGAATTCCTGTGAAATGTGTGAAATAGATCATACTTTTTAACTATTTTCCTTTTTTGACAAAATAAATAAAACCATATGCATATAACCCAAAGTCACCAAAGCATGTATGACTTTGATCAATAAAATAAAGTTTTTGAAAACATCTTATATTCTCTAAATATTTTCTTAATGGTTTCTTCGCAATGGAGTTCAGACAAGATAACGCTCGATCAACACTTGATTCTTGGTAATAATGTTAAAAAATAAAAAAATAATGGTTTTCTTATTTTGAGGCCCTGACCCCGGCCTTGGCCCGCCCAGGCCCGACTCTGCATATATTAAGGAATGAGTTAGGACAACTCAAGGCCCGACCAGCATAGCCCTTTGACCGGCCTACTGATGATCCTGATTCATCTAAATGCCGAGTGTTGACCCTTGTTTTTTCTTCATTTATTTTTTAATTTGAAGGGTCCTGTGATGCTTCGTCCAGTGAGGGGGTACCAAGGACTGACTCTTACCAAATTAGACTTGGGTGGTTGTTTCTATATTAGGTAACAAATGATCAACCTGGCCTAGATTCACAAAAGATTTTAAGTGTAAGATTTGTTTACTTGTCTTTTGCGTCATCTCATACGTCCCAAGTTAAAACAAACAGTACCCCTCAGGAGTAATAAAATAATCATCGATTAGGTATATGCATGTAGTACTTGTAATTCACACTGATTGGGTAAAAGCATTAAAAAAATGACAGATGTATTACATCTAATTATATGTGTAAGGTGTCCACTTCCTTTTTTTTTTGATCGGTAGGGGGTTCACTTTCACATTTCTCATTTGAGCTTTCTTCTGTAGATGCTTTACATTCTGTGATTAATTAGACCATATACCACCACTAGCCCCATAATGAAGGAATGGTTTGTGTTTGGCTCCACCACCAAATTCAAAACATCATCTCCCAATGACACACCTGAGCTTGACTGCTTTTGCTTCACCTGTCCAAGTAAAAATAATAAAAAAAGATCAGACTTTGAAGGCTATTACCAGCATTGGGTACTTCATTTTGATTGCAACAGACACATCCATTTGCTAAAAAAAAAGGAAGAAAAAAAATAAATTTAATAAACTCACCTCTGCAACAAGTCTTCCAGTTTGATCCACTATTTGGCAGTCTGGTTTCCCTGCTGCTGCTTTTATCCTATAGCAATTTGATTGATCTTTATCCCACCCCATAGTAACTTCACAAGGTGACTTTCCTCTAAGAAATCTCCACGGTTTTCTTACTCTAAACCAAGGCTTCTCCTCCACTAGCTTGAGATCACTGCATTTGTAACCTTCCCAATGTCCCAACAAGCTATATTTCTGTGGATCAGTAAAATGACAGTCAGTGACCCACCTCAAATCAAAACTTTTGGAGGGACATTAACAATGACTTTGCACATAATACTAGTTACAACTTGATTTTCTTACCTTTCTAAGTATGGTAATGAGAACATTGCCTCTAAGATCCATAACAAGGACTCTTTTGCTACATTTACGATTGTAGTTGTCGATGCGGTAGACAATCTGACCATCTGAATCATAGACGGTGCAACCATTTCCATTGAAAATGAGTGATTTCATCCATATAGTAAAAGTTTCTCTTGTTGAAGTCATATAATTGGAAGTAGGGTGGAGAGGAGAAGAAGGATACACCTTTGCCATTAGAAAGGATTGTAATGGTCTCCTAGGGGTCTTGGACTGCATTGTTATATAGGCTCTTTGCCTAGAAGTGGTAACTTAATCAACTTATGAAAAGCATGGATCATCTATATAATGTTATTATTTGGTCAGATGGGGGCCTCCCTTCCCTTGGCGCTAGTAACCAAAGAAAAAAAGGAGGTTGGCTCCTCATTGTTTATACTTGGATTATGTGTACTTTGTCACGTTTTAGCTTTCAGGAACAGCCCTTCAAGTCATGGGTGTGTGTAGTATATTCGCACAAGAGGAAATGAATATCTGCATACTAGGAAAACACAATTTTCTATTTAGATTGACCTCTGTTTCATTTGTATCTGATACTTATTATAACAAAAATAGATAAGAAGCTCTTTAGCCATCTCAAGAGCTTAATAATCTAAATCAACTAATGTATGATGCTGTCGTCAGATTATTAAAATAAAGGACTCTGTGATTAGTTATAAATTCGGTAATGCTTATCTCTACAGCGATCGAGATGGATCAAGTACTGAATTCTATTTGGGGGCCGATGATGTAAGAAACACAATCCGGTCTTAATACCAGAGGAGTGACCAAGAGGGAGGAATGATGTCTTGATAGGATACCCCACATGACTTATGTTAACTTCCGATAGCAATGATCATGTGTGAATTAGTTCATCTGGCCAGGTTGAGATACTCTCAATACTTGGACACTAGGAAAGTTCTTTTAGTCTCGCTGTTGTTTATTAAAAATCTAAACTGCTCAACATGAATGTTCCATCTTGTATGGTCTCTTTCGCCAAATTTTACGAGTTGGGCCAAACTTCATATTGTCATGTGTAAACTTACAAAAGACTGGTGATATTTTATTGACATGTTTTGCATTTGACTTGGGCTAAAACCCAATCTGTGTGATGAAATTGGAGAGGGCTGATCCAAGAAGGCGGCATTTTTTTTGGTAGTTTGGATTATAAATATGGTCCCAGTGGAGAAGCTTTAAAATTTGTGGTGAGGACTCTTATCAGGCTTAACACATGGGGACCGGCTGCGGTAATAGTAGCTGTCTGGAATATTGTGTCGGCCGATCAGGTACATGCATGGTTCACTTGTTGATCTTTTGGGTCACCCATCTAACACCGATGTTAAAACAAAGCATAGGCATTGAGTAGTTTAAAAATACCCTTCTTAATCTTTTCCAACTTCTTTCTTTTAGAACCATATGACATGTCCAGATAACGATCACCAGAATTGTATACATTAACCAAGCCTTTGGCCTATATGAGGGTGGTGTGGTATGCTGAGGTTATTTGGACCATTTTTTAATGGCCGATGCAGTCAGCATGTTGCTCACATGGTGTTACACCCCAAGCCTAATTAACCTTAATTATTGCTAATTAATTGAGTATTAGCCAAATTAACTATGCTTGACTCCTAATTATGATGAATTAGTATTGATTAATGCATTTGATTGAGTTGGGTGAGTTTTGAACCCTAAATAGATGAGTTGACACCGATTGACTCGGTTTAATGCAATTAAGAGCTTTTTCGTAATTCTTGATTTTCACAAATTGCATCATTTGCACGTCATTTTGCCACTAACACGTGTATTTTGTCGACCCTATCAACCTTCATAATAGACTTGACCTCATTTGACCACTCATTGAGGAAGTGGACTCTCAATTGACTTAATCTGGAAATGACCTTAACTATTGGGCTAGTTTGCAAATCCACTCTTACTTCATATATAAGGCATTTCCTTCCTTCACTCATTTCATTCCCATTCTCTGCAACTCTCCATAACCTTTCTCTTCTTCATTTCTCTCCTCATTCAATCATCAAGAGAACTCTTGCATGTACTTTGATAACTTGGGTGAATCATCATCTCTTCATCTTCTCCATTCTTCTTTCATCTTGTGTCAAGAGGCATTCTCCAACTCTCTCCATTTCCTCCTAATTTCGAAATCTCTACTAAAGGTGAGTAACAAAACCCTTTGACCCTGATTTCGAGCATCTTAGAGATAATTAGACCCAATTTCATACATGCATTACATCCTCATCCATTTCTATGTGTTTATGGTGATTAGGGTTGCTCATTTGGGGCTTTTGGGTTTTTCCTCAAGTCAAGTGTGTGAGAAGTTGAAAAGCTCTTCTTAGAGGCAAGTATAAACATAAATTGGGTTTGCATTTTGTACATTCTCATTTGATTCAAGTATTCTCTTTCTCTTTCCACAAAATTGGGTTTTTATGTTTTATAGAAGTAAATGAGTTGGTTGTCTTCATGTAGTTGTTTTGGAAAGTATGGGAGTATTATGTATGTGTTTGGAGAGCAAGGAGTCTCATTTGGAAGAGATTAAAATAGAAAGAAGAAGAAAAATTGAACTCGAGACGTTCTACCGGAAGTTCTACCGGTAGAAACGGCTCGAAATCACACAGAGAGTTGAAGAAAACTGTGAACCCCTGTTCTACCGGAAGTTCTACCGGTAGAAACAGTCAAAAATCTGGCAGAGAGCCTGGAGAAGGAAATCCAGATGCTTAAACCGGTAGTTCTACCGGTAGAACTGTCTCTACCGGAAGTTCTACCGGTAGAAACGCCTCAACCGGTAGTTCTACCGGTAGAACTTCTTCTACCGGAATTTCTACCGATAGAACTGCCTAAACCTTTCTGCTGGACCTCTTTATGGCTCATTAAAGGTATATTATTACTCCTAGTCCATAATTAACCCTCCTAATCAATCCCAAATGGATAATTAAGATGTACACCCCCTTACCATAGGAACTTAGGTTTCATTATGTCTTAGTATTGGAACCATGATCCTACTAATTAAGCCCAAAGGAAAATCATTAACCTATTGTTAAGCCATGAAGATTAATTTAGAAATCCAACATGAGATCATCATAAGTGACACTAAGAAAACAGTAACATGTGGATTTTATGAATTAATCTTGTATTGGATGACAATAGATTATATGAATAATAATTTATTATCAATTGTTATAGTCGTTAAATAATTGCTTTAAGTATTGAAAACGAGAATCGTAATTACATCAATTTTCGATAAATTGGCATATATACAATGCCCTTCATTTGTTATACATTATGTGATATTGATATGGATAACGCCATTGGGTGTATCCAAATATTTGAATAGTTACTCAATTTGAATTGCAAACGAAATTGATTTGAATAAGTCGGCACTACTTAGCTTCGACCGGACGGTACTCGACGGGGTTAAGTCTTGGTTTATTATTGAACGTCGCTGCGCAGTTGACAGACTGGAGTACCGGAACTCCAGGACCCGGGTAGCTAGGAGGATCTTTGGCCGGACCCCTAGTGACATCCCAACACGATTTGCTCTCAATGAGAGGATGAGCTTTATGTAGTTGCCAATTTTTGTATTATAGTTTCTTTAATGGTTTTAAAAGGAATGACATATAGGATTTATTCATGAAAATGGACTATTTAATTTCTCTTTTACTCGTCTTATTTTTATTCTCAAATTGTTATTGTCCTTAAAAACTTCATTGTATCCCTGTTTACTGTTTATGCTTGCTAAATAGTTGTATTGAGATACTATTCTTGGTGTCACAGGCACAGACCCAGCCCCCGGTCCTACAGAGACCGCGGAGGGAGATAAGGGTACCCAGGAGGTACCTTCGGGACTAGAGGAGTGGCCTGGGGTAGGGCCCATGTAGAGACTCCTCGGTTCGGAGAGCGCCAAGACATTTTGAGAGCATAGTAGATGTGTGACTAATGTTTTTTTTGAAGTCACACCAAATTCAATTCATTTTGTTATGTATTTTGATAACGATATATAGAACATTCTTTGATACAAACATTGTATAATTCTTTTGTTTAAACTCGAATGTTATGTTTATATATGGGATTGTACAGGGTTATGATGATCATTTGATATAAGCTTCCGCTATATGAACTGTTGATGGATAGTTACCAGTGAGTTCGACTCACGAGTGGAATGGTCTTCTCCTTCGTGTGCTTGTATTTGCCTCGCGACAGGTACAATCACACGGGAGTACGTGTGTTTCACCTCGGGGATTACCCTAGGCCAGGGTGATTCGGGACCGGGATGTGACACATGGCATGGCGATGATGAGACATTAATCACTCAGAAATTGGGCCAATGCGGCAATATGGTCATGTTCATGCACCCTCTGAACAACCATACGTGATCATCAATTCAGTGTAAGGAAATTATCTTTAAGTCCATTACTTGGACTACAAGTCCTTTCCTTTCCCGAATTGTGGTCATTATATGAAATCTGTTTTCTTAGGATACATGCTATTCCTTACACAAAAATGTTTCTTAATGAGATGTATTCCATAACAAACTCTACCTTGATGGATGGTTGAGATTAAGTCTATGGAAACCCTGATTGGAAATTCGGTCCTCTTTTCACCTATAAAAAAAAGCCTTTCGTCCATCACAAAGGCATTCACGAAAATCAACACATTAAGGTTTTATAGGCAAGGAAAGAGAAACCGAAACCATTCACATAGTTTCTTTCTCGACGGATTACAGCATCAATCAGCAACAGCACCAGACTGCAGGATCAGAAAGCTCTCTGCATCAGGATGTCTGGAGGTACTCTTTAATTTATTTAAGATTAAATCCTACACGTGATTATCATGCTGTTCACGATCTTAGGGTTCATGTTAATAATAGTATAACATGTGGTATCAGAGAATGGTTTTAGAACACATGATCGTCCATTAATTAGGATAACTATGCATCGCCATAATCGGCAAATATAGATCCGTTCTGACTCTATTTTGCAGTAATTTATCGATCCAACTATTATGGCCTGCATGAATGGTTTATATTTATGTTATTCCGCAATTTTTTTTTAATTTGGGCACGACTGTTTGATCGTGATTTATTTAAGTTTTGAATTTTCAATTATGTATAAACTCCTGCGTGAGTAAAAATTAGATATAATAATAAAGGAGATCAGCTATTTCCGATGATTACATGCTTTACCAAGTAGAATCTGGAGAAAGGGACAATTAATGACCCGGTTTCTTATTCACAAGCCATTAAGGATGTTAATTGTAGTAAATGGATTGATGCCATGAAGGATGAATTGAAATCTATGAATGAAAATCAAGTCTGGAAAGTTGTTCAATTGCCTCCAGGACACAAACCAGTTGGCTGTAAATGGTTCTTCAAGACCAAACGCGACTGCAAAGGCAATATTGAACGCCATAAAGCCAGACTTGTTGCCAAATGTTTCAATCAGAAAGAAGGTATTGACTATACTGAGACTTTTTCCCCTGTGTCAAGGAAGGATTCTCTTAAAATTATCATGGCATTAGTAGCTCACTATGACCTCGAGTTACATCAAATGGATGTGAAAACTGCCTTTCTTAATGGAGACTTGGAAGAAGAAGTCTACATGCGTCAACCTGAAGGCTTCATCATTGAAGGTCAGGAAGACATGGTCTGCAAACTTAAGAAATCAATATATGGACTGAAACAAGCTTCGAGGCAATGGTACCTAAAGTTTCATGAAATCATTACTAACTTCGATTTCATAGAAAACATCGTTGACCCTTGCATATACCTCAAGATCAGTGGGAGTAAGTTCATATTTCTGGTTCTGTACGTTGATGACATATTATTGGCCAGCAACGACCTTGGTTTATTACATCAAACAAAGGACTATCTCTCTAAGCATTTTGAAATGAAAGATATGGTTGAGGCTTCCTATGTGATAGGAATAGAAATATTTCGTGACAGGTCACTTGGTATTTTGGAATTGTCTCAGAAAGCATATATTGACAAAGTTCTAGAGAGGTTTGGCATGATGACCTGTTCCTCTAGTCCTGTTCCACTGCATAAAGGAGACAGGCTTGATCTTTAACAGTGTCCACAGAACGAATTGGAATTTAAAGAAATGGCAAAATATCCTTATGCTTCTCTTGTCGGGAGTTTGATATATGCACAGGTCTGTACAAGACCTGACATTAGTCATGCTGTTGGCATGCTCGGAAGATTTCAGAGTAAACCAGGAATCGCTCATTGGAAAGCTGCAAAGAAAGTACTGAGATACCTCAAGGGAACAAGGAATTACATGCTCACATACAGAAAATCAAGTCACCTACAGGTGACTGGTTATTCAGATTCAGATTTTGCGGATGTTCTGACACCAGACTCTGCACTCTTGGCTATGTGTATTCTTATGTGGAGGTGCAATATCATGGAAAAGCCAGAAATCCGAGTTGCTTTACTCATCCACCATGATGGCTGAGTATGTTGCATGTTACGAGGCTGCAATTCAGAGAACATGGTTGCATAATTTTATCTCTCAGTTTGGAGCTTTGAATTTCATCTCTAAGCCATTAACCCTTTACTGTGACAATGAAGCTGCAACCTTCTTCTCCAAGCATGACATGATATCTAAGGGATCCAAACACATGGACCTTAAATATCTATCACTGAAATAAGATGTTAGATTACAGAAATTTGTCATTGAGTCTATACGTACAGATTTCATGGTCGCAGACATATTCACGAAAGGACTACCTCCAAAGACCTTTCAAGGACATACTGAAAGCATGGGTCTTGAAGATAGTTCTTAATTATCATTTTCTGCCTTTTATTTCTGTACTTATATTTGACATTTATTGAGCTCTTAATGCAACTCTACATCTGCTATTTCTGTTTTTCCATTGTGTACATTTTATGTGTGGATGAATGATAAACAGAAACAGTCTTTCAACATAGACATGATGAGACCATTACGTATATCTCCTTTTACGGTCTAGTTATGCAGGTGGTCAATGCTGTAGTACATGGAAGTAAACATGTTGCAAAATAATGTGTGCACGCCATGACTCCCATTGACCACTGAATTAGCCAAGACACTTATGATAACCGATCAAGAAATGTTTAGCATATAATGCGCACCTTATGATTCCTAAAATGAAAAACACTAAAGGATCTTCCTATCGACCAAGTGGGAGATTGTAAGGAAATTATCTTTAAGTCCATTACTTGGACTACAAGTTCTTTCCTTTCCCGAATTGTGGTCATTATAGGAAATCTGTTTTCTTAGGATACATGCTATTCCTTACACAAAAATGTTTCTTAATGAGGTGTATTCCATAACAAACTCTACCTTGATGGATGGTTGGGATTAAGTCTATGGAAACCCTGATTGGAAATTCGGTCCTCTTTTCACCTATAAAACAAAGCCTTTCGTCCATCACAAAGGCATTCACGAAAATCAACACATTAAGGTTTTATAGGCAAGGAAAGAGAAACCGAAACCATTCACATAGTCTCTTTCTCGACGGATCACAGTATCAATCAGCAACAGCACCAGACTGCAGGATCAGAAAGCTCTTTGCATCAAGATGTCTGGAGATACTCTTTAATTTATTTAAGATTAAATCCTACACGTGATTATCATGCTGTTCACGATCTTAGGGTTCATGTTAATAATAGTATAACATTCAGTTCTCGTTTGCCCAAAACTGAATAATAAGAGGGATTTGGGGTTGAGCGTACAAAAAAGAAGAAGAAAAACAAAGGAAGAAGAACAATGCTGCTATCAAGTTTTTTCACAACGATGTTTCTCAAGTGATCTGTATGCTGGATATATTACTCTAAACATGATGGGCTTTCTTCATAGTAAAATCTAATTAAGTTATTATTAACCTTCACAAGATTACTACCATATTTTGTAAATGTTTAATGCCCATGAAGGCACTAATGAAGAGTACGTCCATCTGGTCTTAACAAAATTTTATTTTATTTTATTTTTTTTGGGTGCCACAGGAGTTGCAAAATATAAAAACGATGACGGGTTTTAAAATCAGAGGTACTTGTCTGATAAATGTTATCATTTGCTTATATAAATGGATGCAAACTAACAACCCCTAAGTCCAAATAGCTAGACTCGGCCAAATCTGTCACTTCACTTGATAAAATTTGAATGTTCATTTTATTGTATGATCATTGCCAGTTTACATGATGATTATTCTAAGGTTAATTTCCAACTTATACATCCTATCTGTTGGGTATATTCCTGATGCTAATTTACTGCTCACTCATATAAAGAGAAACTTCGGTTGCCTTGTTGAATTTTTGTAACTCAAGATAAGTAAACTAAGAATTGCACATCAATAGATCTCACTCATTCACTTCTAAGAGCGGCGTAGTAATTATAAAAAAAAAAAAGAATAGCGGCTTGTTTGTTCTTTTGAATTGAAGAACTTAACTTGTTGAGGTTTACAGAACTAATTGGGAGGAAAGGATGCTACAGGATGTGTCTTAGCTAGGTATATATTGATACAATAGCTGTACCACTGTTTAGATCATTAGATGGTTAAAAATAAGGAGACAGATAACGCCCAATTTGTCACCATAGTTTCACAGGGTGGGAATGAGCAACGAGTTAATTATTTATAAAATCTATGAGTTGTTCGAGGTCCGAGTGTAGATCCTCTGGCTCGGATGCATGTGAAGATTTGGGTGGAATCTGAATTCCACAGTAGAGTTCAATTAAAAATCTAAATCACTTGAAATAAATGCTCCCATATTGTATGAGATGTAACCGATTGAAAGAACTCTTATTAAAGAGAAACTTGGCCACATTCAGAACAAAAGAGGACATGTTTCTTGAGAAATTTAGACTTTTAACATATTAAGTTCCATGTTTTACCAACACACACAACCCTGCAAAATTATTCCTTATTAATGATTTGGATCCCTTTAGTCTCATTTTCACTTCTTAATGTGATAGCTCATTGGTGAACACCTTTTCTTTGTTGAGAAATTATGGATCAATCCTGAGTTGTAGCACTGATGGTGAGGGACTTCGGTAGGATGTATGTTGGTGCATGAGTACTTACTAGATTAAAAAAAAAAAAAGTTAGGGTGTTTTACCTACATCCGGGGGAGGAACTAGGGAGTAGTCCCATCTTTTGGGGCTAAATGTTAAAAAAATTGACAAAAATAGAATTTTTGACATATTTTCTAGTTCTACTCTACATCGGGGCTCACTTGTTCAAAATCCGAATCACTAATAGTAATTGCCTTTCTCTTTTATGGGACAAGTAATTTTTTTTCTCGATATATTTTGGGCTTTGGGCTTTTGGCTCATCACAAAATTAATCATATAAAACACACTTGAATTAAAAATTATAAAAACATTCACCTATTTTTATATGATCAGATGCTCCTTTAATTACAAGAGGTGACATTTGTCTTCTTAGAATGTGTGACAGACGGGGCTTTCTCTTGGATACGATATAAAAATACATTTACTCAAATCGTCCTCCTTTGCGAACCACGGATATTCCCTCGATCTGGATACATTCAGTAACGGTCACGCGGAAACCTAACTTATTTGGGAGAGTTAACGGCTATGGCATGTGCTGCCCACAATGCAAGGCGCGCGGGAGAGAGAGAGAGAGAGAGAGAGATCAGTTTTATCCTAACAGAATTTCCACATAGAGCAGTGTATTCCATGTGAGAATTTTTCTCCACTACACCTCGTGGACCCACTTAGATGCAACCTTGCCACGGAAAGCAATTGATGGAAAAGGTCCCATCCTTTTGGACTAAAAACAAAATAAAATAGCACCACAATCATGGAATCATTCCAACCTCCGATTTAAATGGCTTAAAGTAGTTTAATTAATGATATTTTTAGTGAGGGACAATGTTCTGCTAACCAAGCCAGCTTGTGGGTTCTATTTAGATGTAAGTTTATCAATAAGAGGAGGCAAATGTTTCTTTGTGGACAATGGTGATCCAAAAAATCAACCTAATTACTAACCGTTGATTTAACACCCTTAAAGTTAATGGTATCTTAACCGTATATATATATATATATATATATATATTTTTGAGATTTGAAATCAACGGTAAGTGCTGGTTCAACAAACGTTAAATCGGGTTTTTTATCGAAAGGGGCTGCAAAGCGGGGGGTCCTAGGGCTAGACTGCACTAAATAAGATGAGATTCAATCCAAATGTTTCTTCGTGGACAATGGTGATCCAAAAAATCAGCTTCATGAAATCATCCTAATTCCTAACCATTAATTTAACATCCTTAAAGTTAATGGCAACTTAACCATAGAATTATTATTATTATTTATTTTTTTTTTTTTGAGATTTCAATCCAACGGTAAGTGGAGGTTCAATAAATGTTAAATCGGGTTTGTATCAAAATGGGTTGCAATGATGAAAGGCGGGCCCAAGTGGGGGGTCCCAGGGCTAGACTGCACTAAATAAGATGAGAATCAATCCAAATGTGGCTCCACATAGTTCGGAGTTATTATCATACCATGTATTATGTATGGATAAATGCTGTCTGGGGCGGGCCCCACATCTCGCGCACGCGGTTTTTATTCAAGACGATGCGATTCTCCATGCAGTTTGCGTTTCTCTTTTCAAATGTATACAATCGGCCGCACTCAACAGTAAGGAAAAAACCCGCTTTCCCTTTCCCCACCAAGCAACGAACAAAACGAGAAAGAACGAAGTAAAAAAGCTGTAACGTAACGAGCGATCCTCCTCCTCTTCCTCCCCATCAGGTACAGTAATAAAATTGTCACGCAATATCCGTGATTCGGTTGGAAACGTTGTGAGGGAATCTCGGAAATGCAGAGAATTTCAAGAGCCTGTTGATTCATCTCTCTCTTTTCTTTCCTTGGAGAGCTTCGATTTCGGAAAGAGAAGAAGAATTACTTTGATTGATTTGATGTGATTTCCCCCTTCCATTGGAATCTCTCCGGTTCTTCTAACGATTTCTTCCCCCTATGATGTGTGGTTTTTGGTTTGAATTGGCTTTGAGGGGTGTTTTCAGATGGAAACTTGGTGAAAAAATTGCAAATAGGGTTTCTTATATAATAGAAAGCATCAGCTTTTGAGGGCATGATTCTGGTTCCGGTGCTATTTTGAGATTTGGGTTGTTTTCTGGAAACTGCATTTTGATTTTAGGAAGCACTTTCGATTGGTCTAGAGAGATAGATTTCACGGGTGGTCTGAGGACGCTGCCTATTGATTCATTTTGGAATTGGATGCAGGAAATTGGATTTGGGTTATCCAGGAAGTCACATTTTTTGTTTTTGTCTGCACTATTGGTTTGATTTAAATTTTGGAATTGTGTGAATGGGTTAGTTGGCATCTGTGGTTTAGGATTTGATGTTGGTTCAGGCTGACTTATTTTGAGCAATGGGTGTTGAATTGTGTCTGGGTAATTGGACTACTGAAAGTTTTGAAAAATCTGGACCAAGGCTTAAGGCATAAGTTCCTCTTCTTGGATGTTTAAATTGAGGAATTGAACTTAATAGAGAAGTTTATTCGAGGGTGAAACGTTTTGTTGATTTGCTTTCTGTATATTTGAATTGGTGAAACTCAGATCTCAGACCTCTATCTAGTACAATGTGTGGGGGTAAAATAAAACAGGCTTCTGTGGCTTTGAATTTTGGGCAGCAGAGTGAATCTTGCTATCACATATAGAGTGCCAATGAATATATCATAATGGGGACACCTGACAAGAACTTCTCTGAGTTGGTTGGCATTGTAAAATCATGGTTCCCTCGGCGGACAGAACCTGAAAATGTCTCGAGGGACTTTTGGATGCCCGATCATAGTTGTAGAGTATGTTACGAATGTGATTCCCAATTCACAGTCTTCAACCGTAGACATCACTGCCGTCTCTGTGGGCGCATTTTCTGTGGAAAATGTACTGCAAACTCAATCCCCGCTCCGTCTGATGATCCAAAGAGAAGACGTGAAGACTGGGAAAGGATTCGGGTCTGCAATTTTTGTTTCAAGCAGTGGAAACAAGAGTTATCATCTATTGATAATGGGATCCAGATTTCTAGTCCAGGTCTGAGTTCTTCACCTTCATTAATTAGTTTGATCAGTACAAAGTCTGCTGGCACAGGTAACAGCAGCGGAGCTAATGGTTTGTTGGCGCCTTATTCAAGTGGTCCATATCAGCGTCAATCTGCCCAACTGGAACCGTGTTCCAGTAAACAAGACGTTATATCATGCGGAAGGAATGATTCACTTGCAGATGGAGGGGACCAGTCTCCCCACCAATTTGGATTTTGCATGAACAGGTATGCTTACCATCCAATCTATAAGTAAGCCATAGGCTTGTTCTTGCCACAGCTGGTACATGCAAAGCATGTCATTTAGATTAGTTTTTTCTAGAGATGTAACAGAAAATTATGCATTTCACTTCATTCCACCTTATTGCGTTATATGTGAAATTTGCCAACGTCAAAATATACGTTTGCAACTCCTCCTCTCAAAACTTCCATGAATGTATCTCTCAAAATCTTCATGAATATGTATATGCATGTCAATTTTTAACATGAGGCTGAATTCGAAGGATGGGGTTGTTATGATCTCATAATGGAAGAAGGGTGTCATTGCTATGCAATCATATAATAATGGCTGTTATGCAACTGAAAAGCAGTGGAATAGAAGCATAAATTCTAAGTGCCAATTTTGTTATTCATTTTCTTGTAGTTGTGTATGTTGCGGTGGGTGTCTAGATGCATGTCAATTTCTAGGAGCTTATAAATTACAATGGCCATGGGGCGATTATAACTGTAGCAACCGTAATGTTACAGTAAAAAATGGAAAAAAATATAATGCCATTATATACTGGTCTTTATTTATACAGGTTTGGCTTATTAACATTAATAGCAATAAGTGACTGTTTTTACATTTGATGCTTTCATCTTTTTTTGCTACAGTGTTGACATTTATCATCTTGTATTTGTTGGGTTTGCTTTCCTGGGACATTATTCCACTTTGACTTCAGATCGCATGTTCTTATCATAGTTACCTCGCTTTTCAACTTATTATGATTGAAAGGAGATTATTTAATCAATTTTTCGGGTCATACTCTGTTCTTTGGTTGCAGGAGTGATGATGACGATGATGAATATGGTGGATACCGTTCAGATTCTGAGAGAAGGCAATTTCAGTCATCTGATGACTATTATGGCCCACTTGAGTTTGATGATATTGAAAATGGATATGAATCACAGAATATACTTCTTGTCGAAGAAAACACCAATGCAAATGCTGATGAATTGGACTCTTCCAGATTCAAGAATGCAGAATCACAAGTTTCTCCTTTGGTTGATAAACTTAGGGATGAAACAAGACATGATAATTGTGATGAGTGTGATGCTTCTCCTATATATGGGGTGGAAAATACAGATTCTGAGCCTGTAGATTTTGAGAACAATGGACTACTTTGGCTCCCTCCTGAACCAGAAGATGAAGAGGATGAAAGAGAAGCACTACTATTTGATGATGATGATGAGGAGGATGCTACGGGAGAGTGGAAAACTTTACGCTCTCCAGGCAGCTTTGGTAGTGGCGAGTACCGAAGCAGGGAGCGATCGAGTGAGGAACACAGGAAGGCCATGAAAAATGTAGTGGATGGGCATTTCAGAGCTTTGGTAGCTCAGCTATTGCAGGTTGAGAATCTGCCTGTGGGTGAAGAAGATGATGAGGAAAGCTGGCTGGATATAGTTACATCTTTGTCATGGGAGGCAGCAACTCTACTTAAACCAGACACAAGTGAGGGCGGCGGAATGGATCCTGGTGGGTATGTGAAAGTTAAGTGCATAGCCTGTGGTCGTCGCAATGAGAGGTTAGTTTTACTCTCACATGTTTTAATCCAAGTTCTGCACTTTGGTTTTGTTCACTGTGTTTGTAATGCCCCACATCGCCAAGAGGCTGTCCAGAGCCTGGGCTAAAATATGTTCACGCCTGTGAGTCTAGTAAGACGCGTTTTGGGTCTCAAAGGGACTCGAGAGCAAACCCTTGAGGCAAGATTGGGCTAGAGTCCACGGAGCCTGAGCCACATGAGCCAAAGAGGACAATATCTGTTGGGCGGATCAGGGTCTTGACATGTATATATACACATATAAATATGGTATCAAAACTGAGGACGACTCTCCTTTGAGGGTGGGGGAATGTAACATCCCACGTTGCCAAGAGGCTGTCCGGAGCCTGGGCTAAAATATGTTTACGCCCGTGGGTCTAGTAAGACGCGTTTTGGGTCTCAAAGAACAAACCCTTGAGGCAAGATTGGGCCAGAGCCCACAGGGCCGGAGCCACATGAGCCAACAAGGACAATATCTAGGGTTGTAAACGGGTCGGTTCCGGTCTGGGTCCATGACCCGAAACCGGAACCGTTAAGGAGAAGGTGGAACCAGATTCGGACCCGGAATCGTCTCCATATATGGGACATGTTTGGATTCGGGTTTGGAACTAGGTAGAGAAAGATATTAAAAAAACATGGTTTTTAGGAGAGATTTTCGAAAATTGAGGTAATATGTCGGGTCTCGGGTCCACGGTCCTGACCAAAGTGGAACTTGACCCGGACCCATTTACTTATCGGAGCCTAAATAAGGACCCAGACCTGGTTTTAAATGGGTTGGTACCTTTAGGTAATCGGAGAATCGGGGACCCATTTACATCCCAAACAATATCTGCTGGCCGGATCAGGGTCGTGATAGTGTCATAGAACTCCCTCCACTTGGATATATGAGATTGTCGGTTGAGAATTGTTGGGTAACCTCAAACGTGCCAATTGTTCTAGGATCAATTCCTTTCATAGCCTAAATAAAGGATGTGGACTGTTTTCTCCTATAACAAAATGTGTAACTCTCCAAAACAGGATGATTTCTAGGTCCCACTTGTAGTTTGTGTTAGTCCATCTTTAGGTGATTTGGATTCTTATATGATGTGTCCTCTCATTTATGGAGATCCGCCAGGATCCTTCATCAGATGATACAACAAATCCTATAATCATCCTTGCTAAATGTTAGCCATTTACTGCAATTATCCCTTTGTAAACCACCCATTGTATGTTATGAAACATCAGATTGCAGAGACTCAAGGTCATGGTCCATCGCATGGCTGGACCTTCCAAGTAGATGGCCTTGGTTACTGGAAGTGAGCTCCACCCTTTCATTGCGGCCAAACAAAGATCATTGTTTCTCTTTGTTGAGGACCATATAATATGTCACACTCATGTATGTCCATGCCAGATGACAACTGTAGATAATTTGTTATTGCCTTCGTTCTTCTGATGTAACTCTGCTCTTGTTTTCAGTATGGTGGTTAAAGGAGTTGTTTGTAAGAAGAATGTGGCACATAGGCGTATGACTTCGAAGATGAAAGGTCCCCGTTTTTTAATCCTTGGAGGAGCTCTTGAATACCAGCGGGTTTCAAATCTCTTGTCAAGTTTTGATACTCTGCTGCAGCAGGTGCCTCGATATCTTACTGTTTCTTTTGTTCCATGAGCTGGAGGTCTTTTACACTTACTATTTTTATACCTTGCATCTTATCTAGGAAATGGATCATCTAAAGATGGCAGTTGCAAAAATCGATGCCCATCAACCAAATGTTCTTTTAGTTGAAAAATCAGTTTCACGCTTTGCCCAAGAATATCTGCTTGCAAAAAACATATCACTTGTTCTGAATATCAAAAGGCCACTTTTGGAGCGTGTTGCCCGTTGCACTGGTGCACAGATTGTACCTTCTATTGATCATCTATCATCACAGAAACTTGGACACTGTGAAACTTTCCATGTGGAGAAATTTTTTGAAAATCATGGGAGTGCTGGACAGGGTGGAAAAAAATTGGTAAAGACATTGATGTTTTTTGAGGGCTGCCCGAAGCCATTAGGTTGTACGGTAAGTCCTTAAATATTTAGGTTCTTTAGTACATATGTTTTATATCTATTGTGTTTCAATTGTTTGTTCTAGCCCTGATGCATATTATAAGTAAACAGTGCCTAACCAAAAAACCATTTGTTCAGCTTGCAAAATTTATTTATTTTTATTTATAAATTTGTAAAAAAAAAAAATGCTTTAGTAACAATGACACATTTTTTCATAGAATTAATTTTTGAAACTTCACAATCTCCTCCTTATCATCATAGCTTTATCCCATCAATCTAGGGATAGCCTAAAAAGTTCTGCTATTTAATATATAATATAAGCTAAAGCCCATATATACTATCATTCTAAGTATGGTGTATGAAAGCAAGTTTTGCATGGGCATGCACGTGAGAATTAATGATCACAATGAGGAAAGGAACGAAAGTGCAAGAAGACATGATACAAGAAACACTCCAAAGCAATTTCTAACAACCTACAACACTCATCCCCTAAAAAGGGCATCAAGATATGAGATATCCTCATACTTCTTAAGCTCTGGTTATGTTACCCTAAGACATTTCTTCTCCATAAAAATATTGTCAACTTAACCATCATCCCAGACTTATCTATTTAAGGAATGCAAGTGCAAGAAGTAATACAAAAAATGGAAGAAATGGAAAAACTGGAATTCTAATATCATAATACAAACATTCACTAAAAAGCACATTAAGATGGGGGTATCCTCGCACAAATATTCCGGGTTGTTAAAATAGCACCATTTCATAGTTTTAGTTTGATGTGCTTCTTTGCAAGAAGCTGATGATGCGAGAGACATGTTATGAGTGTGTGGGGTTAGTAGAAGGTCATTGAATTCAAGAATTGATGCGGAACGGGAGATCGATGCGGGGCGGGGAGGGGAAGAGGGAGTCGATAGGGCTTCACACTTGAAGTCTCAGGCTTCACGCCCATGGCATTGCACCATTCCTTTCGCAAGAGAGAGCATAAACACTCAAAATTTTCTTTTCATTTGTAAATATTTTTTCCTTGAACATTTGTATGCATGTATTGCAACAATGAAAAAGGTGAATACAGGAGATAGTTTCTCTAGCCTGTTATTATGAGAGCATTAAACTTATTATTGGCTTCACAAAAATCTGCTTTTTATGTTTCTTCTAGGGCTGTTGGTTGTAAGGAAAAACTTTGAAGGAGAGTTGATCAGAAGATATCATCTATAATAATGACCTCATTCAATTATTTGTGTGACTGTATCAGATTTTGCTTAAGGGTGCGGATGGCGATGAGCTGAAGAAAGTTAAACATGTTGTCCAATATGGAGTCTTTGCTGCCTATCACTTGGCATTGGAGACCTCTTTTCTTGCTGATGAAGGCGCTTCACTTCCAGACCTTCCCTTAAAATCTACATTAACGGTAGCATTACCGGACAAGTCTTCCAATATTGGAAAATCCATCTCCACGATACCAGGTTTCATGATTCCTGCCATTAATAGAGCTCAACCTGATAGCAATATTCAAAATCCAATTGGTGTCCATACCCCAGATCCATCCTTACTTTCAAACAACCCACCTGCTATCGAAAGGGAGGTGTCATTAATGTCATATGCATTTAAAGGCCGTAGTTCTCCTATGCATCTAAACACCAGTCCTTTCTCTTCCTCATCTCTTTCTGGCCAGTCAATCTCAAGCCCCCATCTTGAATTTTCTTCATGTTGTTCTATTGAAGGGAATGATAAAGTGGGTATTGAAGAGTCTTACAAAGCAAATGGTTCCCAATTCGAGAGTTGCACCAGGGATAGGCATACTGCATCTAGTGATGCTTTTGGATCTCATGAGACCTCACATGGTGCAGGCACAGCTAATGATGATGATATTGTTGCCCATACAATGATTGGGAATCAACTTGGACCTTCAGAAAGCTCCTTCCAACAAGATGATAATTTCCAAGATGATCAGGCATCAACCAAGGAAGAGTTTCCACCATCGCCGTCCGACCATCAAAGCATTTTGGTTTCCCTATCTACGCGGTGTGTGTGGAAAGGGACTGTTTGTGAGCGTGCCCATCTCCTGCGCATCAAATACTATGGCAGCTTTGACAAGCCTTTGGGGCGGTTTTTACGGGACCATCTATTTGATCAGGTTGGTAATTGTTTAGTGAAGAATTCAAGGGTCCTGCACCATAGTGCTTGTTGTATGTTATTCATGCCTTATTCTAGGGTCCTGCACCACAGTGCTAACCAATTCAGTTCATTTTTATTTATATTTGAAGAAACCAAACCTTCATCAGATTCTATTACAATTCACATTCTGTATTCAACATAACAAAAGGCTAAAGTTCAAGGGATTAGGGCTTAGGATCATCCTAAGTAGAAGACCCTTCCTCGATTGGGGTCCAACAATCTGATTAACCAACTGTGCGTCCGCATTTTGGGGGTGCAGGACCTCACACTGCTTGTGTTTGGTGTATCCTGTGTTATTATTATCACTGTTGTTAGTGTTTTACAAGCAGTAATTATTGTGAGAATGAAAACACTTTCCATTTTGCAGAGCTTCCAGTGTGACATATGTGAGATGCCAGCTGAAGCTCATGTTCATTGTTACACTAATCGGCAAGGCAGCCTCACAATTTCAGTTAAAATGCTCCCTGAATTTCTGTTACCTGGAGAATGTGAAGGAAAGATCTGGATGTGGCACAGGTGTTTGCGATGTCCTCGAACTAATGGGTTTCCACCAGCAACGCGAAGAGTAGTGATGTCTGATGCTGCTTGGGGTTTGTCTTTTGGAAAATTTTTGGAGCTTAGCTTTTCAAATCATGCTGCTGCAAGTAGGGCGGCTAGCTGTGGTCATTCTCTACACAGAGACTGTCTTCGGTTCTATGGGTCTCTCTCTCTCTCTCTCTCTCTCTCTCTCTCTCTCTCTCTCTCTCTCTCTCTCCCTCTCTCTCTCTCTATATATATATATATACACACACACACACATACATATATATATCTTGTGCGCTTACATGTGTGCATGTGACTTCCTTTTTTATTTTTTATTTTTTTGAAACAACTATTTTGTTATTGCTCTTGCATGGGCAGGTTTGGAAAAATGGTTGCTTGCTTTCGATATGCATCCATCGATGTTCATTCTGTTTACCTGCCTCCATCCAAACTTGAGTTCAACTATCAGCATCAGGAATGGATAAATAATGATGCAAATGAGGTTTGATGATCATAAGCAGGTCACAAAAGTTTGTCCCTAGTTAAATTCATTACTTCCTGCTAATATCATAAACATCCATGTAACAGGTGGCTAACTGGGCAGAAATCCTCTTTAATGAAGTGTCTAATGCCTTGCGGAGAATTTCTGAGAAAAGATCAGGCACCGGTTTGTTTGATAGTGCCACGGAAGTCTCAGAATCAAGACGCTGTATCGCAGGAGCAGAAGCTTTGCTTAAGAAAATGAAGGCAGAATTTGAGGTGAAATGATGTGAATTTTCTTTTCCATTTTCCAGCAAGCGATATACAGTATTTGATTGAACCATTTGCTTGGCCTACGAACTTTACATGTGGCCCACCATTTTGGTGATCAAACCATACACATGGTGAGTCCCCTATTGTTGCTGGTAGATTCTCCAAAGATGATCTTTGTCCGATCATACTAACGGTCCAATTCCTTGTTATATCTGAAGCATTGGACATAATTGGCCTTCTACAGGCCAGTTACCAGATTTCTAGGATTATAAAAAGAAGATACGATTTTGGGCAGGGCCCTCCATGATGTGGCCCTTTAGGTGTGATCTTTTGGCGGGGTCCTTTCCATGACGCGACGCTAAGTATGAGTTGCTTAATTACTGAAAAGAAATCCCCTCCTTTATTATTACTGTCAAAGAAAAACTTTGACCATGTTGATAGAGCATATTCTTGTAGAAGCTTTTCATTAATCTTTTCTCAGTGATGTGGTGAAATTGGCCAGGAGTCTCTCCAAAAAGCATTGATAAGGGAGCCAAAGAAGGGGCAACCGGTCATTGATATTCTTGAGATCAATCGGTTAAGGAGGTATTTGCTCATCCAGTCGTGTGCGTGGGACCGTTGCTTGATTCTCATTGCTGATATGGACAGTAGCCTTAGTGAAGAACTGAGCAGCTCTGTAACAAAACAAAAGAGCTTGGGCTCTATTGATGAGCCACTTGAAAAAAGCTTAGCCTATAAGGCTGACAAAAGTGACAAAAATTGTGATTCTATGATTCAGGATTTCAAATCTGATAAAACCATTAGAGTTTTGTACAACAATCAGCAACGACTTGCAGAAAAAGAATTTGATGACGGAAAGGGAAACTCAGGATGCCATTCTGCTAGTATGAATATCATCGTTGTACCTCAATCTCTTGAAGCTGATGCCTGTATTCGTAGAAGCCTCTCAGAGGGGCAGTTCCCAATTACGACAAATTTGTCAGACACTTTGGATGCTGCATGGATAGGTGAAAATCACACAGGCAGTGTTATGACTCAAGAAAATGGCTCCACTCTTCCTGAGGTACCTGTTGATTCATTACCCATGGTGGAAGCGGCAGCAGCATTATCTGAATCCGAAGGATGCTCTGTCATTGTGGAAGACAGAGGAGGACATAAGGAGGCCCAATCTTTTGTGCCTGCTGGGACTATTAAGGGGGCTGACCATGCAGATGATTCCATGAGTTGGATTGAAATACCCTTCTTTAACTTCAGCTGTGCTTTCAACAAGAACTCATGTGCTTTTGCTGAGTATAATCCTGTCTATGTGTCATCACTTCGAGAGTTGGAGCGTCAAAGTGGAGCAAGACTTCGGATACAAGTAGGCATCAATGAGACTCCCGTGCCAGTTTATGATGATGAACCGACCAGTATCATATCATATGCACTGCTTTCAATGGATTATCACTCTCAGATGTCTGATGAGAGGGATAGGCCAAAAGATAGTGTGGATTCTTCAGTTTCTTTGCCATCTTATGATTCAGCGAGCTTTCATCCTTTCCAATCACTTGACGAGAATTACACTGAATCTTTTTTAAGCTTTGGGTCAACGGAGGATAGCATTTTATCCATGTCTGGAAGCAGGAGCTCCCTTATTTCAGATCCTCTTGTGTATACGAAAGCAATGCATGCCAGGGTTTCTTTTGTGGAGGAGGGCCCTTCAGGAAAGGTGAAATACACCGTGACATGTTACCATGCGAGGCATTTCGATGCTTTGAGGAGAACTTCTTGTCCATCTGAGATGGATTTTGTAAGGTCTCTAAGCCGCTGTAAGAAATGGGGGGCACAGGGAGGGAAGAGCAATGTCTTCTTTGCTAAAACCTTGGATGATAGGTTTATTATTAAACAGGTCACAAAAACGGAGCTTGAGTCCTTCATCAAGTTTGCTCCAGAGTATTTTAAATATTTGTCGGAGTCGATTGGTATGAGAAGTCCTACATGCTTAGCAAAGATTCTGGGAATTTATCAGGTATGGTTTGTGCCTAGGTGCTATGTAATGTATCCTAAAAGAATAGAAGTAAAATGCTCCATATTACCATTCACTGGCCTAGAAAACTCTGCATATAGGGGCAAAGGTTTGGTAACCCTATGATAAGCCATTCTGTTGGTAGTGTATACTGCCAAAAGATTTTTCCTTATTGCTCAACCCTAATTGTCTAATTTTCCATGGAAAGCGTAGTGCGCTCTCTCTCTCTCTCTCTCTCTCTCTCACACACACACACACACACACACACACGGGCTTATTATGGCTAGTTTATAAAACTTCTAGGACTCTACATGTCCAAATGAAGCAGATCACACTCATTCTTTCTTTATATACAAACATATTCAGATAATCATGTGCCTCCGAACAGATATGGGAAGCTTTTCCAACAAATTCATAAAGGTCTATTATTAATAATAACTTAACTTTGAGACTCAGTTCTTGGATCTTGACCAAACTGATAAGTGGCCTTGCTTATTCAAGAAAAAAGAAAGGAAACCTTCAAGTGTCCCAAGTTTCAAGTTCTTTACATTTTTTTCCTTGTTTTTTGTACTTTTGATGGCTATTCTGTATATTAAAATAATGTTAATTGGTGGAAAAAGGTTACATCTAAGCACTTGAAAGGAGGAAAGGAGTCGAGGATGGAGGTTCTTGTTATGGAGAACCTTTTGTTCCAGCGGAATGTAATGAGGCTTTATGACCTCAAAGGGTCTTCAAGATCACGATACAATCCGGATTCAAGTGGGGCCAATAAAGTTCTTCTAGACCAGAACCTGATTGAAGCAATGCCTACTTCTCCAATTTTTGTAGGGAATAAGGCAAAGCGGTTGCTAGAGAGAGCCGTGTGGAATGACACTTCTTTTCTTGCGGTAAGCATACTGTGTTCTTTCTTTACAAATGTGCGAATTGCTCAGAACCTTTGAATGCAACAAAGATTCTTTCTAACTTGTCGGAAGTGCTCCATGTTATTTAGAGGAATGCATACCTTCTGATTCCTTAGTTATTAGAGGTAGATGAAATGCTAGAATTTTCATTAAGATAGTTTTAGGTTTAATAATAAATCCATTTTTTAAATTTATTTTAATGTGTTTTATATGGCTATTTGAACCAAGGCTTTAAAAACCAGACTTGGAGGTGACTCAACCCCATCTAGCTCAACCTGAATAGGCCGAATAGTGCCGAGTTGAGCATTTTTTTTTCTATTAGAGAGAGAGAGAGAGAGAGAGAGAGAGAGAGAGAGAGAGAGAGAGAGAGAGAGAGAGAGAGAGAGAGAGAGATTCAGAAAAGGGTCATCGCTTTGGTGTAATGGTAAAAGTCTGGGGTGCCATGCATGATATCGCAGGTTTGAGACTTACGAGTAGCCACTTTGTGCAAAATTGGCAAAGGTCAAGTCTGTCTCCAGTTTGAACTCTCCTAAGACCCTGCTTCGACAGGACACACACTAGGTAATGACCTTTTTAGGGTCATTGTTGAAATGGAGAAAGTCTCGGGTGCCATGCGTGACACAAGTTCGAGACCTGTAAGCAACCACTTTGTGCAAAATTGCCGAAGGTTATGCCTGTCTCTAGTCTAGACCCTCCCATGACCTTGCTTTGGCGGGACGTGCATTGGGTGATGACCTTTTAGAGAGATTCAGAAAAGGAAAAATAGAGTGAAAGGGAGAGAGGGATGGTTTTAGAAGAGGAAAAACAAAGAGGGGAATGAGAGAGCATTAAGATGATTTGAGAGAGAGAAGGGTTTGATTGAGGATTTGTGAAGATTTTATGGAGGGGAGGTGTGAGATATGGGGATCAAGCTTCTTCATCTATCTCTTTCTCTCAATCTTTTCCCTTCTTTTTTTTTTTTTTTGCAGGGGGTGGGGGGGTTGCAACCGAGTCCAACTCGACTCTGACTTGGCCGAGTTTTGAAACAATGTTTTGAACTCGAGGTACAAGTGAAAGCGTGGCCAGCCAACAAACTCCTAGAAAGGAAGAGTAAAGATTTTCTTAGTTTTATACTCCAAGTATGTCAAAAAAGGCAAAGTAAATTCCAAAATTTAAAGATATATCTAAGTTCCTTAGACGAGCTTTTATAGCACAGCTGGAAGGTGCTCGTTGTCACGAATCACAACCAAGGTTTGAAATATTGGTATGGGAAGGTGTATAGGCCGGACCACAAAATGCTATGCACTAGGATGCATGTAGCAATTATCAATGTTATGTATTTGGTTATCAGAGAGATTTTTTTTTTTTTTTGAAAATGAAAATATCCAAAAATCTAAAATTCTACAAAATTGTTAGATCTTGATGTTCACTTCCATTCTCAGGTAGTTTGTAGGTAATTAGGGGACCCCTTAATGTTTTTTATTTATTTATTTTATTTTATGATGTGGGCATCCCATAGTTCTTTGGACTTTGATCGAACATGACTAATCGCCCAGGTGACGCCCACTAAACCCATACAAACATGGTGACCCCTAAATGTGATGCAGGTTCTGAATCATAGTCTTATTCTCATTGAGCCAAACTGTGAAAAATATTAAGGTTTAGTCATATCTTTCAATCTATTGGCTGAAATTATACAAATAGAAGATAAATACATGTAATTTATTTGTTAATGAACTTGAAGCTCAGTTGTTTTGAGCATTGTTTTTACAAGCTAAAGTCATGGGTTGGACTCTTATGATGACTATTTATCAATTAACACTCCCAATTAATGTTAAAAATCACAAAATAATAGCAACTATGACTTTCCAGACACAGATATTGCCACACAGGGATCAGAGGCAACGCACTTTCTAAAATCTGGGATACAAGTACAAGATGTCCTAGACTCCTAAGACATCTGACCTTTCATGTTAGGATTACTATACAAGGTATTACTTTTATTTTTAAGAAGTCAGACATTTCTAAACTAAAAAAATCATCTCTATTTTTTTTGACCTATTTTATATTGACAAGTAAGGAAACTAATAGAACTTTATAACATAATGGACTAAGGATATACCGAATTGTAACCTACATGTATCCAATGAGGTATCCAGCACCGAATCCATATTGAATCTTGTGAGCATGGGCATGCCTCACAATTAATGTAAATAACATAGAAAGTAGCTGAAAAGTAGACAAATATAGTTTTTACATAACATAGATATGTAGCTGAAAAGTTGACTGATAGGATTATTACAAATGAAAACCACATAGAAAGCTACAAAAAAAAGAAAAAAAAAAGAAAAAAAAAGAAGATAAAATAAAATATAAACAAAAAATCGGTTGTACTAACAAATTATGGGCAGTGTTTGTTAATTATTGTGATAATGGTGGCTGATACAGCCAATATAGACTGTTAACCAATAAATGCAATTTTATCTATGATACTTGGATACTGGTACACGCCCAACGTATGTGTCTGCCCAATATGACACTTGTATCAGTACCTGATACTTCACCGATATTTCTAAGGTATAAATTTATTATACTTACCAAAAGCCTATTATTTCATATAATTCTTTTAATTTTCTTACGTCTCAACATAAAAGAAGTTAGAAAGGAATGTAAACAATGATAATTTCATTAATTCAAGAGTGACTTGAAGAAAAAGTTTGGATACCATGCCCGTATCTGTGTCCTTAATTTTTGTAAGTACAGAGTCGTATTCCGGATCCCATATATGTATCATTACCTTTATCCGTATCTATGCTTCATAGAATTTCAGCATATTAGCCTTGGCTGATACCCAATAATTTGACCCATGACTCACAACCACAAAGTTGTGGCCTTGAGTCTTGTTATAATTAAGTTTCTTGATAGAAGATTTGTTGCCATTTTGAATAAAGATTAACCCCTTCCCTTTATTTCTTCATAAACAAGGTATTTTCTGTGTATGTTCTCAATTGTCATGAATTGTATATGTTACTCTGACCCTGTGAGATATTCCTGGTTGCTTTAAGTTTCTTTGGTGTCATTGGGACATTACTCTTTGCCTTTTCAGAACTTAAAAGCTTATTTGTGAGCATGCAAAGTGATTTTGATTCTTCCTTTGAATGAAAATGACAAGTTTTTTTATGTCCATTCCAGTATGTTGCTTATAATGTTGTTTTTGCAGTCAATTGATGTCATGGATTATTCATTATTGGTGGGGGTGGATGAGGAGAAGCATGAGTTGGTCTTGGGGATCATTGACTTCATGAGGCAGTATACATGGGACAAGCACTTGGAGACGTGGGTAAAAGCTTCTGGCATCTTGGGTGGGCCAAAAAACTCATCTCCAACTGTGATTTCACCAAAGCAATATAAAAAACGTTTTAGGAAAGCCATGTCTGCCTATTTTCTTATGGTCCCAGATCAATGGTCCCCTCCTTCTGTCATCCCTAATGAGTCCCACACTGACCTTGCTGAGGAAAATTCCTAGGGAGTACTTGAATGATACTGGAAAACCCTGCATGCTTGTATCAAAATGTAAGTTGGAGGATTGATTCCCCTGTTTATTTCTATTTATTATTTCATTTTTTTACTCATATCTTCACTCCTATTTATTTTGTATGGCAGTCTCATTTTTGTTCCAATTTTGATTGGGGAATCATTTGTTAAAGGTGCAAACAAGGCTATAGAGGTATCTGAAATATTTGTACAAAATTTGTTCATGTATTTATTATCTGAAATATTTGTACAAAATTTGTTCATGTATTTATTGCATATATTGGTGCCAGGTAGAGTTTGCTTTGGGACAAAATCTGTCTAAATATTATTTTTTTGATGTATTCAAGTACATATACTAAATTTTCCAATCACTCTTTTATGCATGGGTTGGATTACATTTTTGACCATTGTAAGCGTATGGACTATGGAGTGGAATCTATCTTGTTGTAACAGATTCAAATGAAACGAAAAACCAGAGTTTATTGTTAGTTCAAAGACTGCTTTAAGTTGCTGTCTGATAAACTTGTAGTAGTGGTTTCATTGCAGTCTTGTGGTGAAACTGGTTCAGTGGATGATAAATCTGGTCACTTGGACATTTACATATGGTAATGGCCCAGCTCTGAGTGTCCACCTGAAATCACCTCATGAAGCACTTTTCAAGAAGGCTGCGCCTCTGCAATACTGTAGAACTGATGTTTCTGGCTTAAATTGAAACTGAGTGCTTCATCATGTCTTCTGTAATTGCCGTCTCAGGGTTTCTGAAAAACCTGCCTCAACCCTGCATAAGCTCTTCTGTTCTCAAGTTTTAAATATCTGTAAATGCAGTCATGGTTATTTAACAATTTGAAGCCTGTGTTCTGTTGAAGGAAATCAGATATCTGTAAATCTTGGCATCCAGGTCTGCTGAAAGTGCCACGAAAAATTAACTTGAGTAAACTGGTGTTCCTAAAACTCTAATCTTGTTTGTAAATTACCTTGGTATGTAAACCCCTTGTAAGCCAGTGGCAGAAATGGTAGGCGTTCATTATATCCTTAAACAGACATTCATCTATGTATCAGAGTTCCTTGGGCCTTGGAAATCCGGCGAGGAGAAATCACTATCGTAGGATGCAATCCGAATGCTCTGGCAGATTAGATGATAGTATTGTGGGGCCTAAATCTATCAGGTTGTAGCAATTTTTATTTACTAAGGTTGTGGCAATTTTTTTTTTTTCTTTTTTGAATAATTTCCCTCTCTATTGTGGAATCTGAGATTGGGCATGAAATTCATGGCCACAGATTTCCAGTTGACATTGCCTTCTGAACCTTAAACATGGGAATGAATACATCAAACTGCCATTGGTTCTAGTATATTGGGGAGCCAGGAATTTTGTCGCAAGTACAATTATAAGTGGATGGGTGGTGAAGTTGTTTCGTTTTGGGATGATCTTGTAAATCCAATAGTTTATTTATTTTGTGGGATTAACATTCAAAAGGGAGAGTCTCAAATAAGGTCTTTAAGTTTTTTTTCTTTCTTATTTCAAAACATGAAACAAGTTTTCAAAAATTTTCAAATTAGTCCCTAAATTTTCCAGTAAATTAAATTAAAGACACAATCATTTAATGGTATTATATGGTGACTTTTTTACCTATTTTTTTTATAAAATACCCAAATAACCCTTCCTTTAAAGTCATAATATTTTTTTAGCAGCCACTACTTGTAGATAGGCCTGTCAATGGGACAGGTCGGGCCGGGCTGGGCCTAAGCAATTGTCCAATCTCGTTCCGAATATTGGACGGGCCTACCGGGGATTGTCTAATCCCAACTCAAAATTGAGCAGGCATATGTCAAATCCCATCCCGCATGGGCTCGGGATAGGCCTGGGTCGGGCTTGAGCTTTGACATTTTCATCAATGGAGACTTCTTTTTTCTTCTTAATGGGTGAAGTTTTGTTATAAATATGATAACGATAGCAGGATAAGGGGCAGACCAAATTTCAAAAGGTTTCAAGTGACATAATTTTCTTCCAAGCAGTATATATGGATAGAACTTTCAAAAGGTTGATAGGTTGCTTCCTTGGCTGTGATTATGTAATTGGTTGATAGGTTGCTTCCTTGGGTGGGTGTGTTTTTGTTAGTAGGGTTGGAGGTGGTATATTTCTGCTGCACTTCCTCTTCCTCTTTTTCTATGGTCTTTTGTACTTTGTATCTTCCTTTCTTTGAATGAAATCTTTCGTTACCATTCAAAAAAAAAAAAAAAAAAAAAAAGAAGGATACAACTTGAAGTTCAAGATTTCAAGTGACATAAGATTTTTTCCAAGGAGTATATTCAGAATCATTAAAGGATGACAAACATGGAAATAGTAGTCTCCATTGGTAAGAATTGTGAAAAATGTGGCCTGATCCATAGGCAGGGACACCTTATAGTGTTTTATTGAGATCTTTTCGTCCCCTTTGTCAATGATAAATGAAGGCACGACTGCACCATCCTAATGTGAGGATGGGTCTTGAATAATCTACTTGAGGAATCTAATTTGTTTACCTTTCAACCTATTAAATAACCTCTTGGGTTTCAATACGAGGACCCCCTCAAACTTGATACTTGTGAGAAAACTAGAAAAGTAAAAGGTTTTAAGTGTTCACGCACGGCAGCTTCTCGTAGGAAAAATCCTTGACGAGTCGGCTGCAATTTTAGACCCAAATCCATGCTTCTTTAGATTCATGAGACCATTAAAATGCAGTCTCTACTAGTCATTGCATGATGGTGCATCGAGCTCTGGCCAACCTGATTGTCGTGCCAGCCAATCATAAAGGGGTGGAAAAAGGAAAAGAGGATCCACACCTATCCAAAAGTGCACCTATACAAGTGTGAGACGCTTGAAGAGTATGCGAAAAATCAAAACATTTTGTCTATCTACTATGAATCTCAGTAAGTTAACACCGAGTAGGCAAAGTAGCCTTCCAAAAAGTAAGCTTTCCAATGCAAAAGATTCTCAAAACAAAAGAGGAACCAAAATGTAAATAACGATATATTGAAGAAATACACTTCACCGTGCAAAAGAAATGAATGGATTACCTCATTTTACAACAAATACAAAATGATAAATATAGACCAATCAAAAATAAATAATAGATATGACTTCCAAGCACAATCCTTATTATCTATGTTCATCTTGTCCAAACAATACAATCATCAAACGCTCAAACCGCAGAAAGGCTGGCCCATTTTCCAAGCTCATAAGGGTCGGTATAATAATATAACTTGATTCTATTTGACAACGAAAGCCCTGTTGCCAAAGGAACTGCTCCGAGGTAAGAGTCATCCTGCTCTGTTGGGTCATCCGTGAAGGCAGCCAAATCTCCGAGCAGTTTGAAGGTGACCCTGCGGGCCTGAATTGGTCTTGAAAAGTCGAAATACAATGCTGTCCCTGGCCGCACTTCTGGTAGCCGGTATTCCCCCACAATCACCGTATTGTCGGTTTCCTGAGGTTGTAATAAAGAACAAAGAAAAGAAAAGCCCGAGAGGGTTACATACTGTTGCAATCATGTAAATATGTTCATGCACACTAACTGGAATGAAAGCAGTGTTGGAAAACGTAAGGGGGCAGGGTTGGTTTAAGTGTTCAGATCATCATTGGAGTTACAAGCACATTCCCACACAAGGTAAAAGAACATCCATAAGTGGCTGTTAATCGAGTTGTGTTACCAAATTATGGGTAATACCGATTTATGCCCGTTTGCTCCAGATAATCTACCTCTAAAGCAAGAATGAAACAAATTGTAAATGATCCTGTAAGATTTGCTGCAAGAGTGGAAACAAGTTTTTTCCCAGTCAATTCAGAGTCAGTTGGCTATTCAGAATTCTAATTTGACCCAGATTATCAATGGTGGCCAATACAACTTCTAGTATATACATGAAAAATAAAAAAATAAAAACGAAACTGTACCATTTAGCATATGGAAACCTCCATGTTATATTTACCGAACCTAACAAAATCACATCCATGATGGGAAAGGTTTTCTTTTCTACTTAATTTGGTGAAGACGAATGACAATTGTCAATTTAAAGACTGCAGAAAGGACTCATCTTTGAGGAGAGCGAGGGGAGCAAGTCAAGGACATGCATTGAGCTGTTGTCAGAGTACAAGAACGATGGTGCTGAAATTAACCTTGCTATCCTCCTGAGAAAACTCAAAATAATCTTTGAATGATCTTTCATAAAACAATACATCTATCCATAAACATTGTTAGTGTGTTAAAGAGTTATTGCTAATGTTGTTTTATGGTGTGGTTGGAAATAATCCAACTTCAGTCCCCTTGATGTCACAAACAGCACAGTCTTCTCTTTGGGGAAAAACAACCAACTATTTTCTTTTTTTTTTTTAAGCGATCCACAATCTGGATTTGGAAAATACTAGAAATCTATGACTGCTACCAGAACCACTAGGATTGTGTTAGTTCTTTGCGTCTTGGTTCAGCTAGTATGAAGAGCTAATGGCCCGTGATTTTCTGCATGTCTGCGGTGCCCTAGTGCACCCACTTGAAGGGCCATGGATTGCATGCTTCGGTCATTGCATCCACCTTCGAAAGACGTGGGGTCTTCTGTGACAATTTCAGGATTGCAAGAAATCTGCCTGCCTTCGAAGGAGGGCCGCCTTTATATATAAATGTCATCAATGTACAAATGCAAGAATACCCCTTTTTTTACCAAAAAAAAGAATACCCCTTTAGGAAGGTTTAAAGAGAGGAAATGTACAAGGGTAGACTAGGAAGAACCAACTTACAATAATTATCTCTTAAGATTCCTCATCTTTGAATCAACCTTGTAGAGGTATCATGTTCTGCAGGTGAACCGAAATTAGTACTCTCTTCACACAAGCCCTCACATTGATATGGATCATCAAAGAGCATCAATTTGAACACCATTAAAATATGATGATCACAAGCAACGGCTGTAGCAAACAGATCAGTGATTTGCAGCTAGGATGAAATAGGGGGAATTGTAATAGTGTTCACTGTTCACGAATGAAATGATAATCACCGTCAATATGTTTCATCCATTCATGAAATCTGGATTTGCAGCGAGTCTGATAGCACTTTATTGTCAGCAAAAAGCGGAGTAGGTTCTAAGCCAGAAACATTAAATTCTGTAAGTAAACATCAAAGCCAGATGATTTCTGAGCACACAGAAGATATGGAGAGATAGTTAGCTTCTGTAGATGACTTGGAGAACAAGATTTTATTTCCAGGAAATCAAGGAATTCCCTAAGAAGACACTCCAACCAGTTCAGGATCAATACGTGTGAAGGTATCCTGCCCAATCAGCAAATGCAACAAGTTGCAATAAAGAATCCTTTGAAAATAAAATCCCACGCCTTGAAGTTTATCGTAATTCTTGAATTATGCAAAGGATACCACTCCAGTGGTAACAAGGGTCGGATCTAAATTGGCTAGCAACTTGAACTACATAGCAGATATCCAGTCGGGTTGTGGTGAGATCAATAAGATGACAAACTAATGTCCTATAGGATCAGAAACAGACTCCCCACTGTTCTTGTTGTAATTCACATTTTAGCTACATGGGTGTATAATTAGCTTCGCATCTAACATTCGAGCTGTGTCAATGAGATCCTTTATGTATTTATATTAAGAGAGAGAGAGAGAGAGAGAGAGAGAGAGAGACTAACTTCCAAACCAAGGAAATATGTAAGGTGTACCAATAGTGGGACTAACTTTCAAACCAAGGAAATATGTAAGGTGTCACAGATCTTTCATGTGAAAAGATTGTTAGGGCCATAGTCATATATGCCCACCCTTGTATTGTCAAATCCATGTCAAATGAGTCCAAGACCTTGCCTCTTAGCGTCTATCAAGGAAGATCAAGTTTGAAGGCAAAGATCATAGTCTTGGAAGGCCAGGGATCATCAAAGAAGAACTCCTTATGTGTGCCAACCTATTCAGGTAAATGGGACCCCAAACCAACCAAGAAATCCCCTAGGACCCTTAGACTTAATGGCAAATTCATCAGGGTTAAACTGGATTTTTTATAGAAAAATATATGGCTCAAAACTGTGCAGGGGGTCGGCTAACTGCAGGTCCCCACGGTCAGAATAATTGGATGACAAAAAGAAAATAAATTATTACAGTCTGAACTTCAGTGACCTGTTGGTCAGCTCTCGGTTAACCGAAGTATATCTTACGGTTAACCGTAGCTTATTTACGGCTAACCGTAGTATATTCTTCAGGCAACCTCCGTACAAAAACTAGCCATTTTTTACCGTTGGGGGTGGCGGTTCACCGCGGATTTGAAGGGGGTTAACAGCCAAATGCCGCTGAAAAGCTTTTTATGTATACTTGAGCTCATTTCAATGTCCATAATACTTGGGTTTTTGAGACCTCTTTCCCCATACTTGTGCCCCTATAGTAAAACCTTCAAAGAGCTCCCATAATCCAATTCCACACACACTTAAGCTTTAATTAGGCATACGTAAGAGCACTCAAAGCTCTATTAGAGTGTGTTTTGTGGAATCACCTCTAGGGAACCTTGAGCCCTCAAGTTAAACATATTTTCCCTAGAATTAGAACTCATATAGCCCTCTTGGCCGAGCACATCTAGGAGCATCATCTACACCAAGGAGCAAAGGAGTCAAAGCTTGAAGCACCATTCAAGCATTGAAGAACACTCTCAAAGACTAAGTTAAGAGGCAAGTGTTCTCGTTTAAATTTGTAAATCATCATAGTGAAGTGGATTAGATCTTCATGGTCGAACCACTATAAAAAATAGGGTTGGTGGATTAGATCTTTGTGATCAAACCACCGCATCAAAATATAGGTGTATATGTGATTGGAGGTTTACCTTTGCGGTTTACCTCATTATAGTGGAACCAAGAGTGGAAACTCCTGAGAACTGGATGTAGGTCAAGGGACCGAACCACTATAAACCACTTGTGTCAATTTCTCTCTATCTCTATATGCATCATTATGACTTAATTATGTTTTAGAGATATATGTGTTAGATAGCCATTTCTAAGATACAATTGAAACACACACTTGTGCTAATTCACATTGATCTTATTGGCATATCATAAAGAGAATTTAGCACACACTTGTTTAGCACTTCACTTAATCACTTGATAGTATTCTCTATAGTCACATATTTGTTGTAAGTGGATTAATTTGTTCATTTAAGTAAGGAAATTTAATTAGTCTTATTCACCCCCTCCTCTAGGACATATATTGGTCTAGCTTGGACTTTCAAAGATGAATGCAATATTTGTTTCAAGCAAGCAATGCCAAACTTAACATTCCCAGAAATCAAAATATCAAGAACATGTATCAGAAGTAACCTTGAAGTACTTTCTAAAAAATAATGAGTGTCACAATTGCTCTGTTTAAACCCATATTTAAGAACTGTAGATAAAAAACTTTAAAACCATGTACGTAGAGCTCGTTTAAGCCCATATAGAGATCGGGAAAAGTCAAGAAACATACATGGTATTTGGAACTACATCGCTGGGACGATCACGTACACTGTTTCCTTGAAATCTCCATGTAAGAATGCATTTTACCATCCAGTTGAAAAATGGGCAAAGATTTGGTTCCAACAAGTGCCCAAATCATTTGTACTGTTGTCATTTTTGGAACAAGAGCAAATGTTTCATCATATTCAATACCATACACTTGCGAATAACACAGAACAACAATGCGCGTGCTTCATATTTGTCAAGACTTTCATCTGATTTCAACTTCATTCTATAAATCCATTTACAACCAATAGGCCTGACATCAGACAGACAAGGAACAAGATCCAATGTGTGACTGTCTTGGGAGCCTACAAGGCCTCATTCATAGCAATCTGGCAACACTTGCTTCATAGCTTGCTTATAAGAGTTAGGAATAGAAATTGAGTTTAAAAAAACAAGAAGAGAAGAAAAAAGGAAGCAAGAGGAAGTTGATTATCTTGTCTAGTCCTTTAATAAACCACCGTTAAAATGTCCAAGTGAAGACGAATAAAGAATTGAATCATTAGACGAAGCAAAAGCAGAAGCAGAGACAGTTTCAGTCGGCCAGGAGGGAGGGGTCCATCATCAGTTGGGAGAAGAATAGGAATATAGCTCTAAGGAAAGGGCTTTTCTCCTTCTATTTGAGGAGTACAAGGGTAATGACACTCAAACCCCATTTAATGGGGTAATTGAGAGAATAAAAAAGGTTATCTTCAATCGGTTGGGTTGTTGGTTGGTTCCAACCAGAGCTGACAGATTTCAATAATTCCGTCCAGAATTGGCTGGAATCGGAGTGGGGTTTCCGTTTTGCCCCAACCAAATTCCAGAGCATTCCAGCTAAAATTGGCCAGATTGGAATGGAGTTCAAAACTATTATTTCAGCCAAATGCTTGAAGGAATAATAGAGAAAGAAAAAAGATCTCCCTCCCAAAAAAATCTCCCTCCCTCCCTCAACAGCTCAGGAACATAGAAACTAAAAAAAATCCACAATTTGGCCAAGTCAAATCAGAATCAGACTCAGACTAAACCTAGGCCGAGTCCAGTTAATCCTTGATACCTCCAAGTTTCGTGCTCAACCTGAAGCCCGCATATCATATTGAATCTCATTGATGCAAATCCAATCTAGCACTTACGGAGAATCATATCATAGCCTTAGGAACTCTTTTCCCCTTTTTCTCAGGCTATTTCAGCCTCAAATGAGGTGAAATAGTGTGGAAGCATATAAAGGGGTTGTTTGTTGGAAATTTCAAATTATCCACAGATATGGCCGGTAAATTGTCGAGAAATATCAAATATGGTCCATGTTCAATATCCCATGGGGATATTGGCTTGATACAGATAAATAACTTTATGTATCCACCGGTGCAAAACGTACCGCTCTATATTTTAAGGCATGGGAAGAACTCCCCCTTCCTGGATCTCATGGAGTTGGATCCTCCGGAACCACAAGAATCCTTAGAATGGGATTTCAACTGAACACTCTTTTTGAGAAGAGCTGCTCCATTTTGTTCTCTTTTATCAAGATGGACCATTAGGCAGCCAAAAAAAAAGTTCCATATTAAGCATCCATGAATGTTAATGGAACCAAGGCCTCATATTCGATTTTCCTATTATTGAGAGATTAGGTTTCCTAGTTTGAGTAAACTTCTTTTGTTGTACTTTATAAATAGCCATTGTCTATTTACAATAACACAGATCAAAGAGTTCACTCAAGATGTAAAACTAAAATTTCAACTTTAAGTCCATAAAATTGCACATCATTGTCATCATTTCATGTCGATTTTGGACTTATTGAGGCTTAAATAATTTGAATTTCATAAAAATATGCATTATGGCTTTCAAAGCGGATTTCATGAGAAACTTGGTTTGATTTTGGAAAATTGGATATTTTATGAAATTATTCTTTTTTGGATTATCCAACTATCCTGTTGAATAACTTCACTTCTACATGTAAACTCACGTAATTTCTTTGCACCATTAGGTTGTACATGAAAACCTGAGAAAGATGGTGTATTTGCATGCATTCATGCGTGTGGCATTTACAGAAGTCAAAGTCAAGTCAAACTCCTCTAAGATCGTTCAAATCAGGAGGAAAACTCTCTATCTATGATGTCCAGATACAAACACAGGTACGAACACGGACATGGGGAATGAGGGTTTGATATGCCAACTTAAAAAATATAGGATACAAATATGGGTACGACATTTCTAGAAAATATATACATGTAGATATTTTATTAGGGATTTATTTTGAGAAGAACATTTATTTTATCTCAATTTATGGTTCTGGTATGCACCAAGCAACCTAGAAATAAGTTACTTAATATGCATAAAATTTAAAATCACAAGCGCACAAGATCACTATGTAATAAAATGATTGTAAGTACGAGATCGATCCCATGAAGACTTGTGATAAAACAATGTCAAAAGCAACTAAAAATCAGAATATTAAAAGAAACAATTGAATGATGAAAGGTTGAATTAAACTACTAAAAATAGTAAATTTACTAGAATTAAAAGCTAAATGGAGAATAATCTAAAACCCACAATTTACTAAAAATAGTAAATTTACTATCAAAAGCTAAATGGAGAATAATCTAAAACACACAACTATTACTAGAATTGAAAAACAGTAATAAAACTGAACTATGGTTTCATCTACTCCCCTAACCAATCATATGCATGTCCCTTATTACCTTTTAATTAAAAATCAGAATTATTAGTGACATCTATCAACTTAGACCATGGCATATGTATCTAGATTACTATTCCCCTAAACCTAATTCATGAGCGGCATACTACATGAATTGTTCATTATGATGCAAAAACTAAGCATGGCATATGTCCTAGTGAAAATACACATAATGCATAAAAACAATAGGAATGATAAACACATGAGTCTAAGCATGGCATATATTAGATTAGTCATGGTTCTAAATCCTATATGCTTAACCATTAAGATCAATTAAACATAAGTTAGCTACTCTTAAATTTAATTGAACATAACATTGTTGGCATGGCATATACACAACTCATCAATTAAAAACATGGTTTAGAATCTCAACCAACAACCTGAAATCTTAATTAAAGAATGCCAAAAGGGACGACATAAAATTAGGCTAGGGTTTCAATTACACCCTAGCCCTAAAAAGTTAGCTACTCATGTTTGTAATGGAAAATAACATAGAAAAGATGGTCATAAGAAAAACTCTAGAAGATGAAGATGAACTGGACGGCCAGCAGCTTGATTGCTTTTCCCTCACTCCAAAAAGCTCCCAAATCTGATGGTGTACGGCTGCTACGGATGGGTGCTGGTCGTCCACCCCTTGTTCTCCTTATATACTTTTTGCAACAGCCCTCTTAGTGAAGAGTTTCCTTGTAGGATTAGGTCTCCTACTTACTTTACAAGTAGGTTTCCTAATTAGATTAGAATAGGAGTCTTCTTTTCTTGATTAGCAAGACTTTCTAATTTCTGGTCCCATTTGTATTTTTTAGAAAGTTCCTCACATGGACCCACAAATCTGAGATTTAATTGCAATAACTAAATCTGAAGCTTTTATAATAAAAGTGGGCCCATATGGTGTGTGCAAGATTGATTGTGGGACCCTTTTTTGTTGACTTCTAACTTGGCTTGAATTCTTGCTCTAAACTTTCCTTATTTTTCTCCTTTTTCTTCTCCATTCTTGGGCTCCACTTGAACTTGAATAGGACTTTCTAATTTCTGAATTTCAGCTTTTGCAATGACTGTGGGGCCCCCTTTGGCGTGTAACAGACTTGGAATTCTTCTTTTCCTTCTTTGTTTCACTTTCCTTTCTTGATTAAGCTTTCTTGTTCTCCAATTCTTTCCTTCTAATTTGAATTTTAAGTTGTCAAAAGAATTAGAAAGGAATCTTGAAATCTGAAACGGCTTGGATGGACCCACCATGAATCGTTCTTTGGGATTCATGCCTACTTCTTCATAAATTCTTCTCTTTTAGCTCCTTTTGACCTTTTCATAAAAATTAACACAGACTATGTAAAAACAAACATGACTAGCACAAGATAAATCAAATATTAGGGCTCAAATTGTAAACAATTAAGCACTTATCAAGCTCAAATATGGAGAGGTCAAATGAGTGGATCAATTTTCAATGAGGTTTAAAGAAAGGAGGGGCAAAGTGCAAAACGATAAATAATAGAAGAATCTAGACAGCCATTTTTTTAAAATAAAAGTGTCCCTAAGTCTTTTTAGGAAATGAGCCCCAAGCCCTTTCTATTAGATGGTTTGGATCCACCGTGGGGACCACAAATCTGAAGAGCCATATTAAGAAGAGGAAATCCCCAATTATCTCGTCAGATTATTCTTGAGCCTTGAGTCAGTAACATCGAGAAAGAAGAGGGAAGGGAAAAGAGGAAAAGGGAGAGAGGTAGGGAAAATAGGAAATGGGGAGAGAGGTAGGGAAAATAGGAAAGGGAGAGGGGAAACAAGAAAGGGAGTAGGAGGATCGTGTTAGACATCTACCTTCGTTGCGTTATTGGTGGTCGTCTGCAATCATTGTGTCGTCGCCAGTCGTCGGTGAAAGGTAAGAACTTCTCCTCTTCTTCTTCTTCCTCCTCCTCCTAGTCGTCTTCTTCTTTTTCTTTACTCCACTTCAAAAAAAAAAAAAAAGAGAAAAAGAAAAGGAGGGAAAACATTTTTGTTCTTTTTTTTTCCTTCTAAAGAAGGTTTTGGGGTTAGGACATTTTCAGTCGGCCCCTATCATATCCTGGACTTTTGCACCATATCCCAGCCATATGTTGCCATATTCAGTACCCATATCCGTATCGCACCATGTCAGAACGGGTACCATAGGTCAAATCCCGTATCCAGGTATCATAGGATCTATGAAGTATGAAGACTCCACAGCTACTTGGTAGTGTGAATTCAAGTAACTAGTAAATTATGGGTGAGTGTTCATCCATTGAAGGGCTGTGAGCAAAACCTAGTCAACCACTAGGAAAGAACCGTGTAATGATGTGTAGCATTCTAACATCTTAGAATATGCACTATAGCATACCAAGGTGCAGTCTAAATCAACAGTGTTATTGGTCGTGTTGTTCATGTTGTGGAACACATGAAGTTTTCATGTCCTTCATCAGTCAGGTTTAAAGAAAGATCGATGATCCAATCATAGGTGCTGAGTTGACAAAGTTCCTCAATAGAGCATTCACGAAAAAGAAGCAAATCAATGATAGTTAGTACAGGATGGGCATTGTATCCAAGGTACTAGTTTGAGGGCGATTGTAGAGAAACAAACAAGAGTTTAGTGATAATTATGGGCTATTGAGTTTATTTGTAATTATGATAATAAGTTTGTCTTAGATTACAATTAGGTGTGTTACCTTAGGAGGGTGTTATTAACTCCGCCAAGTTTTTTTTTACTACCGGTCCTAAGCCCAGGTAAAGGAGGGTTGCGTTAAGTAGGTTGACAACCAACATAAAATTTTGTCACAGCCCAAACATGAATTCTGAGATTACAACATTCCGAAATCATGCTAGGGTGTTTTCCGCTTTAAACGACGCATTGCAGCGTCAGCGGTTGCAATGGAAAGTGGGCAAGGGCTACCGCACCATTTTGGACGAGTGCGGCTAAAAAAGTTAGTCCAGCGGCAGAAGAAGAGGAAGTTTCGGCTTGCTACTTGGAATATAGGAACCATGACAGGCACAAGCATGGAGTTAGTCGACGTTATGAAAAGAAGAAGAGTTAGTGTAGCCTGTCTACAGGAGACAAGTGGAAGGGGGATAAAGCTAAAGAACACCACAAGAAATGGAGTGGGTACAGATGTAGATAAGGATTTGAAAGAGAAAATTGTAGGTTTAAAGAGATTGAGTGATAGGATTATAGCAATTAAACTAGTGTTAGAGGAAGACATAATTTATATCATTAGTGCATATGCTCCCCAAGTAGAATTAGAAGAAAGTGTAAGGCCAATTTTGGCAGGAGATGGATGGTTTACTACGAGAAACCCAAACTAGTGAAAAGACTTTCCTAGGATGGGACTTAAATAGGCATGTAGGAAAGGATAATATAGGATATGAGAGAGTAGACGGAGGACAAAGATTTGGAGAAAAGAATGAGCTAAGAGACACAGAAAAGAATGAGTTAAGAGACACTATCTTGGACTTTGCATTAGCATTTGACCTTATCATAACAAACACTTGCTTTAAAAAGAGAGGGGGCATAAGAGCAATGACCAAAAGGTTCTAGTGGAGGACAGTGATATCAAAGAAAGGTGGAGGAAATATTTTAGCATACTTCTAAATGAAGACTATATAGGAGACATAAGAACAAAAGAGGCTGCTTCAGTAGCAAAGCATACTTTTTTTAGGAGAATTAGAGTGATAGAAGTGAGGAAAGCAATAAAACAAATGAATACAAGAAAGGCTACGGGTCCAGATGACATCCCGATTGAGGCTTGGAAACGCTTAGTATGGTTATTTCCTAGTTTGAATGGACATCTTTGATTGTATGTTATAGATAGCCATTGGCTATTCACAATAATACTGATCAAGTACTTCATAAATAGCACGGCTATTTACAACAACACAATCAAAGAATACAGTCAAGATGTAGCCCTAAAGTTTCAACTGGCTTCAAACAATTGCATAAAATAATTCCACACTGTTCTAGCAAAAGGATAGCTCAGCAATGTTCCAAAATATCTCTTGGCAACCTTCTTAAAATATTCCAGCATTTGGTCATGCACTTCATTAGAATCCAAATCCCAATACAATTGTCTTGGCTCAATGCATTTTTTTAATTGTAGTCAATGTTTCGACTTTGAGGTTCTAGCACATTACTAATGAAGAATTTTCCATTTCCTTATTGTCTATTCTACTCTTTAGTCTATACCATCAATATCAAAAAACCATATTCCTCAATAAGCTGGAAGTGGAACAAACCTGAAAAAGCACATGAAAACTGAAAAATATCGTAAGAAATAAAAAGTTCCACAGATCTAGAGCAATCTTCATGCACACATCCATTTAAGTTCAAGACGACCAGAACATCATTACGACAGTCTCTGTAACCTCATAAAAAAGTAATGAGATAAAAACCAGCAGTGATGATATGTTAGTCAATCAGATACTTCTATAACAAAAACATTTACATTCAGTTGGATAATCATTTGATCCTAGACCAAGGCTGGGAAAAATTATGTCTGCACCCTATGCACCATATCATATTAGAAGTATGAATCTAGTTAACAAACAGATTAAGCTAATGAGAAACTATCACTCGAGCTGATCCACAACCTCAATACGAATTAGACATAATGACCTAAATAGGATAGTGTATGCAATGCAAGGAAAGTCATCTTTCTTGAATATACCTGGAGGGCAGATACTTGGATAAACAAAACAGCAGGTGAGATGTGCCTATCTTCTATACATGTTAAAGATGCATCCCAGATATTTGCATCAAAGGAAGAAGGTGAATGGGTAATCCTTGGCTTTATCACGTAAAAAGAATCAATACGAAAACCAGCTAGCCCCGGTGAAGATGGAGATAAATATTGTTCCAAGACAAGGTCATTGTCTGTCAACCTTTCAGCCTCAACTGGTACCTGAAAGAAGATCTTAGAGGGATTAGCAATGTTACTTGCATCAAGTTATAAAAATGAAAAATCATTTGCTACTATGAAACCATTTCTGGAAAAGCATCATTATATTACTCTGAACCGATTTAACTGCGGTGGTCTCTCCAACCAAGCTTTAACATTCATCTCGTCAGATTCTTGTTGTGATGAATTGGGTGGTCCCAAATCATTTTTCACGGAGCTTCCAATAACTAGAACCCTTTTGGCATGAATGCACAGGTCACCTTCAACCCTGCCTCCAAAAGAGGCACGACGGTCTAGTTCTGTGAAGGGGTTTTCATCTAGAGAAAGAAGATTGTACTCTTGCTCTAAATTAAAAGAACTTGAACCCGGCAATCTAGAACTTGAACCCGGCCGTCTCAAACTTAAAGTTATCCAAATGATCCGACACCTAACAGAATTCTGGAAGGCAAATTTCACATGCCTAGGAACATCATTGTGTCTACCAGACTTTTCTGGTCCATACAATCCAGATGAAGTTCCAATTAGGGATTGCACATCCCACTTTCCTATCCTTGAACGCTCTTTTTTATTTATCTTACTGCTGGCCCATACTTCTACCTGCACAAACGAACAATTGAGTTTACATAAGAATATTATAAATGTGCAGAGAAAATTCAAAAAAAAAAAAAGAAAAAGAAAAAAAAAAAGATAAGTGTTAATTAAAACCCCTAAAAATTGCTACACCCTATATAATTTGGGTTTGAACGACAGATAATAGACACGTATTATCAATGAAATTGAAAGAATGGCACAACTATGCTGTGAGAAATGATAGTGATAGCAGCAGCAACAGTAGTAGTAGTAGTAATATTAATATTAATAACTCAAGTAGATTGGAAGAAGGCAAGAACATCGACAATTCAGTAGACAACAGCTCCCTGGTTAGTAAATACAGGAGAGATCCTCATCCTTTAGTATTGACCCAGAGATCATACTTCATGGTTAGAGATGGTGGTAAAGAAATAAAAGTCGTACAAATAATAGAGAAGAAACCTTCAGACAAACTACCTAATCATTATGTGTAATACCCCGGAACGGCTAGATTATTTTCTGATATTTAATATTTAATTTTCTTGATTTTTCTTAGCATTGTTGGGACCCATAGTTTGATGGAAGAATTTGAGTCGGACTTGTATTGGTTATACCATAGACTCCTAGTAATGTTAGTATTAGGATTGGCATGTGAGAAGGAAATAATAAAATTAGAAAGAGGACTTGGGGAAGGATTCTAACTTAGCTTCTATATATATTGATCCACCCAAAGCCTAGTTTAGTATTACCCTTGAAGAAATTAGGAGGAAGAACCAATTCTAGTCAGCCATAGCAAGTGAGTAGAGATTTTGATCTAATTGTAGGGTTCTGAAATTCTGGCCTTGTTCTTGTGTATTTTCCTCTATTTTATGGTGTGTAGAATTCCCCATATACGTGTCTTTATGAAATTACATTAAGAAGATGAATGAGCCGATGGTTGTATGGATTGCATTGCTTTACAATTACACCTTGTTTGCCAGCACTTCTGTGGCATTACTTTGTGATAAGAAATTGGATTGTTGCATAATAGATCATAATTTCAGATATTTGTAAGACACTGTCGACACAAACAGGCCATGTTTTAAATAATGAATGATTAGTTTTCTTGGTTAGACATGATGATTGAATTCTTTTGCTTAAGGTAATCCCTAGATAATGCATCTTACAGAAAGAAAGAGAATCCGATGGGGATCCAAGGCAGGAAATCGAATTCTGCACTTCCAAATCGTCAGGAACAGATTTTGTTGATAGGTGTTGTGGGACCATATGGCCCACTTGATGAGAGATCAGGTCCTGGGAACCAAAGGGGGACCCATGGGCGACCCTTAGGGTAGTGGACCCATGTGCAGTGGGTCCCATCTGGGCCCTCATCCAGTTTCTTTGATGGAAGGAAGCCGGTAACTAACAGATTTTGGGCTGAATGTCAACAGGCCTTTGTGGGACCTCTTGGCTGACCTGATGAAGGATCTGGTCCATTAAGTGGGCATGGTAGTGTTAAACAACCATAGTGGTAGAGGACCCATGTGGAGTGGGCCCCACCTGGCCCATCATCAGGATGACTCAAGGTTGGGAAGCGTGATACCCTTTTCTGCAACTGTCGATGTCTAGACCACATCTAATAACTTGCCTTTCTTGTTTAGAACTAAGTCCAATATGTTTTTATAATTACATACAAGTCTTTTCTTTTATCTCCTTGAGTCTACAAGTGTTGTGGAATTACAACTTAATCCCTGATGATCATAGAGGATTGGACCTCTTTTTGCCTATCTACTAAAGTTTTAGAGTTCTGGAAAATTCGAGTATGGGCCTGATATTTATTATTTGTCATAACTGGGCCTGTTTTGATTAATTGGAGACCATTCCTTGGATTTCAGACTTTAGGAAATTACAAATAAGGGCTGATCAATTGTGGTTATTATATTTATTGTTGGAGTTGTTTTCTTTATTTCATTACTTGAGTAATTATGTTTTGAAATATATTGTGGATTATGATACCTATTGTGTGCCATTGTTATTTGGGGATCTCATACGGTAGATTGTGTGGTTTATATTTGTATATCTTGTGGTTGAGTTGGTGAGTTATGTAATTGACCACTCTCATCTTGTACACCAATTTTGATTCAGACTGGGGCGGATTAAATCCACATGATTTGAGAACGGGTTGATTATGGAATTTGTACAGTACTAATGTTGAGGATATGCTAAACATCATGTTTTTTTATGAGACGTATATTTGCTATTTGATTGGAAAACTAAGATACGGTGACTTTGTTTGTTTGGAGGAACTTTTTAGATACCCCTAGACCACGAGCATGTATGGCCGATTTTGTGAGGATTGTTGATGTTAGGCCTCGTTGGGAAAGGTCGGTTTTGTGGTACCGGTTTATTGGTTTTGGACCTAAGTGGTCGGATTTATTTTGGACTTTAGTGGTCGATGGTTCTGGACCTTTGTGTTCGGATTTATTTTGGACCTTAGTGGTCGATGATTTGGACCTTGGTGGTCGGTTTTATTTTGGACCTGGGTGGTCGATTTTATTTGGGCTGGTGCTATTAGGTGGCTAGGAGGTTGTCGTTTGTTTGACCTGATTTAAACCTTGGCTTGATAGAGACTTTGGGATGTTAATTTAATTTGTTGTGTAATCTTATCTAAGTATATGTTTAAAGGCACAAATAGATTAGAATATCTATTCACTCAGTTGTACTGATATTTTGTGGATTTGCCCCAATCCAGGTAACCAGAACTTAGCGACTCAGGAAAATCGTGATGACTGAGAGATAGACTTTGGGATGCGTACTTGAGCGTCGAAGCCGCATAGATGAATAAGATTTATATTTAATAGATTTTTCATATTATTTCATTTTAAAGACATTGCAATTATATTTTTTGGACAATGTTACATTTGTTTATTAGATTTGAATTGTTAATACAAGTTGGTTTAAGCTGGTAAATGCCTGAATCTTTATGTGATCTTTGATTTAACCTATGTGATGCTTACAAATCTCGGCACGGAATTCGAAGGGCCCCGGATTTCGGGTCGTGACATTATGTCCCTAAACAATATTAACTAAACATTAATTTTAAAAAAGAGTCCTCAAGTAAGTAGTTCTTTGTCAAAGATATTTGCTTCGACAGTATCAACATACTGTGTAACCCACACAAGTTAAAACCCTAGATCTATTCAGATCTAGGGTTTTAGTTAAGTAGGTCCAAAAAAACACATAAGAGGAAGAGAGCAAAGTCCCTAAGACTGTTGGAATCACAAAAAAGTCCTGCACTGACTCATAACAATCCCCCTCAAGCTGGTGCATGTATTTACTATGCCTAGCTTGGCATCATTTAACTCTCTTTTTCTGACTGCTTTTGTAAGAAAATCTGCAACTTGGTCTTTTGTACTTGTATAAACTAGCACCATGTCTCTTGTTTCGACTTTTTCTTTGATGAAGTGATGTGGCAATCAAATTCCACATGCTTGGTATTTCCATAGTATATTGGATTATTGGTCAATTTAATTGTTGAAGTACCATCAGAATTCAAAACCATTGGTCCACCTTGCTTGAACCCTATTTCTTCTAACAATATGCTCAACCACACAAATTCGCGACATCCATGAGCCAACACTCAATATTCAGGTTTCAACCAACCATCGTATAGTATCTTGTAGTGGATTTTCTGTTTTGGATACAGCTCAATAAGAATCAGTTTGGCTTCTGCTCTTACGTGCCCATGTGATTTATATAAAATCCCTTGACTTGGTGATTCTTTTGAGTACTTAAAGATTATGTGAACAGCGGCCAAATGATATGTTATGGGAGCACGCATGAACTGGCTAACTAAATTGACAACATAGGAGATATCTGGCCCAGTGATGTTAGATAAATCGGTTTTCCTACTAGCCTATGATATGTTCTTTGATCAAGAAGTAATTCTCCACTTTGAGAATATAGTCCATGGTTTTGTTCTATTGCAATATCAACTGGTTTAGCTCCTAACTTGTTTCTTCAAGAAGATTGAAAGTATATTTTCATTGTGAGATGACTATACCATTCTTTGATCTCGCAACTTCAATTCCAAGAAAATATTTTAGTAACCCACGATCCTTAATTTCAAATTCAGTTGTCAGGAAATTTTTAAGTTTGTTGCTCTCGTTGCCATCATTCACATTAACTACAATATCATCAACAAACAGATGAAAAATTACCACCTTTGCATATTTCCTTTTACAAACACGGTATGGTTTGCATGACATATGTTGAACCCAAATCTGATTACTACTTAAAGGTGTTGAAATAAATTGTTATGCCGTTCACTACCAGCTCGAGCTTTTGGTGTTACTAGTTATTAACATGCTATCAGAGCTAGAGGTCACGAGTTCGAAACCCTTGGGAGGCATGTTACCTCCATCTGTCATGTCTGGTTTGGTTTGTCTGATGGGTTTTGAATTCGAACGGCCTCCCGTTCGAGATGGGGTGTTGATAAAAATTGTTATGTTGTTCACAAACAGCTTGAGCTTTTGGTGTTTCTGGTTATTTACAAAATGAACCTCTTAAACCATGCTCGAGGTGATTGCTTTAGCCCATATAAAGAGTACACACACCTTACCTTCCTATCCCTATAATCTTGTGGGAGATCCATATACACTTCTTTTGAAGAAAAGGCATTTTTCACATCCAACTAATATAGTGGCTTACAAAAATTTGCTGCCAAGGACAAAATCACTCTAATGGAATTCAATTTAGCAACTGGAGAAAACATTTTGAAGTAGTCAACTCCATACACTTAGGTGAAGCCTTTTGCAACAAGCCGTGCTTTATATATGTGAATTGTGGCATGTAGATTGTGTTTTAATGTGAATACCCAATCACACCTGACAGTGTGTTTTCCTTTTGGAAGAGTTGTCAACACCCATGTGCTATTTCTTTCAAGGATCTGCATTTCTTCAATCATTGCCTCCTTCCACTTGGGATAAGCCAGTGCCTCTGACACATGTTTAGTTAGCCATTCTAAAGACAACTTAGTAACAAAGGCACAAGAAAAAAGCACGGATGGTAGTAAAACAACATTTTGAATTGGATGACGACTCACGCAGATTTACGCAGGACCAGGTACCTTTTCGTAAGGCAAATGGGAGGTCGAGATCAGAAGAATTACCTAATTGGGTGTCCACATCTGGTTAAGACTAAAGATATGAAGTTAGAGCTTCAGTTGAAGATGGCTCAGTTGGGGATAATGCTCTAGTCTTTTGTTTTCTTGTAGAGTACACTCGCACTCGCTTCTCTGGCACTTTTGTTGTCTTGCTTTACTTAGGAGTCTGTGGTTCTTTGCTTAGGACAAGTCAGGCAGAACACTGATATATCCTTTTCCTGCTACATGGGTGAAAGTAACACCAGCAATTTTCACACTCCCAAAGGACTTTGGCGTGTAGGTTTGGAACTCAAAACACATACCTAGCACAAGATCTATGGCACCTGAATCAATAACCTAGGTGGAAGGAGATGAGGAAGAGGCCAATGCAGCTGGATTATTTGGAAGAAACTATACCAATTGTAGATGTTTGGGATACACCTTCAAGAGTTGCCAGTCTTTGATGAACAACCATAAGTTCATCCTTCCAGTTTTGTGACTTGACTTCCATAATATTCTTCTCTTGTTCACCACTAGAAATAAGGTTTTTCTCTGACTCAGTCAGTGTTGCAGATGTACTTCAATGTTTGCCAACCAAATCCGAACATGTTTCGAGAGTATGTCTACATCTCCCATAATGGGTAAAGTAAAACTTGTCACAATCAACACCACCATGGCCATGTCCTCTACCTGTGCATCCACCATGATTACCCCGTGGCCACAACCTCTGCCATCACCATTTCTTTATTTGCACTAGGGTTTATAGTATCATTGCTGGCAAGGGCATAACAATCAGGAATAACATCATTCTCACTCGCCAGCACTTTCCTTCAACTTTCTTCCCCCTATAAAAGAGCAGAAATTGCTCCAACAGGGGGCAGGGGATCTTGACTCGTTAACTGAGCACAAACCATTTCGTATTCTGGGTTTACACCACCCGGAAGTTCAAAAACATGTGGGTCTTCTAGGAGTTTAGCTTGTTTCTTTGCACAACAAAGACTCAATCTAAACTTTGAATAGTAGTTCCCTATAGATATGCCCCTTGTCTAAATGTGGCAATTTCGTTCTTTAATTCAAGTATGCATGCATTCATTCTTTTCTTAACATATGATGCCCCAATGGAGTCCCAAAGCCCCTTCGTTGTATCACAATATCCAAAGCTTCCTGCACTACTCTCTTCCATTCAGTTTAGGATCCAGTTCACGAGAAGCATATTTTCAAAAACCCAATTTGGATTATTTTGGATCCTCTTTTTTTGGTTCCTTAATACATCCAAGAATGCACCCAAGTCTTTTTGACGACCCTCCTATGGCCATTCTCGTTGAAAAGGTCTTTGAGTGATCCTCGTATTTGGGTTAACAGCACTAGGAACTTGTTGAAAGGAAGATGTAGAACTTTCACCCCGTCACTGAGCCTCTGTCACAGACTCAAACCTTTTGGAAGGAGTACAATCCCCAACAAACACCACCAATCACTCTTGATTTGCCAAGTTACTCATCAACACAACAGAGTAGACCAATTAGGATGCATATGCAGGCACCCAGATATTAAAGAGGACTGTTCCACTTGAAGAAACTTGGTAATACTAAATTTAAAATCCAACAAAAACTTAATGTTAATCACAAGTGAAGAAGGTTTAGATAATATCAAACTTTTTTCCTAGAACCTCACAGGGCCTGTCAAATCCAAACAACTGCTGCCAAATGCCGACTGACTATCTATAGCAAGGATGAAAATACCGGTAGCAGCGGGCGTAGCGGCGCGTTTTGAAAAAATCGTCAAAAGTTTCTGAAGAAATTCCAAAAAATCCAGAATATTGAAAAATGATAGAAAATGTGTGTGTGTGTGTGTGTGTGTATATATATATATATATATATATTGCAAAAGTAAAAGATAAGGAGGCATAGCGATAAAATAATAGTAATGATAATTTTTTTCACATGTATTCATGTTGCTTAGTTATGCTAACTTAGAAACTAATGAAAGGCTCATAAGATTTTTCTGTTAAAAATTAAATTTGATTAGAGCCTATTTCCTTCTAAAATGAAAAGGGCTCATTTTCTATTAAAGTGTACCTCGGTCAAGGCCTTGTTTCAGTGTTTCCTATTAGATTGAGATTTGGCTAAAACTTATTTCCAATTAGTGTGAAACGTTGCTGGAGCCAATTTCTAGTTAGTGTCAAAGTTTGCTATGGCCCTATTTTCAATTACAATGAAATTTGATTGGGTTGTATTTCTAATTAGAGCGAAATTTGGCCAAGGCTCTAATTTCAATCAAGTAATATTTGTTTAAGACATGCCCTTTTTATTTAAAATACTTGGGCATCAATGTGGAGCTCATCAAAGGTTAAGAAGACAACGGCTTTTGAGGGCCCATTTATATTCTATTTAAACCTTGTATAAGGTGGGCCACTGTGGGGCCCATAAATTACCTTAAATAAAAGAGCTGGAAGGGCCATATGGTGCCCTATTTCGTGTGAATGGAAGGATCAAGAGACAGCGGGAGAAGAGGGAAAGGAAAAGGAGGGAAAAGAAAAAAAGGGAAAGGTAAAGAAGAAGGAAGAGGAGCACCTACTGCCGTTGTGCTGCTGCCACCGCCGCCTCCTCCTGCTGTTGCCACCGGCTCCTGCCACCGCCACCGTTGCCTCCTGTTGTTGCTGCTTTCTACTGCATCCAGGTATGTTGTCTACAGCTTCTCTCTCTCTCTCTCTCTCTCTCTCTCTCTCTCTCTCTCTCTCTCTCTCTGTTTCTTCCCCTTTTCCTCCTCTTTCCTTTCCTTTCTTCTTCTTTTTCCACCAGTCGAAGAAACGATTGGAGGGAGGAGGGTATGGTTTTTTTTCCTCGTTACTGTTCATAGTCTGTAGGGGTCGATATGCAATGTATCGATGCGTATTGGTCGCTATGGGTAAATAGCGGCTGATACAAGTGTGACGCCCGCTTTTTTCTAGCCACCACGGCCGACATATCAGCTGCTACGTAGCATTTTCATCCATGGTCTACAGGGTATGCTAGTTGATGCCAAAGCCTTCTACAGAGTATGACAAACTTGCAGAAGGATGTTGAGCCCCCCTTCTTCACACACTTCAGATGCTTGGTAACAGTTCCAGACCAAAAAACAGACCCTGTCAACCTTCATCACACTAGTCGAGCCTCTCACACTTCAGATGCCTGGGAAGTGGGGAACGCTTCCAGACCAAAACAGAAGCTTTGTCAACTTTTACTACACCAGTCATGGAAGGACTTAAGTTCGGCTGGGGGGAGATTCCTTCAAATCCTTGTGTTTCTTCATATTTGTTCCACTAGGGTATGGCAGTCCTCTACTGGATTATATGCACCTATGAAGCACGAACACGTATACGGGACACGGATACGATATGGATATGCAGATACGCCATTTCTCAAAAAAGTAGGATACGATACTTCGGGGATACGTTGAGGTTTTTTTTATAAATATTTTTTATATGACTATGTAATAAAAATCTAACACTATTTCAATCAAAATAGCCATAAAACAGGGTTGTGAGCGTCTTCTTCAATGGCTGGAGAAGACACACTGCCACCAGTAGAATCCATATGACCTAGGCTAATATAAACAGAAAATATTGTGTAAAAAAAAACTGGTGTAAAAAAAAAAAAAAAAGAATTTGATGTCTGCAAAAAATATAATGTGTAAAAAGATTCGGATGATTTCCATTCACTGTTTATTCTCAGCAGTCAGCACTCAGCAGGTCTTTGTGCCTTGTGGCAGTAGGCCCACGTGCCCAAACAGATGAACTGGAGTATGAAATAAGTTGCACCCAGCCCCTTTTTCTTCAATCTGCAAAATCAGATGAACCCAGCCCCTTTTCGATTTGCAGAGATGATACGGCAGCGGACGAACAGCGCCCAAGTTTTCCGACGAAGCCCGGAGAGCACTGACAAATGCTGGCCTCTATTTGCTGCACTGAAGAACAGATCCAAGGCCCGGAGAGCACTGACGAACTGCTGCTCTCTCTGCTGAAAACGGACTAATGGTGGAAGGTACAGCCTCTCTCTCTCTCTGCGCAACCGATGTTGGTGTTGGAGACGAAATAGGGTTTCCCCCTTAAAAACGTGCTCAACACACGTTTTCCACTTAAACGTATCCCGCAAGTGTCTGGCACGTGTCCGAAATACAAAAAAGAAAAAAAATCGGACGTATCGGGGGCATATCCGGGTGTATCAGATACGGATTCGTCGCCATTTCCACGTATCCATGCTTCGTAGGTGTGCTCCGATACCAAGTTAAAACCCTAGATTTGTTCAGATCTAGGGTTTTAGTTAAGGACTGAAAAAATACATTGAGGAGAGACAGGAGAGGGGTGGGGGGGGGAGGGGCATATCCCTAGAGTGGGGCGACCCTCTCCATTAAATAGAAAAACCATTTTTGACAAATTACAACCCCTCTCCCCCAAATTACTACTAATCACATAAAAGCCACTTAGGCTACTGGGATTACAAAAACAGTCCTAACATGACTCATATCAACATGTTCCAAACAAAGACGATATACACAAGTTCATTTTGTACACTCGGGAATTGAAAAATAGAACAATGGATATTTTAAAACATAAGTTTATAGGAACTGTTTGCATAAAGGGATATTTAAAGCTCAAACATAAGATGAACAAAATCTCTCTCTCTCTCTCTCTCTCTCTCTCTCTCTCTCTCTCTCTCTCTCTCTCTCATGCAAAAAAGGATTTCCTTGGGTTCACAAAAAATAGTTTGTTTTTTATCGTTTTTCCTCCTAGAAATATAGCATGTGCAGAAAAAGAAATGTAATGCAAATGTTCCCTAGCTCAGAAAGTGGTTTTATAGTTGGACTTCAAGAAGACATGCGTGCAAAGTTATCAAAGCTATTGGGAAAGCCAAAATAAACACGCTCATCATGTATTACTGAGTTATGAATAGATGCTTACAATAGGACAATCAGATGTTGAATAGCCACATGAACTAACAAGCAATATAACCCCAGAGACATCAGATAGACTGCCAAGAACAATAACAAACTCAACACTTGAAGACTTAGGAGGAGCTCTCCAATAAGAATGCTGTGGTCCAGTATTATATGGGGCCAGCAATGACAATGGTGGGGCCGAGCCCAATGCAGTTTCAACCTGCAAACAGTACGGCCTATTAGAGATCCATAAAAATTTTAAAACCAATCCAATTTGTTCATAATTCCTAAACTTACATAGCACAAACCAAAATTTCTAAAAGTGGCATTTCTTTCTCTATTTCAAGTTTCAATAAAGTTAAAAGATAATAAGAAATGTCTTGGTTGAGGATAATTTCAAAATAAACCATATTTAATATCTACTGTATTTATAGATAGAATAATACAGTAATACAGAAAGTTATAGGCAAATGCACATGCTTAAACAAATTTTATATGCAAATAATTGCAAATCCAAGTGAAAAATGTCAGAATGCCCCTGAGCTGGCTGAAAATCCTGGGTCCCACAGTAGCGTGCTTCTGATTAGAAAACAAGAATCTGATGAACAGAGGAATTGCCACCAAACTGATTGCAAATCAGATTAAAACAATAATACAATTGAATGAAATATGAATCCCTCAGGCTTGTCAGAACCAATGATCAGAGATCATGCATGACCAGTTAGGTGGAGATAGGTGTAAAGCACCTCTGCAACTAATTTCTTCCTCAAGAATCTCAACAATTCTCACTGCCCGCAAGTTTAGGTTTGCCTTCAGCTAAGCTTTCCCAATTAACCAAAATTCTTTCTGTGCCAAATTCCTAGAACTCCATTATTCTAGGTGCATGAAAAGATAATTTGGTCTAGATGTCTTAAAAGAATTGTTCCTCAAGGCTTCAGATAAACTGTCAACCCAACCATTCCTCTCTTTCCAGAACCACCACAGCACAACATGAGGCTACATTATTCTCCACAATACCTTCCCCTCAAAGCATTGAATAGAGAAGTATCTATGATATAAAGAAGAGTAAAACCAGAGCTATAAGGAAACCAGCAGATTCTGTAGAGTTGTTTGGGTAGGAACAGAAGATTGGCAGTAAGTTGATTTGCAAGAGTACAAAAGAATGGTTTTGTTATCTTTGACAATGAAGTGGGTGGGTGGGGCAATGGCTAATGTAAGGACAAGAGCTTGTGGCACAATGCAAAATGCTTACTATTGCAACCTTGAGGTTGTGGGTTCCAATCATGTTACCAATCAGAAAAAAGAAAAAAGAAAAAAAAAAAAAGATAAATGGCTAATGAAAGGATACAAAAGTTGCCAAGGGCAGTTCTACTCTTACCCAGAAAAAAGGATGGGCTAACATCACTGGGAGATTCCTATCTGAAGCTTACATTCATTCATGGAGTGGAGCAAAAAAGCTCTCTCTCTCTCTCTCTCTCTCTCTCTCTCTCTCTCTCTCTCTCTCTCTCTCTCTCTCTCTCTCTCTCTATATATATATATATATATATATATATATATATATATATGTGTGTGTGTGAGATGCTCCTACGAGAGATATCTCTCACCTTATATGAGAGATTGGGTGGGGGCCCTCACATCCATATCCAATGCCAACAGCTTAAATGTGAGGGGTCCCACCCAATCTCTCATATAAGGTGAGAGATATCTCTCATAGGAGCATCTCCCTATATATATATATATATACATGGGGCCCAGCTGTGGGTCCCATTTGGGGATGGGACCGGGGGAGATGAAAAGATCTATGTGAGACCACCGCAAGTATCAAGTTTGACTCCAACCCATGCCCATCCGTGGCCCACGAGTCAATGGCTTCGTATTCAAAAAAATATTCAACCCTTGATCCAATGGTTCAGTCCATCCGGATGTGTGCCAATCCTTGAGATCAGTGCCTATCAGGGGGGTCTCTATTTGTGCATAGCTAGGGGGGGCCTATAGATTGACTCAAGCTAGGCCCCATGACCAAAAAAAAGAGGGGCGGAAAAAAAAGGGGCATTTTTAAAGTGGGCAATTATCCAGTTTTTTTACTGCCTGTCTCAAGCCCGAGTAAAGGAGGGTCGCATTAGGTAGGTTGACAGCCAACATAAAATTGTCACAATCCAAACATGAATTCTAAGATAACAACATTGCGAGATCATGCTAGGGCATTCCCCGCCGAGTTGCAGTGGAAAGTGGGCAAGGGCTACCGCACCATTTTGGACGAGTGCGGCTAAAGAAGTTAGTCTAGCTAAAGAAGAAGAAGAAGATTCGACTTGTTACTTGGAATATAGGAACCTTGACAAGCAAGAGCACGGAGTTAGTCAACGTAATGAAAAGAAGAAGAGTTAGTGTAGCCTGTCTACAGAAGACAAGTAGAAGGGGGATAAAGCTAAGGAGCTCATAGATGGTTAGAAACTTTTTTATGCAGGAAATAACAAAGAAATGGAGTGGGTATAGTTGTAGATAAGGATTTGAAAGAGAAAATTACAGGGGTAAAGAGATTAGGTGATAAAATTATAGCAATTAAACTAGTGTTAGAGGAAAACATAATTCATATCATTAGTGCATATGAAAGTGTCAAGAGACAATTTTGGGAGGAGATGGATGGTTTACTATGAGAAATCCAATAGTGAAAAGATTTTCCTAGGAGGGGACTTAAATGGACATGTAGGAAAGGACGATATAGGATATGAGAAAGTGCATGGAGGACAAAGATTTGGAGAAAAGAATGAGTTAAGAGACACTATCTTGGACTTTGCATTAGCATTTGACGTTGTAATAGCAAACACTTGCTTTAAAAAGAGATGGGAGCATTTTATTACTTATAAAAGTGGAACTAGCAGGAGCCAGATAGACTTTAATCTGGTTAGAAAACATGACCGATTGGATTGTAAAGATTGTAAGGTTATTCCAGGAAGGAGTTTGACCACGCAACAATATCTAGCAGTTTTAGATATTTGTATTAGAGGTAGATTGATAAGGATAGTAAATAAAATGTACCCTAAAGCAAGGTGGAGGGATTTGAAAGGAGAAAGAGCGACGACAGCATTTAATGAAAAAGTGATTAATGAGGAAGAATGAAATTTTGAAGGAGAAACTACAGTGACGTGGAATCAAATGGAGAATTATATTAGGAAGGTTGCTAAAGAAGTGCTTGGAGAGTCGAAAAAGAGAAGAGACACGATAATAAAGAAACCTGGTGAGGGAGTGTAAAGGTTCAGGAAGCTGTTCGGGTAAAGAGACGCCCCAAAGTTTGGCAGGGTATTAGGAATATGGAAACTATGAGATGAAAAAGAAGGTAAAGAAAGTAGTAATTGATGCAATTATGCAAAGTGCAAGGCATATGATGACCTATATAATAGGTTAGGAACAAGAGAAGGAGAGCAGGATAATTTTAAACTTGCAAAAATAAGAGAAAGGATAAGTATGGATTTAGATCATGTCAAATATATTAAGACCAATGACCAAAAGGTTCTAGTGAAGGACAACGATATCAAAGAAAGGTGGAGGGAATATTATAGCATACTTTTAAATGAAGACTATATTGGAGACATAAGAACTAAAGATAATACTTCAGTAGCAAAGCATACTTTTTTTCGTAGAATTAGTATGGTGGAGTGAGGAAAGCATTAAAACAAATGTAGGCAGTTAAGGCTACAAGTCCAAATGACATCCCGATTGAGGCTTGGAAATACTTGGGATAAGTTGGGGAGATTTGTTTAACTAAAATCTTCAATAACAAATTAATGAAAAAGAAAATGCCGGATGAATGGAGAAGTATTGTATTACCTATATATAAGAACAAGGGAAATATATATATAAGAACAAGGGATTAAACTTATGAGTCATACTATGAAGTTAAGGGAGAGAGTAATGAGCAAAGACTTTGACAAAAGACCAAGATATCTGAAAATCAATTTAGTTTTATGCCAAGGAGCCCAACGATGGAAGTTATCTTCTCACTTATGCAATTAATGGAAAAATATCGAGCAAAGAGGAAAAATTCGCATATGGTCTTCATCGATCTAGAAAAAACTTATGACAGAGTATTTAGAGATTTAATTTGGTGGAGTTTTAAATAAAAGGAATGTTCCAAGATGTTATATGAAATTATTAAGGACATGTATGAAGGAGCAATAACAAGTGTGAAAACTACTTGTGAAGAGACAGAGGAGTTCCCAGTGACCATAGGTTTGCATCAGGGGTCAGCCCTAAGCCATTTTCTCTTTGCATTGATTATGGATGAGTTAACTGCTCATATTCAATAACAGGTACCTTGGTACATGATATTTGCAGATATACTGTGTTGGTAGACGAATCTAAGAGATGGCGTGAATGGAAAACTCGAGAGATGGCAAGAGGCTTTAGAATCCAAAGGCTTTAAAATAAGCCATAAAAAGACAGAAGATATGGATTGTAACTTTAGTGGGCATATGGAAAGAGTTGAAACTAATGTGAAAATTGAAGACCATGAGATACCACAAAGTGATTATTTCTGCTACGTTGGCCCTATAATTAGTAAGGATGGAGAGATTGATGAAGATGTCGAACATAGAATAAACGCGGGATGGTTGCAACCAAGACTTGCTTCTGGAGTGCTTTGTGGCCGACAAATGCCAACAAGATGGAAGGAAGAATTTTATGCGGCAACGATTAGACCATCTATGATGATGCAGCAATCGGGTAGTAGATCAATCTCCCTAAGGATTGATCGAATCCAAGGATGGATTCCAGCCACTAGGGCACAAACGAAACCATGAAACAATCCATAACTTAGTAGTTCTCAGAGAAATAATTTGACTAAGAATAGCATGCTTATTACAATAGAGGACTAATCTATTTATAATGTATTAAGACTACTAAAACAGTGAGCTATAATGAAAATAGAAGCTACTAATTCTCATAAAATAAGCAACAATTCCTAATCAACCCTAAGATAAATTTAGAAGTATTTTCACAGTAACATTCTCAGTCAATTTGGGCATGTGGGATGCACCCAAAGGGCTGGATTTGATGGCTGGGCCCATCATATAGGCCCATGGCCTCTTTTGGACTTCCGTATTGCATCAACTCTCCCCAACTTGAAAGAACTCGACTCCGGCGAGTTAATCACTTGATAGAGCTCATAAAGATCTGGATTCAAACGCTGGAAGTCGGTAGCAATAATCCAGGTAGCATCAAAGATGGGTTCATTATGCCAACGAACAAGGAACTTCTGAAAACCGCTGCGACGAGTAGAAACAATCTAATCATCAAGAACATCAATGATTTTATCAGGCTGTGTCAGAGCAGCTGGTAACGTAATGACTTGTTCATCAGAATCGTCCTCAGTATCATGCCCACGATAGAGAGTGGGATCGGCAACATTGAATGTAGGGTTGATCCCAAGATCAGCTGGTGACTCAAGAGAATAGGCATTCGAACTGAGCTTCTTCAACACTTTGAATGGGCCTGTATTCCTCGGATGTAACTTCTTGTTGGCACCTGGAGGTAACCTGTTCGGATGAATACGAACCATAACCAAGTCGCCTTCAGAAAACTCCATAAAACGACGACGTTTGTCAGCATGAGCCGTGTAACTGTCATTGCTAGCGGCAATATGTCGTCGAACTTCATCATGTATTTGTTGTATGTGTTTGATGAAGTTATCAGCTTCAGCACAAGGGCGTGTTTCAACAGGCAGTGGGACAAGATCAATAGGCAAGCGCGGTCGAACACCTGTGACTGCTTTAAATGGTGAAATGCCTGTGGACTGATTAACGAAATTGTTACAAGCAAATTCAACCATTGGTAGAATCTGATCCCATGTGGTGATATGATCAATAGGCAAGCGCGGTCGTAACAGTTGTCCAAGGCTTCTATTAACAACTTCAGTTTGGCCATCAGTTTGCGGATAGTAAGCAGTGGAGAAGTGAAGCTTTGTCTTGGCTCTCATCCACAATGTCTTCCAAAAATAACTCATAAATTTTGTGTCACGATATGAAACAATTGTCTTGGGGAGGCCATGAAGACAGACAACTTCTTTGAAGAATAGTTGAGCTACTTTGTAGGCATCGGATGTAGTGGTGCACGGAATGAAATGTGCCATTTTAGACAAATGATCAACAACAACAAAGATGGAATCAACTTTCCGTGCAGTCTTAACACAAAATCCATGCTGATATTTTCCCATGGGACATGAGGAATAAGCAAAGGCTAATATAAACCTGTATTTTTCTTGTTACCTTTAGCCAACTGACAGGTGCGACATCTTTCACATATGCTGATAACAGTAACTCTCATGCGCGGCCAATAGAAACGATCATCCACAAGAGCGAGTGTCTTGTCACGTCCCAAATGACCGCTACAACCTCCTAAATGCAATTCATGAACAACATGTTCTCGGATAGAAGTAGCAGGGAGGCAAAGTTTGTTACCTCGGAATAAGAATCTATCATGTATGCTGTAATGAGGGTGCTTGTCCATGTCGCCGTTAAGAAAATCCGCGTAGATTGTGCCGAAATCCTTGTCAGTTGTATACTCCTGTTTTATTTGCTCAAAACCAGGGACAACAACGGCCATAGTAGTGAGGAGATGTTTCCGGCGACTTAAAGCATCAGCTACCAGATTTTCTTTGCCAGCTTTATGGCGGAGATTGAATGTGAATTGTTGAAGGTAAAAGCTCCATTTAATGCAACGATCACTGACATGTTGTTGTGACTGTATATGCTTTAAAGCCTCATGATCGGAATATAAGACAAAGTCGTTTCCAACAAAGTAATGACGCCAATGTCGCAATGCTTGCACAATGGCGTAGAATTCGAGATCATAAATAGAATATCTGTGTTTGGCATCGGAGAGCTTTTCGCTGAAAAATGCAATCGGGTGACCTTCTTGGCTAAGGACTCCTCCAATGCCGATCTGAGAAGCATTACAAGCAACTTCAAAGACTTACTTAAAATCTGAACGTCGTAGGACAAGGGCTTCCGTGATCTTGCGCTTGATTTCTCCAAACGCTCTAGTAGCTGCACTTGTCCATTGAAATTCACCTTAGTTTAATATAATTAGTGATTGGAGCCATAATACTGCTGAAATCCCAAATGAACCTTTTATAGAAGGTAGCAAGTCCGTGAAAACTACGAACTTCAATGAGAGTTTGTGGGATAGGCCAATCAAGGATAGCTTGAATCTTGGCTGGGTCCATTGCAATACCGTTAGAAGAGACAACAAAACCAAGGAAAATTACAAAATTGCTCATAAAAGTGCACTTCTTCAGATTAACATAGAAGCGTTCCCGGCAAAGAACCTCAAAGATGCTCTTCAAATGATCAAGATGCTCCTGCTTGGATTTGCTGTAAATCAAGATATCATCGTAGTAGACAACAACAAACTTTCCAATAAATGGTTTCAGCAATTGATTCATAACACGCATGAATGTGCTAAGAGCATTAGAAAGACCAAAAGGTATGACCAACCATTCATAAAGACCATCTTTAGTTTTAAAGGCTGTCTTCCATTCATCACATGGTCTAATTCTGATTTGATGATAACCACTGTGAAGATCAATCTTAGAAAAAACAGAAGCACTAGTCATAAGATCAAACATATCATCAAGTCTAGGGGTAGGGAAGCGATACTTTACAGTGATTTTATTGATGGCATGACTATCCACGCACATACGCCAACTTCCATCCTTCTTTGGTGTGAGGAGAGCAGGTACGACACATGGACTTAGGCTTTCCCGAATATATATCCCCGTTGCAATAGATCATCAACTTGTTTCTTGAGTTCAGCATGTTCGGAAGGGCTCATTCAATAAGCACGAAGATTAAGGAGAGATACTCCAGGAATTAAATCTATTGCATGCTAGATGTCTCGCATTGGCGGCAATTCATCAGGTTTTAAATCAGAAAATTCATTGAGCAATGGTTGTACCTCTTGGGGAGGGGATGGCTTGGAGTCTTCATTTGGTTCGGTCACCTGTCTGGCAACCAAAGCATACATCACGCCTTGCTCTTGACTTTCAACTTCAAATTTGCACATTGTAAGGATGTGAGGAGAGGAAGTAGGCGTGGTTTGCTTAACAGAGAATGGAGTTTCCATGGGCTTTAACTGGATTCGGCGTCCATTCCATTCAAAAGTGTAAGTGTTATCTGCGTGATCAATGATGACCTTCAAACGTTTCAGCCAAGGTCTACCAAATAAGATGTGGGCAACATTCATTGGTATAACATCACACAAGACATTATCTTCATATGAGCCCATCTTCAAAGGAACCATGCATCGGCGGTTGACGGGAATCGAATAATCATTTATCCATGCAACTCGGTAAGGCCTTGGATGCTTTATAGTTGGCAATTGAAGTTTATCAACTGCCTCTTTGGATATAACACTCATAGCACTTCCACCATCAATGATGGCATTGCAAGCTCTTCCTTTACAAGGAACCTTTGTTCTGAAAATTGGAGTTTGGTTTTCATCGTCTTCCTCAATACCATCTGCAACCAAGAGTCGGCGTTGAAGGAAAAGCAATGGGCTGTCATCATCAGCAGTGAATACCTTAAATGCGGACTCTGGTTTAGGTGGAAGTTGTGCATCAGGTTTCTCCATTTCGATTTCCTCATCATATTCTTCTTCATCACAAGGTTCACCTTCACAATGCAGATTCCCGTGAGGACATTCTCTAACGTAATGACCTTGGGTTTTGCAAGAATGACAGACAATGTCGCGCTTAGCGGCTATTCAAGTGCTTTTAGCACTATGCTAATTGGGTTGCCATTTCTGATTGGGCTGAGGAGTCTGTTGACCCTGTGATGTAGCTTGTTGCTGCTTTTGGATTTGATTTTGGGGTTGATGTGGAGGTGGTCGGAACCCTTGATGTGGGGCCCGATTGAAGGCAGAATATGGGCCCTTTCTGTGGGCCTCCCCAGCTTGGTTACCGAAACGTCGCCCAATTTGCTGAAGCAGTGTTTGCTCGATGCGCCGTACCTTGCTAAAGATTGCATCAACAGTGGTGAAGTCAAATACGGCCAATCTATCCGGGATATCTGGGCGCAATCTCTCCCGGTAACGGGTTACCATTAGACCATCATCTTCATTAGTCTTGCATCAAATACAAAGCTCATGGAACTTATGAGTGTATTCATCAACGGTCATAGAGCCTTGCTGAAGATTGATAAGCTCGCTATTAAAGGAATCAATGTAATCAGAAGGCAAGAACTTATCTTCCAGTCGCTCTTTCATAATTTCCCAATGGGTGATAGGAGGGCGACCCATTTGCACATTATGGTCATCAATACTTTTCCACCAAATTCGAGCAGGACCCTTTAACTTCATCTTGACAAAAGTGACTTGTTGAGGATCTTCAATGTGATACCAAGTGAAATAATCGTCAATTGAAGTAAGCCAATCAAGAAGGGCTCGAGCATCACCTTGACTAGAAAAATCAGCAACCTCTAATTTGATTTTCCGCGAGAGATCATCTTGGCGCGGGCCGGGTGGAATATTGTCAGTAGCCCTGTCTGCAAAGAGACGTTGAAAGAATTCTTGGATTGATTCTCAGGGAATAGTATCCAATTGATGAGAGTGTGAGCCAGGAGTACTGGAAGATTCTCCATGAGGGTAAAAAGGGGCCTTAGCAAGTTCATCGATTATGAGCTGTAAAGCATCGACCCGTTCATATAAATCCCTTATGCAATCATCGTGCTGAATGTTAGTGAGTCTGCCACGAAAAATTTACCCGGTGCAAGTAGCCATGGATGAGGGCTGTTCCTTTTTTTTTTTTTTTTTTTTTTTTTTTTACAGCTAGTGGGCTGGGTTCAGGTTGGGCTCAGAATCAAGTCAGGCCCAGTAGAAGGCAGGCACGTGTTGTACACGTGCAAGAAAAGTCGTTTGCATATCTTGGGATCCATGCAGAGAGGAAAATAAGAGGGTTACCTCTTACCTGTTTCGACTCAAATAACAAGAAGAAGAATGAAGACGAGCTGGGAGGAAGAAAGGTGATGGCAGCAGGCGAGGCGGAGAGCTCGAATGATGACTAGTGTTGGACGAGGTAGTTGCTGGACGCTACGGATGAAGCGGGGATGATGGTTGCTGGACGCTCATCATCAGTGCAAGATACGCTCCAAACTCAGTGCTCCTCCCTCTTTTTCTTCTGCTTCTTCCTCTTTTTCTTTCTTTCCTTATGCTCTATTCTGTCTTACTATTTTTTTCTTTTTTTTGGTTTGGGTTTCCGACAGGCTGATGGGTGGGGTTGCTGGGATGGGTTTTCTCGCTTAGGGGATTAAGGTTTGCAGGTGTTTGGGTTGAGGGGCTTCAGCAGGTCTAGGTTTGGGATTTGGGGAAAAGTGGAAGATTAGGGCTTGTGGATTTAGGGGTTTTGTTCTGAGATTGAGGTTTGTGATGTTGGGGCTTGGCGTAGGAGTCTCGATTGGGGAATTGGGTTCGGCTGAAGGAGATGTGGGTTTCTATGGTGGGAATTGGGGCAGTGGCTGGCTAGGGTTTGGTTGGTTATGGGAATAGAGACGGTAATGGACGGAGGATGTAGAGAGGGGACGAGAGGGATTTCCGGGAAGGACGAACGTCTCCTCGGCGATCGGAATTTGACTCTGATACCAAATTGATGCAGCGATCGAGTAGTAGATCAATCTCCTGAAGGATTGATCGAATCCAAGGATGGATTCCAGCCACTAGGGCACAAACGAAACCATGAAACAATCCATAACTCGGTAGTTCTCAGTTAAGACTACTTAAACAGTGAGCTATAATGGAAATATAAGCTACTAATTCTCATAAAATAAGAAACAATTCCTAATCAACCGTAAGATAAATTTAGAAGTATTTCCACAATAACATTCTCAATCAATTTGGGCCTGTGGGATGCACCAAAGGGCTAGATTTGATGGCTGGGCCCATCATGTAGGCCTATGGCCTCTTTTGAACTTCCGTATTGCATCATATGACCTATGAAGCAGAATGTTGGCTAATCAAAAAGCAACATATGCACGTAATGGATGCAGCAGAGATGAGAATGTGGAGGTGGATGTGGGGTAAAATTAGGAAGGATAAAATTAAAAAATGAGCGCTTTTAATAGCATTTAGGGGTAGCAATAATTAGAGGTAAAATTAGAGAAACTCATTTGAGATGGTTTCGGTATGTCCAACATAGGCCGGTAACGGCGCTGGTAAGGAAAAGTTTGGTTCATGGCCCACCAAAGGGAAGGGGTAAGCCAAAGTGGACGTGGATGGAGGTAGTAAAAATAGATATGAAGAAGTGTAACTTATTTGAGGATTCGGCTCAAAATAGATCGGGATGGAGAAACAAAATTTGTGTAGTTGACCCTAACATAGTTGGGATGAGATAGATATATATATGTATGTAGTCTAGGACTTCTTTTTTACTTCTTTTCAACGCCCCTACAATCTATTCGCTACCAAATCTTCATGCATCAGTTTGATGTTTCAAGCAAATAGAAACCCCCATTCTAGAATCAGCTGAGCCAGCCACATTAATAAAAAGGTCCTACTCTATCCAAGGCAAAGCATACTATTCTAATCATGGTTTCAAATGGTTTCCTAATCCGTGTTTCATTTGTAATAAATGGCTGTAAGTATTGAATAAAATTGTAACATCCTGTGTGCTATGAACAGGTCCAAGAAGATGCTCGTTTGAGCTTCAAAATTTATCCCACCATTTTTTATGTCAGGGAACTTTCAAAATTGATGTTAGGCCATAGACTGCCAATAGTGTGTATCCCTGTTGAACTGAAAAGCCTAGCTGGTGCAATCTGCTCAGTGCAATCTGTGTGAGATGGCCAACAGAAACTTGTACAACTTCTTACAACCTAAATTTCAGTAATCTAAAATAAATATTTCTCCACTAAATAACAATTGCGATTGAAGAATAATTACGTACCAAAAATGAAAGAATGCTTGAGATTACACTAAAAAAGAGAGATAAAAAATCACATGTATGTAAACTGAAATATCTTGGGCATATGAAACAGAATGCAGTGGTAACGAACCATGGTTTTTAATTAATAAAATATTGGAATGAGGCTAAGACAGGAAAAATAGAGAAATATCCAAGCATTACCGTATATAACAAGCTTGAACTTGGAAACTCAGCGAGTGATTCCTCCCCATTCAGTAGTTTCTTTAATGGGTTACTGTTCATTTCAGCACCTTGCATATTGCTAGATATTCCTTTTGCTTCAGGATTCCCTTCTCTCAGGAAAAGCCCCATCACCTGGATCAAAGCTTTATGAGCTGCATCATCTGCACGAGCTCTCCTGCGCATGCTGCTCAAGACCCTGACGTAGTCCAAAAGTAATGCATCAAGAACAATTTTATGGCAGCATGATTTACAGATAATTCCATCCAGCTTTGCTGAACGATTACTAAAAGAGCCCTCTCTTTGCCCCCCATGGCTTGAACCGCTAAAGCTAGATAAACTATTAAAATCTGCCTCTGAATTATTCTTTGCAAGCAAGTTAGCTCCTCTTCCTGCACAACAAACTCTGCATGCCTTTCTCTTACAATTCGAACATAAATAAAATGATTGCAAATCTCCTCTAGAAGGGACCACGGAATGTACAGGGGCAGATGACTGCATTTCAGCACGAACTTCACACGTGGAGCAGGAGCATGTTTCTCCAATTCTAGTAATGTTCCAAAAATCTATGACATCGACATCCACATTCTCAAGACCAATGCTAGCAGTGATCTTGTCTTCCAATGCAGTCTGTCCCAACAATGCAAGAATGTTTGCAATTTTGCACAATCTTCCCATGTGAGCATCATCATATAAACTATTTGGATCTACAGTAGCAGGATCAATACCAATTGATAATAGAGCTCTATCTCTGTCAGCAGCAGAAAGATTTAAACGAAATCGTTCGATTTCAAGCTTCATGGCTTGAACAAACTCTATCTTCCTTTCCTACAAAATAGGTTTTGCAGAAAGGATGAGAGACACTGAAAATATTTTGATAGGATTTATGATTCAAGATTAACAAAGAACAATGACTCTAAAGGCCAAGTACTTCAAAAGCCCAAAAGTCAAAACATGGTGATCATAATTCCTAAATCCTAGTTTCCAAACTATATTAGATCACATTTCAAACATATTTTAAAGAGTGCCGTGTGAAAAGAACAAAGACAAACCGCAACATGACATAGATGACTTCCCAAATTATATTAGACCAGATTTTAAACAATTTCAAGAGTGTTACAAAAAAAAAAAAAAAAGACAACAAACAAATAAACGTGAACCCGAATGCGAAACAAATGACATGTGAACCCCAATGCGAAACACGTGACATGTAATAATCACCATTGCCTCATCCGCCATTGTTGGCATGATTATGAAATGTGACTTTGAGAGGAGAATGACATGGGAGCAGAGGGAGGGCTGTGGATAGATGCTTGACAGCATGAGGGGGTATCGATCTACATAAAGCTATACAACATTAGCATGAAAAAAATTACGAAGTACATTATTAAATACCATAAATGTAAACATGGAACAGAAATTGTAGGGAGATCATAATGGTCACACAAGAAAATCATATAAAATCAAGTAATTTGTGAATGGATTGTGTACCATATGTGGACCTGACAGAGCTCTAAAGCAATTGATGTAATGTTGAGAGGTGATGGAATCTTTAGGTATTGCATCAGGTGACAAAGGCAAGCTTGAATCTGCTTCTCTGTGATCAATAGCAGAATCACTAAAGAAATCAATCAGACCCGTAGCACCAGACCCAGCATTTTCAGTCACACTCGGCATCTCTGCTTGTGCTATGGTTTGTGAAAACAAAAAATCTCCAGTAAGAAGGTCTATGCCATGACCAACAGGCGCACTGGATTGAGCTGAAGGTAATATACTTTTATTGGACTTCAAATTATTATCATCATATGGATTGACATCTGATTCATGGAGAAATGGGTTTGCCACATTCACATCTGAACTCCAAAGGAAAGGATTTGTCCCTTTCTGACATTTCTGGACAAGCTCAGCATATTTCACACCAGGTCCTTTATAAGAAAGTATGTCCCTCCAAGGAAGAGATACTCCAAGTACCTCTACCTGTAACAAACAGCAAAAGATGCAGTTTAATGGCATTCATGAGAACTAAGATTAGGGAAGGAAAAAAAAAGAGCAACAAAAACAAATGCATGCATACTAGGGAAGCTACTGACAGAAAAGAACTAATCAAAGATCGTGATGAAAAATGTGACAACTGACAAGTAAAATTATCCCATCATAAAGCCTGTACGTAAATATTCCAACAAAGGATCAGAACCCTGCACTCATTAAGGATCAGAACAAAGGTTTATGAGTTTTGAACCTTCAAATGATCGATGTCCCTGTTGTTTACAATGAAAGCATGTGATCTTATGCCAGCTTTCAGTCTTAGAGAAAACTTTTTCCAAGGAACTACCACTTCAACTAGAATCCGGCTTTGATAGGATCCTTTGTGCAACCCATTTAGATGCACTAAATTTCCGGGCTAGATAATTTGCAATGTCTTCGGCCTTAATGGCATGTTTGAATCGTGATGATCTCATCAACATTATCAAAATTATTGAATGCAAGATAATGTTGTATGTCGATTCTCAACCCATGAAAATATCGGTCAACTAAAACATCATCCCATGAATTTATGGCCCTCGGTATTGGCTTGTATGCAAAAATATATTGGACGCACACTAACTAATTCATAAATTCATCTGGTTTCAATTTTCTATCCTATTTGGGAATCACGAGTTGAAATTAAATGTCAAGTGTCAAGTCTTTTTGCTTCAAATTTAGAAATTGTTCAAAGTAGAACTCATTCTCAAAATACCAATCTCCATATTTGTACTAACACAAAATTCTTTGAATTTCAATTGAGTTACCAAAAAATTTCACATTCATTTGGATTCAAGAATAACAAAAAATATGAGGAACAACTAACCTGCTATGTGGATATAACTGTTAGGAATATGCAGACAAAACAGACCGTCAATTAGTGTTCGGATGGGCTTCGAAATTTTGCACAAATACTTCTAGCTGTCGGATTGGTCAAACCCACTTTGACCGTGCACTCTAGACTGACTCTACTACAAATCTGGGCTTCGGCCTTTTCAAGCAGGTCAGGTTTGGCTCGAGTTCATGAATTGTGCAGTATATTCTGTCGGCCTGGATCAACTCTCTCTTTTTTCACTCGGGAATGGGTTTGGAACTGGGAGAAGCAAGACAAAGACGAGGGAATGATGATGGTTCAGCTGAGGGTCTAGGGCTTCGGCCTGGTTCGGTGATGGGTTTTTCGGTTTGAGGGATCTCAGTGGGCTTGGATTTAGGGTTTAAAAGGTGTCAGGAGGCTGGGAAATTCGAGGCTTTAGGTTTTTTTTAAAGGAGATTAGAGTCTGGATTTTGGATTTGGATACTGGAATTGGGGTTTTAGAGTTTGGGATTTTGGGGGCTCTTGATGAATGGGACTCAGATTGATGGATTAGGGTTTTTCAGATGGTTGGAAAATTGGAGAGGTTTTGTTTTTTAAGGGTTGTGGAAGTTGGGATTCATTGGCTTTAAATTCAGAAAAAAACTTTGGGGTATTGGGATGAGGGTACGAAGGATGGTGATGGCTGAAGAGGTTTTGGTTGCTTGGATGCCAATCGAATGGGCTGGATTTGGTTTCTACGGGTGGGGGCAGTGGGGTGGATTGTGAATGGGTGACGAGATAGAATCCAGGAGAGACGATTGTCTTCCCCGACATCACTGGATTTCGGGTCTGATATTAAATTGGCGCAGACTGGGATTGTCGATCGAAAATTGATCAATAGGGAATTGATCCAATCCAAAGATGGATTCAGCCATTAGGGTACACTCACGATAATGGTATACACCATAATTGAAGAGAAAAATCAAAAATAAATTGATTGATAATAGCAAGCAAAATCAATTACAATGGGGACTCATCTATAGAGAGTAGTAGGATCGTTCCTCTTTTATTTGGACACTAAGGCTTTTCTAAACATGAGAGAAGACTAAATCAAAAGAGGAAACTAACATTATGGAAATCCTAATCAAACAAAAAATTGAATTTAGAAATAGTTCTCTAATTAAACATGGAATGAAAATAAAGATAGGATAAAATTAGAACTCCACAGTAGCTCACGGTCCTGTGAATTGAATCCAATGGACCGGGTTGACCTTTGGGTCAATGGGTTGGCCCATTTGACTTGGGCCTGGACTGTATCACATTAGTCGACCAGCTGCAAATCGATAAGTTAAGGCGACGGTGGTGGTGGTGACAACGATGATGACATTGACGATGATGAAAAGTACTGCATGGTGCATGGTCAGTTATGATATAAGAAATCAAAGCAACATTACACATCTGATATACATACATATAAATGTAGTCCACATCTGGTATGCTGGAGCAGTTGGAAGCATGGAGACTAACTAGGCTGGTGCCAGTTAATAAGGTGTGGTGGGATGTGAAGGGGACCTGAAGGTAAGGTGTGGAGTTCCATTTGATCATCCTAGGTCTATGATTTAAGCCCTTGAAAAATGGATAATCTAGAACCATTAACATTTTCAATAGCCCTAGGATTATAAGAATGGTATACTATGGAACTTGAATCACACCCCAAACATCTCCACCACACCACCAGATAAATTATTTCACATGCAAACACACATGTATTCACAGTTTCATACACACTCATCAAAATCAACTGTGTACCTCACCAAGGGTTATAGGGGTCTTTCCAGGAACCATTTGATAAAATGTAAGTGCGACCACGCGAGTAAGGAAGTTCAACTCTCCTTCCAATTCTTCAAAATCATACAAGGGAAGGTAAGATTTTTCTTGAGAATGAAGGCGTGCACCTGCACCAGTGACAGCCAGATCATCCGAACTAATAGGGCCTGTCAAAGGTATTACAAGGTTTGTCCCTTTAGAAGATTGAGGTATAGATGCTCCCTGCATTAGTCAAGGAAATATGTTTCAATGAAGCAGCAAATGGCAAAGAAACTGAAAGAGAATGATTTAAATATTTTTTGTTATGACTTAAATTCATTTTAATCAATAAACAACACATAACACAAATAAATAAGAAAGAAAATGGGTTGGATTCAGGTAGGAAACATGAGAATCAAGACCAAGCCCAACCAAAACATGACATGTGTCTAATTTGTAAGGACCCTTCTACAGCTCTGATGGACCTGATTGGACCTGGACACAACTTCAAGCTTGACTCAAAGCACAAGTACATTAAATATAAAAGATTTTTTTAAATAAAATGCATTCTTAATACGTATTACAAATTAAGTATAAAATAAAACAAATATGCTAAACAATATCATAGTATAAAACACAACAAACTATTCAATACTGAACAATTAACTATTCAACAAGCTATTTAGTATACACTATTCAATCCCGAACAACTTTCCTAGGTCACACTTAAACTTCCAACAAACTCTTACAAATTCAAAAACACAGAATTAAGCAAATAACCCTACAACTCCCAAGGTATTAATTATGACTGTTTAACTCCTTGATAGTTTGACTTGCTTGACTCTAACTGCAACAGCAACCATCTTATCCATAGCACCAAGTCCTACACAAGAACCAGCATGCACCTTAATAATAAGCTTCTCTTGAACACATAGAAGAGGCCCATGAATTAATAATTTATCATGCAGGTGATTTTCCAATAGGCCCGAACAAAGCTGCTATGGGATCTTATGGTTGCTCATGTAGCTTATCTTAATGTTCATGCCAATTAGGGATGGGCAAGGGTCTGGTCATCGGGTCTGGGCTTAGGCTGAACCAATTCCGGCCCGACTGATATATCCACCCCAAGCCTGACCCAACCCGTGATAAGTTTTATGGTCCATGGTACCAAACCCACGCCCGCAATGGAGATATGTTCGAGTTTAACAGAGGTTGTATTTTTTATTTTAAAATATGAAAAAAAGATAAACAAAACAAGGGGGTCCTAGTACCACTTATCATGAATGAATTCCACTAAACTTATATACTATATATGGGGCGGGGCAGGTTGAGAAAACCAAAAACCAAACCCACCCCTATGGCCCTACCCAACTTAGGTCAAAATATGAAAAAAGGATGATATAAAGGGTGTTCTTTGTTATGAGACAAAGATGACTTTTCTGTGATTTCAGAAAAGTTTTGGGGGGGGGGGGGGGGGGGACCATTTGTAAATATTTAAACAGTGGTTTTTCTCTTTTTTTTCTTTTTTTCGTCTTTTTTTTTTTTTTTTCATCTCGCCCAGTCCTAGGTTGGACAACCATCTAGTTTCTCTAGTGCAAGTCAAGTCAGGCCTAAGTCAGCCGGGCCAGACCAATGACCAATGGGTCAATCAAGCACATTGGGTCAGCCCACAACGTCAATAGGGCCAATCAATTGCTGTGGAGTTTCGAATTAATTAAGGTTCTTTTAATCCTGAATTCAGTTGAGTTGCTTTGCTTTAAGAGATTTACTGTCCTTTAATGATTTAGTTTTTTTTATCAGTAAATAATTTAGTTTCCTTTAATATTTCGGAATTAAATTCCTGCTAGGAAAGGGTGTCCCCAACCCATCCTATAAGCATGTATCCCCTCCACAGGGAGAGGTGCCTTTTCATTATTTTCAATAAAGATTTCTGAGTTTTCCCATTGAGTGTGGTTGTTTCTAGTTCGTCACTGTGATTGTTCGTGAAATCCATTGAAGGATTCTGGCAACCCCCACCAGTGAAATTGGTCTATTTTGTTCGGAGATCCAGGGGTGCATCATTCTATTTCTCAATTCATCTTCTCTCTTCTGTTTTTGTTTTTTTAAAGATCCATATTCTTTCTTCTTATTTTCCATTTCTTCTCTTCATCAGTTTTCCAACATCAGAGCTTGAACAGATAAAAAAAATTCAAACTCCCTCCTCTAAGAATGTAAAAAAATAAATTTCCATCCTATGCATCACGATACCAAATTAGAGAGGTGTCTTAACTTCTTAACAATGCCAAAAGTTGCTCCCACTTAAGCTCACTTGGGAGTTATCTTAGCCATTGACCTAACTGCTAGAGAGGAATGGTCAGGAACCATTACATGTCTTCCATAAAAAACATCATCTTGTAAAGGATGTCTCTATCTCCTGCAGGTAGACATGTTCTTGTTCAATTTTTTTGTTCTTTTGGCTGCTGCACCAACAGCACATTTACCATTCACAAAATCAGTTGAAGAGTATCCTACAGCTTTCCTTTGGACTGGCAGTACACCTGATCATGAGAGCCTCACTCCTATAGGTTGGGCAACAGGCAACGGCCACTAATATGGTTAATCATGGAGGCCTGGGAGTTCAGGGCATCACTCAGCCCAATCTAGAGCCTTTGCAGTTCATATGCTATGGTGGTTTATCTGCTACTGAAAAGATTTCCAGGTCCATATCCTTCTCAATGATATTTACGAACCTCAACCTTTAAAGCTACTACCCCTAAATGCGGGACTCCTACTGTAGACATGGGTTGTAGGAGATCAAGTCCAAATTAACCTTTTTAATGACTAGTGGGTTCCAGTTCCACGATTTCAAGTTATTGGATGCTATACCGATCATTAACCATTCACAAAATCAGTTGAAGAGCATCACTATAACTTTCCTTCGGACTGGCATTTCACCTGATCATAAGCTATGATGCCCAGATACAGCAGGGACACTTCATGGACACAGTAAGGACACGGATTTTACACATAAAAAGTGAAGTATCTGCACGATACGTTGCCCATTTTGAAGTATCCGTGCATCATAGATCACAAGTGACTGATGCAGATTGGATTTCCTATCGCAAAACTGATTTGACCAAGGCCAACGTGGAGCGAATTGTGCATCCAAAGAGACCCCATAAGGGTTCCAACAAGAATTGGGCTTCAAACAGTCCCAAATATTGAAGAAAATCAGTTTGCAGGGGCTGTTATAGTATAACAGTGAATAAAGGGCTGTCTTTGAAATTTCTCAGAATTCCCAGAAAAAAGCAGCTCTCCCATGCAGCAGTTTTGGACCGGCTGTTTGGTGGGCCAAACAGGACCAAACCCACTGAAGGTTCGCACCATTAGAGTCGCCTGGGGGTTGACTTTCAGATCGTGGGGGTCTTGTGATCAAAGAGTGGGCCACATGGGCCCCACAACTAATCACACCGGAAGTGTCTAACACATCCAGATTAGAGATCAGATCCAATTCTCTATTATGTTTAGTAATTTGTTATTCTTTTTGGATTAGAAACTATGATTAAGACTTCTATTTGTATTAGGATTCAACTATAGTAGGATTCCTAGGGTTTTTTATTGTTTTTAGTGCTATCTAAGCACAACAGTATTCAACTGTGAAGGCAGTGGATAAAGCTTTTCTTATGTGCTTTTATCCCTCTCCCTCACTGTCGATGGGCACATGGAATTTGGGTTGATTTCAGTTGCTCCCTGCTTGTTTATTAATTGTGGAATTTCTGTATTTTTTGCAAAAATCTACTGTTTGTGGGATTATTGGGTGGTTTGGTTTATTTGGGCTCACAATCAATCGGATTGTGCTTCTGCGTACTGCAACAGTCTCACTCCTATAAGTTGGGCGATGGCCACTAATAAGGTGGCCGTTTGGATGCACAAGAAAACACAAGAAAATAAAATGTTATAGAATATAATCTTTCATTTTCTAAAGAAGAGAATCTTGTGCGTTTGGTAATCTAAGAAAATTTTAAAGAAAAGATTCTTTTCTTTCAAAAACCTCAATATTTTCTCCTACAGCTCCCCCTTATAGAAAATATTCTACAAGATAAGAATCTTTCAAAATGACAATTAAAAAGTAGTAGAGTAAAGTAAAGACTTCAGTTCACCAAATCCATCATGATGTGTTTGTTTACATATATGGCAAAGTAAACTAAAAGTAAATGTCACGGCATGGTAAAATTGGGGTAAAGTAAAGGTGGGAAAAAATATTTTATAAAGTAAAGTAGGAAGGAATGGTAAAGTAATTTCTTTCTATTTGACTTTACTTTATCACATTTTATCATAGTTTTATATGGTAAATAAAAAGTGATATATTTATAGGTGTGGTAAAGTAAAATAAAGAATGATATCATATCATAGTAAATGTGAGGCAAAGTAAGGTGAGATGAAGTATGTAGTAAAGCAAAGTGGGAGAGAGAGTTGTAAAATAGTTGTTTTTTGTATTGACTTGATTTTACTATACTTTACCATGGTTTTATGTGATAAAAGAAAAGTAACTAAAGGTAAAAACATTGTAGTTGAACTTTACTTTACCACACTACTTTTTTTATCCAGATTTGGTAAATTATATATAAGTTAAAATATTTAATAAAAAATTATTCTAATAATGTAATATAATTTAATCATAGCACATTCCAAACAACTCAATTTAAAATCTTTGAAATTATTCAAAAATAGCCAAACAGCAAAAATATTGTAATATTATAATATTACATTATTCTATTCTATACTATCTTATTCTTGCAATATTTAAATCTGTAAATATTTTATTCTGTAAACATCCAAACGGGCCCTAATCATGGAGGCCTAAGAGTTTGGAGTATCACGGCCCAATCTAGAGCCTTTGCAGCTCACATGGTTTTTATGTTTATCCGCTACCCAAAATACTTCTAGGTCAATATCCTTTCTCAGTGATGTTTAAGAACCTCAACCTTTAAAGATACAGGCACAAAACATGCGACTCCTACAGTAGACTTGGGTTGAAGGAGATCGGGTCCAAATTAACATCTTTAATGACTAGTGGGTTCCCATCCATTACATCACACGTTCACCCTAGCATGGACTTTCCCAACCCCAGGTGGCCTTCCACAGCAAAAAAGCCACTGTAGCCCACCCCAAAGTAGATCATATCCTATCTACATCACTAGGTGGGCCAGATATTCCTTGTTGGGGCCAAAGGGTTGGAACATGCTCCATAAAGGCTTTGTACAAACACATCTAATCCATTCCAACAGGGCCCCAACCACCATGGAAACATTTATGGACTCTTTCAACCAAACTAAAATTTTCTTATTTGAACATTTATGGTGGGCCCTCCATGAACACCCACCCACTTGAGCTTATTTGAACCATTTCTTGCCAAATATTGATCCATAGTGCTTCTGTTGCTGCAATGATGCAGAAATAAGTTGGTCATCTTCTTAAGTACTGCACAATTTGCCTCTCGCATTTTGGATGTGTTACAGAATCATTTCCCTAAGCCATTCAATTTCACGACAACAAACAGTTGGGTGAGGTTGCTAACTTCAGTGGAACCCTGTATTGGAATTACAGTGTGCCGGTACATCTGAAAAACTAGAAATATATACCTCTCTTAGTCTCAACCAGTTCACCCTTCCTACCCTATCTTTAGGTCTATTAACCACCTACACCAATGCCTAGTAGTTCGACAACCTGCTGTGAATCCTCCAATGGGCTGCATTGAACTTAATTTTAACAGGCTGCTAATCTTCACACACTCTGTGGATTTGTAGGCATTCTTACAGACCAAATTGATACTATGCTGGCAGCCTGCGCCTCCAAAGCACACACTTCAAATCCCCCATCAGCTGAAATTCATGCCCATTGCAACGGCTCAAAGTTGTAAAATTTAAGTTAATTGATAGTGGCGTGAGATAGCCACATTTTAATTGACGCTCTGCATCAAGCGGGCGGCCTATATTGGGAGCTCATGCTTTTGTGGAGAGAGATCCAAGTGCTTTTGCAATCTTTGGAACAGTGGACAGCCCAGTTTTGCCGAAAATCAGCAAACCAAGTAGAAGATGCTTTAAAAAAAGGGCATACCATATCTTACAATATTTCACAATAACTTGGCTCCTCAAATTCAGTCTATTTACTCCAAGGAGATCCAGTTCACAGCACAGGAGAGAGAACTAATGTCCCTCAGCTGAGCGATGCATTCCATGGTGTTGCAACTGAAGAAGACCCCACTTGAATATTTTTGTTTCTTCAGCTATTGCGCCCTTATCATGATGCAAATCCAATATATCTCTGTGTGACTGTGTTTCTTTGTTTGTATCATTTTAGTACCATATAGTTTCTATTTGCTTTTTGCTTCTGTTTCCCATGTACAAGTTGGACTCTCTTAGTTTAATATAATATATACTCTTTTAGCCAAAAAAACAACAACAACAACAACAACAACAATAATAATAATGCCCATCATTAAGGAATCCCAGAAACGTGAAAATAAAAATGGGTTAAACAAACCTCAAGGACAAGCTTTAGTCCATCTAAATTGGATCCGGTTCTAACATCTACTGCTGCTGGAAATGATGTATCATCTACACCATGAGCAACCGTAAGAAGAAGCTGACAAACATGGCAAGGCTCAGCAAGATATATTAAAAGTTCAACAACATCTGCAGCTTGTGCGAAGACCTGCAAAAGGAAAAGTAGATTTTAAGGAGAAAAATACATTAGCAATTTATCAGCTCTAAAAAAGCTAACTTTTCTCCGATTAAAATCATTAGTTATATTGTTTTTTTTTTAAGTGTATGGACTATGGAGTTTTGCCTTCTAAATTGCAGGTTAAGGAAAAAGTACCCATGTTAGGTCTCTTCTCTTGAAACTTAGAAGGTCAGCTTCACCATTTGCACAAGGAAAAATGCTTTCAACCGGCATTAGAATGCATGCAGGTGGGTGTGACAGTACCTGTAATAGATCGAAAGTAATGAATTAGAAAATGCACAAGTAAAATGATAGCCTGAAAACTATGCAACAGCCAAGTCGATATTCATGAAAAGGCTTAGAACACTGATGTCATCACTATCATTTCATTCACGACAAACATCATTTAACTCCTTATGGTAACAATAAGTATGAAAAAGGGAGATGACGATGGCGATGAAATATCAAATGATAGTGGTAAAAAAACAAAAGGAACTCTAACTCGCAAGTGAGGAATATTGGCACACTCTATTCGCTTGAATTGAAAGGGTATGGACTATGGACTAGTAACCATTTTCCATCAGATCCTTCAAGATAATGTTAGTTCAGCGCCCCTCCATTTATTTGGGATGTTAGTTCAAATTTTCATCAATAATTGGGATGTTGGATCATCTTTTTATCAATCGCCCTTGAACATTAGAAGGGATCCTAAGAGCTCACTAGCACAATAACTCAATCCATTCTCAGTGTCCACCATAGAGTTAGCTTCTTGGTGATATGAGAACTAAAAACACCCCACAGTACACTGTAATTTCACTGGCTAAATAGGCTAGCCTCCGAGGCACATACAAGGAGATTTCTCCCAGCTGTTGAGTGTTATCAGAATCCCCCGCAACTCCAATATTTTACAAGAAAGATGTCGAGAAAATTATGATTCCTTGATACCAAAAGGCCCAGATATGGCTTTGAGCACTAAACAGTTAGTCTCATGCCAGCTAGCGTTGGTTTCCCTTTAGCTGCCACCATCAACATTAAACCTACGTGCACTTTTCGAAGGGGATAAACTGGTCATAGACATATCTAAATTCCCTCCTGCTCCTCACTTTATATGATCCATCTTGCAATTGTGATCTTAACATTACCGAAATCCTCTCTTGGTGAATAACTTCATCCCCATAGCTTCCCAAAGCTTGAAGAGCCTGATGAAAGCAAACCACACTTTTCAAGCAAAAATCGCATTGAACAAAACAGAAGTCAATATCTCCATTCTAATCTCCACACAAAATTACCATTCTTTACAATTGCAATGGCCTCCCAACAAAAAGCCTCAACCCATGGAGGTGCAACCTTTCCAAGCTAGCGCCTAGGGAGGAGGCCAGGAAACTAGGCCAGCAACTCAAGAAAGATCTGGAGGTTAACAGCCGGGAGGCCCCCACTTCCAATCCTCCTATCCGAATCACCATTGCAAATGAGAACATCATAACCCAGACAACAACAAGACATACCCACTGATTCTAACTCAACAAGACATATATGAAAATGAAAAACCAAACTCCATCACAATCTCCAAAAAAAAAAAAAAAAAAAACCCAAAGATAAAAAGAATTTCACAATGCTAATGGACCTGGATATCTTTTTATGACATGCAGTGGAAAACAACTTTTCAGAGAAGACACCACACCCAACCTTTGTTCCAAAAACTCTCCCCTGAAGTCACACCAAAAGACTAACAACTTCCGAGAACATTGAAACCGACTTACCAGATACAGTGCCAAACTATGATGCACGGATACTTCAAAATGGGCACCAAATCGAGTTGTTTCACATACAGTACTTCACTTTTTATATGCAAAACTTGTGTCCCTGCCATGTCCATGACGTGTTCCTGTCGCATCCATGCCATATCTAGGCATCATAGGTGCCAAACACAAAAATAGAACCTAGCACTGTTGACAACTTCTACATCTGGACCCAGACACCAACCCCTTTAGTCAACCCCCTATATAAAAGCAATCACTTTCCTCATTAAAGCTTTTAATTCTTCCTTGAGCGCCACCCCATTTGCTCAGCAAAGCGTCATTCCTCTTTTGAAGTCTACTAATCCCCAAATCTCCCACATGTTTAGGTTTAACAACCTCATCTATCTTAATGGGGTGCATTTTTCTCTTCTCATTTCCTTGCAACAATAAGTCTCTCTAAATCTTCTTTTTTTTTTTAAATCTTTTTCCCACAATCAACAAAATGAAGGAAAAGAGCATTCCCTTGATAAGGGTAATTTTTCCAGCAAGAGACTGACTACATTTGCATGAGGCTAACTCAATTTTTAGCCACCTAACCACGAGGTCCCATACCACCTTTGATTTCAAGTTTGCTCCCAAGAATAGTGCTAATTACAGCATAAAAAAGAAGCTCCTAGACACCAATTTTGAAGCTCTCTCCTCCTGGATGCCCACCCCAAACAACTGCTTTTGAGAATATCAACTCTAACACCAAAAACCCACCTCAAAATACCAATATAGAACTTCAAATTAACAATGCCCTCCAGTGCATCATTAAAAAATTAAAGTATCATCAACAACCTGAAGATGTGTGATATGTGATGCATTCCAACCATCATCATAAGAACCTTATCCCAACAATCTAGGGTCGGCAATACCATTATCAAATTCATTATAAGGATTCATGATGTTGCCTTTTCGCACTAGTTCCCCAACTCCTCAACAACAACCAAGAAAAGAAAAGAGGACCGCAGATTGCCTGGCATCAAACATTCAAACCTCTTCAGACATGAAACTATCAAGTTGGAATCATTTACGAGAAACAAAGATGTCATCAATGAAATGCATGTAGCTATCCACTTAGGTCACACGCTCCCAAATCCCATATGCTAAATCATGTAATCTTCAAACCCTCAACCCATTGGATATACCTTCTCCATGTCTATCTCAAGAGAACCCTTGGCTTCTTCAACTCCATTCCCACACAAACAGCTCACCACTAAGACTCCACTCAAGATTTCACGCCCTTTCAGAAAAGCCCCTTAAAAATCCCCAATAACAGATAGGATAACTTCTCACAGTAAGTTAACCAAAAGTTTTGAAATGATATTATAAATATTACTCACCAAGCTAATTGGTTTAGAGTGGGAAAGATCCTGTGCACCCTCCTTTTTTGAAATTTAAAGAAATGAAACTAGCATATTTCCTTTGTTCAGAATCTTCTAGTGGATATCCCTCAACAAAGACACACTTTTCAAACAACCCCAACACCTTAAACAAAGTGAAATTAAAACCATCGGGCACCAGAGCCTCGCCATCTGATGTCTCTGTTAAGATCAAGTTCAATTTCTCTTCTTTAAACTTCTGCTCTAACAACAACACTTTCATTCTTGAAATTTCATTGAAGAGTAATTTACATAGGTTTTGCCTGCTGAGATCCTCTTCGACCTAGAGGTGAGAGAAATGACCAACACCTCCTAAACCTTACAATATCTACCAAATATCAAACATCTCTCAGAATGAATCTAATGTTGTTTCATCGATCTCTATACGTAGCCATCCTGTTGAATTTTTTGTGCTTTTATCTCCTATTTTCGCAAAAATATTTGATCTGTGGTGCCACATCAGCTTTTCATTTCTCAATAAGCTCCAAAGCTCACTCCTTCATTGTCACGCCCCACCCTTCACACATTCATGATATTGTCCGCTTTGGCCTACGGGCCTCACAGTTTTGCTTCTGATGGGCCTCAACCCATCAAAAGGCCTCATGCAAGGTAAGGGTGTAAGCTCTACATATAACCCAATTCACTTTCCTCTCTATAGTCGATGTGGGACTCCAGAGTGTCACATTCATAGCTTTCTTGCCTCTCTTTCATCTTCTAAGAGGTTCCTCTCCTCTCCAATACCATCAAACTGAACACGGCAAAAATTGAGATCAATATGTTATTTATCTAACCAAAAACCTCCTGATTCCATGTCTTGAACTTAACCTTAAGCATGTGTAACTTTCTGTGAAGAGTGAAGGCCAGCCAACTTGAAACCTAGAAGCTATCCCACCAACCTCCGATCATTGCAATGAAACATTGGGCTCAAAACCACATATCCTCAAACGTGAAAGGAGTTGGACTCTAATCAGTCATCAGCTCATCCAATGCTCTTGCCATGTGATCAGACACATGGCTAGGAACAACGAGCTGAGCCATTCCACTAAAACGGTACTCCCAATCCTCAGTCACTAAGAATCAATCCAGATGACTCATTCATCTATTTAACAATGTATAAAGGTCTCCACAAGAGGGTAAATTCAACAATTTCTTGGCCTGAATAAAGTCTAAGAATGATGCCATTCCCTGATTCAGTGAGGAACCCTCTCTTTTTAAATTAGCAAATCTAATGAAATTGTAGTCACCCCCTATACTCCAAGGCCAATCTCACTGATTTCTTTCCTTCTCCTTTCTTAAACCTGCTCGGATACCATCATAGAGAAGGATGAGAAAGAAAATAACGCAGTGTTGTAACCCTAACTAGGCACCACAAATATTTTATACTAATTGTCTCACAATTATTTGAAAAAAAAAAAAGAGTTGTATTATGAATATAAAGCAAAGTAACTCCTGTCAATTAAATTACAAATTTGTGCCTGAATAATTAAAAATGATGAATACATGTACCTTAACACTTATTTGAGATCAAATATGAGATATAGGAGATGGAAATAATAAGGGAAAAGAGATGAGAAGAGTTGAAAGAAGGAAGTTTCAAGGTTTACGGGAAGAATGAGTTATACCTTTCGACCAAGCCAACCTTGTATTAAAATGAAGTATTCATATACAGTGGTCCACATGAATACAGAAATAATATAAAAAGATATAAATAACAGTAAATATAAGATTTCACTAAATGTGCTCTTGTCTAGAAGTGCATCAGCGTTACATTTAACACGAATTAAAAGCTGTAAACTCAGAACAGAGCCCACATTCAAGATAATTTTATCAAGTAAGCTGATTATTAAGATCATTCACTTGAGTTGGCAGTAGATCTGGGATTGATTATAAAACAGTTCCTTCATTGGATCTCTTCTTTTAACATTTTTCAGATCGTAGGTGCACTCAAATGTTCAGGAAGCCAAAAACTAACTGCCATTAAACAAATAGCCCCTGGTTTTCAGAATAGTCTGCACAAGGTATTTAAATTGTGGGCTGTCCTATATTGATCATGGCTTCTAACAAAAATCTATAGGGATATTCATGGGCCGGGCTGGACCGGGCTAAGGCATATCCAGGCCCGGCCCGCATTAGAAACACTGGCCCATGCCCAGCCCAAGCCCAACAATAATCAATCAGGCCAGGCCGAACCGGGCTTTTCATCACTTTTGTGGGCATTTGATCAATTGTTTGTACTAATTAAATGAAATTACATACATTCCTTACACAGGCCAGGCTGCGCTTTGGGTTTTCTATCACTTAATCCAAGTCCGGCCCAATTATTAAACGGGCCCTAATTACATATCCAAGCCCAGCCCAAAGCGGGCTGGCCCGGCCCATGAGCACCCCTAACTAAAAGTAGTCCTGTTTCCTTCTAATGAAGCGAACATCACAACAAGCATGTTTTGCTCATGGTTTCCATTGCAAAACATCGAAAATAGTTTCAATGTAATAAATGAATGAAATACTCCTTAAATCTTAAAATCTAGAGAATTTTACCTTAAAAAGGACCCTAGATGGCCACTAACCAGAAGAGGTACCAATAGAATATATGGCACGGAAGTGGTATTCCCGCCAGATTTTTTATTTTTTTTGCCTTTTTTCAACAAGCGACGACGTCGTCACTTAATATAAAGAGTTAGTATCGACGTCGTCGCTAATGTTCTATATATGTGTGCGCGCCCCGTCACAGCTGCCTTTTCTCCTTCCTTTTTCATCTGCGATTGAATACTGAATGAACCAGAACTCTCCCCCAACTTGTATATTCCTTGTGGAGGTTGTTGATCTCCATTAAGAGCTAGGCATAGCACAATTTTAGGGTTCTTTCATGCATTAGCTACCATAGATTTTGAGTTTCGTGTTTAACTTTTTGAGAAAAGTTCATTAGGGCTTTTGATATACAGTTTTTTTATGACATTATCTTGCCTTAAAATTATTGTTGGGTGGCTAAATCATTAAGGTAACAACTTTGGTTGTTATACGGTTGTATAGTGACACATTTTCTTCCACTAGCTTTTGTTAAACGACGACGTCGTCGTATAATAACGAACATTTTTTTGCAATAGCTTTTGTGAAGCAACAACGTCGTCGTATAGTTACACACATTTTCTTCCACTAGCTTCTGTTAAGCAACGACGTCGTTGTACAGTGACCAATACCACCAATATCTGTAACAATAGAACGTCTATGTTGCTAGAAAGGTTTTGGAATTTTTTAGGTTGAAAAGGGGCGCCAAGTTTTTCTAAAGTATAATTGATTTTGTGATGCTTGTAGATTTTCCTAGACTGTCATGGAAGTCACCACAAATGAAAGTAATGCATCAAAGGAATCTAATGTGTGTACAAAACACAATACAACTAAATTGTGCACGACTGAGGATCCAAACAGCCGATTGGGTGAGAATGAAGTAGTTGCCGGGACTTTTGCGCAAAGCTGTACAGGTGAGGCTGAAGTAGTAGTAGGAACCTCTGCAGAGAAGCCATCAACCGAATCTGATGAATGTCAAGATCATGATCCATGTGTTGGCATGGAGTTTAATTCTGAGTGGGATGCACAGAGATTCTATTTTGATTATGCTGAAATTATGGGTTTTAGAGTACGCATTTGTGGTAGATGTCGTTCCCCACATACCTGGAAAACTGTTGGTGTGAATTTTGTATGTTCCAGGGAGGGTTTCCGTCGAGATGGCTCTACAAGTAAGAGGCGGAATTATAGGTCGGGCTGTTTGGCCATGCTTAAGATGCCTAAAAAAGAAAAGGAAAGACTTTAGAAAATGGGTGGTTGTAAAATTTATAAAGGAGCATAATCACAATGGGAGATCCGCCAGAAGCTCCTTTCCTTCACTCGCATGGCCATCTAGTCGATGAATCTGGTGGATCTGACAACGTTTTTCCTCTGCAAGGCTGTAGAACATTTATTCAAGGTCTTCGAAAGGGAATAGGGAAAGGAGAAAGTGACTGAGGCAAAAGGGGAAAATGGGGAAGTGGGGTTTTGGGGGGAGTTTTATGGGTTGAATGTGCAACGACGTCGTCGCACGTTTCAATTATTAATAAAAAAAACGGAAGTGGTCGCCTGGGACCACTTCCATGCCATATATACTATTGGTACCTTCTAGTTAGTGGCCATGTAGGGTCCTTTTTTAGGTAAAATTCTCTAAAATCTATATAATATATGTTATTATTACAGATTTAATGGGAGTCAACAATGTAAATATAGGACCTAGAATAAGCCACATGAAAACCAATGATAACGACAAATTTGTTAACATTCTAGCAACTATAACAAAATTATTAGCAAAACTTACTTTAAGAGGATGAATTGGTACAGATGGGAGATGCTTGAAAAGCCTAATTCCAAGAAACATCTCTAGCTGCTTCTGTCGGGAGCTATCAACAAGTGCATTTTTGTATCTTCTCTGCAGAGTGATCTTCACATTTTGGGCTGCTGAAAACTGTTTAAACATCCCAGCATCTTCACTGAATATATTCAGGATTTGGCTATGCATAGCTTTAGAACCAGTATACAATGTTGCATGGATATCACCTGCAAGTAGGAAAAGTTCAGCCAGTTGAGATATCGGAGATGACAATGTGGATGTTTTGAACTCATCAAAGGTCATGTCAAATCTTTTCCAAGGTTTATCAGGGCATGGATGTTCCCATGTAGTTGTACGAGTATTGTGATCGATATAATATGTCTTCCCTGTAACTGCATCAGAGCGTTTCTCCCATCCTGGTGGCAAAGGTGCAGTATATCCACCATAATTATTTGCATACTTTGATGAAAAGCCCATAACATCACTGTCTAGGGAGACCCCAAGTCGTCTACACTGTTCGACAAAGACTTGAAGGGATCCAAAGAAACTAGCAGCATTTGTTCTATCCAAAGAATCCGCACAGTTGAAACGTATCACCCCATTTTGATATGATCTTAAACAGAAAGTGCCCTCAATGTCCTCGTTAGAAACAAGTGAGCCTTGGAAATCCTTAAGATGCTGAGTATAAGGCAAATAATCCCCTCCAGAAATACCAACAGTTATTGTGGGCGCTTTGAGAAGTTTCCAGATCCCCTCAATTGTGAGCTGCTCGCCTTTAAGCTTCACACTGGCATGCCAGTCATAATTTATTAATTGAATTCGAGTATATGGAAGCTTACCAGTTGATCTTATATAATTTAAGGACTCCGCAAAATGCTGGACTAATATGGATTCTGATTTTCCTTCACCATTTCTAAGTAAATTAATACAAGCAATAGGAACTAAGCGATTTTTCTTCAGGCCTGCTCCAGTAGTTGCATCTAAATTTTGAGCACCATATCTCCTACTTAATCTCTCATAGTATTCCAAGCTTCCTTTGTAAGGCTCTCGATCTGAAACATAAATTTCAGCTTCTGCAGCAGTAAACTTCAACTCTGCCCCCCACCAGATAGGTATAGTGCCTCTTCGCCAGATGTATGTACTGAAAGGTATGGAATTTCCAGTCTTCCTAGGAATCCATACAAGTTGCTCACACTCCACTTCATTTCCTGTCACAATGCAAGACAAACGGGTCATTGAGACTTGTGACTAATATAATTTTTGATGCATTGTTCACATTTATGAATTATCAGTATTGTAGTTGGTACTATGGTTCCTTTCATCCTTATTTTCTTAAACACTATATTTCTATTTTGAATAGGCTTATAAATGAATGAAATAGAATAAAAAATGGATATAGAATATGTTATAAAAATGTATATATATAATACAATGGGGGTCAAATGGATTTTATTTAAATAAAAATGGTGTGACACAATCATCATCATCAAAGCCTTTTCACAAGTATGTTGGGGTCGGCTACATGAATTATGTTTCTCCATTCCGATCTATCCTGAACCAAATCCTCGGATGGTGTTGCACAATGATAGAAGCTAAAAATTCCTCATTTGTTTCATTGAAGGTGAGCCTAGCATACTTAGGCCCCCACCTAGGTGTGCACCTTAAGCTCCAAAAGGGCTTGGCCCCCCATTTGTGCAATGCACCTTGACTACGATGAGCATTTGTTAGTATAACAAGGTACTTTGGCCTACTTGGGTGCCCATGGCCTGAGCCTGAACTTGAGCCTGGCCCAAGTTTCACTCAAGCTTCAAAATCTATGCTTTAGTCAGCCCTAATAAGGTTTCAGGCAGGTCGGTTCATAACAGCTCAGGCTCAATCAATCAAAGCTGCACAAGGGATCCCTGATGAAAATTGGTTCATCTGGTCCAAATGGTTCCATGCAACCTCAAATGGCTCATGTGAATAACTCTCCTTGCTTCAATATTAAATATTTATAATAAGGTGCCATGAAAAACGAAGAAATTGATGCTTCATATCACCTTCAAAATTGGTGTCAATTATGTTATACAAAGCATCCTTAGAGAAGTATCTAATACACAACTTTTTCAACAAACCATAAGTTAGATAGAGCAGGTGGGTTGAACCGAACATTTTCACATCCAATACAAATATGAAATGTAAACTCGCCAAAATAGCACACTTAGACCCTGTCAGTATTTCAAACAATGCATCCAATACAAATAGCACAATTAGACCCTCCTTGGCTTTAAATTATGTTCTAAAACATGGTTTCAGTCACTGATCATTGACCACTGAGCCCATTATGACAGCCAATGCAAATGAGACTCAGCTGATTGACCACCAAGAAACATTTTCAAGTTCACATTGACAGAGTCCACGCAACTCAATAGGTACCATGTCAAAACCAGATCTGAAATAACCAGAATTCTGAACCCATCAAATGAGGTTCCCTTGCAAATAAATGATTTCTGGGACCCATGTAAAATGATGAGGTGGGATTTGTTAATCACATGCATTAAGTACTAGCGCAAAAGAAGACGAACCCTCCACACTTTGAACAATTCCATGAAGCAACAAAAAAGCTCAGCACAGACAAGTCACTCCTATAAATGGAATTATGAGCTGAGGCATGTACTCTACTTCAAATGATGCCAACAGTCCTTCGAGAAGAGGAGAGGAGGGGTGATCTGGATGGGGAGAGGTCGTAGTGATTGCCGTAAGTGATTCATCAAAAGTTAGAAATGCATACCAAGAGTATACACACTAATCTAGGGTAGAACCTTAAAATATAGAGTATAAATGCAAATAAACAATGAGATGATAAGTCAAGATGGAGACAAGAATGACCAATTCAAATATGATAACGAAGAATGTGGTGTGAAAGGAACAGTCCTGCAAATCCTGCTAAAAAGATAACAGTCTAAGTGGATAATGATAATATGGATATAGAAGGAAAAAAAAATCTATTACCTGTGCTAAAACAAGCATTCAACCCTCTAGCCAAGTAACGAGTACCAGGATGCAGTCTGCTACGACGTGCTGTGAGAGCAACGGTTCCTTCATGCTGACCTGAACAACCAAAGCTTCGTGACTCTGCAAACCCCTGAAATTAGCAACATTGATTTAAGTGAATATCATGAAATGTTGACAACAACATACCAATAAAGAGCCTGACTCACCAAATTGTTTGTTTACATAAGAATTGGTGAGTGCAGATTTAGCTCCTTCAGATAGAAACTGATACTAATAGCACAGAGGAAAACAATATGCCAAAGCAAAAGAAAAAAAATCAACAAAGTTAAAAGAAAAGGAAGAATGATCTGAACTAAAATAAAATAAACGACCGTCTAGTGTAGATTTAATATATTTATATGCAATGGGTTAAGACATAAATTACCTTCCAAGGAATAAAAAATGTTAACATAGGACAAAAGTTTCCTAGGGTTCATTTGTTTCCAACATTTCACATATGTAACCATTAGCATGTGATGAAATTACACATGCGTACATCTGTTCATCATCAACATCATAATGCGTACATCTGTTCACCATCAAAGTCTTGTCCCAACTATGTTTGGGATCGGCTACATGACTTTTGTGTCTCCATTCCGATCTATCCTGAGCTAGATCCTTGGATAGGTTGCACTAATTCAAATCTATTGTTACTACTACCATCCACGTCCCTTCCCCTTGGTGGGTCATAAACCTACATACCGAAAATTTTCCTCACCAGCGCCATTGTTGGCCTGCGTTAGACATATCCAAACCATCTCAAACAGATTTCTCTTATTTTGTCACCTATTGGTGCTACTAATAAATGCAAATGAAAGCGTTAATTTCTTATTCTATCCTTATTACTTTTACCACATATCCATCTCAACATTTTGCATTAGGCAGGTTGATAGCCAATGTAAAATTTTATCAGAGCCCAAACTCATATCCAATATGCTTATCATTATGACATGTATAAAAAATGTGGTGTAAAAGGGCTCATGTTTGTCTAGAGTTTTACACCTTCACCCCTAGTAATGATTTACATGAGTAGTGTGTATTTATCACACACGTAAAAGGCACCATAGTGGAAAATTTTGACATTCTGTCTCTATTGGAATGGATTCAAGTCACCAAAGAAAAAACTTAATATGCCTCAAAACCCTCATTCCTTCATCCTACCTTTCCTTCCTCCCTTTTCTTTCCTTCTTTCTTCTCTTTTTACCCAATTGTATGGGATTAATCACTTGACACTCTCTAGTTGTCAAGTTACCTATATTAGAGTAATATAGTCATTGGCAACAATTTTTTTGTCTCGAGAAATTTTCATATAGGCGAAATTTTTGTCCAGGCTAAAGCAGTCACTGCGAATACGGTTAGACAAGTTCAGTAGGGGTGTTCATGGGCCAGGTTGGGCCGGGCTGAGGTATATCCAGGCCCAGTCCGACTTCCAAAACATATGTCCAAGCCCGGCCCAAGTTTGGCCCAGCTGAAAATGAGTAAGCCCAAGCCCAGCTCGAGTTTACTTTATAAAAATAAAATAGGGCTTTTTTGTATCATTCTAAGTGGTAGCTCAAGTGGTGGTAACATGGGCAACTTTGAGATGGAGTACTCTAAGTGGTAGCTCAAGTGGCAACACATAAGCAACTTTGAGATGGAGTGTCTTCAAGTCCCATCCCCAAATTCTCTATTAATATTTTTTATATTCGGGCCAGGCCAGGCTTGGGCTCTCTACCACTGAACCCAAGCCCGTCCCATCTATTAAATGGGCCTAAATAAAATGTCCAAGCTCGGCCCAAGTACGAAAACTTTTGGCCCAAGCCCTGCCCAAAGTGGGCTGGGCCCGAGCCCGGCCAGATCCATAAACACCCCTAAAGTTCAGTAAGGCCATAATCGACTATGGATACAAAGGATGTCACACAGATGATGCAGCCCGCTTCAAGACCAGGACCTGCAGGCCCTGATGGACCCACCTGATGAGGTCCACACGATCTATGATTTTGAGATCCCTATCATTAGTTTAGATAGTTTCTAAATTAGTAGAGTTGCTTCGTATATTTACTTCCTAAATTCAATTTTGATTAAGATTAGATAGTTTCTTATTTTAGAATGTCTTGGTTATTAAGAAACAGTGCTACTCTATTTATGGAGAAGCCCCTCATTGTATTGCCATGCTTTATTCAATTAATTCCATTTATCGTGGGTTTTCTCTCTTGCGTGTTATGGTTTGTGCTGTGCCCTAAGGCTAGAATCTTTTTGGATTCGATCAATCTCCTGGAGATTGGTCTACACTTCCGATCGAGAATTTGGGGCTGCACCAAATTGGTATTAGAGTTAAGATCCAGTCGCCAAGGAAACGACTGTCCTCCCTATATCCTCGTCCATCCATCTCTCTCAACCCTTCTCATCATCCATCCCCACTGTCAAAACCCAGCCCACCTGTAACCCATCTTCTAGCAACACCCCTTTTTCCCAGCAGCCTCAAACCAACCCATCAAACCTTCCTTCTACCCAAACTCCTCACTAATACCCCATCTCTCCAAACCGACAGGCCAACCCTCATACTCAAATCCATCCAGTCACTTCATCAAGCACCTCAATACCTACCTTCAATCCTCAAACCAGCAGCCCCATCCCATCTCAATCCCACCCAAACTGACCGAAATCCAAATCCCTTACCAGAACCTCTCCCGAACCATACATCGCCGAAAAGGCAACGGTCCTTCCCGGATTTTTATCCCTTCATCATCATCACCCATCCATCCATCACAACCCATCTCACGAAATCTCATCAACCCACAATCGACATCCACCATCCACAGTCTTGTCATACCACTAAGCAAGACGATCGGCATCATCAAGCTCTGTTGCAAAGCCTCACCTCCACCTCTGCATCATCGACGAGCACCATGGCCTCACCGCTTTCTCCAGCTCCCATCTCAATAAGAGGAACAAAAGCCCTCTCTTTCTTTTATTTTTGTTCTGCACAAAACCAAAGGCAAAGAGCCCTCCTTTCAAAAAAAAAAAAAAAAAAAAAAGCAAACAGAACGAATCCATCATTTAATCAAGACACCCAGATCACCGGAGATTGCCCAGGCACTTATTTTAGGGTTCTTCTTGTCTAAGTCATCATGAGAATTTGTTCACACTCAATTGAAATTCAAAGAATTTTGTATCAACTTATGTATGGTGATTCGTATTTTGAGAATGAGTTCGATTTTGAGGAATTTCTCAATTTGAAGCAAGAAAATTTGACGGTTGACGAAAATACCCGCCAATTTCGGGAGTTGCAAGACATGTGAACTGGAGGAAAGTGAGATACATGATTTGGCTCGTTATGTCAAAGGCTTGAGACCAAACATCGTGGAAAATATGAATCAGTGCAAAACCAATTAGGAGGCATACTTAGAAGCCTTCCATGTTGAGCGTATGCTTAGACGGTCCCGAATGCAACAATGTCAGCCAAGAGCTCATGTTATGGAGACACTTTTTGCGAGAGAAGATAATCACACACTTGTCATTCGTCGATTCCTCAATACAAATGAAAAGGAAGAAGAAGAATGGAGATAGGCTAAGAAATTTCACAAATGGATAAGAGTCAAAGACAAGTCTGTTAATGTGATTATTGACAATGGTAGTGCAATAAATTTTGTCGCACAAGAGGTTATTGACGAGCTTAATTTGCCAACTGAGAAGCTTCCTAAGCCCTACCAAGTCACATGGTCTAATGGTCATGTCATCCCCGTGACTCAAATGTTTGGTATCATTAAAGATTTGTCATTACGAGGACAAACTTTGGTGTGATGTGATCCATATGAATATTGCTCATATTATTTTTGGACCTCCATGGCCTTTTGATCGGAAAGTGCACAATGATAAAGAGGTGAACACGTATATCCTTTTTTGGAATGGAAAAGGGATTTAACTCATTCCAATGAATTTAGCAGCCACATCTTCATCATCACCTTCAACAGAAGAGCCAAAGAAAAAGCAAAAAGTTGAAAGAGAAGTCATGATTGCACCAACAAAGAAGACACAAGACATCAAAGATGACATTGAAGAGCAATTTAATAGCAAAACTGATTTCTTGGATAGAAACAATAGTGATCAAGGTAATGTCAATCAAGAGGTGCAAAGGGTCGAGGAAGAACAAGGTCAAGCAAGCATTGAAGACTCTACTCGAGTTAGCAAGAAGATTGAACATCCGATGGATCCGATTATCAAGCCACTTCCAGAAAATCCAATTGGGTCATCAAAAATCAAATCAGTTGTTCCAATGGTTTCACAAGAAGATCAAGTTGTTGAAGTCCCTCACATTGACTTTATTTTCGTGGATCAACGATGGATATGTAGCGATCATGATCTGTCAATACAAAGGCAACGACTAAAGCATCTACTGGTCAGATCACATGATGCAGACCCTAGGGTTAGGGTTTGCGTGGGAAGTGCTAAAGCACAATGGGTGCCGAAGCACGTGTCCGAAGACATAATAAATCTCCGCAGAGATAATAAACAAAGATGCACCTCAATGGGAAAACTCAATTTCATTAATCAACAACTCTGAGAAATAATTCTCTACAATGCCATATAAATAGTAAAAGTAAACTTAAGCCTCAAGAAACCTAATAAAACTAGGAAACTAAATAATATAGGAAATTTAATCCTAATAACAATATTTAAAGAAACTATTGACATGAAAATAAACTCCTAAATCTATGTGGGCCCTACACATGTGGCCATGAGGTCTACGCTGCATCATTCTCCCCCATTTAAAAAGAACTCGACCTCAAGTTCGGAATATGTCCACTCGAATCAAAGATCAACCGAATGAACTTTCTAAAAGTTGGCTCATCTTGAGTTTGTACATAGATCTTGAAAATGCTACACATGACACATCCTTGGATTTGACGGTTGAAGTGTGTTTGGAAGTACACGTGATCTGTTGGGAACGTCACATGTGGAATTCACATCATCAAATTGCAATCTTTGACTAAGTGGTCTTGATCTCCTAATTTCCATTGTTGATCCCCAAAGACAAAATCAATTTGAGAGTTTATGTGGGGAATATCAACAACTTGCTCTTCAAGGTCAACTGTAGATGTGAAATCTTCTGTGTATAGCTCTGGCTGATCGGTCTGCATAGCCACTGGCACTGGTTCCTCAACACAATCTATTATGTGAGGCGACTTTTCTTCTTGAAGTATAACTTCCACTAGATGAGACCTTTTAAGTATCCGTTCCACACGAATTGCTTCCCAAAATGCCTCGTGGATGGTCTTGCAGTCACACATTCTCTCCATGATGTCCGGTCTCAAGTCTCTTACAAAACTAATGAAATCATGTTCTTCATCATCCTCCACTCCACATGCATCTTGAAGCCTTGAAAATTGGTTAGAATATTCAAGAACAGATAATTCTCCTTGTCTCAAATCAAGAAAGAACTGAAAATAGACTTTATTCTCAACATACCACATTCCATATGTAGTCACATATTTGAATCTCTGAAGATTATTGTAAATTCTACTGATATGGAATTTCATCTTAACTTGAAAACAGACTGATCTTAACTGTAGATCTGCCTTTCGCTATCACGCTGGCAAAAACAGATCGGAAATCTGACGGTGGATGAGCCTGATATCGTAAGAAGAAATCTCACTCGATGATCGGGTCAAATCTATTGTTTATCAAATGTGCCGATGTCTGCACTCTGCTTGAAATTTTATTTTTTATACTGTTGTGCTCTTCAAAACAAGTTGGGCTTCAATATTAATTTGGTCGGATCCACCTGATCCAAAATTGCAAAAGATGTACAGCAAAAAGTGGCTGAGCAGATCCAAAACCTAGGCCCCATAACACTTAAGGTGGCACGTGGCACAGAGGGCACGTGAGTCCCCGCTCCTTGTTTCATTGCACGTAGAGGAAAAGGGTTCTTCTGCCCTTCATCTTAGTTCAACAAAGAGATGAAAATAGAGCTGGGCAAGGTGCGCTGTGGCTCTAGCGATGGCGAGGGGTGATGGGAGCATGGATGAAAATAGAGGACGCTATATAGGCCGTAGCGGCCGCCACCGCTACGCTACGGCCGCTACGGGGTGAAAAATTCCTACTTTCCAAAATTTATTAAAATGCATAATAAGACTTATTTCTTTTCTTCTTCTCTCCAAATAACATTTCTAAACAACTCTTCTACCCTTTTATATTTAAAAGAACACTAAAAAGCACATGATCTCGCCGAATTACAGTCGATAAAAAGAGTTCTTCTCAATGATTCTTCTCTAAGTACATCCTATTAAACACCTCCTTCGGTAGATGCATTTTTTTCTCTAGGTACTCTTAAGTCTTGACTTCATGACATAGTTTTTTCTTTTATAAGCCTTTCATTAGTTTCTAAGTTAGCATAACTAAGCAACATGAACACATGTGAAAAAAATGATCATTCTATTATTTTCTATTTATACAGCGATACAGGACCTCATACAGTGAGGATACCGCTACGCCCCCTTACCTTAGTTACTTTTGCAAAAAAAAATACATTTTCTCTCATTTTCCAATATTCTAGATTTTCTAGAATTTTTTCAAATTTTTTTGACGATTTTTCCAAATCGCACCGCTACGCCGCTACACCCGCCGCTACCGCTACTTTCATCCTTGGATGGGAGCGACAAGGAAAATGCAAGGACGATGTTGCTCGACGAGGCTGATGATGATGACTGGACGACAACGACGAGGAGGAACAGGCGAATGGCGATGTTGGAGCCTGGCGACAGCACTGCTAGTGCTGCGCGATCGACCGATGCACGGTACTTTCCTCTTCCCTATTCTCCTTCCTTTCCCCTACTGCGCTTCTTTTATTTCTACTTCTTGCCTCTCTTTTTTTTTTTTTTCACCCAATTTCATTAATCTACAACTCTAAGAAATAATTCTCTACAATGCCATATAAATAGTAAAAGTAAACTTAAGCCTTAAGAAACCTAATAAAGCTAGGAAACTAAATAATATAGGAAATCTAATCCTAATAACAATATTTAAAGAAACTATTGACATGAAAATAAACTCCTAAATCTATGTGGGCCCTACACATGGCCATGGAATCTACGCTGCATCATCACACATCCGAACTCACTTCATACATCAGCAACAAATACATCTCCAATGTCCTTCTACATGGAGGAACAGATCGCATCAAGCTTCCAAGCTATGTCATGCGAATGCATATCAAAAGAAAAGACGGAAGTTTGTGCTCTTGATTTTCGACCCAGGAGGACATTTCCCTAACTTGTGGTCGAATTCTTTCTGCCATTATCAACTCATTAACTCACCAGAGTCGAGTTCTTTCAAGCCGGCGAGAGTTGATGCAGCCCAATCCAAGACCAAGACCCGCAAGCCCTAATGGACCCACCTGATGAGGTCCACATTATCTCTGATTTTGAGATTCCTATCATTAGTTTAGATAGTTTCTAAATTAGTAGAGTTGCTTAGTATATTTGCTTCCTAAATTCTATTTTGATTAAGATTAGATAGTTTCTTAATTTAGAATGCCTTGGTTATTAAGAAATAGTGCTACTCCATATATGGAGAAGCCTCTCATTGTAATGTCACGCTTTATTCAATTAATTCCAGTTATCGTGGGTTCTCTCTGGTGTGTTATGGTTTGTGTTGTGTCCTAGGGCTAGAATCCTTTTGAACTCAATCAATCTCCTGGAGATTGGTCTACACTTCCGATCGAGAATTCAGGGCAGCGCCATCAGATCAAACAATGTTCATGGAAAGGATGAATACGAGAGTAGCGATACTAGTGTCTTGATAACAATATCAATGACATTGTAATTACTGGTAATGATGGTGAAGAAATTAACAAAACTAAAGGCCAATCCGAGACTAAGTTTGAAATCAAAGACCTTGGAGCACTGAAATATTCTCTTCGAATTGAGGTTGCAAGATCCAAGAACGGAATTATCTCTCACAAAGAAAGTATATTTTGGATCTTCATGAAGAAACAGGGAATTCAGCAATCGCGGGTTGCACTCTCAAAGTGGGAAATTACTTCGAGGCCAAAGATCATACCAAAGACTAGTAGGAAAGCTGATCAACTTGACCATCATTAGACCTGACCTCTCCTATGTTGTTAGTTTAGTTGGCCATTTTATGCATACTCCCAGGACCAATCATTTGGCTGTTGTTCACAAAATTCTCAAATACTCAAAAAGGTCACGAGGACAAGGCATCTAATCTAAAGCTAATGGGCATGTGAAAGCAAGTGCATATAATGATGTGGATTGGGCTGGGTCCAAAACAAATAGAAAATCTCTACAGGATATGGTAACATGGTGGGAATCTTTTTTTTTTCTTGCTTTTTTTTTTTTTTTTTTTTTTTGCAAGGCTTTTCTTTTGCTTCTTTTTTTTTTTTTTTTTTGGCAAGAGGTTGGTGGAAATTTTGTTTCCTCAAAAAGTAAGAAACAAGTAGTAACTGCAAAATCAAGCATTGAAGCTGCTTCAGCCCATGGATGGTGTGAGTTGTTCTAGCTGAGGATATTAATAAAAGAACAAGGTTTCAAGCAAGAGGAACCTATTGTTCTACATTATGAGAACGATTGAGCAATTTAAGCGAAGAATCCAATATATCGTGAGTGAACAAAGCATGTTGAAGTTGATTGCCAATAATCCAAGAAAAAAATTGAAGTAAAAGATGTAGTGTTGGCGTACACAAGCACGGTTGATCAAATTGCGGATTTTCTAACAAAAGAAATTGGCAAAAAACATTTAATGTTTTGTCCAAGCTGAGCATAGTAAATACATATGCAGCATTTATGAGTTGAGAATAGGACTTATTTGTAAAAAAAAATTAAGGGTTTTATGTAATTTGGGAAGACTTAAGGGGTTTTTGGTAATCGAATAAAATATACATGAATGAGATCACCTGGCCCTAGGCAACAAAGCATTATACACCATTCTTCTCAATTCTTCTTCTTCTTTGTTCTCTCTTGTTTCTCCTCTTAGGGTTTTTCATAAATAAAAAATAAAAAATAAAAACCCTAGATTTAAATCCATTCACACACTTCAACTGCTGAACTGAGCATTCAAAGATTAGAGTACACAATTCATTCATGTCAGTAAAACGTAAACGTGGGGCCCATTGCTAATTAAGTTCATTATTAATAAGTAAAAATAACAAATTTCACAATTACATAAGATTATAAGTCATAGAACATAATTTTATTACTTTTGTATATTTTTCATTTTTGTAAAGGTCATTCGGCTTACAGGGAGACTCGGTCCCACTTGGCAAAGTTGACTTAACTCAAGGGTTACTCTACTTAAGGTGAGCAAGTAATCGCTGATTCCAAATTTTAAAACCTTGATTTGAAGGCCCAAATGCACTGACCACCTATTTCAGGGCCATATTAGGGGCCTACCAGACACAATAGGAATTTGGATCTAGCCATGTAGAAAAAATCACACCCATCAGACGTCCCACAACTGTCTGATATGAGACCTAAAAATAAACAGTCAATGACTACCAATCATTTCAAGGTCTTAGATTGAATAGTTGAGACATCCAATGCACCTGTGGGCCCCAACAGATGTAAGAGGGCCTTGGATCTAAACATGTGCAAAAAATAAGGTCCATTGGATAACCCAGCTATCCAATCAACAGCCTGTTTAGGTGCTAAAACTGGGAGCCTTAAATTCATGATAGGAGGGCACCATTGTGAGAATTCAGAGGCAAGGTTCTTTTTCATATAGATGACTAACCCTTTTATACATACACAGGCATCTTAAATACCTCCAAGAAAATTAGAAAAAGAAGAGCAAACATCTAAAGGTAAATGAACTACAATTACTTTTTAATCGATAAATATAGCATCGAATCAATACATAAATCACAAAGCAAAACCTGCAGCAGGATGACGCAATGTTGTGGCAGCCCAATCTCTTTGAAAGGCTCTGAAAACCACCCATTCCAAACAAACTCATCGTCTGGATTATGCAGCCGCATACAACTTGGGAAAGGTCGAGTTATGTCTCTTGTTTCGCAGAAATAATGCTTCCCATCAATGTCAAGCTCAATCAACTCCTGAATATTCTTCAATTCACCTTTACCTTGAGGTTGAGGATTTTGAAGTTGAATCTTAATCCACTGACTCTCAGTAACAGTATAGACACACCCACCACCAGGTAAATTTGGAATGGTGGCATTCAGTTTGGTTGCCACTAAAAGCAAACCGAAGTTTCCCAAGGCTGAGTAACCCAATATTGCCCTCGCATAAGTTGTACTCTTGCATAGCCACCTTGACCCATCCGTGACAAAGTTCAAAGCTATTTCTTCAGAAGTAAACAGGTCATACCCCAGCTTTCCAGTGTAACATAGTGATCCAGTTGTTGGATCAACATAAATCACCTGCGTGTCATTCCTAGTTGACAGGCTGATAATAATATACACTTCACTACTTTCAAGCACAACGACAATGACAGAGGTATCCCTTAAACATTTAACTGCAACAAAGGGCAAAATTTTACATTCAGTAAAGAACTAGAAGTAATTTAAGAGAATTAACTTCCAAAACTTATGAAACATAAAAGCACAGAAAAAAAAAATGTTTATCTAAGCGAAAAACAAGGTCCTATAAAGAAGGTAACAGCATGAGTTAAACGCAAAACACGAGAATTAAGGTATCTAATTTAAAAACCAAACAGACAAACAAAGAGTAACTCAGATATAAAGGCATAGATTGAAAGGTCAAAAGGCTGATAACAGATATCAAATTTTAGTTATAACAATAAAATTAGTGACCCAATCACCTCATGGACTTCCGAGTGGGCTAAGAAATAGGGAAATGCATTTGGAAAGTGTTTTCACCGTTCAAGAAAACACTCTGGGACAGGTTTCACCGAACTGCTCCCACTGGCCACTGGCACAGAAATTTTGATATGGTAATAAATCATTTTTTTCCAGGAGTCTACCCATTCTGTCTCTCTCACTAGTGACTCCCCGTCTCTTTCTTGCAACACTCTCGCAACACAGACTCTCTCCAGCACCTTATCTCTCGCAATGCACTCTCTCCGGTGCCTTCCTCCCAAGAAGAAGGTTTGAATCCTACAACTTTAAAAAGCAATCTCCCATTTACTCCACCCACCCTTCCAATAATCAAACCCAAATCCCACTCCCAAACAAAAGCAAGAAAGCTCCCATAGAAAATTTCTTGCAGTTCTAGCTTCCAATACCACCCCTCGAAAATCAAGTAACTATCAAGAGTAAAGGTGGCGATGGTGAAGAACAGATATGGGTTCTGGAATGGCTAGCAAAAGAAGGTGGTCCTCCTCTTGGACCTTTCTCTTCTTTCTCATTATCATTATACCCATTAATCAAAATACCACCCATTATCATCATACCCATCAATCTCAAAGCCAACAACTTACCCTCTTTTCCTATTTCAGCTCTTTGGCTCCATTTGGGTAGAGTGATTTTCAATAAAATTGACCATATTCATAAAAAATATTAAAAATAAAAACAAATAAATACAAGTGGTGACCGTTTGGGTGCTCATTGGGCACATTTTCTTGTTGGCTCCTTTTTGGGAGCTGTTTTCTTGAGACGCTGCCGAATTTCTTCCCTAAAACAGATAAAGGTACAAACATTTCCACCTTTCTGCATGGGTTTTAATCATTGCAATCCAAAAGAGAGGGTTTAAAAACCCTCATGCTAATCATTCCAAACAAGGTATTCAAACCATGGTTTAAAATATCCGCCGATACATACCAATATTAGCCGCTACCAAACCAATATGTTCATGCATATCAGCCTCGGCAGTGGGGAGCAAAATATCCCAAAAACATAGGTCCATATCGGCCGATATTTTCAAAATATAGGGTCCATATCGGAAAATATCGGATGACGAACACTAAAACCCTTCATTTCCATCTTTTCTTTCATTCTCTTTCACTCCAAGCTCAGTCTAAGCAGCAAGAGACCCTATTTCATCTTCCCCAACTTTCTTTTTCACCATTTTTCATTGAAATCTCAAGATTTGGGTGGCCTGCATTGCGACAAACCGAAGAACTCAACCAAGTGACTTTCAGCAAGCATTTTGAATTTTTTTTTTTTTTTTTTTTTTTTTTTGAAATGGTAACTTGTATTAATCAAAGCATTTTGAATTTATTGTACGTATTTTTTTCCAATTTCCTTTCAAAATGCCATAGAAATGATGGAAACATGTTGGATCCAAAGTTTTGGAGAAAATCTTCAAAGTTTTGAGAACTCTTTTATGTTTTGCATATTTTTCAAGATTTGTGCCCGATTTATGGTATTTTTTTCAAATCAAGGGTAAAATAAATGCAAAGCCTTACATTGAGCTAAATTTGGCTGTTTGTAGACTATTAGTTTCTTTTAGATCTAGTGATTTTGAGTTTAGATCTAGAAATTTTGGTTTTGAAAATATGGGGCTTTTTTAGCTTCAATAAATTTGAGCCTAATCTTAGTTTCTCTCATTGCTACCTCTAAATGTTGATGTTATGCCATAGAAGGAAACTACCAACAAGAAAATAAAACACTAGGCAATATAAGGTGAAACCAACAAACTTGGCCTCGTGATACCCTCCTTGCGAAAGAGTCTGTCATAGAATTTGCCTCTCTTTAGATGGAAAGGAAACACAATGATATTTAGCAATACCCAAAATCTCCTTCCACATCTGCTAACTTCTATGGGGTTTTGCATCTTCCCCAAGCGAATTTGATCACACATAATGGTGCAGCCTAGATCCCCAATCGAGCAATATTGATCAAACCCAAGGATGGATTCAGCCACTAGGGCACCCTCACAAGAGGAGAAAACACCATAAGAGATAAATCTCAAACAAAACTCTTAATTGATTAAAAATAAGCACTGTATTACAATGAGGCCTAACATCCTTATATAGGGAGTTGGCTTAATCCCTAAGCAACAATATTTCCTAATATCTAAATACGCCTCAACAAAATAGGAAACTAACTAATATTAATCCTAAACAAATCAAACTACTTAATAATACACCTAGCTAAATGGATATCCCATTGGGCCTATAGATTGGACCCAATGGGTTGGCCGACCTATTGTCTGGCCTACATCAATTCTCCCCCGCTTGAAAAAAAAAAAGACTCAACTACGGCAAGTTGATAGCTTGATAATACGAGAGAAAATCTGACCAAAAGTTCGGGAAGGGTCCTCCAGGGTCAAAAATCAATCGCACAAACTTTAGAATGTTCTTGTGATCTTCATTTAATTTGCGAGTTTTGCAAACTTCATATAGTCTTTTTCTCCATTTAAAGGTAGATGGCAGGTGTTGTTTCTTCTGATGTCTGCATTAAGCTTAGATGTGCGCTTTCCACATGAGAGACAGCAACTGTAAAATCTGTCATATCTGAGTGCAATCTTCAAGCTTCCAATGTTGATCCCTGAACATGAAGTCAATGTGAGGGACGTCAACAACTTGATGTTCTTGTGAAAACTCTAAAACAATTGATTTGATTTCCGATTACCCACTTGGATTTTCTAGAAGTGGCATGACAATCTGATCCATCAAATGTTCAATCTTTTTGCTAACCAGATCAAAGTCTTCAATGTTTGCTTCTCCTTGTTCTTCTTTTACCTTTTGTGGCTCTTGATTAAAACTATCTTGATCATCTTGTACTCGTTCTGAATTTTCCACGAGATCAGCTTTGCTTTGACCTTTGCTCGTCTATTGCACACTTGATGTCTGTTGGCATGACTGGCATCTCTTGTGGTGCAATCGTCTGCTATGTCTTCTTTATGCTCTTTCGTTGGTTCAATGGAAGGAGATGATGTAGACGAAGATGAGGCTATCGATGTCATTGGAATGAGCATAACCCTTTTTTCATTCACAAAAGAGTATATGTGTTCGCCTCTTTAGCATGGTGCACTTTTCGATCAAAAAGCCATGGACGTCCAAAAATAATATGAGCAATATTCATATGGATCACATCACACCAAGTTCTATCCTCATAAATGCCAATCTTGAATGATACCAAACATCTATGAGTCATGGGGATTACATGACCATCAGACCATGTGACTTGGTAGGGCTTAGGAAACATCTCAATTGGCAAATTAAGTTTATCAATAACCTCTTGTGCGACAAAATTTATTACACTACCACTGTCAATAATCACTTTACGACCTGTCTTTGGCTCTTACCCGCGTGTGAAATTTCTTAGCCTATCTTTATTCTTTTTCTTCCTTCTCATTTGTATTGAGTCGGCAAATGACAAGTATGGGATAATCTTCTTCGGAAAAATGTCTTTCCACAATATGGGCTATTGATCTTGGCTGAAATTTTTCTTCTCGAAAATACCAAATTTCATTTTCAGCCCGGAGTGCTTCAGCATATGCTTCTTGAATGGTCATGCAAAAAAGCATCTTATCTCGTATGTCCAAGCCCAAACCTGTAGTATACTGCCTTTTATCATCTTTATCTACGCCCTTTAAATTACAATCAAGTTCCAGATTTTGATATTGACGGGTGTACACATTCACTGTTAGATCTCCTTGCTTCAAATGGAGGAACTGCTCAAAGTATACTGTTTTCTTATCATATTGATCCCTATATCTCTTTTGTTAAAGTTTTTTTTGTTGCTCAATCAGATCTTCAATGTTTCTCATATTAAATGTAAAAGAGGAATAAAACATCATGTTTTTAAAGAAGGTACTGACCTGGGATGTAGATTTGGGATGGGCCTTGAGTTGTATTTTTTTCAAAATTTTAATTGATTAAAAATAAGCACTGCATTACAAAGAGGCCTAACATCCTTATACAGGGGAGTTGGCTTACTCCTTAAGGGCTTGTTTGGATGTATGGTGAATTAAAGTATGGTGAGGTGAGCATCAAATCAATAGAGAATAAAATATAAGGTGTTATGATGGTGTTTTGTTTTTAGTTGTTTGATATGGAATCTTTTTGACTTTTTGTATAGAAAGGTGGAGTTTCTTTGTCTTTTAGCGGAGAAAGGAGGTTGCTTTTTTACTTTTTTTGAAAAATTCGGAGGGAATTATGAAATTGTGCACTTTTGATATGACCCCTTGTCATTTCTTGTCTAGATTCACTTTACTTCACTTTAACTAGTTAATTGCCGAACACGCCCTAAGCAACAATTTTTCCTAATATCTGAATAAGCCTAAACAAAATAGGAAACTAACTAATATTAATCATAAACAAATCAAACTACTTAATAATTCTCCTAACTAAATGGATGTCCTATTGGACCTATAGACTGAACCCAATGGGTTGGCCGACCTATCGTCCTGCCAGCAATGCATGAGGAATTACCTTCCACTGTTAGATTACAAATATGAAGACAATGAGCTTTTTGAAAGACCCTTTTTTGAAGGAACAATCACATAGTTAACATTTTTGCTTCATTTACAGAGCCAATAATTGTTAAGCCAAAAAAAGACAAAAAGATATCTTAAGTACTATCGCTGATAATGCCACCAATGCCCCCTCATTCTCGACTACGCATAAGGGTGGCAAATGGGCCCGATCGGGCTTTATTTGGGTCAGGTCAACAGCAGGTTTGGTTTTTGGACCACAACCCGTAGTGATGCAGGCCCTAGGGTTAGGGCTTGCGTGGGAAGTGCTAAACTATGATGCACAGATACGGTATGGATACAGCAATGACATGTCGTAAACACAGCAAGGACACGAATTTTACACATAAAAAGTAAAGTATTGGACACGATACGACACGATACATTGCCCATTTTGAAATATCCGTGTATCATAGGTGCTAAAAGCACGATGGGTGCTGAAGCACTTGTCCGAAGACACAATATATCTCCGTAGAGACGATAAACGAGGACGCACCTCAATGGGAAAACCCAATTTCATTAATCAACAACTGAATAATTCTTTACTTCAATGCCATATAAATAAGAAAGATAACTTAAGAAACCTACTTAAACTAAAAAACTAGAATCTTATCCTAATTACAATAAAATTAGAAACTATTAATATATAATTAATTAATAAAATATCCTAAATCTAAGTGGGCCCTACACATGTGGCCATGAGGTCTACGCTGCATCATTCTCCCCCTCTAGAAAAAGAACTCGACCTCGAGTTTGGAAAATGTCCACCTAGATCAAAGATTAATCTGACGAATTTTCGATTCGTTGGTCCATCTGCAGCTTCCATATACAGCTTCATGCATAACTGTCTTTGATGGATGAAATTTGTGTGGATACGCAATTGAACCGTTGGATGCCATACTTATAGATGTGTCTAGCTCTGGCTGATCGGTCTGCACATCCACTGGCACTAGTTCCTCAACATTTTCTGTTACATGAGACGACGTTTCTTCTAGAGGAGTAACTCCCACTATATGAGACCTTTCAAGCATCCGCTCCACACGAATTGCTTCCCAAAATGCTGCATGGATGGTCTTGGAGCCACACATTCTTTCCACTATGTCCAGTCTCAAGCCTCTTACAAAACTAACGAAATCATGTTCTTCATCATCTTCAAATCCACACTTGTCTTGGAGCCATGAAAATTGGTCAGAATATTCAAGAACAGACAATTCTTCTTGTTTCAAATCAAGAAATTGCCGGAAATAATTTTTATGTACAGCATACCATAATCCATATTAACACACATATCCAACTCCTAGAAGTGGATTGTAGAACTTATTGATATGGAATTTCATATTGGATGTGTTAATGGACTAACTTTTTCTGTAGATATGCTATTTACAAGCACACAGGTGAAGACGAAGTGGCAATCTAACGGTGGATGTGCTTGATATCGTATAAAGAAATCTCAACCGTTGATCAGGTGAATCTGTTGTTGATCAGATGTGCTGAAGCAGAGATGATGTTAGCACAACTTATTGGGCTTCTTCAATGGGTTGGATCCACCTGTGGGTCGAACTAGAAACCAGGCCCAGAAAGACCTTAAGTCAGCACACGTATTGCCTCAGTCTTCGCGCCCTCAGAGAAAGATGAGAAAAAGGGTTTCAAAACCCTTTCTTCTCTTGTTGCTGCTCACGTCCTACGAAGATGAAGCAAATAAGATGGAGCTGGCACTGGTGCTGGCAGCTTTCAATGATGGAAGGGCCTGGCGACGGTGCTGCTGGTGCGGGGCGATGGTGGTGCGGCGGAGTTCCAGCGAGAACAATGGCTGGCGCTGATGAACAGTACTTTTTTTTCTTTTCTACTTCCAGTCTTTCCTCTCTACTAATTTTTTTTTTCTCTGGGTAAGGGCTTTCTGTGGGTGGAAGGAGAGCAGTGGAAAAGATGGGGTTTGGCAGGCTGAGAGGGTCGGCAGGGGTGGTGTCGCTAGAAGGGGAGATCGGAAGAGGTATGGATGGGTTTCGAAGGGTGCTGGGCTGCGGTTTTGGGGATTCTATCAGGGATGGATGGGGATGGGGGTTCTGGCGTTAGCTTTGAGGCATCGGCAGTAGTTTTGACGACAGTGGGTACGTTCAGATTTGGGATTGCAGGGATTTGGGTTTTCGGTGATGCTGGGAGAGTTGAGAGGCTCGTCTGGGGTGGGTGGGTTCGATGGCAGGATGGGGCTAGGATGATGAAAGGAAGGACTAATAGGGGTAGTCATGCCGACAATCGGAGATCGTTCGACTCTAATACCAATTGATGTAGGCCCTAGGGTTAGGGCTTGCGTGGGAAGTGCTAAAAACACGATGGGTGCCGAAGCACGTGTCCGAAGACACAATATCTCTCCGCATAGACGATAAACGAGGACGCACCTCAATGGGAAAACCCAATTTCATTAATCAACAACTAAATAATTCTAATCTACAATGCCATATAAATAAGAAAGACAACTTCAGCCCTAAGAAACCTACTTAAACTAGGAAACTAGAATCTTATCCTAATTACAATAAAATTAGAAACTAATGATATATAATTAGTTAATAAAATATCCTAAATCTAAGTGGGCCCTACACATGTGGCCATGAGGTCTACGCTGCATCACGTAGCCGACCCGTTTTGAAAATGGACCGTGATCTCCCAACCGCACCCATAGCGAGGCGGGTCGGGTTGACCCATCTAACCCACATTTTGGTGCAGGTTAGGAGGGTAACTGACCTGCTTCACCCAAATTCTGGCTCTTTTTTTCTTTTTTTAGTAAATTTGTTTTTAGAACTACATAATAATAAGCAAAACATATACTACAAAAGGCTCAAGTAGGGTATAAATTTAGGGGTGGCAAATGGGTACAGAAGAGGGGGAGGGGAAGTAAGAGAGAAAAAACAGAGCAGAAGAAAAAGAACGTCGGTAAAAGGAGAAGAATTGTAAATATGTTAGAGAAATCAGCAAGGAGAGAATGAAAGAGGTCCCAAATTGTTAAAGGATATATATCTCAACATACTAATTCAAAATTAAATCTCCACCATTAAAGTCACAACTCTAAGCAAGCAAGGAGTCTCCTGTCCTAAACATCAGACGTGCTGTCATCTATGAAACTTACTCTATCACAGTAGCCCGGTAGGTACTAGGTAGGCATGTGCTGTCTCATTTTATAAAATGAGAAGGATTAGCCACACGGGATAATGCAGATCGTTTGAAGCTTTCAAGAAATGATTTCTTCTAAAAAAAAAGAGTGGGGCCGTCCTGCATAGTTGTCGATTCCGTTTCAGTCTTCTTTTCGGTCTGGCCTCCAAAATGAAATATTTTGGTATCTCGGTATTTCGGCAAAACTTTTTTGTGTAACTTTTCAGAAAAAAATATAATAAATATATATCATATTAAAATAACTAATAAAATCTTAGAATTATATTTAAGTTTGTATCTCTGTATTTCGTCAAAACTTTTGGGTGTAACTTTTCAAAAAAAAATATATTAAATGTATATAATATTAAAATAAATAATAAAATCTTAGAATTATATTTAAGTTTGCTATGGTCCTATTACACCTACACAAATTCCCACATCATTAGTATATCAAAATCATGAGGTTTAAAAAAATTGAAAAAGTAAAACATAAACAAAAAATGGCAAGAGGGACCTCTTTCAAAAAAAATAAAGAAAGGGTATGGTATAATGGGAGTGTCATTTTCCTTCTTTCCTTTTGACTTTCCCAAAAGTTCCTAGAAGACTCAATTTCAGTACTCATTTCAAAAGGGGCAACCCCTTTTGCACTTATGTGTCGATGAAGACTACATACATTGTTGTTTCTGCTTCTCGAGTCTCACAGTTTCTGCTGCTTCTCGAGCGGTGAGAGAGAGGAGAGGAGAGAAGGGGAGGACAATGGTCGCCGGCAGCGGCAAAGGCGAGTAGTCATCTGTAGCGGCAAAGGTGAACGGTGACACCAGCCAGACCGTTTTCCCTCCTTTTTTTAATTTTCCCTCATAATATTTCATGTGTTTTATATAATACTTCTCAATCAAGGTAGGACCAACTGGCGCAGCCCCAGATCCTCGATAAAGATTGAACTAGATCAATTTCCCAAAGGATTGATTGAATCCAAGGATGAATTCTGAAAAGTAGAACAAGCCCCCGGCAAAAGGGAACACCATATTGAACGAAACTTTTCTTGATTAATTGATTAAGCATGACTAAATACAATGGGGAATTAACTCTATGTAGAGTAGGGTTTTTTTTTATAACGAAGGGTGTCCCAGCCCTTTGGGCCAAGCTAATCTTTACCACAGGCCGAGGGGGAGCTAGGTAAATCCCATGTGGCCCCAGTGCGGTAGTGTAGTTTTGGACCCTCAACCTCCGGAAGCAAACCGTGGTCCTAGGCCGATTGAGCTACCCCTCGGGGTTAGAGTAGGATTGTTTCTTTGCAATCAAGACACTCTAAAAATAAAATAAGAAATAAACTAATCCTAATCAAACATGAAATAAAAATTAGGAAAGGCATTTACTAATTTAGAGACTATCTAATTAAGGAATAGGGATCTCTAATCTTGGGTAGATCATCAATCAGGTGGGACCATAAATGCTTGTGGGCCTGTGATCTAGGCGGGATCTTGGGTTGGCTTGCATCACCAACCCTTATTCATTTAAAATTTAGCTACATCCAATAGAAAGGTAGTACGTTCATGTCGAACCATTTTGATTTACAAAACATGGGCCTCACTTTAGATTCCCAATTGATTCACCCAGCCATCAAGTGACACAAGAGTGTAGGGGCCATTAACCAACAGTTCACAGGCTTTTTTTCACTTCCTCTGATTGATGGCACTTGAGTACATTAGCCGCGTGCATTCCTTCCTGCAAAAGTGCCATTAGAAGGATGATAGACACCTGTCTCAATCTCTATCTGTCCTAGCATTTTCTTTGCCAACAAGTCTGTGGTGTTTGGAGGGGTGTTTCAATGGGTATGTACTACAACTACAAGAGATAAGATAAAAACCTACAGTTTCTGTAGAAGGTTGAGTTACGTTTACAAGCAAGGGCTGGAAACTAAAATAGGTGTCTATTGACATGGATCAAAGAACATCTTTGAACGAGAAACTTCAAGAGTGAAATGGAAGTGTATCAGACTATCAGTCATGCACATAGCGGTTCTTGTGTGTTTCGCTGGCAAGAGAAATGAAAAGGATGCCAAGGAGCTGAGCTTGCTTGTTACAAAGGCCCTAGAGGGGCTTAAAAGGGATTGGGGAAGAAAGAATAGTAGTAGCAGTCGAAGATTTCCTTTCTTGCTGATCAGGTCAGAGATAAGGAGGAAGAAAGAAGAAAATATACACAGTTCACACAGGCTAAGCGGGTCAACCCTAACCCAACCCATTTTTATGCAGGCCAGGATTTCCTTTCTTACTGATCAGGTTAAAGATAAGTAGGAAAAAAGAAGAAACTATAAAAGGTTCACACAGGTTATGCGGGTGAGCGGGTCAAACCCTAACCAGACCCGTATTGATGCAGGTTAAGTTTACTTGACCCGGGGCCGACTTGTTTTAAATACAGGTCGGGTTATACAGGTCATATGAAGGTCGGATATGGGTCGGGTCAGGTTAGTGTTTGCCACCTCTTGTCTACACTGCCATCAAAATACAACTTGAAAAGTCCTTTCAGAAGTGGATTCCACCCAATCATCGTGATAGAACAGGATGGATAGGAGAAAACCACCTCCTCCTAACTCCTCCCAACTACTATAGCCACCTTTGCACCTTATTTAAACTGGATTTTGTGCTAAAAATACGAATCAATGTTGTTTTGACGAGAACGAGATCGAAAGCATTACATGGACTTTGGGTTGAGTGAGCTCGTAGTTTGTTTTTTTTTTTTTTAACAAACCGGTAAGAAATGCCTACCTTAATTCTGAGCCCTTAAAATTTAATGATCTTCTAAGTGCTATTATCGTAATTTAATCCAACAATTAATACACGTCAGATCATTGTCAAATTAGTGAGTGCCTATTCAAGAGAAGATGGGCATGCATGAGTTTTGATCAACCATATGTGGGCCCTGATGCATGTTTAAAATTTAACAGATTATTAAACTTTAAGACCCTTAAATCGCAATTCATTACAATCTAGTAAGATTAATTTTTGACCAATCTTAATCCACGATAAGACTTTCAATCTCCTCATCCCCCTGATTGTCATGCATCTATGTAGGGCCCGCACAGATGGAGCATGAAGATGATATCAACTCAAGTTATTTGGTTGTTATCTGTTTGTACTAGAAGGGCCCATGGTCCAATATCCAAATTATTGAAAAATCAGATTGCACTTTAATGGTCTATTCCAATATGCAGTAGAATCACTAAAAAGTATCAAATTAAGAAGTTTCAAAAATACATCGATGCAATCATATAGGACCTATATGACTTCAGGAATAGATATATTACTTTATATGTGCCTTATTAAAAATATGAAATATAGGATTCTAGCATTTTTCGAATATTTTGGGATTTTTTTGGATATTTTTCTACATTAGTCTAGTAAAATACGAAAACGCATGTGCAAAGAGCCACTGTAGTTGAAAACTGCAATTTAAGGCCAACTGCAATGCTATTCGTGACAGCCATTTCCAACCATGCTTCCCGCCTCATAAAATAACTCCACTTAATGTGTATGCATAAATTCCCAAGACTTTTTTCCCCAAAACATGAAATAAACAGTCTATAGGGCAAAAAATAGCACTACACAAGTTACATAGAATTGTTATTAAAAAATTAAAAGAAAAACTTACTCCATTTTCTAAATCGCATCTCATTTGATCATTATATTGGAAATAGATTAAAGATGCACAGTAGAAAGGTTTATGCAACAATATAACCATACCTGCCATTGCTGAGGCCGGAGGAGTGAGAGAAGCACATTTATATTTGTCAAAAAGATACAATATAAACTGCCAAAAAAAAAAGGAGCAAAAAGGAGAGGTTAGAAATTAGAAGCAAATTTTTGTTTCCAACCCAACTTATGCCTATTACTTTGTCAATATTCCCTTTGGAAAAAAAAAAAGGGTAAAAATGATGTGCATTGACAACCATACGTGGGGGTCTATGATTTAGTTTCCTTTCTATCTGCTCCTCTTTTTTCTAAAGCACAATAAATTATGAAAGAATGGATTTTCACCTAGATGCTAAGATATACTAGGTACTAGCTATCCATTCTCACGCCAATTTTTTGTTTATAGTCTGCATGACAACTATAGTATCATTTATAAAGGAATTATCGGATCCTAACCTGAAACACAAGGGGTTATGGTATATTGATTTGAAGTATTAATTTGAGAAGACAAACCTTCTTTTAAAAAAAAAATGCCAATACTCAGCCTAAATGGAAGATCCTCATCCATCCCCCCCGCCACCCTCCTCTTTTGTTCGACATTTCTATAGCTTATATGAGGTTAAGATGTTGCAATTGAAAAACTTTCACGGTGAGGCCCTTTATATCAACAACTTTCATCACTAACTTTTGTCTTTAAACTGTTAAATGCATATGGTTACAAAGAAATATTCCAGAGTCACTTACTTGCAGGCCAGGTTAAAGAGTTAGAATCACCCTCTTGATCTTCCAAAGTTAGGGTTGCAGATGGGCCATGCCATGATACCAGCGCCTATTCACCCTTGGCCCGAACACATTATATCTATGCCAGATCCAGTGAAACATTTACAGCCTATAACAGTAAAATACGGTCTGAAACAATTTCTTAAGGGCTAGACACGGCCCAAAATTTTCAGTGATTTTGGGTGCATTAGGTAGATTTCATCATTTCCCGCATTTTCGTTAATGACGCATTTCAATTTTGATCTGATGCTCCAAAGCCCTTTGTTTCCCATCATTCCAATTTCCAAGCTTAAGTGGCCTAAGGACTGTTTTGTAAAGATGCATGAGATGATCACCACTGACCCCAAACAAAGTAGAACCGATCCTTTGCCATTTCACTTCGATTCTTTCATTTTTCCTTCTTCCTTTCCATCTCTCTCCTCCTCTCCTCCCACTTCCTCGCTACCATTGATGGATTCAAGCTCTCCAAGCCACCATTCTTGACCTCCAAGCTTCCTCAAGCAAATGCCATCATCTTCTTCCTTGCTCTCTTCCATTTTCTCTATCTTTGGTAAGCTTTTCCCTTGAATCTGTAGGGTTCTAACCCATTTGATTTCTAGAGGGTGTCTGCTCGCTTAGATTATTCTCTCTTTGATTTTGTTGTAGGAGTTAAGCTTTGAATTTCATTTTGAGGTTTGGGTTCTCTAGGAGGTTATAAAATGGTAAATTTTATTTCATCAGAAAAGAACAACAACGATGACAGAATAGAGAAACCACTGAAGCCTAGCCGAAGCTCAAACGAAAAGAAGGAAAGGAAAACACTAGACAACAAAAAGAACAGAAGAGCATAAAACTCCCTCCTTAGCAAGAGCATCCGCCATGACATTTGCCTCCCTATGAACATGATGAAATGAGGCTCCAAGCTGTTCAGCAATATCCTGCACTTCCTCCACCAAATCTAATCTCCAAGGATGAGAAGCCTTTCCAAAGCCCCACTGAATAGTTGAAAAAGACTCACCTTCAAGAATTGCATTGTAACCACCCAAACTAAGCAACTCATGACAACCAATCAACAGAGCATAGACTCCAGTTCAAGGAAGAAAATAGCGGTAGCGACGCTACGTAGCAGTGCTATTTAAAAAATTCATCAAAAAAATCTGAAAATTTTTCAGAAAATCCAGAATATTGGAAAATGAAAGAAAATGTATTTTTTTTTATTTTTTTATTTTTTTTGCAAAAGAAACTAAGATAAGAGGGCGTAGCGGCCCCCTCATTATGAGGTCATGTATCATTGTCTAAATAGAAAATAGTAGTAATGATCTCTTTTTTTCATATATATTCATGTTTGTAATCAAACAATGTCATCAAAATATTATCACCATTGTTGCTTAGAATATCACATTTTTTAGTTGTATTTTGAAATTTATATATATAGTTTAAATTTTTCTGTTAAAGAAAAATTTGATTAGGGCCCTAGGTAGAGCCACTATTTCCTATTAGGGCCCTAGGCTGAGCCACTATTTCCTATTAGAGAGTAATTTGGTTAGGGGCCTATTCCCTATTAAAAGGAGATTAAGTTGAGCTCTATTTCCTATTAGAGTAAAATTTTGCTAGAGCCTTTCTTCAATTACTATGAAATTTGACTAGACTTTATTTTGAATTAGTGTGAAAGTTGGCTATGACTCTATTTCCGGCTAGAGTAAAATTTGATTCAGCTCTATTTCTAATTAGAGTAAAATTTGGCTAAGCCCCTAATTTTTACTTATTTGGCTAAGCCATGATATTTTTCTATTTTAATACATGATAATGAGGGGCCCATTTGATTTTTATCTATAACTTTCATAAGGTGGGCCACTATGGGTCCCATTTAATCTTTATTTATCTTTCATAATGTGAGCCCAATCTGGGGTCCATAGTTACCCTACTTAGTAAATCTTGGAGGGACCAAAAGAGGGGCCTTTGCTGCCCTAATTCTTTTCCCAAAACAGAAGGCTCGAGAATTCTAGGGAAAAGAAAAAACAAGGCTCAAGAGAGACAAAGAAGAGGGGAAGGAAAAGAGGAAGAAAGAAAAGAAAATGATGATGAAGAAGAAGAAGAAGAGAAGAGGAGACGGTGCTACTTGGCGGTGATGTTGTCGCTGCTCCGCTGGTGCTGCATGGCTCTGCTGCTTCGCCGGTGCCTCCTGCTGCTGCGTGCTGCTTCCAGGTATGTTTATGCAGCTCCGGTCCTTTTTTTTTCTTTTTTCTTATTCCTCCTTTTCTTCATCTCCTTGAGCCAACAGAGGTTTTTGTTTTTTTTTTTTTTTTACATTTCATTGCTTTTAGCAGCCGATACATAACGTATCGGTGCGTATCGGCCGCTATGGGTAACTACAGATGTGAGCGTTGATAAATAGCATGCCACCGCTACGCTTGATTTATTGCCGCTACGCCGATTTTTTCATCCTTGCTCCAGTTGCATTAGCATTCAATGAGTTCATAGGCCCAGAATAATTTCTAATCACCTTCAAGAAAGGACTACCAACAAAATTCACTTAAGGACACCAGTAGGGGGGCTAAGCCAAAGAACTTTTCACACTACTTTATCATGCCAACATCCCTTCAAGGATCCCAAGATCTGTTAAGATCATCAAGAAAAACACCTAAAAACTCCTTACGCTTACCAACCCATTCAGACACTGTCCAAATAATAGATTGAGTCATCTCCATTACTGATTTACTTTGATTGCATAAAAGATGTAGCATAAAGAACTGCCCTCCATAGAATCTTACGACGAACAAAGTCGGTACCTAAACGCCATTGAAGAAAAAAGATCTTCCAAGTCTTTGGCATAACCCAATTCACATCAAAGAGATTAATAAGAACAATCCAAACTCTATAAGCAAAAGGACAATGGATCATCAAATCATGCATCAATTCTTCATCTCCCAAACATAAAGGACAGCCATTAATTATAACATGATTCCTTTCTTGCAAATTATCAATAGTCAGAATTTTATTCTTAGACACCCAGCATAAAACTTTAGGTGGAACATCAGAAACCCAAAAGCTATGCCAACCCTCCATTCTAACATCTAATGCAGACAAAACCTTGTAAAAGGTTTTAACTGAAAAATGACCTCTAACGTCTAGTTTCCAAAGCCTAACATCAGATTTGCCACCTGACAAATAATACTTATCAAGACAACCAAGTTATCGAACAAAATCAGCAATTTCAATATCCGTCAAATTTCTATGAAAAGAAAAGTCCAAAACAGTTCCTTTTTCCATTGAACAAAAATAATATGCTACTAGAGCATGCTGCCTCAAATCCAAAGAGTACAAAAAAGGAAACTGACTATGTAAAATGGATTGCCCACATCATTAATCATGCCAAAACCTCACCCTTCCATCATGAACCCTATAACAAATCCACATGTCGAACTCTTTCTTAACAGAAATAATGACTTCTATATACCAGAAACATTATAATTTTGACTAGGCACGCGCCAACCACCGTTGTCCAACCTATACTTACAAAAAAGGATCTTTTTCCACAAACTATGTTACAGCCCAACCTAAGACTAGGACCCGCAGGCCCTGATGGACCCATCTGATGGGGTCCACTTGATCTCTGATTTAGCAGAGAACCCTATCTTTATTTGAGACAATATCTAAATTAGTGATATCACTTCATTTCTTAATAGAATTGCTTCCCGCAGGCCCTGATGGACCCATCTGATGGGGACCACTTGATCTCTGATTTGGCAGAGACCCCTATCTTTATTTGAGACTATCTAAATTAGTGATATTACTTAGTTGCTTAATAGGATTGCTTTCTAAATTCTATTTTGAGTAAGATTAGGTATTTTCCTATTTTCAATATCCTAATTAGATTAGAAACAATGTGCTCTATATATACAGAAGAGCCCTATTGTTATTTTTCATGCTTTCTTTAATTAATTCAAATATTGTGAGTTATCTTCTATGTTATGGTTATGGTTTGAGTGAGGGCTGGAATCCTTTTGGGTTTGATCAATCTCTTCGAGATTGGTCTCCACTTCCGATCAACATTCGAGGCTGCACCAAACTGCTGCCTGGGCCCCCCAACCTCCACAACCATTTCCTCAATAAGGCTTTATTAAACTTCTTAATTAACCGAATACCCAAACCACCTTGAGCCAAAGGATTACAGACAATCTCCCACTTCACTAGGTGATACTTTCTTTTCTCAATAGAATCATTCACTTCCTTTTTTTCTCAATAGAATCATTCCAAAGGAAATGCCGTTAAATGTTTCCAATCCTCCGCACAACATTCATAGGACATTTGAAGCAAGAAAGAAAGTAAATCGGAATGCTAGATAGCACTGATTTAGTCAAAGTTATGCAACCTCCCATAGACAAATACTTACCTTTCCATGAGCTTAATTTTTTCTCAACCCGCTCCAACACAATCACATAAAGATTGCTTTGGAAAGCCTTAAACATGAAGGCAACCCGAAATACTTTAAACGAAGTTTTCTAGCTTTACAACCAAAAACATTGGCAAATAAATCAACCTGACTAGCTTCCATCCACACCCCAATAAACTCACATTTCTCATAGTTAATTTTCAACCACAAGAACACTTCAAACCATTTCAAAATAATTTTCAAATTATACACTTGGGCAAAAGATGCATTTCAAAAACTAATAGTATCATCTGTAAACTGTAAATGAGTGACCTCATGTGGTTCGTTACCAACAGAAGATCCATAAACAAGCTTCATATGATTGGCTCTCTCCATCAATATACTTAAAGCTCCTACCACAATCACAGAGCATCGGAGATAAAGGATCTCCTTGTCGAAGGCCTCAATCCTTTCGAGGAGCCATTCACCAGAATTGAAAAATGAGCTAACGACACATCTATGAATCCATTGACATCATTTCTTTCCAAACCACATGCCTTTTCAAAATCCAATTTGCAGAGTAAACCAGGACGACATTGTCAATTCCTTGAATCAATGCACTCATAGGAAATCAATGCACTTAGCACCGTCTAAAATTTGACGACCATCCACAAAAGCTCCTTGAATATTTGAAATAATTTCTGGAAGCACCATCCATAAACGATTAGCCACAACTTTTACAGGGATTTTATACAGACTCCCAATCAAAACTAATAGGCCTGTAATCCCTAAGAGCAAGTTTGGTAATAGGCATGGAATCCATAGATTTGATGATTCTTCACTACCACTATAACAAGGATTCCGCGTTGGGGATTTGTATAGTTGAGGATTTCACATTGATATTGGTGTATATCGATGCATATAGTTGAGAAAAATATCGTCGGTGTGCAAATTCACTTAAGTGAGGAATTTCAAATCTTATGGGGGGTGGTCGGATCTAAAAATCCTAACAAATGAAGATTTTCATTCGTCCAAATTCTTAGGAATTTACAATTGCCAAACATGGATTTACCACAACTTTAGGGAAACCAAAAATCTTTTTACTAAAGATTTGGATGCCAATCGTGACCTAAAGGAAATAGCTCCATCTTTACTTGGAATTAAAGCAATTGTTAAGACACCATTATCATGGAATTCATTACAGAAAATAAAGAAATCATCTTCTAGTAAATCTCAAAAGTGTTGAGAAAATACTATAGGAAAGCCATCCGGACCAGGAGCACAATCACCACCAATATCAAAAGCATCTCGTTTGATTTCATCTTTAGTAAACCGCGCATCTAGAGCCACTAGTTAGAGACTTATCTAAAAGAAATCTCATCCATCCTTGGTCTTAACTTCCTTTTTTCTTCTTTGTTATTTATTTTTTTTTTTTTTTTTGTTTTTTTTTTTTTTGAATGGTTCCTTGGTCTCAACTTCATATCTCCTGCATATAATTAATGGAAAAAATGAACAATCTCTCTGTCAATATCAACTCTACTTTCCCACATTCTTCCTCTGGCAGAATTCCTTGGTCTCAACTTCATATCTCCTGTATATAATTGATGGAAAAAATGAACAATCTCTCTATCAATATCAACTCTACTTTCCCACATTCTTCCTCTGGCAAAAACGGCATTTATACGATTAACATGCCAACGGGGATTAGATATCGCATAAAAAACTTTGTATTCCAATCACATGCCTCTAACCACTTATTTCTTGATCTTTACTTCCATTTAATCTCTACTGAAAAATCAGCTTGCAAAGATCTTTTGAGTAAAGATCTATTAACACGATCATCTTCCAAGAGAATCTCATCTTCTTCTTTGACATCTATAATCTGAATATCAGCTAACAGGCGGTTCTTTCTTTCCTCAATATTGCCAAAAACTTCCTTTCTCCATACTTGCATTTCCTTTTTAAGAAGCTTTAATTTTTTAGCTAACTGATATCCCATCCATCCTCAAACCGAAAAGGAGGACAAAATCCTTATATTGGAGAGGATTTGTGTTTGGCACCTACATTCGTTGGCCACCTCCCATAGGTTTACTTGGTGCCTGTGGATGGGAGGGTTTGCATGTGCCCCTACGGATTAGTTTTAGGCTGTCCTGAATCGAGTGTCCCTCGGGCTCAGGACCAAAGGCTCTTGGGCTGCGCTGGGCAGGAGATACACTGGGTTATAAAAAAAATTTCCTGTGAATAGTGATCTTCTATTATCTCTTCATCCATTTCACTCATAACTGGAGGCATGTGTACCCTATCTCATCCTTTGAAAACACAGGAAAGGGAGTTTTATGTGTTATATATGATGTTTTAATATTTTTTAGTGGATAAAAAATAATTCCCACGTATTAGGATTGTTCTAAAAATGATTTTTTATTTCAATCCAGAATTTTAATGGAGGTAACTAGTACAGAGGAGGGAGTTTCTTGATTTGAGGAAAAAGGCTTGACGTGTTCTATCTACAATAAAAGGGCAAAATCATCATTTCCTGCACTATAGTTTATTATGCAAATTATTCTGTAGGGATTTTTTTAAAGGAATTCCATCTGCCAAGCATCAGTGCTCACAATAAAGGTGAGCACTCGTTTGCCAAAATACATCATGTGGCCTAACAAATGATTCATATGAATGGACCATAAAACCCAATCTCGAGTTGGGTACCCATCAAAATGGACTGGACCGTTGGATTGACGGGCATGCACTCATTTTAGATAGTGAAAACTTGTTAGCTGTTGATCAAGTGGGTAGAATGATGATTTGAGCCACCATCACCATACACATTACAGAGGTTGGTGGAGGAATCGACCCCACCAACCTGGGGTTGTTTTGGTTTTGATACAAAAGTTCGACCTTTCCAGAAAGAGGACATGTGAATGATGGGATTTTTTTTTCACTTTTCCTAAAATGCCTTCTTATTCAGAAACAGCTAATTCTTCAGAATAAGGGCATATGCTGTCATTTTATTGTTACCTTTCCTTGGACGTGCAGAAACTCTCTTGTGATTTCTCAAAAATCCCATTGTCCCCTCACCACCCTCTTAGATCCTTTTCGACAAAATTTCCTATTCCCAGAATCCGATCAGAAATCCTCTTCCTCATCTTCTTACCACCTCTATTTTCGTCAGGCACTGGTAACTTTTCTGAGTCCTTTTCAATTGCGTCACTGCCACATAAATCATCTCTCTCTCTTTTTAATTAGATTGGCTCGCAAATGGCTCTTTTCTCTGTAGATTCTTTTGTCCATCTGATTTCATCTCTTTACTCATCAATCACAGCTCCAGAACTAGCAATATATTTACATGCTTTTGATTAGTTCTTACAAGCTTCTTTTGATTCGTAGATTGAAGGATTGGTGGCTTTTTTTTTTTTTTTGGTTCTGTAGTTACTTATAGTGGGAATTTTTTTATCAATTTGTATGCTATTTGGGATGGGTTTGTGGCTTCTATGTTTTTTTTTTTTTTCTAATCTCTTTGATATTTTTGGGAATTATGGGGCATGATTTACAATAGATCTTGCAAGAGTATTGTCTAATTTTTTAGCTATAAAACAGGTTTAGCAATAGTAGTTATTGCTCGATTTATTGTTTCTCATATTAATAAAAGATAATTTCTTATTTTCCATAGATCAAGAGAAATCTTTACTGTTTTGGAGAAGAATTTTTTGTAGTTTTTAACAAAATTTTCAATTGGATTCGGGGTTGTTCTATGCGAGGGAAGTACCTTAGCAACAAGCGCATCAAGAAAAAACAAATCCCTAACAACAATATTTTCAACTGGTTTTCGTAAACAAAAAGGGCTTGTGATAATGTGGTCGTACAAGTAAAATGGCAAGTGAGGAAGTGGGCTTTTGTCTTAAAGGAGTTCATGGATTTCACTATCATTTTATGTCACATCCCCATAAACCGGGTGCGTGAGGCCAATTAAAAATTTTCCCAACAAGTGCATGACGAGGCCTCCAATCAATGCCCCTAAGGATCAAAGTCCGCGGTGAGGTGTAAACATTTCCTTGGTTCACAAACAACTATAGCAAAGCTTCATTATCACATAAATTAGTAGATGGTAATAATTACTGAAACATTCAAGAAGCAAAGCATGGATTCCCATCACTATAGTTAAAGTTTAAACGGTGACAAAAGTATTTTTAATTAGGCTAACAACAAAAACTTAAGCCAACAAAAGATATAAAAAATAACTATCCCAAGTGCTATCGGGGAGGCTTTCGAGTGCGTGGTCACGACGACTTAGACAATGTCGTCCACACACTACTTGTGGAACTCATCAGGTCGATCCTTTTGAATGCCTCAAGGCTCGGTACCTAAGCACCAAGAGTAGTATAATCATACTACAGTATCTAGCAGGTAAATAAGTATAGATGGCAAGATATGATGCATCAAATGGAGTAATGACAATGTGATCATATGAGTAATAAAGGCAAATATCTAGGCAATAGTGTGATGAATAAAGACAATTTCATAATTAGACAAAGACAATAAGCTAAAAATTAATATCCTAACAAACAGGCAAAACCAGATAAGTTAATTCACCATGGGATGGTATCACTGCTACGGGATAGTATCACTGCCCTCTCGTTCTCTAACCGAGTTGTGGTAGAGAATATGAGTGGGATAAGAGCCCAGCCAATGCTTGCGCGGAATATGCAAGCCAATATGGTATCAAGGAAACAAGCATCAAAGCCCTCTTCGCGGTACCCAACAATGTATATCCGCTAAGAAAAACAACCTGCAGATCGCATAAAAAATGATTCTTCCACAGAGGTGCCCCAGTTGTGTCAAACGTTAACAACCGAGTGGTGCCTAACTCAAAGAATACTATCAATAAACTAAGTGCCGGAATATGCTTCTCTTGCGTGGACAAGATTCCTCAAACGAACGAGGAATTACTCTCAATCTATCAAAGTAAATATCTTGAGTAACCCTCTCAAAGCCTTACAATCAAAGCCACCTAGCCACAACACCACAATGAACCCCAACAATAGTAACCAAATGGCTAAATGAACTAAATCCAATAACAACACACAATGGGGATCCTAAGTCCATCAAAGTTCTCACAATTGACACAGATACCAATAATAAGGAAACATGCCCAAGACACGTAGATCACAATTAAAGGAATACACATTACACAAAACCACAATCAATTACACACAAATCAAAGAGTCTTACAATCCATCCTAAGTCCTTGATTGTATATTTTAGAGCATGTCGTGGCGATTAGTTTGTTATCTTTTGCAACAACAACGAGTGTCAACTGAAGCTGATGTGCAAAACAATGAACATAGAATGCAGTTGAATTCTAATTCTGAATGAGCCTTTGGAGGCCATTAAACTCACCCTTCATATTAGCAGCCCCATCATAACCTTGCCCACGCAAACTTAAGATGCTCAATCAATGCCTGGAAAATATCGCTTCGATGGCCATTTTAAGTGATTGAGCTTTAGTGTTTGTAACATGTTCTATAGCTAAAAACCGCTCAATCACACATCCCCGTTTACCCACATAGCATATAACAACAGCCATTTGCTCATTAATAGAAATATCCCTAGATTCATCCACCAAAAAGGCAAATGGTGCATCTCCAAGCTCGTAAATGATAGCTTGAGCGGTTTCTATGGCAGCCGCATTCACAATGTCTTTTTTAATCTTAGGGGAGGTCAATTTCAGATTCTCAGAAGTATTTTCCAATAGGAATCTTTTAATAGCTTCATTCTGATTGGCAAGTACTTGCAAAAGCTCAAGGAAGTTACCCATATTCTTTGAATCTTCATATTCATCATGACCACGCAAAGGCTATCCTTGGCGAAGAAGAAATCGAATAGAAGCAAGTGCTGCCTTCAAGCAGATTCGATAATCTGTTCGAGCTTGACTTGATTGCTTGACAATAATCGTCTCAATGTGTTGCTCTTGATTCAATAAGTTCCGGCACTTCTCATATACTTGATTATGAACACTATTCTATCCTCCCACATGATTTTCAATTCTTTCTTTTTTCCTCCAACTTTTAAATCCTTGAGTTATAAAAGCATCATAATGCGTTTCCTCTCCAAAAAGATAACAACAAAGGCAAAATGCAGCATCTTTTTCCATGCTGTACTCCAACCAACTACCGTAATCCTTAAACCAAACAAGATTAAATCGCCTCTTATCTTGTCCACACCCCGTATATGGAAACTTATGGCCACGAGGCTGACAAGGGCCCTTTTGTAGATATCTTGAGAATGGATTCCGTAACCCAGGATCTATGGGAAGATCTGTCAAGTTAACTTCTACACGCCTTTTCTTCGAGGATGATAGCATTTCATCATTCTTATCATTCTCTAGAGTCGGAGACGGTGGATTGGTAGTTGATTGCTTTTTGTAATATTTTTTCATATATGATTCAAAGATAAGGCCAATTACATAAAAATCCTCGCCAACCACCAATAATCACCATTTATAACATAGGTTAAAAACATGATTTTAAATAATTTTTTTATTTTTATTAGGAATCTTACTAGTAACACCCAATTTGTAAATATACTTTTAAACTATAACACCCAAATCACGAATCCTCGGGAAATTAGCACATCAATTGACAAGCAAACTACAACAATAATAAAGAAACTCGAAAGAAGTAATACACATTAGCATGTAAAAATTAGTACCTCTTTATTCTATCCTTAAGCTCCAAACAATTCCTTTAACATATGAATCCAAATGAGAGAACCTGTATTTATAAATGAACATTATCAGCATAATCATAGACATCATATTCCGGGCCAAGAAAAAAGTTTTTAAAAAGAAAAAAGGAGAAGAAGAAATAAGTAGTAAAAGATTAAACATTGATCAAGACAATTAAAGAATACTTGCTCTTGACAATGAAAAAATATATTTAGTGTTTTGGGTAAGAAGAAGAAGAGGCCATTGAAAAAGAAATGAAACTGATCCTGAACTGTTGAGTTCTCATCGAGTCTTGAACTCTTTGAGTTTTCACTAAAACTCCAAACTTCAGATTTCTAGATGAGCTGAGTCACTAGACTCAGGCCATTGTCACTTCGTTTAGAGTAATAATTGAGCTAGTTACTATTTAAGGGGTGGTTTAATTCAGCTATCTGTAGCGATCATATAATGGACCCAATGCCAATTTACTCATCCAGTCATCCATATCTCTTAGTTCTATTATCATTTCTCCATAAAGTCATATTCACCTTTTCTCTTCCACAAAAACACAGATTATTCAAATCTGAAGGATGTTATAATAGAGAGATAATAGGATTGCACATTTGCACCCGTATCATCCTATTCGAGTTACTTCAAATAGACTGTCCCCCTTTTTTTTGAACATTTGTTTGGGCAAATGGGCCAGGGAGAGAACGTGAGGTTGCAACCTCACAGTATCAATTAACTACGCTAACCCTCGGGGAAGGATTGAACCAACTCTTGATCGAATTAAAATGAACAATACTATGTAACAAAGAATATCATAAATCAAAACAACCCTAAAATCAAGTAATGTAACAATGAATATCACAGATAAAAAGCCCTAAATAAAATAATTAAAAAAAAAACCCTAACCATGAAATAGAAATCAAACAAACATAACTGAGAACCCTAATTTCTTTGTGCAGCGCCTAAAACAATGAGTGAAATGCCTAAAATAATGAATGAAATCAAAGAAAATTGGGGGAGAGGGAGAGAGAGGGCGAGAGAGGCGACAGATAGAGGGAGATTTACCAGAAGGCGAAAGATCATCATACTTGTAGACGTCCGACGAGAAGTACGAGAGATAGCTTCGTGCCGTCGAAGGAAGACGCACGCCTAGAAGGGGCTGTCCGGCTGAGGTTGAAACAAGAAGACAGGTCGAAATTTCCGCCCTTTAAGACATGGGGCACTTCTTGTAGGCATGTGGGGGCTTGGATCATGGGCCCAATACGATTTTAAAGGGAAACTCAAAATGGACCTCGCCAAAGATCACAATCACTTGGCGGGATTTCATCCCGCTTGCTTGTGCAGGCTCCTTTTCTATTTGTGTAAGTTGTCTCCCGGTGTGTCTCACTTGGTTGAGATTTCATCCCGCTTGCTTGTGCGGGCTCCTTTCCCATTTGTATAGGTTGTCTTCCAATGCGTCTCAATTTCATACCCATCGAGCAACTATGCCTACTAATCTCCACGCCAATACCTTTGTCAGAATCCCTCCCAAAACCCAAAAAAACCAAAATCAGAAAGCCTTAACTCGATTAATTAAGCTGTTGAAGCACTTGAACATGGTCTAGCCCTTCCATAATGGAGCTCATGGGCTTCCATTGCTGCGATTATTCAAAACCCATTTGGCATTAGGGTGGATAAGCTTAGTTGATTCCAAGGGAATTTTAGCAAAACCAGGAAATGCAACGAACGAAAACTTAAAAGGCCATTGTTTTTTATTATCCAGTGCATACCGAAACATAAATAATCTTTGCCACTCTTGTACAAAGTTGCTGCTGCAGGTCTTGAACATGTGTTATCACGCATGCATGAGATTGAAAACTGTGTGGACTGTTTCCACCGAAACCGATGTTATCCCGGCCTCAGCAATGGTACCAATCAGAAAAGGCCTTAACCCCCACCTTTCTGGCACAGCAGCATCTCAGCCGTTGTCAAGGTGGGACTGGTCCCGGTAGAAGTACCGACCACATCCTTCCGAGCTCAGCCTCGCGCTGGCATCCTTGTCCGATCTCAGGCATAACTGACCTCGGTGCCTTCTCCAGTTCGGCCCCTCGGCCGAGGTAAATACTGGGCGTCCAGTTCCCATTATGAGATGGGACGGGTGCTTTATAGGGAGTCTCTGACAAGTAGGGTGGCCACCGGCCATTGATAAGGGCTCGTTCCTATCAACAGATCACATCCACATTTATGTGAGGGATTTGAAGGGAGATCTGATGGGACAAGTATTCCCACCTACCTCCACTATGGAATCTTCTACTCTCCTCTATATATGCCTGTATGAAGAGCCATGAACAGGTACATGCAATATACAGCATGCACTGTTATTCTGCTAGCACCTTCTTCTTCACTTCACCCTAGTTCAGTGACTGCACTAACTCAGGCGTCAGAGTGCCTTTAGCTGACAGCAGCCTCGGGCCCTGACCGTTCTTTCTTCCCTTTTTTCAGGATTCAGGCCGTCGGTGACTTCTCCGATCAGCTGAACAGGATTTTCCTAATCCCTTTCATCACCTAAACTAAGTCCGTAATAATTTAGGCACGCACAAAAACTTTTATCATTGTACAGAAGCAATGACCCTAATGTACGAAACTTATTATGGTCAAAACATATAAGTCCAGATTCCCTATTTCGTTGAAATAGGGAAATACTGTTTCATCCTATCAACATTCTTCGGCCGGTGGGGGCTCCAAAAATTCGAGTAAGTAGGGTCAATAAAAGACTTATCTTCCACAAATCGAATAAATTTGTTTTCCCCTTTATCTACGTCTGCCATCTACTTTTAATAATATTATGATTTTATCCTTCTAATACGGAAAAAATACCTTATTTAGAGGTTACGTTAGGGTAAATGAAGACATACCAACAAAATATCTAAAAGAGGGAATTTAAAAAATAATAATAATAATTGGGCCCATTAGTTTTTTTTTTCTTTTTTTTTTTTTTTTTTTTGGTAGGCAAATGGCCCATTAACTTAGGCATGGAGTGGGGTCAAAAGCTTCCAATAACTTCAATTCATTAAAGAGTTTTTTTTTAATATTTTTCCAATGACCCCACTGAGATCTATGTAGCGCCACCCATGTCGCCGGCGGCATAAAATCTCTTCTTTTCTTTTTCATTCCAAGGAAACAATTGAGAGGGTGCATTAGCTGGTTTGAGATTTTATACGGATGGCGAATATTTATAGGATGAAATAGTATTTTCATGTATCAACAAAACATGAGATCCATACTCTCAAAATATCTGTCCTAACTGGTAAGTGGGTTTAGCTAATATATGGTTGGGAAAAGATGGCGATTGGGACCGCGGACATTATATGGGCCAGTCATCTAATAGAAGGTTCAATGCATTTGAGGTGATTTTTTTACTCGAATTGGGGTTGGGATGAGTTCGGGCTTGGGCCGATCTGCCAACTCTACCTTGTTGAGATGAGTTTAGGCTTGGGCCAGTTTACTGATGAATGGTTCCCAACGCTTTGGGCTGGACTCCCTCCAAGCCCAAAGAGAAGTAGGGTAAAACCCCTGTGGTCCCTAGATGGTAGTCATTAGTGGACTCAACCTTCGCTTCCTGAAGAGGGGGGAACCGATGATCGATACCGGGACCTCTTGTTCCGGAAGAAAGAGGAACCGTGGTCCTAACCACTCGGCCAACCCCTTGGGGTTAACTCCACCTTGTTCACTATACAATTACATATTTAAAAAAAAAAATCTTAAAATGTATATCCTTTTCTTCTAAATTAGGAGTATGGAACAACTATCAAGTGACCCAATCCATATCCCAGCCATCACAACAAGTATATAGTTTGGTATCACACCTTATGACCTTGTCATGGGACATATCAAGGATTGGCGAGATCGGTGTGCAAGTGGAAGCGTGCACAAACATACCTTGACCTATTGCATCACTAGTGGCTGGGGAGATTGCTACTGAAATGATTTATGGATTTCATCTGAACCATTGAGTCTAAAGACTCTAAATGATGGATATGATATAATTGTTATTACTATTTTTATTAAGACCTTATGAGATGGCTACCATGATCAAATAGTAACTATCTTACTGTAAGTGCCTAAATTATACGGACTTAGTTTAAGTGATGGAGGGGGTTAGGAAAATCCTGTTTAGCCGATCGGAGAAGTCACCGATGGCCTGAATCCTGAAAACAAGGAAGAAAGAGCAGTCAGAGCCCGAGGCTGTTTGTCAGCCAAAGGCACTCCGACGCCTGAGTTAGTGCAGTCACTGAACTAGGGTGAAGTGAGGGAGAAGATGTGGGTGAAATAAACAGGATGTAGACTGTATATTCCTTACCTCTTATGGGGCTCCCATGCAGGTATTTGTAGTAGAGAATAGAAGATTCCATAGTGGAGGTAGGTGAGGATACTTGTCCCATCAGCCCACTCCTAAGATGGTAGGTGAGGATACTTGTCCCATCGGACGTCCCATCAACCCCCTCACATAAATGTGGAAGTGATAGGGAAGGTCCCTTATCGGCACTTGGCCACCTTCTGTCAGGGGGGTTTTGTCATGTAGCCGTCCCATCTCATAAATGGAGATTAAGACGGGCATCCATCTCAGTCAAGTGGACCGAGACGGGAATTACCGAGATCAGGGGATGTAGGAGGTCGGGCATGGGTACCGAGTCACTCAGGGCAGGGCCCGTAATGAACGAGGTCGGCAGGCAGACCGAATCCAACTCCAACTCGGCGACAGCTGGCACTCTTGCCGAACTGGAATAAATCAGGCCGGAGTCACCCCTAATTGGTAGTTTAGTGCCGAAGCAGGAGATTACCTCGGTATTACGTAAGCACTCCACACAATTGCCCCTCAGCTGTCGAGCTCGTCAGCTTGGGGCTGGAACGAGGTCGGGAGCTGGAGACGTGGAAGCTTACATGAATACCGAGCTAGCATACTTCTTATACCGGCTGCGGTTGTGACGGTCTTCATAATGACTTCATTTATGAGCTCCATCAATCAGTCGCCAGTCTGTCCGCTGGGAAGCGTCAAAATCGCTGCGCCTGCCCGAGAAAATTAATTGTTCTGACGGCGTTTACTGCGGAAGCCGCCCTGATCTTGACACGTGGCGCCATCTGGTTTACAGTACCGTAAACCGAAGCGACGTGTGCGTCTTTTGAGGCGGTGTAATGAGGGCGTGCTTTCGGTTTTCGAGGAGACGTCTTGCTGCCCTATAAAAGCAATGCCTCCTCCTTCCTCCGTCCACCTTTCTGCTTTGAATCTGGGGGAGACTCTGCCTGCGTGATTTCTCAGACCATCTCTGTATCTTCCTAACCTTTCTGTCCTTCCGCGTCTAGTTTACTGTAAGTCTTCTTCTCCCTGATCTTTCCTTTGAGCATCTCTTCTCCAGTTTCTTTCTTTAGTTAGGGCTTTTCGTCCACCCATCTTAGTTTTCAGAAACATGGGAAAAGGGGTTTACCGTTGTCTAGCCGATACCCCTGAGGCTCTGTTTAGGTTTAGGGCGACCTACGATATTCCGGACGACGTCCGGGTTAGGCTGGATGATCCAGACAATCTCTGGGATGGTGATGTCTACCGAGATGGGGCGATGCCCTTTCCATTGGTCTCGGTAGTGGAAGGGGGAGTGAGGTTCCCCGTCCACCCGTTGCTCAGGAGATGTCTGGCAGCGTGGCATCTTGCCCCTTGCCAATTGATGCCGAATAGCTACAAGATTATCATGGGGACAGTAGCACTGAATAGGATCTTAGGCATCCAGCTCGGTGTCCACGACATTGAGGAGGCATATGATATTAGCAAGTCCACCGGGGTGATCGACGACCGTTATTACCTCCGGAGTAAACCGAAGATGGTCTCGTTCGTAAATGCCCTGGAGGACTCGATGCGCCACGCCGGGACCGATCGGTTGTTCGTTACTGGCAACTGGGAGATCGGTGCGAACGAAACCGAGGCAGAGAAGAGGTACCGGATACCTCGTCACTTTGGGCGCCTCCCAAGTAAAGCACCGAGCTCAAAATAGCTTAACTTTTTATCCTGCTATCTTCCTGCCGGACTGACACACGCTGATCTGTTCTTTTGTGCAGGCGTCGCTGAGAGGAGACAAGCGGCCATTCACGACGGCTGGAGGAAGAACGGAGGTTGGTTCGACAAAGTCCAACGCTACCAGGGGCATAAAGGCCGGGCTGCCTGGTGTCTTATAGGCTACTTGCCGAGATACAGGCATTACAACAAAAGGCAGGGGTGGGAAGTGCTTGAGGTCGGTCCTAGCTACGCACCAGAGGCGGTTGGGCAAGAGCGGCCGATCTCACCCCTTACCGACCCGGAAGAAGCACCTGAGGAGAATCGGCCCGGTGCCGAGATGGGTCAAGATCCTCCTGTCACCAACCTCCGGGAGAAGCTCCTAGGAAAGCGGCCAGCCTCGTCGTCGAGGTCGGCTCATTCTTCTTCTTCTTCTTCTAGGGACGGCCATCCGGCTCCCCCATCCGGCTCCTCCCGGGATGATTCGACCGCAGTCAGGGAGGAGAGGCAGACGAAGAAGGCGAAAGGCGAAGAGCCGCGCCAAACCAGGGCCCGGAAGGAGAGGGCCAGTCAGAGAGGTCCGACGGAGGAGGCGGAGGAAGAGCCGCGGGTGGAAGAACAACATTTGGTTCGCCGAGGGAGACAGGAGGAGAGGACGTCGGGGGCGCCTGGAAGAGAGGGCCCATCCCGGCAAGACCCTGTCCTGCCCTCGGCGCCTCGCGCCCCTCTGGATGAGCCCTGGAGGCCATCCTTTCTTCTAGCCCCAGGGACGCCGCTGACCTCGGGACACCATTTACAAGGCTGTCCGGCAGTGGCGGCCGTGCTGGCTGGGGCGTGCTCACTTCCCCTGGACGTCGAACGCTTCAGGAGAATGGAGGAGGCTACGCTGCTTCAGGCCAACCTGTCGTCGGCCCTGATGGTGAGCAATACTCTTTATGTATATAGATTTAGAGACATGCTGTATGTTGCTTCTAACTTGTTCCTGCTGTCCAGGTGGTCCAGAGGTCTGTAGTAGCTTTGGAAAAATGTCAGCAGAGCCGCTCCGAGATCCAATCCTTGCAGGCTGACAGACAGAAACTTGCTGCAGCCCTGGAAAGGAGCTCGGAGGAGCTGAGGAGGTCCGAGGAGGCATGCGCCAAGCTGAACGCGGAGAACGAGGCTGCCATGGAGGCAATTACCAAGAAAAGTGCCGAAAACTACGAGCTCCAAGCAGCCGCGTATGAGATGGAGAAGAAGGCCAAAGACAGGGAGGCCGAGATGGAGGTCCTGAAGAAAGAGAGGGAGGCCGAAACGGAGATCCTGAAGAAGGAGAAAGCCAAGGCCGAAGCTCTGCTGAGAGCCGAGCAGGAAGCTTCAGCCAAACTGAAGGCTGACTTCGAGGCTTCTCGGGAAGCAGAGCTCGAGGCCTCTCTCCAGAAGGGGGTGGCACAGGCGACAAAGCTTTATGAAGAGCAACTTGTTCCACTGGGGGAGGAGCTCTTCGAAATGGGATGCCTGGCCGTGCTGAGAGAAATGGGGGTTCCCGAGGACCACCCCATTCGTCAAGGCTTGCCCAAGCTCCCCCGTGCCGAACCTGAGTCGCCAGCCCCTCCGTTCTCCGAGGCACCTCTGAACCGCGTAGATGAAGAGCCTCAAGCCTCAGAAACTCTCCAAGTTCCAGCCACCGAAGCTGCTGCTGCTGATCTCGGGCCTGTTGCTACTGAGGCCCCTCTTGCTCCTGCTGGCGATGGTGAAGTCGAAGATGTGTCCATCATTGACATAGATCGGCTGCCATGATTTTTCTGTCTTCTTTTCTTGTGCCCATTTGGGGAGATGACATGTAATTTTTTGATGATTTTGTGAAACCTCCATTTTGTACATGATTTTTTGAAGTGAATGGAATTTTTCTGTTTTTGTGCTCCAATTTGTTTTGCACATGATTTCCTTGTCTTTTTTTCTCTTTATGCGTTTGGCTGAACAACCAGAATAAAGTAGAAAATAAAACAAGTCTATGAGCTCGGTCCATAGCCGTGCTTGATGTATTTTTTGTAACCCGAGATGCTGTATTGATCCTGCAATCATAACAAGCGTTGACCTCGGTAACAAGTGCTCGGTCCTGTGACCAGAGCTGAGTCTGGTTTTTCAGAAAAAAACTTGACTGGCCCAAGGGCCGTGCCGAAAGTAGTTGATTCTGGTAACCGGGCTGTATGTATATGCCGAGCTCCATAGCTCGGCCATAGGAAATAATTTGGAGAATATAAACATATTCTATAAAGAGAACCTGTTTATTACCTTCCGAAATTAGATTACATCTTAAAAATAGAATTTCTTGAGGTGGGTGGCATTCCACGGGCGTGGTAGTTCTTTGCCTTCCATGTCCTCAAGTCTGTAAGCAGACTGCCCAGCTACCGAAGTCACCTTGAATGGCCCATGCCAGTTCGGTGCAAGTTTTCCTTCGCTAGGGCTTCTGTCTGCTGGAAGGGTCTTTTTCAAGACCAATTCTCCAGGGGAGAACTTCCGCTCTTTGACCCTCTGATTGTACCCTCTAGCCAACTGTCGTTGGTAGGAAGCGAGGTGGATGGCTGCAGCATCCCTTCGTTCCTCAGCCAAGTCGAGCTCTGTGGCGAGGTTTGTATCATTTTGGCCTTGGTCGAACAGTTCCGACCTGAGGGTCGGGAGACCGACCTCAAGTGGAATTACAGCTTCCATTCCGTAAGCTAGGGAGAAGGGGGTTGCCGAGGTCGAGCGCCTCGGGGTAGTCCTGTACGCCCAGAGGACACTCGGAAGTTCCTCTACCCATCTGCCTTTGGCTCGATCTAGTCTCTTTTTGAGTCCGTCAAGCACCACTTTGTTCGAAATTTCAGCTTGTCCATTACTCTGGGGGTATGCTGGGGTAGAATAGTAGTTCCTGATGCCAAGATCTTGACAGAAGCTTCTGAAGAAGTTGGAGTCGAACTGGGTCCCGTTATCCGTGACCAAGGCTCGAGGAACTCCGAACCTAGTGACGATGTTTCTCCACACGAAATTTTTGGTATCCTTCTCAGTGATGGAGGACAACGCTTCAGCTTCTATCCATTTGGTAAAATAGTCAGTAGCTACCAACAACCATCTCTAGTTTCCTGGAGCTCGGTGGAGTGGTCCCACGAGGTCCAGCCCCCATTGGGCAAAGGGCCAGGGGCTAGAAAGAGGACTTAGGTCATGTGCTGGCTGATGGAGAGAGTGGGAGAACTTCTGGCACTTCTCACATTTCCTGGCGTAGACCTGTGCGTCCTTCTGCATATAGGGCCACCAGTATCCCTGACTGATAGCTCGGTAAGCGAGTGACCGACCTCCAATGTGGCTGTCGCAGATCCCTTCGTGAATTTCATAAAGGAAGTCCTTGACTCTGCTCGGGTGTACGCACTGGAGGTAAGGGCCATTGTAGGACTTTTTGTAGAGTTTGCCATCCGGAAAGAGCCAGAATCGGGCTGCCTTTAGCCTGATTTTGTGGGCCTGGTTCTTGTCCTCGGGCAGTTGGTCATTCTTGAGATAGGAGATGAGTTCATCCATCCAGCTCGGGCCGAGATCGATACACATGAGCTGCCGAGGTGGTTGAAGTTGTATACTCGGTCTGTCTAGTGCTTCTACTTCGACAGTTCTTCTTTTTCCTGCCTCGACAGCAGAGGCCAAGTTTGCAAGGGCATCGCGCGTGAGAGTTGGAGTCCCTGCCTATCTGCCTGACTTCAGCCTTTTGGAACTGAGATAGGAGTTGCTTGGTGTGGGCCAGGTAGGCTGCCATCCTGTCATCACGGGCCTGGTAATCCCCATTGAGTTGGTTTGTCACCAGCTGTGAATCGCTGAAGATCACCAGTTGTTGTGCCCCCAGGATTTTTGCGCCGCCCAGCCCTGCAATTAGTGCTTCATACTCAGCTTCATTGTTAGATGCTTTGAAGTCAAGGGTCAGGGCTTGCTCAATGACAAGGCCCTCTGGAGATTGGAGGACCACGCCAGCGCCAGCCCTTTTGGAGGTGGAGGACCCATCGACGAAGACTTTCCAGGATGAGGCGAGGAAATGTTTCCAGGACCGCTCCTGTTCGGCATCGCCGAAGTGCTCGCCTCCTTGCCCCCCAGTTCGGTGTCGAGGTGGCTCGGTGCCGAACTAGGAGAGGTGAATTCCACAATGAAGTCTGCCAATATTTGGGCTTTAATGGCCGTCCGGGGCTGATAATTGATGTCATATTGCCCGAGTTCGACAGCCCATTTAGACACTCTTCCTGAGAAGTCTGCTCTTCGAAAGAGGGACTTGAGCGGGTGTTCTGTCACAACCGTTATGGGATATGTCAGGAAGTAGTGGGAGAGCTTGCGGGATGCACTGACGAGTGCGAATGCGAGCTTCTCTAGTGGCAGGTATCTCGTTTCGGAGTCTAGCAGAATTTTGCTTGTGTAATAGATGGGCTTTTGCTGCCTGTCATCTTCTCGCACGAGTACGGAGCTCACTGCATGGTCCGATACTGCCAGATATAGGTATAAAACCTCACCCCGAATCGGGGTGGAAAGCAGAGGAGGGGAAGAAAGGTACGCCTTTAGTCCCTGGAGAGCGCCTTCGCATTCCGGGGTCCATTGGAACCCGGAGCTCTTTTTCAAGAGCTGGAAGAAGGGATGGCATTTATCTGAGGCGCGACTGATAAAGCGGTTCAGCGCTGCTGCCATCCCGGTAAGTCTCTGAACTTGTTTGGTCGAGGTCGGACTCTGTAGGGCTCTGATGGCCGAAATCTGATCGGGATTGGCCTCGATTCCGCGCCTAGTAACCAGGCTGCCAAGGAACTTGCCCGAGCCGACGCCAAATGCACACTTGGAAGCATTCAGCTTGAGCCTGTATTGTTTGAGGATGGAGAAGGTTTGACGTAGGTCAGTCAAGTGGTTCTGTGACCGTTTCGACTTGACGACCATGTCATCAATATATACCTCGACCGTGCTGCCGAGTTGGTCCTGAAACATCTTGGTCACCAGCCTCTGGTAAGTGGCACCAGCGTTTTTTAACCCGAAGGGCATTACTTTGTAACAATAGGTGCCCCTGGGTGTTATGAACGTGGTTTTCTCTTGGTCAGGCGCATGCATCTGAATTTGATGGTAATCTCGGTAGGCATCGAGGAAACTCATCCTTTCATGCCCGGCAGTGGCGTCGATCAGCTGGTCTATCTTTGGGAGAGGAAAGCTGTCTTTGGGGCAGGCTTTATTCAGGTCGGTGAAGTCTACACAGACCCTCCATCTCCCATCCTTCTTTTTGACTACAACTATGTTGGCTAACCACACAGGGTAGTGGACTTCTCTAATGGCGTCAGCTTCCAGTAACTTGCTGATCTCCTTGGTCACAGCCTCTGCCTGTTGGGAACCCGATCTTCGAATCTTTTGGGCAACAGGTTTATGCTGAGGGTCTACATTCAGTTTATGGCTTATGACCTCCGGGCTGATGCCAGGCATTTCATATGGGGTCCAGGCGAAGACCTCTCTGTTTTGCAACAAGAAGTCGAGCATCCTGGCCCTTTCCTCATCAGCAAGTTGACTACCGAGCAGGAAGAACCTCTCTGGATCGCTGGGGTCGATCCCGACCTGGGTGAGGTCCTCGATGCTCTTCTGCTCGGGAGTCCGGCCCACAGCATCGAGCTCAGCCTCGAGCTCGGTCATGTGGACTCGCTGAGGCTCTGTCTCTCCGGGAACCACGGCCAAGAGGCATTCTTTGGCCATGTCTTGGTCGCCGCGGACTATGACGACTTCGAAGCTCCCATCCTTGTTCTGTAAAGGGAACTTGAGCTTCTGGTGATAGGTCGAGGGAACGGCCTCCATGCGATGAAGCCAGGTTCTCCCCATGATGGCATTGTATGGAGATTGTGCATCCACCACCAGGAAGTCTGCCGTTGTGGAGGCGCCTCCGACCTCGACCTTGAGGGAAATTTTCCCTTTGGGATATACCGTCTTGGAGCTGAATCCTACTAAAGGGGTGCGAGCTTCGAGCAGATCCTCTTCCTTCAGACCCATTCGTTTGAAGCAGTCGAAATAAAGGATTTCTGAGGAGCTCCCGGGGTCCACTAGGATCCTCTTGACGTCGAAGTTTTGCAACCTCATAGTCAAAAGAAGAGGATCATTGTGGGGTAGCTGAACCCCGGCCAAGTCTGTGTCTGAGAACCAAATCTTCGGTCTCTCTATGCGGGCCTTCTTTACAGAGGGACCGAGCTCGGCCGCCATCACATGTTTACCGTGCTGGGCCTTCCTGGCTTCGGCACGTGCTTGATCACTTCCTTTGGGAGCGGGAGCCAGGTGGATGACATCGATGGTCCCTATAGGCCCATCGCTGTCCCTGTCGTTGAGGTGGTGCTGCTGGGCCTGGTTTACCCTTCCCTCCTCTTTGATATGATCTCTGAGGTGTCCATCTTTCACAAGCCTTTCAAGGTGATTCTTGAAGGAGTAGCAGTCCTCAGTTCTGTGTCCTCTATCTTTGTGGTAGGCACAGAACTTGCTCTGATCCCGTAAGACGGCGTCACCTTTCATAGGCTGAGGCCATTTGAAGAAAGGCTGGGCTTGGATTTTGCCCAGGAGTTTGTAAATGGGCTCCTTGAAGATGGTGTTTACGGCTTTGTGAGGGGCGCCACTTGGCTTCGGCTTTGCGCTGCCTCCCGAAGTGGGAGCAGAACGCGCTGCCGAGCTGGATGGCTCCCGACTTCGGTCTGCCTCCCTCTTAGCAAGCCTCTTTTCCCTCCTCGTAGGTCGGCCGTCCGAAGGTCGGCCCTCGGAAGGCTGGCCCTCTGGGAGTGGGAGCCAAAGATGATGGCTCTCCCTAGCCCGGAGCTCATCTTCTTCCTGCTCTACATACTGGTTCACCAGGGCCATAAGTGCCTTCACTGAGTCCGCTGCGCGACGCGCCAACTTCTTCCGAAGCTCATTTCCGGGTAGCAAACCTTGTTGAAAGGCTGTGACGGCTACCTCGTCATTGGAATTCTCGATTACGCTGTAGATGGTCCAGAACCTCTTGGCGAATCGAGTGATATTCTCTGTCGGCCTCATCTTGATAGAGATTAGGTCGGCGTCGGTCTTTGGGATGACGCGATGTGCTTGAAACTTCTCGACGAAGGAGTTTCGGAGCTGTCGCCAGCTCGAAACCGATCCCTCGGAGAGTGCACAGAACCACCGAAGCGGGAGATCACCTAAGCTGGAGGAGAAAACCTTGCAGTCGAGGTTGCCGTCGCCGCTGAATACCGACATCTTCTGGGTGAAGTGTCGGAGGTGAGCTTCGGGGTCTGACGTCCCGTCATAAAGATTGAAGCGTGGGACGCTGAATTTATCAGGAAGAGGATGGTCTCTGATTTCCCGAGTAAATGGGGAGGTGTCGTGGGTGTCGGCATATCTGGTAACCAACCGACCTCGAGCGAGGCCGGCATGCTCCAGGTTCTGCTGCACGGCCAGCTTAATCTGCTGATCAATATAAGCGGCCATGTCGGGGTCGGCACCGACCTCCCGCTTTTGCCTCTGGTACTGACGCTGGTCGGCGCTGGCGTGAGTGTTACTTGAGCCTTCTTCCCGAGCTCGGGTACGTCTCTCATTTAGCTGCTCCCTTAGGTCTGGCTGACCTTCAGGGACTCGCCGAACTTTCCGCTGAGGTGGGGGCGTGTGAGAGGCTTCGGGCAGGGGTCCGCCCTTGACCTCCAACTGTTGCTGGAGCTGGAGAATCTGTGCCTTCTGTTCCTCAATGACGAGGTTCTGAGCCTTGATTGCTTCAGCTTGGGCTTCAGCATCGTCCTCCAGGGCCATGTCGTCGTCACCTTCGTCACTGAGATGGATATGGTCCTCTTCCATGTGGTCTTCGTGCTGAGACCGCGGAGGCTGAGATTGTTCAGGAGCTCTACCCCGCTGGGGCTGTTCCTGAGGAGGAACGTCCTTGCGGGGTGCCTGGGTGAAAACGACCTCCAGGCGTGGACGCTCCGCTTGGGAGGACGTCGTCCGGGCCCGTACTGCTACGGGACCGCTTCGAGGAGACGCTGGTACGCCTCTTGACGATGAGTGTGTCACCGTGACGGGTGACCCTACGCTTCGAACAACAGGATCCCCTTCCGCTCTTTTCAACTGAGGGTTGGGTGGTGTTCGCCTGACATCTCTTTGCTGTCTTGTCCCTAATGCCCCTGCCTGGTTTGTCACCAGTGGAGGCGGCGTGAGAGGCAAGAATATCTCGGGTTGGCCGGACATGGACGGTCCAACAACGCTCTTTCCCTTCTTAGCCTTGGGAGGCATGGCTATTGGGATGAAGGTATGGGTTTTGCAGGTCGTGGGTTCGAAGGTTCCCACAGACGGCGCCAATTGTAAGTGCCTAAATTATACGGACTTAGTTTAAGTGATGGAGGGGGTTAGGAAAATCCTGTTTAGCCGATCGGAGAAGTCACCGATGGCCTGAATCCTGAAAACAAGGAAGAAAGAGCAGTCAGAGCCCGAGGCTGTTTGTCAGCCAAAGGCACTCCGACGCCTGAGTTAGTGCAGTCACTGAACTAGGGTGAAGTGAGGGAGAAGATGTGGGTGAAATAAACAGGATGTAGACTGTATATTCCTTACCTCTTATGGGGCTCCCATGCAGGTATTTGTAGTAGAGAATAGAAGATTCCATAGTGGAGGTGGTGAGGATACTTGTCCCATCAGCCCACTCCTAAGATGGTAGGTGAGGATACTTGTCCCATCGGACGTCCCCTCAACCCCCTCACATAAATGTGGAAGTGATAGGGAAGGTCCCTTATCGGCACTTGGCCACCTTCTGTCAGGGGGGTTTTGTCATGTAGCCGTTCCATCTCATAAATGGAGATTAAGACGGGCATCCATCTCAGTCAAGTGGACCGAGACGGGAATTACCGAGATCAGGGGATGTAGGAGGTCGGGCATGGGTACCGAGTCGCTCAGGGCAGGGCCCGTAATGAACGAGGTCGGCAGGCAGACCGAATCCAACTCCAACTCGGCGACAGCTGGCACTCTTGCCGAACTGGAATAAATCAGGCCGGAGTCACCCCTAATTGGTAGTTTAGTGCCGAAGCAGGAGATTACCTCGGTATTACGTAAGCACTCCACACACTTACCATGATCAAATAGTAACTATCTTACCATGATAATTTAAATAATGGAAAAACTACAATGCAGCACCTTTGCATTCTAGCATGGAGCAACGCTCTTCCTAATCACTTGGTGGGGCCCATTTTTTCTCAAAGTCCAAGTCGTTTATTGGCGCGAATCGTTGTTTATGTATGTGGCTAAGGTTGCAAACGAGACGGTTCCAGATCGGAACCATAGTGGACCCGAACCCCTTTTTAAAATAACGGTTCCATTTCCGGATCCGGTTTTGAATCGAAACTATTTTGTTGGTTCCGAATCCAATTTTTGAACCGGGTCAACCTAGAAGACTCGAATCTAGCTCCAGAATCGATTCTATTTTCTCTTTATTCTTCATTTTTTTTAAAAATAAGTATATCATTCAACTTATTACAGTTCATCAAGTCTACAACATCCAGTATTATATATAAAAATGCCCAAAATGAGTTGGTTTTAAAGTACAAATTGCAATATCAAAGACTCAAATGCCAGGTCCCAGGTCCATGAGTCAGAACCTATATGGACTCGGAACCGGGCCCGTTTATCGAAACCTAAATTAAGTTCTGGATCCGGACCTGTTTACAAATCAGAACCTAAAATAGGTTCCAGACCCAGTTTTTTGTGGGCCAGAACTTCCAGGTAATCTAGTAATCGGATACCCGTTTGCAACCCTATATATGGCACACCTGAATCATCCTGACTTCGACATCCAGTAATCTACTCATGAAACTTTTCCCTCCAAATTGAATGTCATATTTTAATGATTTTGTAATTTGTATATGTTATAACTGCTGTCTTTTTTTGCAATTTTGTCCATCTCAGTTTAATTCATATAAAATAATTTTATTATTTTTAAATTAAAAAAAAAAATCTCAATACCCTTTATAACTACATATTGAATTAGTGCCTCCTCATCAGAGCATACCGTTTCCTATGGGGCCTGCCAATCGAAAGATCTCCCCTCACCTAAGTATGTATGGTGATGGATGTCAAACTCGAGATGAATGACCATCGAGGGGTCCATATTTTATAGAGATAACTAGCGAAAGGTCTCTCATATAGGACTTGTAAGGCTTCCGGTCCATCAACTTTTCCTCTAAGGCCTGTAGTCCATGCAGCTTGGACATAGTTAGGTGAGAAGTCCCTAGACACATCACCTCATGGAGAAAGGTCTCTAGACACGCCACCTGATACATTTTCATGACTGATTTTCCCTTTCAACTAATTAGGCATAAATTTTTAGAATTTAAAATTTTAAATCTTCCATTCTCCCTCTTCTTCTTCTTCAATCCCTAGATTTGCAGAACACGAAACGAAGAAGAAGATGATCTTCTGCGCCATTGCCGGGTTTCCTGAGCCACCATCGTTCCTGCATGTCGCCGGAGAAGGGGGACTACCACCGGATGTTTCTCATATAGGACTTGCAATTCCTATATGGCTTATAGAGGAGTTGGTTTACATTGACTTGGACTCTTGATGGTTCTAGTTGATACCGGATAAGACAGTGAAGAGGATCCGGCCTGACAAGTGCTAGGCTCGTTGCTTGCAGCAGAAAGATGGATGGGTGATCCCGGTTTCCTATTACAGAACCGAACATATCGGAGAAGACGATCTGGAACCTAGGTTCGTGACTCGGGTGAAGGCCGATTTTGCCACCGTTCATGGAGAAGACAGCCTGGAACTTGGGTTCGTGACCCGTTGATAAAGAAGAGAGGCCGCGCCATGCCATCGTAGGAATCGAAGGAAGAAGGTGAACGGAAGATGGCTTTTGTGTTTCTGATTCCAGAACGAAGAAAAAGAAGAAAGTGGGCATGGGCTTTGTAGCAGCTCCGAGTTGGATCCAGGTAATGTTCGACCTGGCCTATTCCAGAAGTCCATCCTCATTCTAGTCAAATTCAAATTTATCTGAGTTTTGTGTTTTTTGTCAAATTTATCTGAGTTTTGGATAAATCTATCTGAGTTTTTGGCTATTTATCTAACTTCTGGAACAAATTTATTTGAGCTCTAGATAAATTTATCTGAGTTCTGAACAAATCTATTTGAGTTTTTGGCTATGTATCTGATATCTGGAACAAATTTATTTGAATTCTGGACAAATTTATCTGAGTTCTGGACAAATCTATCCGATCTTTTGGCAATTTATCTGAATTCTGGACCAAATCTATCTGAGTTATAAACAAATCTATTTGAGTTTTTGGCAAATTTATTTGAGTTTTTGAAAAATGTATGTGAGTTTCTAACAAATTAATCTCCATTTAAAAAAAATTTAACTGAGTTTTTGAACGAATATTTCTGTGTTTTTGGAAAATTTATTTGTATTTTCTTAGATCTATTTGTGTTTTTGAATTTTATTTGTGTATTTTAAAATTTATTTGTATTTTTTGAAATAAATTTAACTGAATTTTTGACAAAAAGACTTGAGTATTTTGCCACATTGTTCACTAATTTGGAAAATTAGGTTATCTTAGTTTTGGCAAATGTATTTGTGTTTTTTAATTTTATTTACGTCTTCTGAAATTTATTTGATTCTTTCAAAATTTATTTGTATTTTTTGGAATTTATTTGGATCTTTTGAAATTTATTTTGGATCTTTTGAAATTGATTTTCATATTTTGAAATTTATTTATATTTTTTGAAATTTATTTTTATCTTTTTAAATTTATATGCGTTCTTTTGAAATTTATTGTTTTTTTTTGAAATTTATTTGAGTTTTTTTTAATTTATTTGGGTTATTTTGAAATTTATTTGTGTGTTTTTAGAATTTATTGAAAATCTCATTAATAAGATTCCTTTAATCGTGGCCCATTAAATGATAGTTGACTATTCCCACCAATCATGGGATATGATTTAAAGAAATGATAAATTAGACATATCAGGTATGAGAATGTGTTAAAAGACTTTTGGCTGCATAACCTTTTTTTTTTTGGATGGTTTGCAACAACGTAATACTTTGAGCGACCCTCGCCAAATCCCCTATTTTATATTTCAATCGGATGAATCACCAGTTAAGCTCTATTAGGCATTTAGACACGTGGTGCCACCTGAGATTTTTCCTCTCATGAATCATATTTGTCCATGCCATGCATGTTTTGCTAATATCAATGCATCATGTGGGATGGGTCACTCCTTCACCAAGATTTTTCCTCTCATGAATCATATTTGTCCATGCCATGCATGTTTTGCTAATATCAATGCATCATGTGGGATGGGTCACTCCTTCACCAAGTTATTGCAAATCTCAAACTTTTCATTGCCGTCCGATTGCCAAGAACTAATTACCAATTCTTATTCTTTGACACTTGGCGACCCATTGGATCGTTAATGCTACCCATTTTACTTACAAAACAAGTTGCAGACGTCAAAAGTTACAATCAATCATCATCATTACTCACCCGCAATTCTCGCATGTGACTTTAATCAATGGGTCTATGCCCTCATCATTATTCGGTCGTTATAGTATCTCAAATGACAAAATTACCCCCAAACACTTCGGTGAAAATGTGGCCATCTCGACCTTTCACTTGTTAGTAACTCGCAGTTTCCGCTGCCAAGCGCAAGTTACGAACTTAAAAACCCAAATGCTTCCGAAAGACGCGGCGCACTTGTGAACTATAACGATTACAGGTCACACCGCGCATTATTACGATTCACTTGTCCGCGTCTTCTCCGTTGGTTTTGAACCTCAAAAGTCAAATAGAAAGCTCTCTTCCTCTCTCACTGTCTTCTTAACAAGTCCTATATATCTGGAACAGGGTGAGTTCAGTAGATTTCTGGGTTCTTGTTTCATGTGGCTATGGCTTTTACATTTTATATGCTTTTGTTTCCTCTCTGATTTTGCTTCTGTTTTGGGTCTCTTCGTTCAGGTATATATCTAGCTAGCTGTCGGAATTTCCAGAGACAGATGAAGAAATCTGCAGGTGTTTCAACACAGGAGGACGGGGAAGCTTGGGATCCTCAGGAGCATTTCTCAAGGGTAGGTGGTCACAAGTTTTTTTTTGTTGAATGTACCGTGGGTCCCACATGCATGCATTGCGGTTGGTCCAAACAACCTTCTTCTTAATTTGGATGAGCACTGCCATGGAACAAAAGGACCTGGAAATGAGATTATAGAAGTCTAAAATATTTTGGAGGACTCTCTTTTCCACTGATGGAAGTAATCATCCGATGATCAGCTAACTGCCAATGAAGTAATGGAAAGCAAGAATCGATTTGATCATTTACCGATTTGTTGGAACGCATATTCATCACTGGTAGTTGCATGTAGCTGATTTAGCGGGCCGGTAGCCTTGTGGCAAGGCTCATTCTTATTGAATTTGCCCCCAACCCAATAGTAAAATGACCCACTTTGCCTCACTATGCTCAATCAGAATCACTTACCCAAATTTGATACTCATTCAAGTTTTATTTAGCCCTTGGATTGATAAGAAAGGGGGGAAAAAAAAAGAGCGGGGTCCCGCCATCCTGGGTGTCTTCCATGTGCTTCCCATAAATGTGCTTCTCTAGGATTGTAAAAAGGTTTGTTCCGGTCCGGGTCCTCCAAAAAAATTGTTAAGGAGAAGGTGGAATCGGAACCGTTTTCTCTATAACCAGAACCAGAACCATATATGGGAAGGGTCCGGATCCGATCCGATTCTGGGTTTAGGTAGAGAATAATATTAAAAAAACATGGTGTTTGGGTGAAATTTTTGAAAATTGGGGTAATATATCGGGTCTCAGGTCCACGGGTCCGAACAAAGGTGGAATCTGACCCGGACCCAATTACTTATCGGGGCCTAAATAAGGACTTAGACCTGGTTTTTAACACGGGTCGGAACATTCGAGTAATCGGAGAACCGGGTACCCATTTACATCCCTAGCTTCCCATAAGTGGGATGTGTGGAACTTTCTGTCATGCCCTTCGATGACATATAGTCCTCAAATTTTACATCAATATGATTTTATTCCATTTTTAAGATTGAGTACATGATTGATAATGTGATCAATGCATATGATCAATAATAGGAAGAATGTTCTAATTATATATGTACACAATTTTATAGTGGGACTAACTCTTATTGAGCTTGAAATTTGAGGATTTGTCATCAGAGGTGATGACATTCATTTTGAACTATGCATATTATAAATCGGTAGGCCCCACGGGCCATGGGCCACGGTGGAGTTCCATGCATGGTGGGAGAGACTTAGGGAATCTGGACTCAAAGAAGAAATGCATGCACATTACTTGATCTCATTGTCGTAAATTGTCCAACTCTGAGTCTCCTAAAATAACCTTCCCCTACTTAAATGGTTCGATTAGAAAGCCATTGAAAGTTGGGCCTTCTCCATCATGATTGGAAATATGCATGGAAGTGGATCCTTTGCGAAGCCTCTATTTTTATCTAGAACTAGAGTATCCAGACCATTTTGGATTAGGTTCACTAATATATAGGGGTGCTCTAGGGCCGGACTAGCATGGGCCCAACCCAAGGCCACCCTTGGGCTGAGTTCAGCCATTGAGTTTTAGTAATCAGTCCAGGTCTAGATCTAAATTCTTGGCCTTTGGGCCGGCTTGGATTAAGAGATAGAAAGCCGCAAGCCTGATCCAACCTAGCCCAAATAATCAATGCATGTAGTTTATTGACAAATTTGCTCAAATTAACATAAAAAGCCTAAACAAGTGACGTAAAGGCCGGCCTGACATGGTCCGATCCACTAATTGGGCATGCTGGTGCCTGACATGCTTGAGGTGGGACGAGCTTGGGCTAGGCACTTAAGGCCATGTTACTAAATCGGGCTAGGCCTAGTTATACCTCAGCCCCGGCCACGAACACCCCTAGAAATAGATAGAACAAGAAACAACTAAGCCATTCAACAATAAGTTTCAACCTGGCCTATTGGACCCGCCTAGATAGATACATACCAGTTAGGGGAGGGAGTATACGGTGTATATATATATGAGTAACGCTACAGAACTCCCTCGGCGTTTTTTACAAAAAAAAAAAAAATTGCCTTTCTTTTAGCCAATGAAAGTGTGACACGTGTCATCAATGGTACACTTATCCATTCTATCTCCTAAATATTCTCTTAAAATTATGGATATTTTATATATTATCTTAAATCCTTGGCTAATAGTTAGGGGCAAAAACTCCCCTTTTGAGATACGAGAGTTCTTTAGTATGAATCAGATATATGATCATCATGATTTAACGGTGTCAAAGGATGACAGATTTCAAGCTGCTAGATGAACCTAGGGTGAAATTGGGCTGAGTGCTCATTCGCTGGGAAGGGGAGATTGGGGGTAGAGTTTGAAGGGTTGGGATTTAGCTAAAGGGGGGCCTTGGTGGACCTTTGACCTAGATAGTCAAATTTCTAACTTTTACAATTACACAACCCTATGTAGTGACTATGTGAGTGTGTGTATGGCTTATTTTTGTCCTCCTAGTACTTTTATATAATGATCTACTCTATCATTTATTGCTTTCTACTTCACATGAAGATGTACTAAATGATTTAATTACCATCGAAAGAGGATTGTTCAGACTCAGGTTGGTGTTTCGGCATGAGTATATGTTGGCCTATTGGGCCGGGATGGGCCTAGTATTGTGACATGATTAGAAATATTGAACGGGCTTCCGACACACTTTAGCTTGGTCCATTGAAAACTCCAAAATGCTCCAAAATATATTATATATAGACTGAAATGTTATTTGGATGGGCCATGGTGCATTCAATTGAAATTGAAGAAGTCATTCTCAGGTTCCAAAATGAACTTATATGGAGAATTGACACAGGAGCTCGTGATCAAGATCTATGTGGATAGATATATGATAGATCGAGCCATTGTTTACTTAGATTGTCTATTCTTGTAAACCCCGAGGGATAGCTCAGTTGGCCTAAGACCACGGTTTGCATTCAAAGGTTGTGGGTTCGAAACTACACTACCATACTGGGGCTACATGAAAATTTTACACGGCTTTATCTCGTGGACATTATTCTGGCCCACAACTTTCAAGAATGGGCACATCATGTTTAGCAAAAGATAGGTAGACTAGCTGATCATCTAGCACAACTTCAATATCTTTTTGGAAGAAGGATATAGCAAGCATTTTTTGTCTACTGATTTCAAGTTGCAAATACTCTGGTGGGTTTCATGATCAGTTCTTAGAGGAAGCAAAAAGGAGGCACGAGAGAGAAACAGAACAAGAAGAAGCTGCAGAATCACATTCATCACCATCACGCATCCAGCAAGCGAAAGCTGTAGGCCGCACTGAGGAGGAGGAGAAGAAGAAAAAGAAGATCAACAATAACAAGAATTCGCGGTGGAAAGGTACCTTGTTTTTCTGGAGGAAATCAGAGAAAAAGATCAAGCCCAAGCATGAGCTGCTCACTCCCACTCCCACCAGAGAATCACCACAAAAAAATACTAGCTTTCGTCATGTTTTTTCTAAGGCAACGTCAGGAAGACGAGCAGTTTCAGGTCCAATAGATGCGGGTGGGGAGCAAGTGTGCCACCTCACGCGATGGAATAGCTACCGTGCTTCAAATACAAGTAGAGATGCTGAAATTGAGATATCTTACACATTACTGAACCAGCTAAACCAGCCTAGGAAGATGGATGGGGCCTTTGGACCCATTTACTTGGTAACTTGATGGGGTGGGTTTGCACATTTGTCTCAGGGTTCAAGGAGAACTGTAGAAGTATTTGGTGTTCAGGGACATTCATGCAAAAATCAACAAAGAATTCTTGTTTCATGCTAATGAGGAAGTCATTATTAAGAGTGGTGAATTTCTAGAAGCTGTTTGGCTATCTTGTAATAGTACTGATAAATAAGATTCAACACACACGCACACACAAAAAAAAAAAAAAAAAGAAAAAGAAAAACACCACCCTAAATTAAATGCAATCAAACAGATTTAGGATGGATATTTTACCCTAACAAAAAAAAAAAGGGAAACAGAAAAAGAAAAGAGGAGAAGGTTTTGGAGAGATTTATATATCTACTCTATGATAGCAGTCTAGTATAGATTGCACAATATAACAGATTTATATCAATGGCAAACCCATTCGGACAAGCACTAACCCCTTGATATGTGGCCCGCAAATCTAGCCGCTTTATATATAATATAAACCCTTAATCCAAAGGTCCATTTCATTCAAATTGGTGCAAATCCAATGGAATTGTGTAAATAGGGTGTGGGGGTTTTGATGGTCCATTCATATCAATGCCCAAGTTGGCCCCACTGTCCGCATGGATGTTCTCATCGACTGTCCTTAGGAGAGCATTCTCAGAAAAATTAAGACCATGGAGGTTTCTCATCGGCTAATCTCATAGCAAAACACATAATGATTAGCTGGTTAATTAGTGGGGCTATGTTTATTGGGTAGAAATTGAGTATGGATCATGGTTTTAAAACTCATCTTAAACCAAGTTATGCCGGCTAATATGTAAATGTTTGGGCCATTACGAATACTGATTGTTATTGATTCACTCCAAAAACTATAAAAACATATGGGATATGTTTTGTGATGTTATGTATATGTAAAAACACTTTAAAAACATTAAAAAACAGTGAGGGAAATTTACATATTTCGTCTTCTGGATATTCCCAATTTTTTTTAGAAAATAAAAATACCAAAATAAACCAAAGCATCAGTCACAAACTAACTATATTGGCTGATATGTCAATGTTTTTGCATTGGCTGATACCATGTCTGGAGCTGTGTTTTAAAGGGGTGGAAGTGAGAAGATTCCAGTCCATCACAATAAATTAGTAATTGGCCAAACCATTGGAATTCAAACCTTTAAAAGCAACCGCCTACCTTGCTCTATCAGTAATAGACATACTCCAAATAGTGTAACAATCATAGTCAAAGACATACTCCAAATAGTGTAACAATCATAGTCAAATTAGTAATGCATGAGATCGAAGTTGTGCCATAGATAAACAAGGATAGATGAGAAATAGGTGTCATTCCGGGAAGCAAGGAGAGCCACACATAACATCAGCCGTTTGCAATTTCATTAAGTGTTGAGTATCCCTTTCCATGGATGGACAAACATATTGACAGGACAAAGGAAAGTTGAGAGAAAAAAATTCCCGGGAAAGTGGCACAACGGTTAGAATGTGGTTCAACCGAGACTTCCTCAAAACAATAACTAACTTTCAAATCCAGGACCTCCCAAACACCTTCTTTAAAGAAAAAGAGGGTTGAAGGAGGACAAACTGCTCTCTCTCTCTATATCTCTCTGCCTTGTCTACAATCTCTGGGACTCCCCCAAAGGCAGGCAGAGGGACCTCAACCTCAGCTATCCAACCATGTCTGCCTTTGATTTCGGCAACTTGCACGAACGCCGAAAGGCAGAAAGGCGGGCAAAGTTGAGAAAGAGGCTTGCCATTGCCGGATTTTTGATATTGCTCCTCATCATCCTAGCAGCTCTAGCCTTTTTAGTCTTTCGATCGAATCATGCCACCCACAAAAAGGAAGAGGAAGAGGGTGAGAAAAAGAAGAAAGCATCGACATCTACCAAGGCGATCAAGATGATGTGTGCCCCCACTGATTACAAGAATGAGTGTGAGTCGAGCCTGGCCAAGAAAGTCGGCAAGGACTCAGCTTCCCATGATGCCAAGGATCTCCTCCAGGCCGCCATTGCTGTTGTGAGCGATGAGGTGAAGAATGGATTCCAAGGCACCTCCAAATTTAAGGGTGATGGTGACCCCAAGGTTAAGGGGGCAATTGAGGACTGCAAAGAGCTGTTTGGGTACGCAAAGGATGAGATCAACAGCACCCTTGACCACATCAAAGGCCACGGCGTCCATGATCTCTCTCACAAGTCCGACGACCTCCAGAATTGGCTGAGCGCCGTGATGTCATACCAGCAGACATGCATTGACGGCTTCCCGGAGGGGCGTGTAAAATCGAGCATGGAGAAAGAGATGGAGTCCGCCAATAAGATGACTAGTAATGCCCTAGCAATCATCAAGCAAGCGTCGAGCCTCTTCAACATAACCTCCAAGGTCTCGACAGCTAAGTCTCATCCTCGTCAAATTCTGGAGGAGGAGGATGAGGAGGAGGACGACGATGATGGGAGTCTCCCAAGTTGGATGTCAAGCCATCACCATGGGACCATCCTCAAGGAGCAGGCCAAGAATAAGTTAAAACCAAACGTTGTGGTGGCTAAAGATGGAAGCGGGAACCATAAAACCATTAATGATGCACTTGCGGCCATGCCTAAGAAACACACTGAAAGGTACATAGTGTGATTTTCCATCTACATATAATCACTTGCTAATTTTGTTTGTTTCTAGCTAGGATTTGGAGTCTGATCCTATGAAGAAGAGAAATACTACCCTCGGGCTATAAATCCATCAGCGGGACAATGACCCTCGTGGATTTTTGCTTGCATGGCATTGAATTCCAAAGAATTCACGGTAAAACACGTTCCATGAACAAAGAATAATTAAGAGAAATGGGAGGAGAACAATACAAGAAGAAAATGTAGATATGACCCTAGCTGTCCTTTTCGATTTGCTAGGATCATAGCTGGCATTCGTTTTCCATCGTATACGCGAATTTTTATGGAAATTTGTGGATCTTTACTTATGTTTCTTCAAATTTAGCCATTTCAATAGGAATATTTTTCCTAGAATTCTTAGGAATTCGATTCCAATGGGCCCTTAAAGTCCTACCTAATGCAAAAAAAGTCACTCATTTGTGATGTTTCTGCCTAATTTCATTGCAATATTATCAAGCCCACCACTAGATTGATCATAGATAAAGCATATGAAATTCCCTCTAGTAATGGATGTGTGCTAAGGCTTCACGCCACCGCAAAATCATGTTGAATCAGTTCTCCTTTGTGTGGCAATGACTTTCGCCGACTGTAGGATTACCAATGAAAAGCCTTACCTCTGTTTTTTGGAATGAAGGTACAATATATACGTCAAGGGAGGGATATATGAGGAGACGGTTGTGGTCACCAAGGACATGGTGAATGTTACCATGTACGGCGATGGGTCGCAGAAGACAATAATCACCGGGAGCAAGAACTTCGTCGATGGGGTCAGAACCTTCAAGACTGCAACTTTCGGTAAGCGATAAATATCAAAGCGATTCATTTGAGCGAGAGTGTGTGTGTGTGTGTTTTTTTTTTTTCCCCCGCTAAGTAATAGATCTCAATGTTCCTATTTTATTTGTTAATTTATTTTTCTCTGTGCAGCGGCTATTGGCGAAGGATTCATCGCCCAAGCCATTGGATTCAGGAACACAGCCGGGGCAGCAAAGCACCAGGCTGTAGCTCTCAGGGTTCAATCAGACCGCTCTGTCTTTGTCAACTGTAGGATGGAAGGTTATCAGGACACATTATATGTGCAGACCCATCGACAGTTCTATCGGGGCTGTGTCATTGCTGGCACCATTGACTTCATCTTTGGTGATGCAGCTGCAATCTTCCAGTCCTGCTTGATCCTCCTAAGGAACCCTTTAGACAAGCAACAGAATACTGTCACCGCGCAAGGGAGGGTAGACAGGCATGAGACCACAGGCATTGTCTTGCATAACAGCCGCATCGAACCCGACAAGCTCGTTCCCCCGGCGAAACAGGTCAAGAGCTACCTAGGTAGACCATGGAAGCAATACTCAAGGACTATCATCATGGAGTCGACGATCGGGGACTTGATCCATCCAGATGGCTGGTTGCCTTGGGATGGCGACTTCGCACTCAAGACCTTGGTCTATGGTGAGTTCAGTAATGAAGGCCCAGGTGCGAGTGTTAACGCTAGAGTCAAGTGGCCTGGTCACAAGGTTATTAGCAAGAGTGAAGCCATGAAATACACTGTGGAAAGTTTCATACAGGGTGGAGATTGGGTGAAGGCCAGCGGTGCTCCAGTTCGATTAGCTTTGTTTCATTGAAGAACAAAGGATTTGGGATTGAACAGCATGGGAGAAGAGAGATGCCTTCCCCTCTCTCTCTCTCTCCCTCTTTATGTCTTGATTCATTGACAGTTTCTTTATTGAACTCGAGAATATTTGAGCAAATGGCATGCTCATCAGCTCATGTGCTCTTATAAATTCTCTAAAAAAAACAAAAAACAAAAAACAAAAAAGATTTATTTGTATTAATGGTTTACATTTAGTTCCATCATCTGGAGAAGTAAATTTTGCCCTGAACTAGTTTTGGCCCCATATTCACCTTCGAGTCTTCAGGTCTCTCACTTTTTTTCCTTTTTTTTTTTTTTTTTACTTTTTTCGCAATGACTCATGAAATAGATCCTCCATCTTGTAATTAAAGTTGCTCACTTTAGTGAATACTGATTGTTATGCTCAATACAATGTCCATCATTGGTGTTGCAGGCTCAAGTGTACTAGTAGAATATCAGATTTGCCATGATCTTTATGTTATAGGTATCATTATTGGATCTTATAGTGATGTATATATCACAGAAAACCAAATCAGAGAAGTGTTAAAGCATATACTAGCATCATATATGTGCCTTGAACTTGACCGTTTAAGATCTTCAAGATAAAAGGATGATGTCTTTCCTATTTGCTGAGTTGAAAGCACTGGAGAAGATTGTTGCACCATATTTATAATAAGCCTTAAGGTTCCTTAATCCATCAAGGTTACAAAAGCTATGGAGGACACTTTATTTGTCATGTGTTTTAGTTGCTGTCAAGGCACTTTGCTAATATTTTTTTGCCTTTTTTCATTTGTCATTAGATCGGTGAAATCACGTTTAAGAGATACTAATTTGTGGGAGGTTAGAATATGATCAATAATGCATAAGATTGTGTTTATTAGTTAGTGCTATTTAGAGAATGAATTGTGGGGCTTGCTTTGGCTTAATTGACGGCCCTTACAAGATCTATCCGACTATGCCTGTTGGGGCTTAATTTACTCCTCAAAGGTCCTCAAGAAGGCATTCCAAGGACAGCTTGGGTTGCTTAGTGCAAAGGTGATCTACGAGAAGGGATTTCAGTTTGGCCCTTCTGCCTTAGCCTTTGCTTAATTTGAATGCCATGTATGGAGTGGTAAGCGGCTCAAGTTGGTTTGGTAGTTCAATTTGAAGTGTTAATTACATCTTATTGGCTTTGTTTTAATACACACTCATTCATAAATGCAAAATATGTTTTCTTTTTTGGAAGCATGAATTCAAAATGTTAGTTATAAAAAAAAAACTAATTAATTATTATTATTATTATTATGCTGAACTAGGCAGCTTAGGAATACAATCTTCACCAATTCTCTCTAGCTTCTATTCACTGAGGTCTGGATTCTGTGTTCTATTTTTTGGCACCCTAGTTTGGGGACTGGGGACCCATCGAACCCACGCCAATATAAGAGCCTACAGGTGAGGGAAGGAGACCTCGGGTGAAGTAAGGGGCCCTTGGAGAGGGAAGAAGCCCTCAGGTGAAGAAAGGTGACATGCACGGGGTTTGAACCCTAGGTAGCCAAGTGAGAACGTCACACCTTACCATTGAGGCAAGGCGAAGTTCTCATGGATTCTGTTTTTTCAACATATGGGGAGGCAGCCACATGGCTTTTGTCTTGGATTTAGTGGCTAATTTAATGAGGTTTATTTATTTATTTTTCATCTCTTGTTTGGATCGTTAGGGTTAATGTTAGTTTAAATTTGTTGAACTTTTGTACCAAGGTTGTTAGAAAGACATGTCCTATGAATGTTTGTACTAAGGGCTGCATTTTTTTTTTTTTTGGGTACCCCAGCGAAGGAGGCTGGGAAGCAGACTTTCCTAGGAATTAATGTACCGTGTTCATGTTTGGGTTATTTGGTGTTTGACAACTTCGTTCAAAGGCTTCATAGTTCAAGATATTCATTGAGGGCCCATTTATTTGCACGGAATTGAATTCCTAGGAATTCATGTTAAAACAGGCTGGAAGCAAGAAATATCAAAGAGGGGAGGGGAAGAACCTAGATAGTAAGTGGAGATTTAAATGAGACCAGACTTTTCTAGGATTTAATATACCGGGTTGGTTGATGTCTGGGTAATCATTTTCCATCAAAGACGAGACTATTGGTGGCCATTTCTGGAAATGTACAAACTTGAACTGATTATTGCTGTGATTCATCAAATAGGAGGCCTTTCAGTTGTTGCAAACCGCATTTCTATTCACACATGATCAAGCCTGGAAATCCATGTCTGGTGTAAGAAATAAACAAATTTTCAATAGCTAAAACATTATTCAATATACACAGGCAAATGCTTACATAATATGAGAATGTGGATGAACACTTTCTGTCGATCCATGCCATAATACAGAGTCAGAATTCTTCAGCATTCAAATGTACTTGAGCCTGACCCTGAAAGGCTTAGCTTAAATCGAAATCTGCAAGCATTTTTATGTGCACTCTTTCCTTACATCAAAAGAATAATTTAAGATATTATTACCAATAGAACCAAAACTCCATCTATAAAGGAATGAGAATCTAGAAGAAAACACGCTTTCCAGTAGCGTGAACGTTCCAGAAGATTGTAGTAATGAAGTAGAGACCTGCTGTGACAGTTAGGAAGGCTTGGAAAGAGCCCAACCACTGCACAAAATAACCAGTTCCAATTGTGCTGATTATGGCTGCTATTGACCCAACTGAATTTGCAAACCCTGATTAATTCAATGGAAAAAAACTTGTTATAATGCAAAAGCCTTTTATTATAATGCAGATCCTATATTTACCATTTTTATTATCTCTCTCTGGCCTGTCTGGTCTGCATCATTTGCTCACCCAATTCATGTTTTCCCAAAACACCCGAAGGACTTTTTTTTTTTTTTCGCTATTGGAGGGTTCCCAACCCTTTGGGCTGGACTAATCCCTCCCCAAAGGACATTTTAGTTGCACATTTGGTATCTAGATGTCTAAATGATGCAAACCAGAAAAGCTTAATTCTTTATGGTTATCATTGAAAAATGCATGGATACGGAAAATGCTTATTTTGGGCCTAATGGTCAGAGGTCGTTGCCTTGTGATATTACTTTCCAAGGTTAGAAAATGATTGATGTAAAATGGTCTGTATCCATGTACAAATGATCTCCTTTTTTGTTTTATTTTAGCAAGAGGATTAGGAAAGACAATACTACATACCATGGAGAAATCCTGCATACTGAGGAGCTATGTCCTGCCAAACAACAACAACAACATAATTTAAGATTGGATCACCTCTGAAATTTTGATCATACCAACCGGATTCTGTATCAATGACTAACAGTACATACTTCCATGTTAAGAAGAAATCCTGCTTGGCTGAAAGAGCTTAGGCTCAAGGCTGTGGTCATAAATATGGCTGCTACTTCTGGTGTTTTGGCAAAATTCAAGCAGAGCAATGACACGCCTGGACCAATAAACCCGATTGACTGCAACAGATGCACAAATCAAATTACATTCTAATTTCTTCAATATTTATGTATGATCATATGACATCAGCTAAAATATAGTTTTTTGACATAGTCTCAAGGTATTGCTCACCAGATGGATGGTCTGGATGGCCTGATCAATGAAGTCAAGTGGTCTATTAATTTGTTCAAGTGTCATGGACCCAATCATCATATTGAACCAAAATGCATTCATGATCATAGAATTAATAAGAGAATATGTCTGATTATCAGTGTACTTTTCATCCAAGGCCTATGAGCGTTATTAGATGACAATTCATCTATAATTAATTACATCTTACCTGCATAATCTTTCTAACTGAAGTTATAGAATAACCCATTTTGATAAAAGAATCTGATGCCAACCCTGCAACATATCCTGCAATTGCCATCATTCCCCAAGGGATGGCACTGAACCATGCAGCTTGCTTCAAATTCACATCAAACACCTGCCACCAAAAAGCTTTTAATTACTACAACCCTTTTTTCTTTGGGTCATTAAATAAACCAATAGACCTAATTAACTCCCTAGACATAATATCAATGGTCTTGTTTACACAACACTATTTGTATCATATTTAGTTTGTCAATCATATGTTTCTAGATCTTTGGTTGGCATCATAGTGCTTCGAAATCCAACAGCGAAAATGCCAGCTAAGGTTATGGAATACTCACAGTTTTAAAATACACAGGCATCCAGGATAGAAGAACGAAATACCCCTGCAGTGATAGTTGCTATCAGAATCATGTACAAAGACATTAACACTAATAATTCTCTTAACATAACATGGTGGCATCCCAAAATAGAAAATTATGAAAATAATGACAGTAAAAATGGTGAAATTTTCCATAGTCCAAGGGAGAAATTTGATGAAGTATCCCACAATATATAAACATTTGGCCGGAAAATGAGTATCACAATAATTCAAAATGCTGTTGAATTGAAAGCAATTTGGTTGTCATAATAGATATTCTGGTCATTTCAAAAGGTACGTGGGTTTTCATTAAGCTCATGATGAGAGTTTAATTATATACAATAATGTATTCCTGTATATGACTAAAGGATCAGGCAAGAATCAAACAGTATTGATCAGCTTTGTGGGCTTTGCCACCTAATCACTATGATGAGGTTGCAATCTTGCAATTATAATATGTATAATAGTGTATTCCTGTATATACTAATTGATCACACAAGGATCAAACCAGACAACTTGGTGGGCTATCCACTCACCAGTCTAGCATAAGCTAATTATACAGAATTAGTTTACTTAAATTTTCAAAACAAGTGAAACATGCAATTGATTTCATACAAGTTTCTTTCATTTAGGCTCTCATATTGAAACTAACCACTTAGTATGATTTTCCACAAAGGCCTGAGCTTAGCATGGGCATAGTTTAGTTATTAAGGTCGATTGACCAATAACAGCAATGATGGGGGTGATGGTGAGATAACAACAGCCTCGGCGACGATGATGACGAAAGTAGATGATGTGTGGTTTGATAATCACTTACCCAGTTGTTGGTTACATTTGCAAAGATGATTGCCCAAGTAGGTAGCTTTGACAGGAGTTTGCCGAGGGGTGGAAGCTCACCATTGTTAGGAACTTTAAAGTTTTTTTTCCCTGCTTGAATCAATCGCAACTCTGCCTGACTGATCAAATGACAATCTTGGGGATCATTTGCAATTCTGATAGCCCAAAAGGACAGCCAGAGGAACCCAAGAGTTGAGAAGAGCACAAAAGGACCGAAAATTCCCAGCCTTGAGATTACAAGAGGAGTTGCAAGCAAGCTCATGACATTTCCAAGATGAAATCCAGCCATGGAAATTCCTACTGCGCTTGCACGTTCATGGCTCGGAAACCACCTATCCAAAATAATAAAATAAATTTTTTCACAAATAAATTTTTTTTTTTCGTATTCAAATTATAGATAGTATTAAAACAGTAAAACTAGTAAACAAAAGACTGTTAAACTTAAATTGAGTGGCACTATTGAATTTCAAGCCAACAGCATTCATTTGGTGATAATTTCAAAATAATTTCATGAAATATGTCTGTAAATATGTTTGGAAATTAATTTGGAGGTAACCACCCCACCCCCCCCATCCCCTCCCTTTTTTTTTTTTTTTTTGTGTGTGTGTGTGTTCCAAATTGATGGCAGAAAATTATAATTTTACAGGGGGAATGATATTAGGGTAAATTGGGGTTATTATTATAAATATTTTTTGATACAGTTTTTTTTAATTATTATTAGTAATTTTTTATAGGGTGGATTTTTTCTTCTCTTGACTTTATGACCGTTTGCATGGGCTACCATGACCCATACTGAAGACATTCTGGGCTTCTGGCCCTGTCCTGCAGAATGAGCAAGATTGAAATCTTTTGTGTCGCTTTAAATTTTGTTAAATGGTCTATGTATGATTGTGAAAATATGTTAAACAGCTTAGGGGCGCTCTCCCTGTCACTCGTTCCCTGGCCTCATTCTGTAGTAGACATTTGGCTGCTTAGATGGGATATGAGTAGAAATTGACTGCTAAAATTAGTCAATGGCAAAAAGTTATTGGACTGGTTTGGGTTTGGTTTGGGGCTATGGATACAGGAAAATTTGGGGAATTGGGCTATGGTTGTTCTAGGTTAAGGGCCAGGATCAATGTGGGATGATGTTGCTGAGGCTGTTTTTAGGGTAGCCCTTATTGAAAATTTGGTCTCAAAGTATGGTTTGGTAATCAGATTTGGGCTTCTTCAGTCATTGGGACCCAGCAATCCTAAAAATCTTATTTCAAGATTCAAGCAATATACAAGATTTGCTAAACCCTGATTAAAAAAAAATGTAGCTTTTTCTTCCACCACAAATTAGTTTTAAGGAATAAAAATTAGATTTGGTAATCAATCATTGGGACCCACCAGTCCATAAAATTTCATTTCAAAGTTCAATAAGTAAACACATAATAAAAAAAAAAAGGTCACATTTTTGGGTAAATTATGGTCCCAGACCCTAACAGGAGGAAACCTCCATTTTAATGCCAAGAGAAACTCACATTCAAGTGGTTGCTCTTTTGAATTTGAATCCAACAACTGCATTGCTAATTTGCTATTAGGCTCTATAATCCCAATCAAGGTTGTATAGAGCACATCATGATAACATGTTATGTTTGCCTATGGATGATGAAAACCAAGGAATGAGAGATGAAAAACATGGAACAAAATAGACTTAAGCATCCCCATGGAAACAATATATTCATTTTGAGTGTGTGACTCTGTGTGTGTGTGTGTGTGTTTTTGTTTGTCTAAGTTGGAGATAATGTAATGGGAAAGTAAAAGGTAAAGTAAAATGGGGAAAAGTGAGAAGGGGGGGTGAGGGGTTTGAATTCTAACCGGGACAAGAGAGTGTTCATGGAAGGCAGGGCGACACCTTCAGCGAGCCCAAATAGGGCCCGGGCAGCCAATAGCATGCCTGTGGAATGGTCTGCAGCCCATGGCGTCAACAATGTTGCTAGGGACCACACAGCGACTCCCCAGGCCATCACCCTCTTCCCTCCATATCTGTCTGCCAATACTCCCCCTAGGATCGACGAAAACGTGTATCCCCATAGAAATGATGACTGCATCCATCCGTCCATCCAATAAATAAGAAACCATAAAAAGGACTAAATCACAGGTCAGAAGTGGATTTCATGCTCAGCCAACATGAAGTGGAACAATAAATCAGGACTCAGGACTCTATGAGGCTGTATAACCCAGAGAGATCCTACGTTAAAGGAGTGGAATTCCACAGCAAGGCCTACCTATTGAAATCCAAAAAGGTTTGTAATAAGCTCCCTCTAGGAATATAGGGTATCTTCAAATTTTACGTTAATATGAGCTTATTCAACCGTTGGATCGATTGTTTGATGAAAAACGTATGATGTTTTCATCAAACATGCAATCCAACCGTGAAAAAAACTCGAATTGATGTAGAATTTAAGGATACCCCATGTACCTAAAGAGTGGTGAGCCCCACTATGGAGTTCCCTTCATTTAACTTAGGATTTCTCCAGGTTAAAGTATCAGGGATCCGGATTAATAAATCATGTGTTTTTTGCATTACCGATATGATGTGGGCCATAATTTTAATGGCAAATGAGGATCTAAGAGACGAGTAATTAATTACTAGAACATTGAATATGAACGTGAGGGTCCCACACAATATCTCATATAAGGTGAGGGATATCTCTCATAGGAGTATCTCCATATATATAAAAATCAGAAGTGCTCCTACGAGAGACACTCTCACCAACTTGGTGAGAGATGGGTGGGGGCCCTCATTTCCATATCCACTCTCACCAACTTAAATGCAAGGACCCCCAACTTAAATGTAAGGGCTCCCATCCATCTCTCACCAAGTTGGTGAGAGTGTCTCTCATAGAAACACTTCCCTATATATATTATAGGTGAATTCTACAAAACGCTTCAATTTAAAAATGCTCCGTTTCTGTTTCTGCTTCCTTTTTACTCTCATGGGGCCCAGCTTGTGCCAGTTGCATCTTTTCACTCACACTAATTTAATATGCAAAATCAAGTCTGGATGTCGCGGAGATGGGGTTGAACTAGTTTTTGAAATACGTCTATATGCTAAATCAAGTCTCGATGTCTCGAAATCAATTTTCGATGTCACAGTATAACATGTTTTATGGCATTACATGTATTTAATAATATTTTTGGAGATATAATGATATTTGAAGATGCTTTTAGTAAAAAAAAAATAGCCTGAAGTTGAATTTATTTTTACTAGTTATTCAAAACAGGGCCACACTTCTATCCATGTCTTCCATTCAAGTGTCACTCATGCATGGTTCCAGACTAGTACTCTAGTAGTGCTTCCTTCTGTTTTTTTTTTTCTGACAATACAGGGCCACACTTCTATCCACCGTCCACGTCTTCCATTCAAGTGTCAGTCATGCATGGGTCCAGACTAGTACTCTAGTAGTGCAACCTTTTTTTCTTCTGACCTACATCACCTACCAGTGTTACGTCTATCTTAATGGACAATTATGTGGAGTTGGTATGATGTAACACCAATCCCTTCATTTTTAAATAATGTGGCCCATCTTTGTCTCTCCCCTCTCTATAAATCATCTATACTCTATACTCCGAGGAAGAAAAAGTATAACCGTGCCCGAGCTAACCATCCGTTTTTGCCCAGCAGGGTGTTTCAGCCAATCTCATCTCTTAAATATATGCTCAATCTACCATGGTGTAAGATTGAAATTTGTACTTAAAGGAGGAAGTACTTTTTGGGCAGCTCATACTTTTAATAGGCAGGGCCTACCACGTGGAGTTTCATTCCGTTCACTCCTGGAAAGCACGTGGGAGACACTAGAATCTGTCTCATCGAGGAACGGTAGTCGCTAAACTTTTGCACCTGCATCATTTATGGCTCTATTATGTGCAGGATTTTGTTTGAGATTTTACAATTAGGTATCAGCCAATACATCATTTTACATTGATTACAAGTTCATTTTTTCTCTTTTCTATTAAATTAAAGATATCTTAAAAATAAAATAAAAACTCATAAATCTTCGTTTGTTAGTTATTTTAAAGTTTTTTTGGTTGTCAAAGATAATATATATATATATATATATATATATATAGATATAGATATATATAAAGATGGTGAGAATGAAGTTCTCTTGCATTTGAAGTTTCAAATGGAACATATAGGGCTTATTTGTTTGTATGGAATTGAATTTCTAGTAGTTCATGGTAAAATGGCTTCCAACAAAGGACTTTTCTCAGATTTGATTTACTAGAGTGATGTCTAAGCATTCAGTTTCCATCAAAGAGAATATTACTAGATAGAGCAATGATCTAACCAAGCATGTTCATAGGCAGAGTCGGGTCAGGTAGAGGACCAACCAAGCCCCGTCTGACTTTAGAAACACAAACATATATCCAGCCTAAGCTCAACACAAGTCTTAAGTGCCTAGCCTGAGCACAACCCGTTTGAAACATCACACGCCCAAGCCCAGCCCGCCGGAAACATGTCAGGTCTGAGTCCGCACATTTAATCAATCAGGCTAGGTCGGACCAGGCTTTCTATCACTTATTCTGGAAAATTAGTCACTAACTATATAACCACTATTTGTGAAGGCTGGGCTTTGAAATTTCCATCACATAATCCATTCTCAGCCCAAAATATTAAATGGTCCCAAATTTTAGATCCAAACCATATCCCAGTATAAACCCTGAGTACCCATACATGCAACCTGTATTAAAATAGGGCAAATTAAGGGTACAAACTATTGAATCAGACTGATTTTTTATATGAGAGTATCCGGAAAACACGTGTGTTTAATGGATCTGGTGACTCGGATGCTAAAAATTTATCCAGACACAAGAAAAAGTGCAACATATATTTAGATAAATTTAGGAAACACGACAACCAATGCTCCATAAATTTCCCTTTCAAATGAGATAAATATTCATGCCCTTCTCTGGGGCCAACAAGAGTAGGTAAGTGGTCTTTTTTTATCTCCCCACTTCTGGTACATAAAGTAGGTAAGTTGGAGATTGTATCAGGTTCGGCTTCAATTGCTCGTTGTTGGCAAAATCTCACAAAAGGCAATGGAATCGAGCAGAACTCCAAAGCATAGAGTTTATTTTTAAAGCTCTGAGCTAGAACAGCCTTGTTGATGCTCTAAACTCCTAGCTTGTCAAAGAGGTTTAATCAGTATGAATTCTTGAAATTGTCATTTTAAGAGTGAGGAGAGATTCTCGTGTGATTTATGGAGAAAGTGAGTCAGTATCTCTACAAGGGGCATGAGCAGGAACTCCTTTTTAAAAGTAGAGAACACAATAAAGTTTGTGCAGCCAACTAGAGATAGCAAATAGAAGAGGTTTTTGGAGGGTTAGTCATTTAAAATAATAGATCGAAAGGCCATAAAATGAATGGATTTTAAATTTTCTAATTTGATCACGTTTATTTAATGACGTTCGATTGGCTAGCTAACAATATCTAATGGACCGTATTCGTTATAGTTGGTTGATCCTCAAAGTCATTTGGTTTCTCATAAGTCAGGTGAGCCCAAAATACCTTGCCACAATTTTTTCTTTCAAATTTACAATACTCTGATTCTATAAATTGTGACCTGAGTTGATTTATGTGCATGATTGAGTTATGGCTGTTGGGCGAACCCCCTCTTATTTATAACTACTTTAAATATTTTTAAATAGTTTTAGAATCTAATGTCCCAAAGTTAGTATTTGCGGAAATTTTGTTCCTTATATTGTGCTATCTCAGTTCTTATTTTTCTTATAAAGGTTAGAATTCTCCTTTTAACCATTTACTTGATAAGGAAAAAAAAAAAAAGAAAAAGAAGAAGAATCCAGACTGCTGTGGAGCCCACCAATTGATAATCAAATGCATTGAAAGTAAATGTCATCGCCCCTCAAGTAACATAACCTTCAATTTACCTCGATAAGATTTCGTTGCACGTTAAGATTGAGCATCTGATTCTTCTAAATCACTCAATGTCTCCCACACACTGCACGTAAATGGGATGAGTGATAATACAAACCATTGACACGAGACATCTTCAAAATTTAAAAAATTTTAAATTTAATGAACATATCCAAAAGTGACCCTTCACTTGTATTCACTTTTAATGTGAATTCTCTAATAATGGAATGAGGTATTTGAATATTAATATCTTTCCTATTCATTGTCCTAAAAGTCAAAATAGAAACTGCAAAATAATACTAATTAGAGGAAGAATAAACAATAAATGCCCTGTTCGGTTCCTTCTGAAAACTGAGATTTTCTGGTGCACGCATATCATAATATATTATTATAGAAGAAGAAGAGGAGGAGGAGGGAGAAAGCTGACCTGAACGATACCGAGAAAGGAGCTGCTCCAACCGTATCGATCCGCGAGAGGAACGATCGCAACTGACATCACCACCCTATCCGCATTGCATAGACACATCGCAAAAGCCATCAACCACACCACCTTCAATCTCTCTGGAATCCTTGCAAAGACGCCATCTTTCTCTCCACCCCTTACCTTCACCATCTCAATCCCATCTGACCCACAACAACTTCTTATCACCACCCTCCTTTCCTTCTCCTTCTCCTTCTTCTTCGTTCCATCGAAACGCTTCACCACCACATCAACATTACCAATACGCCGTGCTCTTGGTGCATTCAAATGGCATGATCCAAGAAACCTCGGCCATTCCATGGCCTTCCAAGGGATTCCAACGCGTTTCCTGTCGTGGGCATCTCCAAAGCCGATCGAAGAAGATGCAGGGATTGTAGATTTGATTGGACTGTTGATTGCTTGCATCTCCCTCCTTTCAGGTGGATGGATGGGTGGGTAGGTAATGTTGGAAGTGGGAGTTTTTGAGAGGAAAAGAGGTGGCGGTGGTGGTGGTGTTGTGCTGTGCTGTTGTGTTGGGTTGGTAGATGTAGAAAGAGAGTCTATAGAAGAGACGACTTGTTGCGTGGGGATAGTTTCGTCAGAGGATCTTTTTTATTTCAGGTGGGAAATGGCCACGTATGCATTAGAAGAGTTGGTAACGGAGAAATAGTCGTGGCCGCAAGCCAACCAAACCAACTACCCCCAATGGGCCCCCCTTTGGATGACAATAACACCCTTTCTATCTCACTGGAATTACCAAGTCTCGGTCAGGAGATCCCCTGTTTGGTCCAATAAGGATAACTTGTTTGGACTAATCGGGGGTGACATATTGTTTTGTACTTAACCCCTTGTTTGGACTTAATCCCCTAATTGGTCTAAATAGACTATCCGAATTCCTCTGTCAGTGAGTGGATGTTCTTTTTTTATAGGAGGGTTTTCAATCCTTTGGACTGAACTAATCCCACTGGCCTGGGAAGCTGAGTAAACTCCCTTATAGCCCCAAGTGGTAGTGCAGTTTCGAACCTACAACCTCCGAATGCAAACTGTGGTTCTAAGCCATGGTTCGCACTTAGCACCAGTCGTTGACTCAGTTCTCCTTTATCTTATCCGTTGAGTACGAAATCTCATATGAAGGAACAGTGCATCAACTCAGTCGATGCTCCTTATGGGTTTCATATGGGCCAATATGCCATCGACCTTGCCCACCTGAATGAATTTCAAAATGAACACCTACCCATTAATGGGATCATATTTTAAAATTTTACTCCAACATAAATTGGTCACGATATAAAATTAATCATTTCATTGATAAGATATATTCATTAATCACGTAATCTATCATGTGTTACTCTTATGGTGGGACTAACTATTTATAAGTAAAATTTAAAAACATCACATAAATAGGTGGGCCCTAATGGATATGGGAAAGCATGTGGGGGATCCGGGCATCAAAAATAATAAAAATTTAAATGTAGGGGGATCCGAACTCATTCTATATATATATATATATATATATCATAAAATCTAAACGTCACTGACCAAAGATGACTTTGACTTTTATGACCATGGATGGGGAGAAAAAGGTCTTGTAAAAAAGGGTAAGAGCATATCCAACAGATGTTTTATTTGGCCATGCCATGCTCTGATTTGCATATGAGAGAGACTCCAATAGACACTTCTTTTGCCTACATGGATTTGAAGTATAAGATGGTATGTCAAATTTGGCATACCATAAAGCATACTTCAAAAGTTCTTTTTGAATAAAATAATGGTGAGGGCCTAATTGCATTTGAGCTTTTGGGTGTAAATATTTCTTTTGCATAAAATAATAATCATGGGCCTACTTGCATTTGCATTTGACATCTCTCTTGCAGTTGTCAAGTTACATATGCCAAAATATATATGCCACATCAGCTTTTAAAAATCATATCCAAATTTATTATCTCTTGGATGCTCTAGTTCAGAAAGCATTTTAATAAGGGAAGTCAGTCCAACACCTACCACGCACGTTGTGAAAGCTACGGAGAATGCTAGTCCAAGCGTGCAAACCGGAACCCGAATGAAACTCTTTCCAAGGCGGCTAGATGCAGGAATCGTGAATCGGCTGCAACGACTGACGAATAATTTTCATGGGTCTTGAGTATGCTTATGTATGAAGATGAATTTTTTGGCTGGTTCCTAAAATTTTCCACAGCTATTTGCATTTCATTTTTGACCCAAGAAAACTTTTGTGCCATATCATGTAAATTAGAAGAAATTGCAAAATTGCCCAAATAAGGGAGGAAAATTGGACTTGGACTCTTTGGAAAGTAGACAACATAACTCATCTCTACATGTAACCTTACTGTCAAAAGCCCTATTTTTAAGGGTTAATTCAGGGTTGCAAATCAACAGCCCTCCTCCCAATGGAGGGTCGGATGGGCCATACGTGATAATGATGTGATGACCAAAATCCTCTTATTAGGCCCACAAAAGAAAAAATATATTTTTGCCCAGCAGCCCCACAAAGTTTGAATGTCATATATAGATGCACCTATAAAACAAACATATGATTACTATCATAAAGCGGGGCAACGTGGCACCTCTTCTGCTAATCCCATGATCATGATGAGACCAACCAGTTCCTGGGTTATCCATTGATTTGCATGCATTCAGTGGGTGCCCACATCCATGTTCCCAACTTTCAAAGTTGCCACTGGTTGCAAACAGAATATCGCTTCAGGATGGAAAAATGGACAATCCTACAACTCACGTGATTCACGCGTTCTAGCTTCTACTCTATTGAGTATCATGAGTGGATGCATCATGCATTACAGCGAAGTCCTAGTCCTAAAAAAATGAAGAACAAATATTCACTAAGTTGATAATACAGAGAACGCACCTAAGTTTTGAGACACCTATAGATTCGGGCAGTCAAAACTTACCTCCACACCATGAACGGTGTTAAATGAATAGAGGCATGACCAAAAATGCCCATGTCATAATTATGTATAACAAAGTGATATGGATTACTTGACACCCTTTTATGATCAATCAAAGCCTTTCACACACATGCCAACTCTCAATGAATCGCCATAACCCAAAATTTGACATTCATTTGAATCATATAGATCCTCCGCAAAAAAAAATAAAAAAAAAAAATATATATATATATATATATATGTTGACCATATATTCAATTGTGCTAAAGCCTTCAACAATCTATCCAATTTAAGAAAAGATGGGATCCGGATCCCCTGTTCCAAACGGAAAAGATGTGTGTCATCTCTCTAAATGACAAAAAGAGAAAAAAAAATTTATCATTGACCCAATTACTAAAAAGATACAGATCATTGATACACATGGAAAGCATAAGATGCTTGAACCAAGAGAGAAAATTGCAAAAAAATAACAATAGATAAGCCTGAGAGAATTTTTCCGAATGCCGGCGAGAAGTAGACCATCATTCTAACGATGGATATTCCCTTAGACAGTTGATCTAAAGGCATAAAAGAATTGAATCATCGGTACAACAGTTGAAGAACCTCAGATAATCAATCTAATGGTGCTAAATAAGTTGATAATCAATCTAACGGTTTAAAATCTCCAGATCATCGATCCAATGGCACACCGATGTAACAGTAACACAGATTTAATGGGAGAAATTATTTGAATTATGAATCTAACAGTGGAAATGATCATTGATTCAACTTGTGAAAAAGATGAAAATTGTGAATAAAATGGTGTAAGATTAAGATCATCATGCCCGCAACAAATATAATGCAGAGGCAATGGATGGAAGAAAGATTTTCTCCTGCAGGCCCACTTCAGCAGGAGCGTGTATTTGGACCATCACCAAAGGCCGGACCCCCCTAAAATTCACCCGTCTGCCGTGACGATGGAACCAATCAACAGTGGCGGACACAGGATTTTCATTTAAAGGGGGCTGTCGAAGGTCAAGTTTTCATCACATCTATTGTGGAGTCCATCCACATCGTCCAATTGTGAATGTCTTTGTCCATCAATTCATCATGACCAGATATATGTTATTAGGTGTTGATGTGTTAAGTATTTGCATGAACAAGTTGCTTTGTATGATTAAGAGAGAAACGATAAATAACAACAAAACTATGAACATTCATTTAATTGATAATATAACTGTGGTGGCCAGGATCTTTCATTTCTGAGATTTCATTTTTCTTGCCATTGTACAACACCTTGAGCCACATCAAATCAATGATCTAGATCACCCAATGAGAGTACAGATCCTTTTATATTTCATTCTTTCTAAACCCATTTCCATTCAACATTACACTTGAGTCCTAAAATCTGAATTTCACACCCAAAGTTCCAAACATCATAAGCACAAACTGTGAGATATCAGGAGAGGCTGTGAGAGAGATCTAGAGTTAGAGTTAGAGAGAGAGAGAGAGAGAGAGAGAGAGAGAGAGAGATCTATTGGGTTTTTCAAATAGGGGCTGGGTGAAATGGGCCTTATAGCCCACATGGAATTTTTCAGATTGGGTGGGGGCTGAAGCCCCAGACCCTTACATGTAGGTCCGCCCACGCCAATCAACGAATGAACCACAAAGCGCAGAAGAAAATCAGCCGTGGATGTAATGCCTACTGACAATGATATAATGAAACAAAAGATATGAGTCCTTGATTGAATGGTGGAAAAATATCAGATCAAGACTCCCAATGCAGAAAAGATTTAGATTTTCAATAAGAGAAAACCTTTAGATAGTTGATCCAGTAGTTGGACAGAAGCAAATTGTCTATCTGATGGTGCAAATTAATCAGATTTGTCAATTTAAAAGTTAAAAAGGATGTGAATAATCGATCTAAATTGACTTAAAGCTAATGTATTGTTAGAAAGATGATCAGCTTCATTTTTGTCATCAAAGAAAGGATTTTTTTTTCCTGTAGATGATCTCCTTTTCAACCATTAGTTGGGATCTCAGACTTTTCACTGTTAAACCTATCATTTACATATTTGCTGTCATTGTGTCAATGGTCTAAGGCTTTTTCTCCTCTTACATTGATGGTCAACATCCTTTCTAATATTTGGGGAGAGGAAAAAGGATGAGGGAATAAACATAGAAAGGGAAAGAACATACTTTGTGCCAGCGGTAGGAAGAAGTGTGAACAATCTTTCTAACTATTTTGAAAATAAAAAACATAAGGCCCTTTTTCAAACACAGAAAACTCTCGGATACTTTAGAAATTTTCCCCTCATACTTTTGGGAGTTTTGTGAAGGAACTTTTGTGGCCTCCATCCGCAAGTCAGGTACTCAGTATACTCACCACTGCGTTCAGAGATATTATGCATATTCACCATCTAAAAAAGAACATTATTGGTCTAATAATCTATACATTTTGCCTGTGAATGCCACTCACTCCAGTATTTTTCATGTTCCCAAAAGGTCCATGACTTGATGAGCCCATTACAACAACATGTCCCGGGTGTTAAATGCTGATATTTAAAGAAAAAACCTTTTAGGTGTTTCTAAGTTTTTGATGCTTCTAAGACTATGCTCATTGATCAACATACATCAAGATTCATAGTTACAAACACCCAAAAAAAAAAAAAGATTCATAACTACACAAGCTTTATTCGAATCCTTCACCTTGGACAATTTTCAGATCTAAGCTGAGGTGAATGACAATGTAAAACTTTGGCTAAGATTACAGAAGCTTCAATGAATCCGAAGCTTAAACTAAAGCACCGAAGCATATCAGGATGAGCTTAGAGTTTTAAGGCTCAATGGAAAAGGTGGCAATGACTGTAAGCATGTATCTCACCAAGACATTTCTCTGCCATTAAAATCTTCTTCTATACATTTCTGTGACTAATGCATGCATCTGTCCAGCCAGGTAACACGGGCTCAAACTGATTTTATTTTTCTTATCCTATGGCTTCAAACTGATTTTGTAGGGGAGCTTTCCTATGGACGAGTTCCCCCAACTGAGGATCGCCCATGTTGGAGTTCTATGTTGCAATATTATATGGATTTTCAGTATTCTATCATGTTAGAATCAGAGAAAGTAAGGCAGCAAAACAGTCAGATAGTTACGAACCAGTTTTGTCAAAATTAACCCGCTCTCCAGTGGAAAAGATAACCCAGAAGAGTGCACTAGCAAGATACAGGAGTGCTGTAAGCATCAGAAAGCCACGAAAAGTACCCATCCGTTCGACAAAAAATCCTGCCCCAATAGTTCCCATTATAGCAGCGATTGTTCCAGCAGTATTTGACATCCCTGTCACCAACAAAAAATTTTGCAATACTCAAACCACTATGTTCTTAAAATTATGAAGTAATCACTCGGTCCAAGTATACATTATAGACAAGAAACAGTCATACCATGTATAACACCAGCATACTGTGGAGCTATCTCCTGATCTCAGAAAGCCAATGGCAGGGTAAGTTAGGAAATAAGTAAAGCTATTATATCAAACAGTTGCTTCAAATGTGAAGTTGACGACACACCTGAAGATTTACAAGAAAACCAGCATGGCTGAAAGAGCTCAAGCCGACGGCTGCAGTAAGCCAAGCAGACGCCACAGAGGGATTTGTCGCAGAATTTAAACCAAGGAGAGCGATTGCTGGACCAACAAATCCAATTGACTGCAGGGATGCAAATTTGGAGGGTCAATGTACATCCTATCAAAACAATAAATAAGCATATGAATAAAGTCAAAATGATTAGCATAAATAAGCAAATGCGACGAAACAGAAACACATGCGCAGACAAGTTATCCAGAATGGCTTGACCTGGCTTCTGGAGCTTACCTTGCAATCAAATCTCAATCCGTCACATTTCCTCTATCCCACCCCACCCATCATTCCCCACACCAGAAAAAAGGGCATAACAAAACAATACTTGGGCAGTGGCTTCATCTAAGTGCTGGCTTTGGCATCTTTTAATTCTTGATCAGAAGGTACCCATTTTTCAAACACCAAGGTTTTAGCCTTAGGTAGATCTTTTAATCACTGCCTTTCCAAAAAAAAAAAAGGGACTGGGAACAGTCTGGCCGTTCCTTGAAAATGGATACAGGGACAATCTAGCCAATCTTTTACGTCCTCATCTGAGGGCCGCCTGGATAAATGCATGCCATGTAAGTAGTCAGGAGATTGAATCTCCATGGCTCTACTAACTTCTTTGCTACTCAAGAGAGAATGTTCTCAAGGACATTGAATCTCCATGGCACTACTAAGGAGTCAGGAGATTGAATCTCCATGGCACTACTACCTACCTTGCTGACAATTTCAAAGGTTGCAAAGCAGTTTATTATTTATCACCAAAATCTCAATCCGTTATGAATCTCCCATGATTGGTGACACAAAATGCTAGGATTGGCATTCCATTTTTGTATTGAATAGTTACACCAAATCCCAACGTTGGTTTACTGTACGAGCTTTAATAGAGGACACTCACCTCCATCTTACTCTCTTTTTTTTTAATGGCGTTTTCATGGTACTTTGAAGCATCAGAGGCTGGTTTCAGATCACGTCATCTCCAGCCACTGAACTATAACATTTTAGTTGATAACGATCATGTTGCCGTTGGAGTACTTAAGCAGGATCTAAGCACAGCCTTTGGCATCAAATATCTTGGACACTAAAATATTTCTTCAGAATGATGCTATTACCAATTGCCACCAATACTGGTAGGTCGAGTACAACTTCTATGCCTCCATACTAAAGTACAGTCAGTTTGATTTGGCAATTTTTTATGGCCCACTTCATGCCTCATGCCACCATGACAAAGGGAATCGTGGTGGGACAATCAATTGGGACAACAGCACAAGACATGAAAGGCAGCATGCAATACACACAATGTTTGCTCAGAGAAAGGGACTACTGAAAGAGATGTGCTCTCTATAGTAGTCGAGCGTATAGATTAAGCCACCAACACTGTCAAGAAGGGATCATTGTTAATCCATTAGTACGGACCATTAATCAAGAAAGAGAACTATACTCTCACAAAATGAAATATGCTTACTAAACAAAACAAGCAATTTGGAAGCCACACCATTGACACTTATCCTGTGAAAAAAAAATATGACACTGCTACCAAGAGAGATCTTTTTTATAACCCAGGTCCTACTCCTACCAAAAGATAGTCCAAAAGTTCACCTTACAATCACATGAGTTAATCGTATGGTGCTATTGGCATTGTTACACATTTTAACCAATCTCACAGGAGTTCTCACCTTAACAATGCTACTGTGCTACATTATGAGTCACATGGTCAAGGCTTCAGTCACTTGCATCTGTGTGTTCTCTAAAGAGGTAATCTTATGCATTGTTATCAAAACTCAATATCTTATGAATTTATTTGCGAATCTTACTACTTACAGATAAATCCAATGATTACTTAGGCAAGGGTCATGATTCTTGTTTGAACTCAAAACCAAAAGAATTGACTCTTTTTGGAGCGAGTCTGTGGAGAGACTGGCAGCTGAGGCAAGACCAAAACCAGTACTGGCTTGTATGCTTGTTTAAATATTTTAGGGACTTTCAAGCCCAAATAAAATCTTCTTGCACCTATGTTAAGTAACCAATAGAAAGGCTATTTTGTCCTCACTCCCGAAGAAAGCCAGAATTTTAAAGGAACAAATTTGAAGTTAAAGCCAATGGAGGGCCATGTATTATGAGATTCTGTGATATTATGCAAAACTATGATTTGATAGGATAAAAGAAGAAACATTGATCATAATACTTTGCAGATTTTCTTCATAATTTTAGTTTTCAAGGAAAATTTCGACTGCAGTCTTTGGTTTTGATAGAACAGCCACTAAATCATTTTTTTCCTATTCACACACACACACTAAATCTCTTTTTTGCCATTTGAATAGTACAAAACTCAGTTACATAACCAAAACTAGAAATAATGGATGTTCTAAAAACAGATCAAGGGTGCATATTGTATGTGAATATAAATCTACAAGCCTTGTGATTTTTTGAATTACTATTCACAATTTGTTTTATGATCTCTCCTCTCATTGAACTAACCATGCTAGTAGGGTGAGGAGAAGGGTAGGACCAGTGGCGGACCCAAGATTTTCATTTGAGGGGTGCGGGCCCAAAGAGACAATTGGTCTTTTGGAACAAACCCTAGATTTTCTTGTGTGTTTTCTGGACAGGTGCGGGATATTTATGTAGACCAACAAAGCAGAGTTAGAATTTTCATATAATTTTAGCAGTGGACCGAGGTCCAACGGATGCGTCCGCCCCCACATGGATGTATATGGGTCCGCCCCTGGGTAGGACTGAAGTTTGCTGGGGCAAGGAGTAACACTTGATCTCTGTTCTCTCTCTTTTTTATAACACTAGAACCTACCTGCATGACTTTGCGAGTGAAAGTAACACTTGATCCCCTCTGAATCAACATGTCTGACCAAGCACCAGCAGCATAACCTAAAATTGCCATCATAGCCCAAGGGACTGCACTGAACCATGCTGCTTGTCTGAGGTCCACACGAAAAATCTGTTCCACAATTTAAAAAAAAAAAAAAAAATCTTTTATGTAAGAACCAAGATGAAACTGTACTTAAGCGGGTCTTCCACTCATCCAAATTCTTCGAATACATTTGAATTTTACCGTGTTAAAGTAAATGGGCATCCATGAAAGAATGACAAAATATCCCTACAGATGAAAGGCAAAAAAATGCAGGTGAGTAACCAATTAGGATTCAAGCAAAAAAAATTAAAAATATATAAAAGAAAGATTAAAAAAGGGAGAGAACCTTAAAAAAGAAATGAAACATTTTATTAGCTGCAATTATAAAAACTAGTAAGCAGATAAACACAAACATTACCCAAGAATGCATGGCATTTGCAGAAATAATAGCCCATGTGGGTAACTTTGAAAGTAAGAGCTTGAAAGGAGGAATAGCTCCGGCTCTTTCTAATTGCTTCACTGTGGGTGGCATCACTTGTTTCGAGCTCTTACCAAGAATATATTCTAACTCATATTTTGATATTTGAGGATGGCGACTGGGCGTACTTGATGTTGCAGAAAGCCACACCAAAACCCAAAGAAAACCAGATAACCCAAATATTACAAATGGTCCAAACAATCCAGTCTTGGACATGATAATAGGAGATAATACAAGTCCAATTGCGCTCCCAAGATTAAATCCAGCCATTGCAATTCCAACAGCTCTGGACCGTTCTGTTTTAGGAAACCATCTATAAGAGAAAAGTCAGTTCAAACAATTTCATTCTCTTAGATCAACAACTTCTTCCCAAAGATTTTCACTAAGCCCCAAATAATATCACAATCAATTTAATATGCTGAAGACCCCCGAATAGAAAGTTTAAAATGCTATAATACCTTGAAATCATGTTATTCATGCTGGGAAGTGCTACGCCTTCTGCAATTCCAAGCAGAACTCTCATTGCAAGCAGAGCCCATATAGAAGTTTGAGCAGCCCAAGGTGTAAGAAAAGTGGCTATTGACCACAGAGCCACACCCCATGACATGACTACCTTACCTCCATAATAATCCACGAGTGCCCCTCCAACTATGGGAGACATTAAATATCCCCAGAGGAAAGACGACTGCGATTAGTAACTACTAAAGAATCAGAGAATGATAAACAGAACTAAGGGAAAATAAAGAAGAAGAATGACCTATCAGATAATTGCAACCGATTGCACCCATTTCAATTTTTTTCTTTTCACTTCATTTTCATGGGAAAATCTTAACATGAGGAATGCGCGAAATTCCATAGGTGCTTGGAAATCTTCCCAACCCATCGTTTTTTGTCTTCTCAACCAAAGTTTTTGGGGGCAATTGCATCATTTTCATGGGAAAATCTTAACATGAGGAATGCACGAAATTCCATAGGTGCTTGGAAACCTTTCCAACCCATCATTTTTTGTCTTCTCAACCAAAGTTTTTGGGCAATTGCATCATTTTCATGGGAAAATCTTAACATGAGGAATGCGCACAATTCCATAGGTGCCTGGAAACCTTCCCAACCCATCATTTTTTCTCTTCTCAACTAAAGTTTTTGAGCAATTGCAACCTTTACAAAGCAAAACAGAACATGAAACAATTAAGGAAAGTCTATTCCATAGAGATTGTTTCATTCATGCAGATAGCCTCCAGAACTACTTGGACTTCTGGGACCTTTTCATTCATCAGTCTTAAAACACCAAAACTATTTCCATAAGTAACAACGAAACAGAAATGCGAAGAAGAAGAAGAGGAATTACCTGAACGACACCTGAAAAGGATCTACTCCACCCGTGTGCGGCCGAAAGGGGGACAATCGCCACGGACATGACGACACGGTCGGCATTGCAGAGAGACAGGGCAAGGGCGAGCATGGAAACGACCTTCACCCGCTCCGAAGTGATGAACTCGAAGAAGCTCGGCTGAGGGGCGTCTTTGCTGTGATCGATCGGGAACGATTGGGCGCCTTTACCAGAAACCCTAGGAGGAGATGAGAGAATGAGGTGAAATCCGTCTCTTCGAAGAGGATGGAGAGATCTCGAGGTTCGAAGGTTGGAGAAATGAGAGGAAGGAGGAGGAGAGAGTAGAAATCGATGATGTTGTTGATGATGATGGGTTCTTGTGGGTTTAAGGGGAAGAGGAGGAGGGAGTGTGAGAGAAAGAATCATGTTGTTTTGTTGGATGGTTGGTTGGTGAGGGAGGGGAAGGGAGGGGAGGAAGAAGACTATCTTTCACTGCGACGCATCGAAGACGATGAGTCCGCGCTAAAAATTCGCGTCGCGGCAGTCGTGTGCGAGGATGACGAAGCCGAGCTAAGAGCTGTCTCGCCAGACAGGGGTACATATGATGATTGATGAGAGCGAGTGTAGTAAATTGGACTTGGGTTTGGGCCGCTCGGTTTGGGCTTGAACTTGGCCAATTGTCTTTGTTAAAAAAATTTAAAAGAATTTGTCATGTTGGGATTGTTTCCTTTTTTTGGGAAATTTTCAAATAAGTACTTATATTTTTATCTCATTTCAAAAAAAGGATATAAGTTTTAAAACTTTTTAAATTAGTCCCTAAGTTTTTCATAAAGTTTTTAATTAAGGACATTAATCCAATTAAAGATATTTTCTGGCAACTTTTTTCTTCAATTTTTTTAAACTGCCCATATTATCCTTCAATGAAATAAAACCCTCATTCACTTCCTCTATATTTTCTTCCTTTTTTTCACTGACAGTCTTATAGTGATCGAGGAAAACTAGGTACTTCTGCTAAATGGAGAGGCCGCCAAAACCATGTCATGGCTTTAAATGAAGGTACTCTGTGTATTTTTAAAAAAAATTGAGAGAAAATGCCATAAAAAAATACATTTAAATGACCAGATGTCTTTAATTGAAGTTTTTTTTGAAGAACTTATGGACTAATTTGAAAAGTTTTGAAACTTGTGTTCTTTTTTGAAATAAGGCAAGAACCTGAGGCCTTATTTGAAAATTTCCCTTTTTTTTATGTGGTATTGACACATGAGGATTTTACGGGAAAAGTTCCGAAATTTGGTTATTCCTAGCAAAGATTTTTCGAATATTGCGTAGCACAAACGGGGTCCATAGGGACCTCTTGCTTTTTTATTTTTTAATGCTGAGGGGACGATGCTAGCGTCACTTGTGTCTGATAAGAGCAACGCTAGCATCGCTCTCCGCGATTTTCACAAAACACTCTTCTTCCTCTTATTTTCTCCACTTCTCACACCTATTTTTCTGTCTCCCACACTCCATTTTCTCCCAATCATCTTAGAAAAACAATATCACAGCCTTTATAAAAATATTACTATTAACCGACATACTATTTCTTTCTTTCTTTTTTCATATTCTCAAGATTTATCTTGAAAAATGAAAGAGATGGGTCCCAATAATAGTCATACCGTACATTAACCCGTATTTGCAGGTTTGGATGCAGCTTTTCCGCCCTTATGAATGGTCGAAAACTTGTAGTATTCACAGCTTTTCCACTAATATGATGCAGGAAACTTGTATTCGCATCTTTTCAACCGATATGAACGGCGGAAAACTTATATTTGCAGCTTTTACACATACATGAGGAGCGACGCTAGCGAGCTCCCAAATTTTTCTAGGAGACGCTATCGTCGCTAAAAAAAAAAGTATAAAAAAATAATAAAATGGTGAAAAGACCGAATTTATGCTGCACCATCTTCGGAGACCTTCGCGGGGAATGACCAAATTCCAAGATTTTTTCTATAAAAAACCCTCTTGACATCTTGTCCCTTGATATTTAATTTAATTTTTTTTTGAAGAAAAGTCCCATAATTTTAGCCACTTAAAAGGTCTCAAATGAGTATAAAATTTCTAAAATTGCAGCCCTTGGGTTTTTTTGTGAAACTTTTTTATGCTAAAGTATAAGAAAGCATTTAGGAATTCTATTCTATTGGATAATTTTAAAATCTTTCACGTAGAAATTCAATGAATTCTAATAAATAAATAGGCCCTTCTAAGTAGGTAGGGTTAACCCCAAGGGGTACTTCAGTTGGCCTACGACCAAGGTTTGCACTAGGAAGTTGTAGGTTCGGAACTGTCCTACCACACTGGGGCTATACGGGTGTTTACTCGGCTTCCTTTTGGGCCGAGGGATTAATCGAGCCCAAAGGGTTGGGAACCCTCAAATAGGGGAAAAGAAAAGAAAAAAAAAAAGAGGGTAGGTAGGGTTAGATTGGGATATGTGCAAGGACGAGTATAATATTTGAGTGGTTGATCGCATCCTAGCAGTGAAGGGTAAATTTTAACATGCATGAAAAATAATTTTTTTGTACATGGACTGCATAGTGCTTCGCAATATAATAATACACTAACATAAAAACTTGTGTGAAGCATGAGCTTGACCCACATGGTTTGGGTCCTTGCTCCATCTAAATACCTTTTTGACATTTTTCTTAGTGGACGAGGGACAGGGCCGACTCAATCCTTAACCAACAAGGCAATTGCCTAAGGCCTCAAAAATCCGAGGCCCCAAAAATTTTAGCCTTAAAATCAGTTTCCAAAAAATTAAATTTTCAAGGCCTCGATTCGTGTAAAAATATCGACAAAAGTACTTTTTTTTTCTTCAAAAAACGGCATACTCATTCTAAGTTGCCACCTGTTCATGTATTATTAAAGGCACAAAGAGAGTCATTGGTTACAATATAGGCATACCCATCCCAAGTTGCTATCTTTTCATATATCATTAAAGGTGAGAGAATTGTTGGACGTTGGTTACGAGAATAAGTTAATTAGGCGTGGGATTTGAGGGCAGCACAAAAGGCAAGAAAATAGATTTTATATAAAATATTTATAATAATATTACAAAATAGAAAAAAGCCTCATTTAGGATTTTCACCTTAGGCCTTATATTGGCTCGGGCCGGCTTGACGAGGGGTGGCTATGGCCTCTCCTGAAGCTTGAAAAAACCCTTTGAGGTTATTGAAAAATTTTAGTCTTTTCACATTATCAGCCAGCCACTCTCCCCCCACCCACGCCACTTAACATGCATAATTTTTTTCCACATCAAGAAGAGAATGATGTTTTCTTTGATTTGTTTGAAGAAAAAAGAGCCAGATGCATCCCATTTTCCCACCTTTGATAAAACTATCACTTTAGGGCAAAATTAGAAGTTCAAGGTGGGAGGATCAGACTCCACTTACGTCTTTCATGATTAGAAAAAAAAAACATAAAAATCTATATATATATATAGGGACCGTCTCTCCTCAACTGCAGTTGAGGAGAGCCTCAGCTGGACATGAGTGTTTTAAACGTGTGGCTTAAAAGTTAAAACATAACTTTCGAACGATATATGCTCTCCTCAGCTTCCGCCACTTTTTTCATTTCCCCTTTTCATTTCGTTTTCCCCCCAAACGCTCCTCTTCCCCTACGTGGTCCATCTGCATCAGGCTCTATCCCCCAATCTCTCTCCGGTCTGGCCTTCGATTGCTCCGACCTTCTCTCCCACTTGTGATCTGCTGCGCTACGACCCGTTCTCCCCCAATCTCCCGCCTGCGATCTGCTGCTCCTGCGACCTATTTTCCCCAATCGCTGCGACTTGTTTTCCCCCAATCTCCCACCTGCGATCCGCTGCGCCTGCGATCCTTGCTGCTTCGCCAACCCTGCTGCGCTTGCGATCCCTACTGCTCTGCCAACCCTGCTGCGCTTGCGATCCCTACTGCTCTGCCAACCCTGCTGTGCTTATGATCCATGTTGCTCCACCATCACTGCTGCTGCGTGATCCCTGCTGAGCTGCGATCACTGCTGCTCCACGATCGATCCCTGCTGCGCTGCGATCCTCCTCATCTCTCCCTCCCAAGTCGCTGCTCCTCTGCTGTCAGCAAGGTAAGGAAACAAAATGGGCATTTTCCAAGTAGATTTTTTCCATTTTGGCACTTGCTCTGCTCCTCTTTCTTTCCAGTCGTGATGGTCCCAAGGTACAAATCTAAATGGGCATTTTCCAGGTAGCATGCTTGTTTCCATAGAATGGATACTTTTTTTATCATTAAATGCAACATAAATCAAAGAGGGATGTCTCTCTCTCTCTCTACTAAAACTATGGTCTGTAGAGGGACGTTACAAACCATTGGTGGGGTTACTTGTTTGAGTCAGTCCAAACTCCACAATTGAGCATGAATATGTACTTTGAAGTTCATTTTAAGGCATGATTGAGACATTCTTCCTGCAGTAATTTCAACTTTGGTTTCATTTTCTGGACTTGTTCAGTAGTTGAAACATGGTATAAATTAAAAAAAAAATTGATACATTGTAAAAATTGATAGGTCTGGGATGTTAATGGTCCTTACTTTAATATTAGTGATTTCTCAAAAGATTTATAATAGTAAATTATAACTATTATTTTAGTTCTTTTGAGTGAAATTAAGTTTTTAATGATGTTTTTGTCGGCACTGAAAATATAATGTTTCATTGAAAGCCTTATATAGAGATCTGACAAATTAAGATTAGAACTCAAAACTTCTTAAAATTCATCTCTAGTATAGTGCATTGGAGCCTTTTATCATGTAATTCAAGCTCTTGTATAGTGTTTTTTTTTTTTTTTTTTTTTGTAGAAAATAAAAAACCATGTTAGTGATAATAAATTTTTACTGACATCATCTTCTTGTAAGAATACAAGAGGAGAACAGGGGGAGACCTCAATCTTGATTTCAGACGTTTGTAGACTGTTGTAGATTTGATGTAAAGGACCCTCTTTCTTGTTCTAGTTTGGCCTGCCTAAGGGTTCAAATAATGACCTTTGGGGCTCATGGTGCATTCATGATTCATAAACACCTAAGAAGGTTTTTTTTTTTTTTTTTTTTTTGGTCTATTCGTTTTAAACCTCAAATCTTGTATACATACTCAAAGAAGTACATGGAATTGGAAGCCTCGGTCACTTAAACAAGAGGCTTAAATTACCATACAAAAGAGGAGAAGAAAAAGATAAACAATAGTTTTCGGATTAATCTCCTTCCTAGTTGAGCAGGGACTACACATTACAACCACTCTATGGTTGGAAACCATAATACATGTCGCAACTAATGTGAAATCATGCAATGTTGTCTCTAGCATATGTTTCAACCATTATATGAATTTTATTGCATTTTGTGTGCATTTCATGTTCATATAGAGTACTCTTGTTTTCTCATTTGTGGCTAAATCCAAGTTTATGCTTTGCATTCATGGAGTAGTCATGGTTTTAGAACTCTTTCTTTGGGTTTGTTATTCATGAATATATTTTAATTATTTATGATCCAGCTTGCATATGGATATGGCCTCCTCCTCATCACCAATTATCCATTATCCGGTTGTGGATGAAGATATGACACCAAAATTGGGCATGCATTTTGATAATTTAGATAAGGCATTTAACTTTTACAGTGCCTATGGAAAACTCGCAGGATTCAGTATTAGAAAAGAATCTAGTAATAGAGGTAAAGATGGGGAGGTTGTATGGAAGCGATTTGTTTGTTCAAAGAAGGGTAAAACATATGAGAAACACTGGATCGGTAAGGAACTTGTTCAAAGACGTCGAATGGAAACAAGATTTGATTGTAAGGCTAAGTTGCAAGTGAAAATAGATAAGTTAGGTGGTTATGTGGTATCCAAGTTTGTTCCTGAACTCTCTTATGCCCCGCCACTCCGAGTAAGAGATTTATGCTAAGGTCGCATCGTGAAGTGCCAGAATCAAAGCGACAACTTATAAACACATATGATTCAGCAAACATGCAAAACAAACAACAAATGCAAGTGTTTACATCTCAATCTGGGGGACTAGACAAGATTGGATTTACAGATACGGATGCCAAGAATCACCGCAGGGATGAAAAGGAAAAGAAAAGGGGGCTAGATGGACAGTTGCTATTTCAACTTTTTGAAAACCGTAAAGAAATAGGAAATGGTTTCACATATACCATTGAGCGAGATGCAGATAAAAAGATAATACATGTATTTTGGGCAAATGCAGCATTTCGTTCGGCTTACAAAGTTTTTGGCGATGTGGTGACATTTGATACAACCTACAAGACAAACTGTTACGAACTTATTTTTGCCGCTTTTGTAGGTTGCAATCACCATGGGCAAACTACTTTATTTGGATGTGGGTCTCTACCAAACGAAAAACAGAGTCTTTGGAGTGGTTGTTCAACACATGGCTTGAAGCCATGTCATTTGGTCCACCAAAGGGTATTATAACAGATCAAGATCTGGCAATGACAAAAGCCATAAAGAATGTCATGCCAAACACTGTTCACCGGTATTGCCTATGGCACATTTTGGATAAGTTGCCTACGAATTTAGGAGGGATTTCTATTCACAATGAGGGTTTAATAGATCAGATCAAAAAATGTGTTCATAACTCTGATACTGCTGATGAATTTGAGAGTTTTTGGAATCAGATCATAATAGACAATGAGCTTATGGAGAATGATTAGTTGGCGGGAATATTTAAGATTCGTCATATGTGGGTTCTAGCATATTTAAAGGAAACTTTTTTTTGGTGGCATGTCGACCACTCAAAGAAGTGAAAGCATGAATGCATTTGTGAAGCAGTACGTACAGTACAAGAATACCCTGCTTGATTTCATATTGCATTTCGACGTCCGGGTTGAACGTCTAAAGTATCTTGAAAAGAAAGAGGATTTTGAGAATAGCAATGGGAGGCCTAAAATGAAGATATGTTCACCAATGGAAAAACAAATGGCTGAAGTATACACAAGAAACTTATTTTATAAGTTTCAAGATGAGTTATTCACCACCACGTCAGTTGTAGAAGATATTGTGTACGAGGATGATGTCACCTGTAAGTTTGTCGTGAAAAATTATTCCGATCAGATGCAAATTGATAGAGAGGCTTTATGGAACAAATATGAGAAGCATGCATATTGTTCCTGCAAGAAGTTTGAATTTGAAGGCATCCCTTATTGTCACATTTTGTCTGTCTTGAAGAGATGTTCTATACTATTTTTACCTGAGCTCTACATTTTGAAGCGATGGACATTGTTGAATCGGGTGGATCTGTTGGTGTTAACTCATGCTTGGCCCGACATAGTCACTTGTCATGTATTTTTGTAGGTCTTATTGACACAGCTAGTCAATCTAGAGAATGTTTTGAATTTTTAATCAGTGGTCATAAGGAATTGGAAATGAAATTAAGACAGCTGACATTAAACAGCCCATCAACTACAACCATTGATAACGGGAATGGACTTGTGTCAAGTAACTTGGTTGAATATCACGAGCCATCGCATGTTGTGATGAAAGGACGCGCGAAGAGACTTAAATCATCAAAGGAAAAAGTTGTGTCAAAAAGGCGTCTCTGTAAGGGTTGCAACAAGCGCGGTGTATCACATGACAACAAAAATTGTCCGGTTTTGTTAAACAGGTAAACATTTTATGACAGGTTAGTTTTACTGTTATCTCCTATGTTGCATATTAAACTATTATTGTTTTATGTCTGTTATCTCTCAACAGGTTAGTTAATGCTGATCCAAGCCAGTCACTGGACTATAACCTTGGAAGTAGAGAAATTGCCGAAAACTCTAATGAAGAAATGCATTGACATACCATGGTAATTCGTTTCTTACTTTCCCAATTATATTGTTCCTCTATTGGAATGTCATGATGCTCAAACTTTAAATTCATGATAATGTTCAATTAAATTATACAAGGCAAAGTGATGTACAAGAGAAATAAACATAACAATGTCAAACATATGTTCTTAGCCTTTTGCATATTGCGTCTTTGTGATTACGCTGTCAAATTTTTTTTTATTTGAGATTTATAGTGCTTTTTGCTAATTAAGAAAACTGTAGGTGATGTTGCAAAACCTCCTCAAATAAAATCATTCCATCATTCTACATTTGATTGCATATGCAAGCTCAAAAGGGTTCTCAAATAACCATGAACACCTCATTCAACAAAATCAACTGCAAACGATGGCACATTCGATTGAACATGTTCTATTAACTAGTAACAAAGGCCCGTGCTAAGCTCGGGCCCAAAATGGAAATACAATAAAATTTAAGATTTCTTTAAAATATAATTAATAAATATATATAATATATATTATATATAGTTCTTAAATTTTATTTTATTCATTGAAACTTAAAGAAGAAAAAAATGAAGTAAAGATCAATGAACAATGCTAAAGAGGAATGAGAGGTACATTTCTAAATATAGAGTGATTTAATATTTTTAAATCTAATAGTATATTTGAAATATTTTATAAAAAGAAGAACAAAAGAGCAACAAAAGAAAAACTGTTGTTACGAAAGAAGTTATTATTTATGTCTTAAAATTAGATTATATGCCAAGCGTTATTGCTATCAATGCTGGCCCCGGGCCCTTAAAAAAGAAAGGTAAGAATTAGATTTCTTTGAAAGGAATAACTTATTTAAAATTTGTAAAATGGGATTTCAAAAATAGTGAGAAAAAAGACAACACTTTAGATGAACTAACAAGAATAATTTTAAAAATAAAAACAAAAAACTACCAATGTCATTAGATATAAGAACAATGCATTTAAAGTAGACTTTGGAGGAAAAAAGTTCAGATCAATGAATAAGAAAAAAGAATGCACATGTGGGGAGTTGATGTCCTAGCTCTTTCATTCCTCCTTCAACTCGATATGTTGGAGATATTGTGTGACGCCCCGGAGTCCCACATTGACTATAGAAAGGAAAGTGAATGTGGTTATATGTAGAGCTTACACCCTTACCTTGCATGAGGCCTTTTGATGGGTTGAGGCCCATCAGAAGCAAAACCATAAGGCCTGTGAGCCAAAGCGGACAATATCATGCATGGGTATAGGGTGGGGCATTACAAATGATATCAGAGCCGACTTCAAGTTCGAGTGTGGGTCTCCTGCCGTGGTCTAGTGCAAGTGGGTAGGTCTCCATGTGGGCGGGCTAAGAGAGCTGTCAGGCTACAGGGATTGATAGATTACTGCACAAGGACGTGCAGCCTAAAGGGGGTGGATTATGATGCCCTGAAGTCCCACATGTCCTATAGAGAGGAAAGTGAATGGGGTTATATGTAGAGCTTACACCTTTACCTTATATGAGGCCTTTTGATGGGTTGAGGCCCAACAGAAGCAAAACCGTGAGGCCCGTGGGCCAAAGCGGACAATATCAGGCATGGATATGAGGCAGGGCGTTACATATTGGTGAAGGTCTCGACCCCCCAAGTCATTGGTCACAAAAAAGGTGTCTCCACCCTGTGAGGACGGTCATCGAATTACCTCATCTCTTCTTCTCATTAATGCAAGTTCTTTAACATAACTTCTCCAAAAAAAAAAAAGAGCTTCTCGTTTGGGATTAAAATTGCTGCCATTATGGGCCCCATTGATCAAGACCTAGATTAGTCCCCACCAACCAGATCGCCCAACCTAGTACGATCATTAGAGATTAGTCCCCACCAACCATATCGCCTAACCCAGTACGACCATTGGAGCAGACCAGATTTGTGATCAAGCACCCAGTAGGCCTCGCCATGGCTTGATGTTCAAAATAAAAACCCACTTTGTGATGGCCGTCTAAGTTGTGTATATCCTTAGATGTGGGGACAGATGGGACCCAACCCAACCTAGTACGGCCATTATTGGAGCGAACCGGATTTGTAATCAAGCACCCAGTGGGACCCGCCACAGCCTGATGTTCAAAATAAAAACCCACTTTGTGATGGATGCCTAAGTTGTGTATATCTTTAGATGTGGGGCCAGATTAGACCCAATCCCTATGGGTCTACCACCATCAGGCTCGCCCTGGGTCCTCTATCAGATGTGGGGACCCGATCTACAATCGGTGACCTACCTGGGTCCCACAATCAATACGCAGAAAAGTCCATTAGATATGATAAATATGTGAGTTTGTTATCTTTATAAAATTTTGAATTTGAATGAAATGGAGAGATTTAGGGAGGTGATTTGGAGAAGATAATGAAATGGAGATTTAGTGAGGAGACTTGTTTTGGATGAGTGTAGTGCCCCACATCAAAGTCTGAGGTTGTACATTTTTTTCTTCTATATTTCTTTGAAAGAAGAGACTTTTTAGGGATGAGGTGGCACCCCTCACAGCCCACCTCCAGCTTTGCTTAAATATATATATATATATATATAATTGTAGATAGTATGAAACAGCTGAGATGGTTGGGCACCTAACATGAAAACATCCAATTGAATGCACACATGAATGCCCAATACATCCAACTTGACCTACATATGTGATGCATATACAAATTCAATACCCACATACATATCCACTCACATATAGATTTACCTGTAGCACAATTTCATTCAAATGGACTTGTTCATAAAACCCATGTCCATCTCGAAAACCCCATCTCCATCTCGAAAACCCCATAAGCATCACTCCTCATTGCCCCAAATGGCCTTTCGAGATATCTATCAGGTGTTATTTTAACTACTGTCTGTGTTGTGGTGTTCTCTTTGCTTCTGTGCTTTGTTGCTATATGTTATAGAATGATGTAACCTTTTGTATATGTGTTCTCTATTCCACCACTGTGCAATTTGGTAGTGGAGACAAGGCCTTGTGGACTTCTCTTTTCAAGGTCCTCTCTTGCTTCATTTCTTGAAGTGACTTTCTCATTTCATCTTCTCTACTTTCATTTTGCACAAGCCCGATACTTCGGCCCGGTGCATATTCAGTCGCGACCTCATCCGTCCAAAGCAGCAACCCGCAACCTCTTTCTCCCTACACACAGATTCACAGCAAATGCAAATTTAATATTTGAGTGAAAATAAATACTAATTTAACGAGCTGGAATCAATAGACACTTACTTGTAAATCTGGACATTTCCAAAATCTTTGTCTCGGATTATGGGCTGTACGAGATGTCTTTAAAATCATGTACCCATACCCACATGGGCACTTTGGCGCCCATTCTAAGTTTCGTGTTGAAGATGATGCCGACGACGTTTTGTTGTGGTTTGTGGTTAATGGAATTGGATGATCCGTTGGACATGAAATTTTGCACATAGGTTTGTGTCAATCAAAGTCCATAAAAATCAACCAATGACTTGAACTTTCATCTTTCTTGTCTTTTCTTTTCTATTCCTTTTTTTTTAGCTGATGGGAATAAACTGACCCATAAAGTTGATATCAAGTTCAATCGATGCACCTTATCCCATGAGGTTGGAGAGACAGAAAAGTAAGACTTTCTTTCTCACATTTAAAGAGAAATATCTAGTTAGAAAATGTAAAATTTTGAATGAACTTAAGTATGAAATGCATAAAGAAACAACCACTAAATGATGGGAGCACCTAGGAGAAAAATCAAACTAAATAAGAAAACAAGCAGCTAATTTCATCGTATGGTTGTTTCCTTCATTATATCACTATAGATTGACACAAATTCTTTTATATGTATTGACACATTTGCTGGAATACTGATCTCATTAAAGTTCACAAGGAGAAACCGGAAATGACTATGAGAAAGTTAAATCTAACTTTCTTTTACTTTACATATCGAGATGATTTTGATATTATTCTTCCTATGGTTTTCAGCTACGATATCATCATGGACTACCCAGTTATGATAGATGTGGGTAGACTTTTCAGAGGTGGATCATAAGTGCTCTCTTGAAGCCATTTCTCAATCTCTATTCAGAGTTTAGAAAAAAATAAACAATTAACTCTCCTACTTCTTTAGCAATTAAAACATTTTCTATGGAACCGATAGGCTTATCAAATTCGAGAAAAATCGTGGATCAAGAATTGGAGTCATGCCTCACTATGGCAATGAGGAACGCATTGTTTGGTTTCGTGTTGAAACTCATTGCACATTTCATATCCAGGGGCGGACCCATGATTTCATCGGGGGGGGGATGGGGGGCAAGCTTAAATAAATATATTTTAACAAATCAAGATAGCTAATATTTTTTTTATAATTTTTCTAGACATACATCCAAGTTCAAGCATAATAAATATATTAAAATCAAATACTAAATCTCGCATTAAAAATAAAACCAGGATCTAGCTGACATAAATAATTGTATTTTAATACATACCAACTTCCATAATCCATCAAAATGGAACTCGACGTTCTTTTAAATCTTGAAAGTCTTCAATGATTGATTCTGTGCTAAACTTCTCTGCAATTTCCCTCTCAATGTACACAAGACAAGAGTCTGTGAGAAACTCATCCTCCATTTTGCTACGAAGTCTAGTTTTAATAAGGCTCATGGCTGAAAATGATCGTTCAGTAGTTGCAGTGGAGATTGGAAGAGTAAGCACAAGGGCAATAGCTCTAAAAACAAATTGATACACTGTTGATCTTTCGGTCCTTACCAACTATTGGCACAGTTCAGAAATAGTTGACAATTCTTTGAAGTCTTTATGTCGAACTACATTATGCTCATAATGGTTCAGTTGTATTCTCAACTGCATTTTCTCATGATCTCTGAAGTCTTGGGGATAAAACTTCTCTACCAACTGGCAAATGTCATCAATTTTAAAAGACTCATGTGAAAGTCGAGGATGTAAAGCTGAACTAAGAATAAGCAACTCCACTGCGTTCTCACTAAACCGACGATTTAATTCTTGTAACTGAGAATCAATTGCAGCATAAAAAATATTCACTCGATAATGATGCTTAATTGTAAACTCATCTTGTTGTTAACGGGCTCGACCTTGTCTCACCACATAAGGAGCATCCATATCCGGGATATCTATGTTGCGTGCATCACAAAATGATTTCACCTTGGTAAGTAAAGCATCAAATCCAACATATCTCCAGATAAGTGCTTTAGTTGACGAAACAAGATCCACGGCATTCAAAATATCTTGAGATTGGCGTTGCAATGCTTGACAAAGTAAATCAGTGATTTCCATAATTTCCTTCATCATATGCAAGATGAAAACAAATTCAAAGGAAGTCAATGCCTTGTAAGCAAAGTCTGCCTCTGCTCGCTGGGAATGAATAGTTCCATCATCAATGATATTAATTAGAACTGCACATGTTGAACTGAACATCTTCATTAAGCTAGGAACTGATTATAAGTGAGAACTCCAACGAGTATCTCCAGCACGTTGTAAAGTACCAATTTGATTAAGTCCTCTGCCACTCTCCAACTCATCCAAGGCAATCATATGTGCAATGTCAGATGCTTGAGCAATTTTCAATTGTTCATTACGCTTGCATGAAGCACCAACAATATTGACAACGCTAGTCAATGTAGTTTGAAAGTGCTGAACATGAAGAACTTCTCTTGATGCTGTTACCAAAGCCAATTGCAAGCGATGCGCAAAACAATGAATATAGTAAGCATATGGACAATCATTTGAAATCAAAGCTTGTAGTCCCTTCCACTCACCACGCATATTACTTGCACCATCATATCCTTGTCCTCGAATATTTTGAATATCGAGATTATGATAAGACAACACAGAATATATATCTTTTTGTAAGGTCAATGCCGCAGTGTCGGAGATATGAACAAGCCCAAAAAAACGCTCACACACAAAACCATCTTTGTCAACAAATCTCAGAACGATAGCCATTTGCTCCTTATTTGACACATCAGAAGCTTCATCAATAATCAAACAAAACTTTGCACCTCCAATTTCTTCACGGATTGCCTTCTTCACTTTAGTTGAAAGCACATGCAAAATTTCTTTTTGGATTTTTGGTGATGTATATGAGGCATTTTTGGGAGCTTTCTCCAATACAACTTCTGAAACCTTTTCATTATAAGAACACAATAACTTTAACATCTCCAAGAAATTTCCACGGTTGATTGAACTCTGACTTTCATCATGTCCCCTAAAAGCACAAGCTTGAAATGCAAGCCATCGGACTGTATCAATCGAGGCCTTAAGTCGTAACCGATTGTTTGCAATTTGTTCAGAAGTAAACTTGTCAAGCACTTTTGTATGTGTTGAGGTTGGTTTATCAAGTCCTCGCATGATCTCTCGGCATCTTTATGAAAAGTATTAGGACCTTTTCCCATATGATTTAAGAAAGCACAATTTCTTCCATCCCTAACTTTCTTCCAATTCCGAAATCCATCAATAGTGAATGCAATTTGCCCAGCATGTCCGATTGGCTTATGAAAGAGATAACATGGAAAACAAAAAGCTGCATATTTTTCTAGAAAATATTCCAACCACGAAGGAAATAAATTATACCAAGACTCTTGAAAGCTACGGGGATGATCTATTGATCCAGATTTCGAATACTTTGAGAGCTTCAGTTGGTATGGACCAACCTTTATGTACTTTCATCGAATCTCATCGCGTTGATTGACATCATACTCCCATATCTGGCGACACAATCCTGGACCACGCTCCAAAGAACTAATATCATCATCATTATTGATTTTAGTTCTTTGAAGTTTTGTAGGATGATTTTCAGCAATTAGAGTTTCAACGTTAGAGGTGTGCGATGGCCCATCAGCATCTAAGTTTGTAGGATTTTTTTCTTTTGAAAAATCCATCAATTGTAGATGACTTTCCAATCTACAAATCAAATAAAAACCATATTTATTATAGATTTCATATTCAAGTTAAAGTCTAAGTAGATCAGCCCAGCTCAACACATCATTTGATAATTAAAAAAAAAAAAGCAAAGGCAAACAATTAAAAAAAAATAGTTCACAAGCATACTAATGAGAAAAAAAGTAAAGACACAAACCCAACAAACCCAATAGCAGTGCACACATTATAATAAAAAAAAAAAAACAAAAAGCAAGCATATAAATGCACAAATTAATAAAGAAATAAAATAAATAAAATAAAGTGGGTGGGACATCTCCTCATAAAGAAGACCAATAATTGAATAAAGTATAATAAAAAGACAAATGGGGCATTGCTTTTGCACAAAAAGACAGCAGAGCAAATGGGCAACAATTAGCAAACACATGAAGACTATTGAAACATATCCCTAGCCATAGGGTATTAGGGTTTGTCTCTGCAATTATGGGGGAGTGCTTTTGCACAAAAAGACAACAGGTGGGCAACAATTAGCAAGCACATGGAGACCATTGAAACATATCCCTAGGACCCGAGCCATAGGGTTTGTCTCTGCAAGGCAAATGTAAAGTCAAATGTGGAAGGCAGAAGGCTCACAAGGCTGAAAGTTTCAAGTTACCTGCACGGCTGCACTACAGCAGCATAGCCAGAGGCGTTGTTGCCTGTTGGTTCGGTGTTGGATAGCACGACTGCACTGCAGCAGCACAGCCAGAGGCGCTGTTGTTCCGGTGTTGGATACTTGGATCTCTGGAGACTGTAGCAGCACAGCCAGAGGCGCTGTTGGTCCGGTGTTGATCTTCGATGACTCTGATTCAGGCCTGCAGGCGGTGGAGCAGGCCGGCGAGCGGTGGCTTTCTTCTCTTCTTTAGTTCTTTCTTTCTTCCTATTAGAATGTTATGGAATAGGAATAGGGACTTTATGGTTGATGGCTTGATGCAGAGAAATCTTCCTTCTCAAGATTCAAGACCCAAACAACCGTCTGTGTCCATCTCAACCAAACAATGAGGGGCTGTTAACTTAATTGCAGGGCTGTTAACTTAATTGCAGTACAATTTACAAAGGAATGAATGACTTATGGGCTTCCCCTTTTTGGCTTTGGGACTTGGGACTTGAGGAGATGGATCAAGGCCCATTTCAATTTGGTCTTTTCTTTTTTTTTTTATATATATATATATACACTTTGTGCAAACAATTAAGGGGGGGGGCCAGTTATTATAAAAATTAATTAAACCATATTAATCTTAGGGTTAGTGATTTGAGAGGGGGGCCATGGCCCTCCTGGGCCTACTACTGGGTCCGCCCCTGTTCATATCATCAATTCATTTGAGGACGGAGATGAAGTGAGCTCCTCCAAATTATAGTCTCCACCCATGTGATCTTAAGGTGATAATGATATGATTATTCTCACTAACACAAAAATTTTTAAGATGTTGATATCGTGAATCCATCCCTTTTCCTCAGGGCAACGTTATCACAACAGGACAATGACCAAATGGAAAAAAAAAGAAGAGGAGTTCTGGAAAAACCTTGAGATACTTTTGGATAAATGGAAAAGCAACGAAGAAACCCTATTGAAAACCTTTTTTAACGATGGAGAAAGTAGTATGAACAAAGAAAGTCGCAGGAAGAAAGGGAGGTTTAGTGCTTTAGGAGATGGAATAGAAGAAAATATAAGAGGAAATCGATTATTCTCAGCTTCAGTTTGTGCGATATCGCACAATCGGTAAAATTGGAAAAAGAATTTGGAGCTGTATATACAATAACCGCATTTGGGATATAGTTTTGGTTAACACTATTTTAAAGAATTCATGGTCTTTTATATCCTGTATGGTTAGAATCCCTTTAAAAAACATACACCAAGGCACAAACTTGTGTTGAGCGTGACATCGACGCTAGGGATGGGAGAGCTTTTTCTGTATATAATGATCTTTTGGGTCATTTTTTGTGCATGGCCATCTTACGAGTGTCTTTCCACGTAAAATCCTTTAGAATCAACAGTGAAAAGAAAAAATGGAAAAATTTCAAAAAAGTCCTTAAGTTTCGGCCTTATTTAAAAAAAGGACACAAGTTTCAAAACTTTTCAAATTAGTCCCTAAGTTTTTCAAGAAGTTTTCAATTAAAGACATCCATCTATTTAAAGTTATTTTTCGGTATCTTTTTTCATTTTTTTCTTTAAATACCCAAATTACCCTTCATTGTAATAAAACTCTCATTCACCTCCTCTATATTATCCTCATTTCCCTCATCGGTGTCTCCACAGTGATCAATGATGTCCAGCATTTCCACAGCGACTGGCTGCATGTAGTGGTTGTCGAAACCATGTCATACCTTTAAATGAAAGGTAATTTAGATATTTTCAAAATATTGAGGGAAAAAGTCTCCAGAAAATACCTTTAAAAAATTTACTGGAAAGCTTAGGGATTAATTTAAAAAGTTTCAAAACTTATATCTTTTTTTGAAATAAGGCAAAAACTTAAGGCACTATTTAAAAATTTCTCAAGAGAAAAAAGGGCCCTACTGCAATTCTCCCTCCCCACCGCCCTATATTTCTTCCTGCTTGCTTCATTCTCCATGGAAATGGCGCTCGATTCTCCAAAACCCGAAAACCCCACCGCGGAAGAAGAAGAAGATCTGTTCCGAGCCGCTGCAGCAGGAGAGTCTCGAATCTTCTCGTCCCTCTCTCAACAACAGCTGCAGCTATCTCGATCACTCCGCAACGAAGACGGTCGCTCTCTCCTTCACGTCGCAGCATCTTCTGGTCACACTGAGGTAAAAAGTCTCCCAATCCCCCCTCTCCACGCTTCTTCTCTCATTCTCCCTCTCTCATTACTTCTCAATATCTAATTCTAGGGCTTCAATCAATACCTACATCAATGAATCTACTGTTTCAGTGCTTTAATCCGTATCCACCACCACAAGTCCTCAGATAACTGTGTCTGTTTGTTTGCAGACTTTGTACTGAATTGATCCAACATGCATTATTCCTTGATAGGAAGTCATTGCTTTTAGGGTTTCTAGGGAATTCTGTACCAGATCAAGCAAATGGAGCTTATAAAAATGTTTATTGCTTAGGGTTTCTAGGGATTCTGAACTTCAATTTCCTTGTCAAGACATCTGTTAGGTTATTGCTTTTACATGTTCGTCATTTGGTAACAGGTTGTGAATATACTAGCGGCTGCTGATCCATCCATCAGTGGTGTAAATAATACTGACGAGGAGGGTTGGGCTCCACTTCATTCTTCTGCTAGTTGTGGTCATGTGGAGATTGTTCAGATTTTGCTAAGCAGGGGTGAGATTTCTTGCATGTATCTCTGCTTATACATATTCTTATATATAAAATTTGCGGGTTTGTAAAGAGTGCTTTGTGATAGCTGGGATGTTTTCGAGTTTGGAATGAAGTAGTTGAATTGTGCATGAAGCATCAGCCAGAAGCTCCTTGATGTGAAAATCAATGGGGTTAATTTGTATTTCAGTATTTCTACCCTTATCATCCTTTTATATGTTAACTCATTCTCCCATTGATATTAGTGTTTGGTTAATGCATGCACGACCCAGTCGGTGCCAGGGGTTGATCCCTTGGTCACTGGTTGAGAAGCAGCGCCTGTAACCACATGGACATCCCACGCTTCTTTATTGACTTGTATTCTGTTTGGCATGAGTTTTATACTATCTGGTCAATTTTCCCTGGCAATAGGCATGGTTTCTATTCAATCAAGATGTTTTGACGGCCGTAATAGTTTGGTCAATTGTCAGCACAGTGGATATGACTCACCAAGGTGTTTTCAGCACCAGCAGAGGGAGTAGATTGGCTCAGGCAATCGTATTGGATTATTACAGACGTGTTTGTGATGGAGTATGCCATACTGTTAGGGGTTAGCCATGTGTTGTCTTGGCAGAGATCAGAGATAGTTCTCCTTACTGTTGACTGGAGGTTTGAAAAAGTCCCTATCTCCAAATTCATTAGGTAAAGTCAAGGCACTCAAGTCCTAAATGTATGAAGATGAAATAGTAACAAAATTCTTTGAACAAACCTTAATCTTGAGGTGGATATGATGGAAAGTTCCTTAAACATAGATTTCATTTTTGGACAAAAAAATGATGGGTGGCTCATGGAAAACAGGTTTCGTAAAGTCTATATCTCCGAAGTCAAGTGGATGAATTCTTGTATTAGCTAAATAAAGTTATGGTACTCAAGTCCTAAATGTAAGAAGATGAAAGAGTAACAAATTCTTTGGACAGGCCTTCATTTTGAGGTGGAATATGATAAAATTCCTTAAATGTAGAAATCTTTTTTGGACTAAAGAAAAAAAAAAAAAGAAAAAGAGGGAGAGAAAAAAGATGAGGAGCTCATGGAAGTTATGTTCTTTTTAAATGAGATAAGGATTACTTTTGTTTTGGGTGGAATTTTATTGTATTCTTAGATATACTGATGAGGTGACAGATTCATTAGCTAGGCTAGGGCTTGAAAGACTTGTTTTGTTTGTTGGTCCTTTTGTTTAATTGTGTTTCCTCGCATTTCTTTGTTCTATTATGGCCCAGTTAGGCATAGTTTGGGCTGGTCCTTGTTTGTTAAGAATGAAACTGTGCTCTCTAGAGAGGTGTGGCTTTTCTCTTGGTTGCCTATTTCTTATTACTTTTAACATCAATGCAAAAGACATTACTTCATGCATTATTGGTGTCTTCTGGCCCCATTTCTTTTGCCCTTCTTTTTAGGTGAGCTGGCCCTTTTTCTTTAAAATGGATACCCACTGTATATTCTGAACATGGAACAATCATGGGCAGGAGCTTCTGTAAATTTGGCAAATAATGGTGGTCGCACTGCTCTTCATTATGCTGCAAGCAAGGGGTGGTTGAAAATAGCTGAAATCCTGATATCCCATGGTGCAAATATTAATCAGAAAGACAAGGTTTTTCACTTTTGTTGCATTTTATTTTCTCTTGTATTCATTTCTCATATGTTATATGCATGGATTTGCATCAATTTCTGTTTGACATATGCATGTTATGGAGCTTAATAGAGTTCCCACTTCCACTTCTTTTCTTCTGCTAGTGATGTTATGAAGTGAATTACTTTCAGGTTGGTTGTACACCATTGCATCGAGCAGCGAGTATAGGGAACTCGGAGATGTGTGAGCTGTTGATAGAGGAAGGAGCGGAGATTGATGCCACTGATAGAACTGGCCAGACACCTCTTATGACTGCAGTCATATGTGAAAACAGACAGGTAAAGGATGTTAGAGGACAATCCCGTGTAAGTTTTATGGTGTTTGCTGCATTGTAGGGCCCACCTGCAATCACATTGTTCTAGTTGCATATCTAAATATCACCTTGATTGTTTGATCATAGCCATCAAGTACAAAAAAAAAAAAAAAAAAAAAAACTGTAAAATGGGCAGTTGTTTTTAAACCAGTTTGAGTTTCTTTTAATTGTTTCTTTTGGTGGTCCCTTATCCTCCATTCAGCGGCCCATAGTGATTATAGGTGGGCTATGGACTGAAGCTGGACCATATTATAGTCTTCCAATTTCGTCTTTTTTTTTTTTTTTTGTTCTTTTATAGCAATTAATTTCTATTGCAAATAAGCTAAGAGCAGTAAGGATTGGTATCCATTCTCACTGCCTAGCATGTATGTACTGACACAATTCGAGTGCACTTGTCTTGTAGCTTAGGTGTCCCCATGTATATTTGTTGATTTTATACACATCTTTAACCAAGTTCTTACTGTTGTTTCATTACCTTCGAAAGATTGAAGATGCTGGCACAATTTTTGCAAATTTCAATTTCATGTGAACCCGCTAGTAAACCATCTTAAAATTTTATTTTCAACTTGATGTGAACTTGGAGAACAAGGTTAAAAGAATTTTCATCTTAGTGCACCTTCCATATATCTGTCCTATATTTCAATTTCATGTGAGTGGAACTCAGTAAGTCCTTTATGAAGATTAGCAATGGTGATATGTTGCTACTTGTTCATCATTTAGATTACATGTTATTAGTGAGTAAAAATATGTAGTTTCTCATAAATATGAACTTAAAACAACCTTATAAAATTAAGGAACTAGACGAGGCTGATTTCATACTTAATAAAAATCATTAGGTACAAAAAGCACAAAAGGTACTTTGGCAAAGTTTCACTTTTTAGCAAGGTTTTAAATGCCGGTGCCTGTTGGGACCGAGATGAGTTGGTGCCTCCCATGCTGAACTTAAATTATCACAGAAAAAAAAAATCAATAAAAATTTAATAAAAAATTCTAAAAATGTGCATGTTTAATGTTTAATTGTATCTTAATTTTTAAATCAGTTATAAAGGTATTTATTTTCCAAGGCTGGCATGATGTTCGCCGCTCCTTGTAACTAATGGGAAAATCATTTAAGCTCCTAAACCTACACAGTTTGATTATGGAAGGGGACTCTTTTTGTTGAATTCAGTGGACCTCGGGAGGTGCTAAAGCCCCTTGGAAGGTGGCTGGTGTGGTTGGGGGGATTTTAGATCTTGCAAAAAGTCTTCTAGTCTCCTTTTTCCCATATTGGTCGAAGTGCCAATACAGAAGCTGATCACTTAGCCAAGGAGGATGCTTCTTGTCATGATTTGTGGGTTATATTGTATCCCTTGTAGTTTTGGTTTCCCCATTTTTTTGTTTTCTTTTGGGCTGGGGTCTGGGTCTATAGCTTTTTTATTTTGGGGTCTAGGCTTCCTGCTTTCTTTTGTTATAGTATACTTCTCCTAGCCTTATTTTTAATGCATGTCACTTTTTTCAAAAAAATGAGAAAATCATTTAACACATGCAGAGCACTATTACTAATATATAATAACTATTTATACTTAAAATTTTAAGGCTACAGCTTGACACAAATTTTTCTTCTGATTTTTTGTGAATGGCCAATGGCTATTTATAGAGTACAATGAAAGAGGTTAACCCAAACTAAGAGACCTAACCTAATTATAAGAAACTTAATTCTAATCTCATAAGTCTAGCCTAAAATAACTTAAATTTACTCTAACCTTAATTTAGGAAACTAACTCTCATGGTTACAAAGAAATCCATTGACCCAAAATCTCAGATAAACCCAACTATTTCTCAACATTGATAACTTCACACTGATGTAAACATCAAAATAACAAATTACAATCCATAATATTAACTTAGGGGTGCGGGCATGGGGCCGTGGGGACATTTAATTGTTCAATTTCGCAGTGAGTTCAAGCTAGCTCGAGCATATATTCATCATCATTACCATAATCTTCAGACCTTACTCGTTTATTATGGAAATCCTCAATGGATAGAATACTTAAGATTATCAAATGACTCCAGCTTCATCATCATACTGATAAATCGCATGTAGTATTGATAATCAATCTCATATTGTCTACGGTCATACCAATACTCTTTGTAGGTCCCAATAGCCATATTGTTAAGTAAGAATTTGTTTCAAGTAACATACTAGTACTTACCCATTCACTTGAATTTTAAAACCCTGAGGAAAAATGAAATAAATGAGTTCATTTTTTATGTTTTTGCTTGAGTAATTGTGTCTCATTCGTTCCAATCTCGTGCCAATCCATGCGAGTCTCATACTAGTTCGTGCTAGTCCTGTGCTGGTCTTGGTGCCAATTGTGCTGAGTCGGGTATTTTTTGGGATTCTGGTACCCAACTCGTACTGTTACTGACTGGCACCAAGTTGCTTGCCCGAGTCGACTCAGTGCTGGCGAAATTTCAAACCATCCTTTCTGTAGGGTCAAAGGCTCATTAGCCTCATGTAAGTTGATCAATTCTTCAAGAAAGAGTTTACCATAGTTTGTGTACATGCAGAGAATGTTTGTGGTCTCATTAGCTAGTGGCCTAGGTAGTTTGATGTATGCTAGGAGTCTGTGCAATGCACCTGGCAATATATTTTTATGGCGTCTGTGTGACATTACTTTACTAGCAATCCTGCCATAGAACTTGGGATGCTACAAGCAGTGTATCAGATACCTAAGGGGCGCATGGGAGGGTGGCTAAAGTTACGGAGGGTTATACCTATTATAGAAGTTACATTGATCTAAACTGGGGAAGTGACTTGGATAAAGTCCATGAGAACAGGATTTTCCTATTGGGAGGCATCATTTAATCATAGAAACTCAAAAGGGAAGAGTATTAATTAGTTATTAGTGGAGTCTGACTTCCTTGCTCTGTGTAAAGCAATGTGCTCGGACTTGAACATCCATAATAGTACTACTGTAACAATTTATTTTGATCTTTGACAAGGTTCACAATTGAATTTGTAAATTGTTGGAAATTCTGCATGGGGTAGTGATTAGACGGAAACAGTTGTTTTTATGATAATACCTTATGCTTCTTGCTTTTCATCTGCTTCCTAATTTGCATCTGGCTATATTGCTCATCATTCTTGTCTCACTTGCACTGCTTGCTTCAATGTAAAGAATTGATCCTAGAGGACATTCAGATATGTGGCATTGCAGCCGCATTTTTTTTTTTAAAGATGTTGAGAGGCATGCAACTTGCCATCAGTGACTTTGATAATGGAGATGTAGTACTTTGTTTTGGCAGTCCAACCAACAGCTGACCATGTGCCAAGCCTAGTGCAAATAGCCTCAAGCTCAGGGTTATTAGTTAAATTGGTTGGATCATTGGTCCTGGCATCTCTCTTGGTCATATTCTATGTTGCAATGAGAACAAGCATGTTGAGTTTCAACTTTCAATAGACTACAAAAAAATAAGAAAGAAAGGACATAGCAGGGCAGAGGGCTGGATAGTCTAGCCAGCTGACAAGCTTAGATATTGATGCCTGTACCATCCCTTGTTCACCAAAAATGGTGAGGGATAGATGCATATGAATATTTTCCTATATATATATATTTATATAGCCTCAAAAAGAGCACTGGCCCATTCAATAGCTACCCAATCCTGTCCTCAAGTGAGCGAGCCGGGCGTAGTGACAGCCTCAAACAGTTCCTTCTAGTACTAGCATCAAAGTGGAGTTTTGATATTTGGTATATAGTCTTTGCATAAAATACATGTGCATTCTGCAGGAACAGTTGAAATAAGTCCATATGAAATTTTACCACTGATGATAGCTGCAAACTGAGTTCACTTTTGTTTTGGAAGGTGACCTTATGATGTGTACTGCCCTCTGATGTGTTGACAGGTTGCCCTTCTCCTGATAAGGCATGGGGCTGATGTTGATGTAGAAGACAAGGAAGGATATACTGTGCTGGGTAGAGCTTCATATGATCTCAGGCCCTCCCTGATAGATGCTGCAAAGGCCATGAATGAGGATTAGATGCTGGAGCAATGTACCCACTGCGGGAGGCAACATTAGCTTAGAAGCAATACCACCAAGATTTGATGTGCTTAAGTTGTTGTGCTTTAAAAATCATAAAAGTTGCATTTTGCCGTGCGCTTTCTCATTTTGCATGGGTTTTTTCAATTTCTCTGGATCTGTGTTTTGATGAGACTTTCATGAATAGCAAAGTCAATGTTTGGAGAATGCAAAATGCCTGTCATGTGTACACTTGTGTGAATTTGTGCTGGCAGCAGGATCCTTGTTTTGGATGTTTTTACTGCACTGTTTGTGCTCCTATCTGTTAATTTGTTCTGTAGAGACTATATATTATAGAGAGCTGCCACCTATCTCAGTCCAAGGAGCCCTCCGATCTTTCATTTGTTGCCTATATTATAATAATGTCAATCACTATATTTTATCAATTATCATCTCTAAGAGTTGTTGTGATGGGCCCATCTCCTTAAATCTAATCTGCTCACGACACATATTCTTCCATATATTGGTCTCGGCCCAAATGTCAGTCCCACTCGAGTTTTGGATACACTCTCATATTAAATAAGCTACTAATCCTTATGCTTTCAAATCCAAACAAGTGTACAACTTTCTCAATCTAAAGTGGGTGTTGGAACTTTTGGTGCTTAGAGTGGGCTTTTTATGTCTGACTCTAGTACGGCCTGCCCAGATTATAGGTTAAATTTAGCCATTTAAATCTAGGGTGATTCTAAACGCACCCACCTAAAGTGCCGAACACACCTACCCTCCTTTATGAATCACTGTTCATAAAGGAGGGTGGGTGTGTTAAATCACTGTTCATAAAAGAGGGTGGGTGTGTTCAGCACTTTAGGTGGGTGCGTTTAGAATCACCCTTAAATCTATTGTGAATGGATGGGGAGAACATTCCACGAATTACAATGGTTTCACTTGGACCAAATCTCAACCATGATTATTATTCTAAGAGTTCCTTAAATAGATGGTTAGAAACATCTTGGTCTAGCCATTCATTTCACATGATCTTGATTTTTAATGATTGTGATAAGCGAAGTTTACCGAACTCCCTAGATTCAAACTTCTCATAAGCTTAACATCCCATCTATTGTCATGGACCACTTCTAACCCCAATGGGATTTGGGCCAACCATTGGATTGGCCAGTACGTAAAATAACAGATTAAACTAGGAAATTCCAATGTGGCGTTCCATGCAAGAGGCCCATTAAAACCAGCAGCAGGCCCACTTCAGCCGGAATAATGCATGTTGGATCATCGGATACGATGTGAATTCCATAAAACCCGTCTTCCACAGCATCCCAAATACAGTGATGCATCTTAGGTTTCATGGTTAGCGTCTTCTATTTTGGACTTGTTATGGCTTTGGCCCATATTTCACTCCAGTCAAAGTTGTCCCAGCAGTGAATGGACAATTTTATCATAAAGGAATTTGATAAGAAACATCATTGGAGCTTGGAGTGGGCCTCTTCCAAGTGACATGGACCAACCGACCAACCAAGAGACTCATTTAAACAAACACTGGGGACCAGTTTAGCCAGAGCAGGCAGGCAAGCACATGGTGAACAATTGGATATGTAGAAAAATGGAAAAGAAATGACACATGCTTTCAGATGAGGAGTTTAACAGAAACTTTATTACAAGTCAAGAACAGCTTATAGAAGAAAAAGAGGAACACATTACGCTTGAAATACCTTCATCCATCCCTATATTAAATCACTACCACTTTGTACCCTCTTCCCATATGCCAGTCACAGAGAACAGATGAATAGAATAGTACCACAGCCTATAAATTGAGCACCACAACCTACATACACTACTCATCTTTAACAGATTAGATTCTCTTTTGATGGTTCATTTCTGCTACAAAAAGCCTCATCCCACCTAAAAGGAAAAAAACACTAATCTAGACCATCTTTTGGATGTGTAATTCACAGAAAAAAGAGGGGAGGGGGGGGGGGGGGGGGCGGGGCGGGGAAAGTGTATTCATGACATTATACCCTAAGAAGAACAACAACTCTTCTTCGTGGGAGTCCCCGTCATTTCAGCAACATTGATTGTCGTCCCTTGGCCAGGTCCAATTGTTGCCTCTTGTGCAGCCAGTGCCTTCTTCCGTATTATGTGATAAATCTGTGTCAGAACAGTTTGAAATGCCTTTTCGACATTAACCGCCTCTAATGCAGATGTCTCAAGTAATGAGAGCCCTTCTTTCTCAGCCAGGACCTTGGCATCCTCCTCTTGGACAGCTCTCAGATGTTTCAGATCAGATTTATTCCCAGCCAACATGATAACAATGTTTGAGTCTGCATGGTCCCTCAGTTCACGGAGCCACCTTTCAATATTGTCAAAGGTCTGCCCTTTTGTTATGTCATAAACCAAGAGTGCACCCACTGCCCCTCTGTAGTAAGCACTAGTAATTGCTCTGTACCTCTCCTGACCAGCAGTATCCCAAATCTGTGCCTTCACCGTCTTTCCTTCCACCTGTTCAGGATCCAAACCATTAACATGATTAAAGCATCTGTTTGCGCAACCAAAAACCTTACAGGCTTCTAAATGACCCTTGAAAGTAACAATATTATGAACAGAAACTAAAAGATGGATATCATTTTGGCTTTCCTTCTTTGGAAAATCCTGTACATCATCATACACTCCTATGTATACCAAATGCAAGATATGTTTCCTCTGCCACCTGCGTTGCTTCAACTTAATTCTCTTCAAATTTGGGCACTGCATGGTGCTACAAAATGCAGCTAATGGATTTCTTTTCTTCCCTTACTATTATTATTGCTTTTCCCAGATACGAAGTACATCAAGAGCAGGTCATCATACATGCTACAATGATTCTGCAGAAATCATAGCATGAATTTTTCCTGAAGATCACTTCCAGTGTACTTTCTACCATCCATTTGAAAATCTTATGGGGCATTTAAGTCTTTTTCCAAAAAATGTAAAAGACTTTGGTTTTAATGTTTTTATTTTCTTATTTCTTTTTAAAAATTCTAATTTGAAGTACTGTTTTGCCCAAACTCAGATTGATGAGATAAGGCTTAAATAAAAATGATGGTGAACAGGACGTTGAGAATCTTATCTTCTATATTTGGGAAGGCATGGAAATCTTAAAATCAAGTAAAAAGCAGTATGTTTTTCTGTTTTTCCACCAAGAGTAAGAGTTATTATTTACATTGGGCCCTAACCAATAATGACAACAATTTAGAAACAGGTGGGCAAAAGATATCCCAATTCCCATTCCTATTTAAATGTTGGCATAGTGGAAAGTACAAGAGGATTAAGGAAGAAGATCATCATCCCCAACCTAATAACAAACCCTGAATCCACAGAGAAGAACAAAGGAAAATACCAAAAGATAAATTAAACTTTGCATTATTCCACATTAGCACCAATCCATTAGTAGCTCAGTTGGCGAGGCACCTCCCTTCCACATAAACAACCAAGGACCAATCCCTAACTATAGCACTGATGTTGAGGGATTTGGGTGAGTTTGTGTACTCAATTAAAAAAAAAAAAAACTGCATTAGCAACATAGCAATGACTTCCACGGCAATCAAAAACCCTAATATTCCTGAAGCAGTAAAAGTTACTAAAAATAGTAAAAAAGACCTAATTACAAAAAAAAAAAAAAAAAAAAAAAAAACTCAAACCAAGCTCTAAATTATTTTCTATGACCTCCTATGAAAATGCTGACTCGAATGAACTCAAAATCCCCTAAAATAAGCCGAACAAAAAATTACTACAAATTTTGCACAAAAAGCTGCATTTTGACCTTCGAAATGGCCTCATTGCTCCCTGGAAAGAGTAACCGCAGTTCAAAAGTTGCTTGTGTCATAGAGCACGTCCACAACTTTGGTATGATTGCTTTTGCAAAAGTGGGAACCTACAAGCTAGACCATACATGCATTCCGCTCCTTAAAATTCTATATTTGTGGGACATCAGTGTCTATTTATAAGCCTCTTTTTTATTTATTTATTTAATTTTTAGGCATTCTAGGCCTCTAGGATACAACTTGATCCAACTCGTCCTAGTCTCATGTGGCTTGGCAGAGTCAACTAGACTCGACTCAAATGTGATTGAGTTGCCCTCAAGTCCGAGCCTCAAAACCTTGGTCGCATATGCTCATGGTAAGTGACTAAGTCGGTCATTCTTTTTAGTCTCTCCACAATGTTGGAAACTCAACACTTGTGGAGCTTGAATAAGTGGAAGAGAATGAATAAAAATGCATTTTCAAAAAAAAAAAAAAATGTTTCTAAAAGTTTTTTATTTTTTTATTTTAAATTGGTAGGAAAACAAGCCTTTCAGCATTCATATAACTATTTGAAAAAAAAGGGTGAATAGCTATATTGCAAACATGACAATTTCACTCATATATTTAGAGAAGTCACCAATAATTTTAAGTCTTCCATTGATGATACAAGGTACAAGGAAGTATCTTTCTCCCTATCAATCATTTGTAATTATACTAACAACATTTTCTCTTTAAAAAAAACTCAGCATTCCCTGCAAAATGTCAACAAAATTTCCTTGGTTCTCCCTATTTCATCTTTCAATGATGCTACCAGTTGATCATCATGATCATGAACAGAGCCTCATCCCATCAAACTTGCGGTCAGCTCCCAATGCTACCAACTAAGAAAATTAGTTTCACACATGCAGAATTCCTATTGCAAAACCACTGAAAACCAATGGGAGGAACTTAGAAACCTGAATTATACATCCTTAATCCATAGAGACACCTATCTATCTATGTAATTCCCATTGGCACCATACAAAAGAATCCATATTCCATTAATAAATCCAACCAAAACCTACCCTTTATGCCATTTTCACAGATGACTTGGATACTTTTCAGATGCTCTATCAATTTCCAAAACAATCAATTCAAAAACAACTCTCATGTGATAGTAACAGAACCAAAAAAAAAAAAAAAAAACCCAAACAGAAACAAGATGAAAGATGATGAATTTACACAAACCTGGAGCGTTCGCGTGGCGAATTCGACGCCGATGGTGGACTTGGACTCCAAGCTGAACTCGTTCCTCGTAAACCTCGAGAGGATGTTGGACTTGCCGACGCCGGAATCGCCGATCAAGACGATCTTGAAGAGATAATCATACTCGTGATCGATCCTATGCGCCATAAAATCTCTCTCTTGATCGATGTCAAAGATCTGAATAGTAAAATTGAAAAGGGAATTCGATTCAAAGAGAATTCGAAGGAATCATCGAGAGATTTGGAGATTGGATCTGATGAGAAGAAAGAAACCCTAGAAAGGGAGGAGAGACGAGATTTGCCGTTGGACTATTTTCGTCTTAGGAGAGAAAAAATTGGAGTCGCATTTCGTAGCCATTGACGCCAAACAGAAAAGGCCAACGGAAAGTCAGGGGGCCTTTTGAAACGGCCTCATTTCATTCATTTTAGACATTAAGAATAAGTAAAACAAATAAAAAAAAATTTTGAGTTGAGTAGGGCTAACGCAGGCCCAGGCCCATGATTGTCGTCGTCTTTAATCTATGCGGGGATGTAAAATGGTATCCGATTTTTCGATTATCCACTGGTTTTGACCCGTAAAAAATCAAGTTTAAGATGCAAAAGGGTGTTTGATTCTTCATTTATCAGAAGGTTTCAATTCGTAGAAAATCGAGTTTGGAACTATTTTAAGTTTCGATTCATAAATAGAACAGGATCCAAGTCCGAATTTAGGCTCATATTGATAAAACGGGTCCGGTTACAAATCTGTGTAGGTTTCAGCCAGCGGACCATGGACCAGCATATAACTCTTTACGTTTGCTTATGCACTATTATATAATATATTAAGTCAGAAACTTTTGGATCTAATTTTGACTATATCTTTTAATTTTGACCAAAGTTATTTTAGGCTTTTACAAGTGCTAACATATTCTTTTTCCACTTTCCACTAATATACTTTCTCCACTTATTCCGTTTCCAACGTACGTAGAATTCGACCCTTCATACATATCTGTAATTAGCGCGGTTTTTGTGCTAGTTATAACTTATTGTGAAGCTTACTAGTGGCATTACAACTTACAAGGCAGGCCATTGGAGAATGGCATCAGGAAAATGACTTGTGAATGTTTAACCCCGTGCCAGTGTCACCAATAAAATTCTCTAAGCAAGTTATGCTACGTTCAAGAGTTTGGGTATTCATCTGGATGTAAAGGAAAGATGGGATCTTGTGTTTCTTGGTTCCAAAGTTACTTGTTCTCTCTCTTAGACACACAGTTCTGTAACTGAAATTTCAAAACTTTCATATTTTTTTCTGCTGGTTCCAAATTATATCTTACAAAATTTTTTGTTGAAAGGGATCAAAACAAGAGGGTGTATGGAAAAAGTTGTGATTCCCTTTATCTTTCAGTATATGAAGGGCTCCACTTGGAGTTGCAGATATCGACAATTTCTCTTGCTCTGAATTCTATTTTCACTCCTCTTTGAAAAGCCCACGGTTCTTCCAATAAAACAGACCAGTGGGTATTATATTTTGAGAACAGTTTTCCCGTTCAATGTAAATACAGGGCCAGTTTGATTAGAGGAATTCTTACCTCTGGAGAATTATGAGTTCTCGGGAATGCTATCCCCCAAGTGGTTCCTAAGATGCTCAAAGAAGCTGGAAATTTGAGAATTTTTGAAGTCAAAAAGTGACTTTTCAGGAGGTTTGATTTTTAGAATTCTAAGCTCTAACATTCAAATGAAAAATTACAAATGCTCTCAGTATTTAATCTAGTGCTAGCATAAAAAATTTCCCAATAGTAGCACTTTTTATAAAAGAAATCCTCCAAACAAATAGGCTCAATAGTGCGGAAACACTTTCTCCCCTTGCTTCAAGTCCCTCTTCTTTAATCTTTTATTTTCTTTTCTTTAAAGAGTTTTTCTATAGACATTTGCTCCAACTGCTATCCATCTAGTGCATTTCCTGGGTGGGTCGGCTCTCCTCGCCATAACTCCTCCCACTCAAAGGAGGGGAGGATGGTGGTGTCAGGTTTCAAACTCTTTTTAGGGCATGTTTGTCTAGTGTTTGAAGAAATATGAGTCCTGATGAGACTTCTGCTTTTCTGCAGAAAAAAATTGCCTTACCTATCTCATTGGAAGTAATTTTCTACAAATTATGGAAAGTTGTACTGCTTTTCATACTTTTCGTTGCACGAGAGTATTTGCATTAAACAATGAAAAATATTTTCCGCCAAAAAAACCTAGCTTTTCCTATTCGTTTTTTTTTTTTTTTTTTCGAAAAACAGTGACAAAAATGTGCCTTTAAACTCCTAATGAGTAACTGAAAGCTCTACAACAAGGTAGAGACATGGGTCCAGAAGCTAAACGCCGCACATGCTCATACAAAACAACATTGGAGAGCAGAGCAGAGCAAAAATTGGTGTTTAATACAAAGGGGGAGTGATAAAAACGTCCTTGTTCTCAGCATAGGAGTGGAGAAATGTGTATTTAATTAAATGATTGGCAATACTTTGCCGAGCATTAACAAAAACTCATAAACCGGCTTTGGCACGATAACTTTTGTCAGCGACTATTACAAAGAGAGGCTAAGAACCCAATGATGAGCTTCCTCCTCTATAAAAAGTCATGTATGCATGTGCATCATTGCATTGCACAAACTTACATACCTTGTGTGTGTTTCTTCAATGGCAAACCAACATTCTTCTCCTTCATGGCTTCTCCCCCTCTCATTTGTTCTCTTCATCTCCTTGATCAGTACTCATATGGAGATAATAAGGATGAAAGAAAGGTAAACCTTTAGTGTGTTTATCCAACTCATGGGTCTTGTTATAGAGTCCAGATCTGTTGATTCCCAAAGTCAGGGTAAATTTGGTGACACTCTTCAGTAGGGCGCACTTGATAAAATTGAAAAATGTTCCACATAATTTTCCTCACCCTACAATGATGTTTTTTGAATTTTTTCAAATTGATCACGTATAAAATACATGAATAAATTATTAAAGATTTTTGTCTTGTTTTCTCCTCCTGCACATTTACTTTGACCTGTTAAGATTTGACCAGGTGGGTCCCACTGAATAGCAACACCTTGTTTTTATTAATAGTGTTATGAGAGGGAATTGTGGGCTCCATTTGAACAGAACTGCATCACAACTGTTGTCAATAATTTATGTTGTGTTCACAATAAAGATAATTTTTTTAAAATGGTGTTCGTTTTTTAAATGTTGATAATTGTTAGGGATTTCTGAGCTGCAGCTTTCCAAGGGCTAAAAATTAAGAATTACAGGGAGAGACCCGCATGGGGTTATCCAGCATTACCGTTTGAATCTCTACCTCATATCCTTCACTCCTCACCTCATCACAATGAAATCCTTGTAATTCAATATACCAAGCAGGAAATGGGCCTTGTACGTTGAAAGATGTTTAAAACATTAAAAAAATCAGTGTTTAATGGTACAAATATATCTAAAAGGAAATTCGAAAGAAAATTCTTACTATAAATGTCTTCAGGATAGGATTAATTTGCCTATCTAGTATTTTATTGGGGTCCATCAATGGAAATGCCCACCTTATTTGACTGTCTGGATTAACCAACCTGTAACCATGCATGGCAATGTAGAAGATACGATGCTTCATTGCTTTTTGGGTTGTTTTGAGTAATGAGTAGGATTCTTGGATCTGCAGGTCTATGTTGTGTATTTGGGTGAGCTTCCAAAGGGGGATTTTTCTGCAGAATCACTGCACTACAGTATGCTGGAACAAGTCCTTGGCAGGTTTTGAATTCCTACCTTTTCTTCTACTGGTAACCAAGAATATTTCTATAAATTAATAATACAGATAACCAAACCCCACAAAGTAAAAACAGGGAAAAGATAAAGGAAAGAGGTATACCTCTTGAAAGTGCTCTCTCTCTCTCTCTCTCTCTCTCTCTCTCTCTCTGGTAGGCAAGGGCGGGAATGAGATCAAAGAGAGCCTACACAAGTAAGAAGAGGACAGCCTACCAAGACCCTAGGCAGCTCGGTGAGAGTCAGAGTTGCTTACCAACATAGCAACCCTAGTTCTCCTCACCTTCCATTCACATAATAAGATTTGAACAATCTCGTGCATGGCCCACCCCAGCCCATGTGCAACCCTGGGGATGATTACTCAAGATGTTAAAACTGTATAAAAATGGAGAAAAGAAAGAAAAATAGAAAGACTAGGTACCATTATTCTTTTGCTGAGCATGAGATTGAATAGAACTTGACTTGAATACTTTCCAATGTGCAACAGTGCTGCTGCATCTGAATCATTGGTCTATAGCTACAAAAGGAGCTTTAATGGCTTCGCAGCGAAGCTCTCGGAGGAAGAAATGCAGAAGATAGCTAGTAAGAAAATAGGAACAAAATAATTATTTTTTCTTTCCTAAACAGGTATGTTTTTCAGATAACTGGCTGGTATATTGTCCCATCTCCAGATGGATCTCAAATGGTGCATGTATATGGTGCATATCAACATGACAACAATACCATTTGGAGATTATAGACACCCCAGCTGGCTGATGATCCGCTTGGATTTAGAAAAGGCGGGCCCCATCATGCATCGAAGAGGGGTGCTGCACTATACTATAATGCAGCGGCGCTGCATAACTGTTCTGCCCCTTTAATGGGATAGCAGAGCTTATGCAGATGCAACAGATCCAACAAACTGCTACTCGGTTAAAAATGACCTCTCAGATGCAATCTCCTAAAAGCATATTTTGAACATATATAGTTAAAATCCAAAGCTATTGAAAATATATTTTCTGAATGCTTTAGAACACTAATAATCTGCAAATCTTGTAACAATGTTTCAGGCATGGAAGGAATTGTGTCAATCTTCCCAAGCAATGACAAGAAGCTCCACACAACAAGATCATGGGATTTCATGGGCTTCACACAGAAAGTGGCTAGAAGATCAGCAGAGAGTGACGTCATTGTCGGTGTCATCGATACTGGAATTTGGCCAGAATCTGATAGCTTCAAAGATGATGGTTTCGGCCCACCTCCGAAAAAATGGAGGGGCATCTCAGCATCTGTCAATCACCAGCCAATTTCACTTGCAACAAGTAAATGATACTACCCTAGAAAACTCAATATATATATCTAGTAAGAGCCTTCCAAGTTTTTCAATATGAGCTAGATCATTTATGTGCCTGATGGCCCAACAAATGGTAGGCCATAAATTAGGGTGTTCAATGTGATCATGGAGACATGCAGGAACTAGACCTTAAGTATTTGCTCCTATATATGTTTGGTTGCATTTGGTGACTGTGAAGGGGTCATATTGCTCATCAGAGGTACTCAAAATTTAACCTCTTGTGAAAACGTGAGAATTTATTAGAGTCCAGATCACCTGAATACTCTGTGAGTGGGAGGAGTGAAACTCTACAGTGAGGGTCCACCAATTGAAAATCTCAGCGTCTCAAATGAATGCCTTCTATACATAGTGGTTATTTCAAATGTTATCAAAATAGGAGTTGGTCCCATTGTAAGAGGAGTGAATATATGATTAAGAATATGATTAATCATGTTCTTAATCATATATTCAATTTACAATGGGATCAACTTCTATTTTTAAAAAATCTGAGGCTATCTAATAAGTAGTGAGGGTATTCATTTTTTAGCAGCTCAAAATTTCAATATATATATTTATGGGTGGTGCTCTTCTGAGAGATTAGGTGGGGCCCTTACATCCATATCCAATGCTAACAATTTAAATGTGAGGGTCCCCACCATTATCTCTTATATAAGGTGAGAGATATCACTCGTAGGAACATATATATATATATATATATATATAAAAGTCAGTCCCAATGTGGAATTTCATTCCTTCCACTCACACAAAGCATGAGAGAGACACTAAAGTGATCCAGGCTCTTTGTGCCCGCACACACATGTATATGTGCCCATGATCTGAGTATTATAACAATTTTTTTTTCTTCCGCCATAGAGAGAGTGCATTTGTGCGATGAGAGGATTCCATCAATCTAATGTTCCGTGTTTGATGCTACATATAAATTTTTCTTGAGAAAAAAGGAAAAAACTACTAATTAATTTATTTACAAAGAGGGTTTTAATTTCCTGTAAGAGGTAGCAGTATTCATCTCTCTCCAACCAAAATCCTCATAGAGGTAATTCTCTCCTGCACAAACAAGTCTTAAAAGTGGCATATCACAAAAAAAGACTCAAATGTCCCTTGCTTGTTTGATGACCGCCATGCATGCAAAAATATATTGCAGTAAGATCATTGGAGCCCGATACTACTACCAGGGTGGAAGAGGAAATGTTTCCGAAGGGGAATTTGATTCTCCTAGAGACTCAGAGGGGCATGGAACCCACACAGCATCCACTGCTGCCGGGGCCCTTGTCAGCGGGACCGGCCTGCTGGGCTTGGCCCGTGGGACGGCTCGAGGCGCAGTGCCATCAGCAAGGATTGCAGTGTACAAGGTATGTTGGTCTGGTGGCTGCTCCGATGTCGATATCCTTGCAGCCTTCGATGATGCCATCGACGATGGTGTTGATATCCTCTCGGTTTCTCTGGGAGGCTATCCAACAGATTATTTTAGTGATTCCATAGCCATTGGATCTTTCCACGCCATGAAGAAAGGGATCCTTACTTCGAATTCTGCTGGGAATTCTGGTCCCGGCCCTTCGACGCTCTCCAACTTCTCGCCGTGGAGTCTGACTGTCGCTGCTAGCACCATTGACAGGCGGTTTGTGACCAAGGTGAAGCTAGGCAATGGCTGGACTTATGAGGTAATAATGTGTCTCTCTCTTTCCTTTGAGTTTGTGTAATGTTATTTACTAGACTTTGAGGCTCATGTTGGGCCATCTTCTTAGGTGCATGGGCTAGTTAGGCTGGGTTTATATATGCTTAGATTAGATGCCTAATTTAGCTTTGAACCGGTTCAATGTATTTTGTTTAACACAATGGGTGATAAGAATTTAGCAAACAGGCTAGCTTAAGACCCATCTTTTGGGCTCATATATAGGCTTGTTTTGGGACTGAAAAGTAGACCCAAAAATCATATAGGCTAGGCTTGGATAGGGTTTTGGTTAACCTTACACAAAATTCTAATAGTGCTTCTTGAGTTGTTACTGAATCTTGATTTGAGTCCTATGGCTCATGAGTTTTCTACCAAAAAGAAAAAGAAGAAGAAAGTAAGGCCGAGTCAGCTGGAGCCTTGACTGATGGGACTGGATGATTCGTGGGCCGGTCATCTACATAGGTCCCATGTTTTTCCTATAAAAAAGTGGCCAATATCCTCAAAAGTTAAGGTCTAAGCTTCAGGTGTTGACCATTGACCTGAATGTCACCAACTAACAACAGCTTCTTTGCCATGCAGGGAGTTTCTATCAACACTTTCCAGCTTAAGAATCGCACGTACCCTTTGGTATATGGAGGGAATGTCCCCAACACTTCTGCAGGTTATGATAGTTCTATGTCAAGGTAAATGTAACGTGCAGTTATACCAATATCAAAGCCCATGAAAATCGGCTAAGCTACAAAGTGGAAAAAATAATCATGGTTTTGACCAATATTCAAAATATTGGTATGAAGGTATATAGGATGACATGAAAATTGAGAGATATATGTATATACAGGAGCATTAGAAAACTCATGGTTTTTTTTTTTTGGGAAAAACGCTCCTCCTAGTGGGGCCCATTATGATGCAGGACAACCAATGACTGTTGTTTGAGAGTTCGGATCATCTATTGTAGTTGTTACTTATACCTTTACCGTAAGTGAACCAATAACAGCCTGCCACGTCTCATCTATATTTTTGGATGATGTGGCGAACTACTATTGGTTCACTCACGGTGAAGGTATAACCACTTTTATAAGTGATCCGGACTAGTTTTTTAATGGAAAGATCTGGATAAGTCTTGCTAGCTATTCGCAAAAACTCAACTATATCAAATCATCCTAACCTCTTGATTTATTATGGCCCTAAAGCTTAATGTTTTTATATGCATTATTTTCTTATGATCTCAATCCAATGTCAGGAATATAGAGCCAAATGGGGAGACCATTATAGTTGGATAAGTATCAAATTTGGACTTTGAGACAATTTATGAGGAGATTGATCGAATTGGCTGAAGATGGGGTTCGACGGTCTAAAATAATAGGGGAGCGAAAAGATTTTTCTTTTTTAAATTGGGAGTTTTTGAGAATATCACATATGAATTATATATGTATATATTTATTGTATTATTAGTCTTTCCAAACCTTACTCATTCTTTAATCATATAGAATATTATGTATAGAGTTAACAAAAAATAAATAAATAAAACAAGCTAGCTAACTTGAACCTTGAATTATTCAGGCCAAGTTCAAGTTGGGTTGGTGGGTCAAGTCAGAAATTGTGACCGCCTTATGCGAATTCCTATGCATTAAATATAGGATGATTTAAACTATGCCATTTTTAACAATGCATTTTTCAGTCATTTATTACTTTAGTTAAAAGTTAAGCAGTAAATACTATGCCATGAGTCATGACTACACCAACTATTTGATTGATAGAATAAGTCCATGATGATGATATTATTAATAAGAAACTTCTAATGCCATCGATGAAATGCAGGTTTTGTTACACCGGCTCACTGAACGAGGGAGAGGTGACAGGGAAGATTGTATTGTGTGATCAATTGACTGATGGAGTGGGTCCGTTTGTTGCCAATGCTCTTGGCACGATAATGCAAGATGGAGGATGGTCCGACTCTGCCTATTCTTTTCCACTGCCTGCTACCTTTGTGGGTCTCGACTCGGGTTCTCAAGTTTTAAAGTACATCAACACAACAAGGTGTGTCTTGACTCCTTTTTATTTTTTAGGTTCTAACAGTTACACACTAGCACTCATGAGTTATGACTGACCCAAGTCTTTCACCATGAGCACTATTGCTGAGGATTGATTCATGATTATTTATGTGGAATGCATGTGCCATTAACTGTGCTATCAGTGGAAAGGGGGTGTCAGCTTTTCTTTCAAGTACAATTATTTATTTATGTGCTTAATTTTTTTACCTACCTGTTTGAACAGAAACCCAACAGCAAACATACTGAAGAGTGAAGAGGTTCGAGATCTATTGGCTCCCTTTGTGGTTTCTTTCTCCTCAAGAGGACCTCATCCGTTGACAAAAGACATTCTCAAGGTGCTTTCAAGCTACATACTCAAAACTAAAATAATTGATTCTAACTTCAAGTGTCATGATTGCCAATGAATCAATGGTTCAGTAATAAGGTATCTTCCTTTCCATATTTACAGTGAGGGATCAATTCCCCCGACCGTTGCTTTGTTAATTTGAGAGTATGTTATGAGAGCGGATGTGATTCATTTCGATCAATAATCATGCCCGCATGGGACACCCCCAATCTAGAATGAGCCCTTTTAATTATGGGACTAGAAAACCGAGTTCACCATGTTCTAACCAAATTTTCCTAATAGTGGCCTTGGCAAAGACAGAAAAGTAAGGGCATTTATGTTGTTAGGCTTATGACCTAACAGTCAAGCTCACTCCCATGCCAGTTTATTAGTGGGAAATTGAGCGCATTTGTCTTGAGTTTGGAAGGTGGGTGGGGCATCTCACTTGGGTCTGTAAGCAGGTTAGAGATAAGCCCAACACACTGATTACATAAGCAAATCTCATATACAAGTACTGATCATTATATATAGTTTATATAATTATTAATGTTATTGTTATCATTGCTATCGTTATTGTAACAATTGTTCTTTCTTCTTTTGTAGCCTGATATAAGTGCTCCAGGCGTCGACATTTTGGCAGCTTGGTCACCAGTTTCACCTTTGTCAGGATACATTGGTGACAAAAGGGTGGTAACTTACAACATTATCTCTGGTACATCCATGTCTTGTCCGCATGCAACTGGTGCAGCAGCCTACGTGAAATCTTTTCACCCAACATGGTCTCCTGCAGCAATCAAGTCTGCCTTGATGACAACTGGTAATATGAAGTCAAATTGCAATTCCAGGTTTTATCAACATATAACCATTTTGGAGAATGGAGAGCCTCGTTAGGATTAGGATGAGTTTGGCATGGAATCACAAATGCAAGTGCTTAGAGATTTGAGTTTCGTTCTTATAAATTCTAGTCTCCACAATGCTAGTACCTGGCTCTAACTCTGATAGTTAGGGACATAGGTGGTGTTAAAGTATCAGTTCATACGGCTAGAATTTGCAGCTTAATTTAAATAGATGAATGGTCGATCAATTTACACCAGTAAACCATGAATGCATACAATTTCATGCTGACATATATTGGCAGTTTGCTGCAACCTACAGATGTGACAAGTGAATTTTCTCATAATAATGTGAAAATGTCTAAAATTTCATTAAAATCAAATTTTCTGTGATAATGTCACAACCAAAACTCATAATGGGATTTCAGAAGAGTTTATTTGGACATACCCCTATCTTTCTGCCTCATTGTAGAAATTGCCTAATAACCATGCAAGTGATTCTAATTTTCGCCTAAAGACAGGGGTACAAGTAATTTTTTTCATAAAGATCTATCTTCTGTTTCAATCATAAATACTACTTAGATGTTATTTTAATGATGCTTATGTTGATAACATTTTAAAATTGAAGTTATTTTGACTTCATCACTTAAATTACCAATGTTATTCTAATTGCAGCCTATGGTATGAGTGTTTCTACAAACACAGATGCTGAATTCGCCTATGGTGCTGGTCACATCAACCCAGTTCTAGCTGTGAATCCTGGATTAGTCTACGATGCAGACGAGCATGACTATGTTGAAATGTTATGTAATCAAGGTTATGATACTAAGAAAGTTAGACTCATCACCGGTGATGCTAGCAATTGCAGCAACGTCACTAGGGGATTGGTTCGTGATCTAAACTATCCTTCCATGGCTCTTAATGTAACCGGTAGACAATCTTTTTCGAGCAGCTTCGGAAGGACAGTTACTAATGTCGGACAAGCGGAATCTATCTATACTGCAACTGTATCGGTGCCTTCAGGAGTAGTGATCAGTGTGAATCCGGGTGTCCTCAAGTTCAAGTCAGTAGGGGAGAAGCAATCTTTCGTTGTGACTGTGAAAGGAATGATATTGGACAATCTTGTGTTATCTGCTGCATTGGTGTGGGAGGATGGTGTTCATCGAGTACGTAGTCCCATTGTAGTGTATTCGAGACAGTAGAGTCGATTGTCGACCTCTCAGTGGGATTCAGACCCAGATGAAGTTCCGACCATATATCAATGTGTATTGTAATGTGGAACATTAGTTATGGGTTTCAATAAACAGGGCATTGCTGCCTTCTTTCTTATCTTTTATAGTTTGATTTGACTTCATGAAAGTAAGTAGCATAATTGACATGCAGTTTATGTTTTGAACTTGTAAATAAATGAGTCCTCAATGGTTGAAGGTAATGTCAATGATAAGGTGAAATAAGCTCAAGTTGTAGAGTATTTTAGGTCCTAACCATTCAAAAGAGATGTATCTGGCCATAATAGGCTATATAGATCTAAGTTTTAATTCCATCACCATCATTGGATTAGGAAGGTCAATATATATTTATATATATATATATATATATATATATATAGGGCAAGGCTCTCCTAAGCTAAAGCTTAAGATAAAATTATGTAAGCTCACGCTTGTGGGGCCCACCCTTGGTCCATGCACATGTCCATCAACTTTTGGTCAGATCCGAATTTATTGAACCGTTGGATCGATTGTATACCAATCCGAATGTATCGTTGACCATTAAACTTTTGGGGCACATATGGAAATTAGAGAGACCACGGCTGATGCTGATTTTTTTTTGTAAATAGGAGGGTCCTAGGAAATCCTTGAAATCCTTCCATCCCCATTTCCATGTGGGCTCCACCACACAATTGAGCTTACTTTAACTTACATTATCCTAAGCTTTAGCTGAGGAGAGCTGGCTGAGAGCTGGCCCTATATATATATATATATATATATATATATATATATATATAGAGAGAGAGAGAGAGAGGTGATTGAGTCAATGAGTTCTAGGGTCTGTTTCGCTACTTTTTATCAAATTCCTAAAATCTCATATTAAAGTACAGATTTCATGGATGAATACTAAAAGAGTGAAGGGCTAAGGTGAAGATGTAGATGGGACATATAAGGATGATATTTGGGAAGTCATTCCTATCAAAATTCATTGTGCACAAGACAGCTTGTGATGCAATGCGGCATCGTTCTCATTTTGTTCTTAATTTTGTGCTTAGATCAGATTGTGCAAGACTATGTTGGAAAAGTCCCACATCCCACATCGTCAAAGTAATGAATTTGATAGGGCTTCATATACCTATTTGAGCTTTAGACTTATTAGCTTAATCTTTTGGATTGGTATATGGTATCACCCAAGAAATGGGTTTGACGAATCTGGGTTGGTACATGGTATCTTAGATGGGTATCAGAGCAGATTCCTGTCGTTCTTATGTAGCCCACGTGGTGGGCTTGTCCAAAAAATATGTAGCTCGCGTGGTAGGCTTGTCCAAAAAATCTGTTGGGCCTGCATGTGAGGTAGAGTGTTAGGACTCACCCATAGAAATTACAATGTGGTAACCATCTTTAAAAATTGGAGCATGGAGCCCATATTCATATGATTTACAATGTGGGCCTACCTTTATAGGAATTATAATGCGGGGTCATCTTTTATGAATGTAAATATGGGACTAACCTTTAGAAATTAAAACATCACATACACCTTTACAAATTAAAATATAGGGCCCACATTCATAAGATTTACAATGTAACTACCTTTTGCGATTGTGACCTTGTAACCCACCTATAAGAATTATTAACTGGGGTCACCTCTTCTATGATTATGGACACGAGGCCCACCTTTATCAGTTATAAGGTGATACAATGTGGCCTTACAATGTGGTCCTACCATTATATGAATTATAAAATATGGGCCTGCATTTTGTGATTGTGACCATATGACCCACCTTTATGAATTATAAAGTGGAGGCCACCTTCTTTGAGATTGTGAACATGAGGCTTACCTTTAGGATAACTAAGAGGATTTGAAGTCTTTAAAGAGCATTCTTTAAAAGGCAAAAGGTAAGAGATAAGTAGGAAATAACTGTACGAGCAAGTTGTTTCTAAAAACATATAAAATTATATTGTTCCAACTTTCTTATGTTAGGGATTCTTTCCTATGAGAACAAAATCCGAAACAATGATTTTACACATGCCAAACATGCTTTCTATAATCCTCATCTTGTAAGAACATGATGAGAACATCCAAATCACACGATACCAAACATAACCATTCCAATGGAAAGGTATATCTTTCCTTCCCATTAGAAGCAGAAACCACTTACATGGACATCTACAATTTCTGTAGAGTGTTGCTAATATATATCCTAATTATCTTAGGGGCTAGCTCTCCTAAGCTCAAGCTTATGATAAGGTAAGCTCAAGTGTGTGGTGGGGCCCACTTGGAGACCCTCATGGGGATGGGAGGGGAATTTCAAGGACTCCTTGGGATCCTCCTCTCTGAAAAAAATTAGCCCCAACCGCGATTTCTATCATCTCCATATGGACCCAAAAATTTAATGGTCAATAGTCCATTCGGATCGATGCATAGTCAATTTAATGGTCCAATAAACTTGGATCTAACCAAAAGTTGGTGGACATGTGCAATTTAGGGAGAGGGGGGTCATATGTTTGGTCTATTTGGATAGACCAAATGTGAGCCCTATAGGCATGAGCTTACGAAATTTTATCCTAAGCTTGAGCTTAGGAGAGCCTTACTCATTATCTTTATATGGTTACAATGTAATGCTATTCTGCCCTAATTATCTTTTATATCGTTACAATGTAATGTTATTATATGTCTAGAAGTGTTTTTGATGTAGGGACCTTATCCCGTATGCGTGGTGTGCACTGTGAAACCTACGAAGCTTTTAAGTGGGACAACTAGTGTATCACGACAAAAGCTCATGTGATCATCTTAATTCCTTGATCAAAGGTCCAAAAGTTTTGATCATTCAGTGTAGGTACACAATCGATCCAACGGTCTATTTCATTCGGATGGATAAATGTATAGTTATCGGATTATTGTAATTCAAAGGGATCCTACCTTTCTGGTCCATCCAAACGGGTGATCAAGCGGGCCCCACTATGAGGTGCACATGAAATACTTATTTTGAAGTGCCCCAAAACAAAAGTTAAAAAAATGGATCCATGCTTTTCTCCCATTTTACAAATCAGTGGCCCAAAACCATGGGCCTTGTGGATTTTGCCAAACACCACATTTCCTCCTGGTCCAAGTGTCTCCCATCAACAGCCTTGCAACTTGCAAGAGATTTTAATTTGGGGGTCTGCATTGTCCCTTCTTCCTTTCCCACATACATACATATTACTTCCCTTCAAAGGGAAGACAGAAACAAAGAGAGACTCAGATTGCTTTCTTGCTGGATAGAGATAGAGAGAGATAAAGAGAGAAAGAGAGATGGAAGAAGGTAGCAGGAGCAATGGCGGAATGCTGTATCACGAGGTCCAGGAATCGAAGCTGTGCGCGGTCCACTGCGTGAACACGGTCCTGCAGGGACCCTTCTTCTCCGAGTTCGATCTGGCCGCTCTCGCCTCCGATCTCGATCGCAAGGAGCGCCAGATGATGCTCGAAGGCGTCCGCGTGCCCGACGATCTCCTTCGCTTCGCTTCTGAGGAGTCCCACAACGTCTCCATGGATGGAGATTTCAGCATTCAGGTTAGTTTTAGGGTTTTCTCCATTCCCGCAACTGAAATTAGGGTTTTTTATATTGTTTTATGTTGATGCATGCATGCGTGAGACTGCCCTTGTGATAAAAATCCGAACTTGATCGGCTGCGAGAGCTGCCAATACCTGTAAGCATTCAAATGAGATTGTGCGGAAGGATAGAGGTATGGGGATTCTCATTTGGAGACTTGAGGAGATAGCATAGTCTATGATTTTGATGTTGGGTGATTCCAGGAGAAATCACTAAACAAACTCTTCTTCGTAAGGGGGAGGCTACACACGGGATTTACTATCCAAAAGGGTTCATTTCTGATATAGTCGTTTTCAGGACGGTCTGAGTTAGGAACCCTTCAGCCTGTTAGGCCACAGCTGGAAGCATGACAATCATAGATGATTGGGGTTTGACAGGTTTCCTTATGACCTACCCGTGTGTGTGGTGAAAATGAATCATCTGATCAATTGAAGTTTTGATGGGTCCCAAAATGCTATGTTAGATGAAGTCTGGTGGGTGTCAGATTTTGCATGATGAATTGAAGGGCCTAAGCAACGTTGATTAGTATCAAACTTGGGTCAGTGCTAACTCAAAACTGGGAGGGGAGAGCTGGGGTGTTTGTGGAATTTAGTGTGAAGGGCTTTGATTGATCATGGAGGGGCCAGGTGGGGGGCCATAGGCTGGACTGCTCGGCTTAGCAATTGTCCGACTGCCCCTGAAAATTTTCGATAAAAGAGTGCATGGCGAAGATGACTGCAGTTTCTCCCTATCATCTTATACGACGCATTAAAAAACCTCATGCGTAAATTAAGGCGTGCAACTCTATACAAGGAAACTACCAAGTACGTGCATATACGTATGCGGCTTACGTATTTCCCATGATGTCACACTTGACGACTAACATGCATTATAGTTAAAGAATATTCGGCCTAGAAACAAGTATCCATTTAATTCACATTCTTAGAAATGGTTTGAATGCCCTACATAGCAGTATTATTATGATTATTATCATTTTTAATGGAAATATGACTCGAACCCACAACGCCATGCTTGCAACACCGAACACCCTGCCAACTGCAGTATGGACTCTTGTCTCCATTACGGCATTATCGAAGAGGGCCCTCTTTTCATCAATCTAAAGCAGGTCATGGCAATTCAGGCTTCATTGGGTTTAAATTCTATTGATGGACTTGGGTTTCTTACTTGAAATTAGGGATCAAAGATAATTACTGTAATTGTGCTGGGCCAATCATGGAGGGTTTTGAGGAGAATGGGGCATGTTTGGCATCAGTCTTTGGGGATGATCTCGGGTTCCCACAGGACAATAACAAAAGACTCGCGTTTGGATAGGTTGATTAGCCGTTTCCACATTTGTTCTGGGCAGCGCAATCCACGTAAGTAGACTCCGTTGGAACAGAATCTCCAGAACAATTAATTATTGTTTTTCTTTTCTCGGAACAACTCCAAAGCCAAATACATGAACCTGAAATAACTCACGTCTCCAGCCATCTCTCTCCTCTCCCCAATACTCTCCAGCAACCTGAAGTAATGCACCCCTCTCTCTCTCTCTCTCTCTCTCTACCCCTATCTATGCACCTGTGTTCCTACATTATCATTTTTGAGTATTTTATGCTTTCAATGTCACCCTTTTTTTAAATGTTGTTGCACTTTCGACTGTTGTTTTGTTCCTACCTTACTGTTTCAATTGAAGATATGAGAGCTCTTCTGTCACCTTAATCAGGTTGGGCCCTACTGATGAGTGGTGTATGGGTGTTTAATTTATGAATTTGGAATGCTCTTTGTGGTCACCCATAAAAAAGTTACCAATTACTAGCAAGTAGCTAGAATTCACCTTTTGTTAATCCAACCCACTAAATGGAACAAGACACTTAATTACTAGTACTTGCTATCACCTACCATTTATTTGTATGTTTGTCTCTATGGATAGTAATAACCATTATTTGTTTTTGTTTGTATGGATAGTAGCTACAATGTATTTGTTTCTCTATATTTGTTTGTTTGTCTATATGGTTGGTAGGGCGGCTCCCATTTTAACCTACAATGTATTTATTTGTTTGTTTGTTTGGGTAGTAGGGTAGATATAACTATAAGATTCATATGAAATGAAAGCACTTGACCAGCATGTTGTCACATGCATGGTTCGATTTATCAAAAACACATCTACTGGTAAGCTCTTAATCCAACCACTAGCACAAGTTGGTCCGCACACTCATTTGGTTAGCTTAATCCAATAGTTTTCAGTTTAGATATTTGCTATAGAAATGGGCTACTGTTAGATTCAGTTAAGTACTGAAAATAAACAATAGTACAATCAGAAAAAAAAAAAAAAAAAAAAAGATGAAAGAAGACTTGATAAGTTGATATAAATGAGATCCAAGCAATGGAAATCAACTGGATTGGTGCAAGCCCTAGGGTTAGGGCTTGCGGGAAAGTGCCGAACCACGTGTCCGCAAACACTTTAATAAGTCTCCGTAGAGACGATAATGAGGACACGCGTCAATGGGAAAACCCAATTCAATTAATCAACTCTTTGAGAAATAAATCTTTTACAATGCATATAAATAAGAAAAGAAGTCTTGATGGTTTACAAACCTAATAACCTAATTTAGGAAATAAAATAAGAATCCTAATGAAATTGGAAACGTAATCCTAATTACAACTCTTAAATAAAATTAAAAAACTAATGACATAACTAGTGAATAAAAATCCTAAATCTAATTGGGCCCTACACGTGGCTTGAGGACTATCTGCATCACGGATGGTAGAATTTCTGCCCTTTTTTTGAATGACTGGTAGAATTCTTTCTTCCCTGTGGAATTTAAAAAAAAAAAAAAAAAAGCAGAACATATGCCTTATGAAGAGTGACAGAGCCTGTTATCCAGTGACAAAGTCAGGCTACTCTACATTGGGAGGGAAGCATTGTTGCATAACTTAATCAATTAGGAGAACTTGTAAGGTCCTAAACTACACATGTTTTGGACTTTAGAGATGATAGGCCCAAATATCATATGGCAGTTTCTAGATGGAGGGCCCTCTTGGACTCTTGGACTCATGTTTTGGACTCTTGGACTCTTGTCTCCCTCCGGCAGTATGCAGCTTTCCTCTGTTTAACAGATTCATCTAAAAATCACATTTTTTGCAGCTCAGGTAAAATTGGACAACATTCTAACTCTTATGGACAACATCTTCATCTGGGAACCCATATAAGGGCACATCCTGTGTGGGGCCAAACTAGAATCTGGGTGGCTCCAGTAGACAAAAAGTGAATTAAAGTTGAGCTTGTCCAAGTACGGCTTGGGTTTAAGTCTAGATTTTTGGAAATCATATGGAATTCTGATTGGGTCAGATACTTGGATTTGAATCTGGTGTCCGAGTTATCCGCAGACATATGCACGTGTATTGTATAATATATTATATCTATTACATCCTAAAAAGTGTGAAAAAGTTACTTCAATGTGTGACTCATGTCCTCTTAAGAGGGAAACATGTCAATCTTCTATAAGTGGACTCTTTTCTAATACCATAAAGGCATAAACTCCTTTAATAAGGTCCCTAAAATATGAAAACAACACCTCATTTTTTCATTAACTCCCCTTTTCTCAAATACCTCCTCTTATTTCAAATGTATCCTATATCTCTTAAATATAGCAATTAATCACCCTACTTAAAACCTATGCTACCCAGAACTCCAAATTAGGCAACTTATAATGTCTATTGTAAATCATGCCGAATTGGGGCATTAGAACTTAAAATCTCACGGAAATTTTAGGAACAGCCAGTCCATCTCCTAGCTCAGATAGCTTCTGGGGTACTCCTGGTTCACCCTATTATCAATCTAGACCCCTCGCACTCATTTTTCGCAGCTAAGTAGGTCATGAAGAGACTATTGTAACCCCATACCTTCCATAATTGTCACACTTTCAGGTGGGCCCCCAAGCGAGTCTGTTCCCGCATATGAAGAACCTGACTGTTCCGAAAAACAACCTCAAATGTTTCCACTATCTCATAAATTTAGCTAACAATTAGTTTAAGTAAAAATTTCATCTCATATGGCTTATTTATACCTAATCTCCTATTAATATTGTATTACTATTTCTGTATCCGGGATTACCATTCTGACTAATGTTCTTTCCATATGTAAACAGTAATCGACTTTTTCTATTTTTGTACAATAATTTGTTTCTCTTGGCACTAATCTATGATGCTCCACATGTTGTTCCTCTTTCAAATCCCATAGAGATTGTCTCTTGGACATTGATATAGCCTCTCTCTCCTCGATATGATGAACATTGACTTTTTTTTTGCATGTATAGTAGAGAAGAATGCATATGCTTGGGATTCTGAATTTTTTAGCTCCTAAATTTCTTTTGCACTTTCTATATCTTTTTTTTATCGTATTACTTGTAAAAGAAAATAAATTTTGTATCGCACTCCGTATCTCTATCCCATATTCTATCTCCATAGAATGTTGTTGTTATTATTATTTTCCGTTATCTAATGGTGACTATATTTTATGAAAGATTGCTACTAAAAAGTATAAGAGCCATATACTGGAAGCTACCATGAATCATGCTATTGTTATATATTTACTTATTTTTATATTCCCATCTTTTCTTCCTTTCCTTGCCAAAAGTGTTAGTTTTCTAAATTATTTAGCAAGAAAAATTAAATATTTGTAATAATGTTCATTGTTCAAACTCATCTTTGATTATTGAGGGAAAAAGTTTAGTGTTATGAGCTTCACCAAATGGGTGAAAGGGGAATCATTCGAAAAAAAGGGAAAAAACTGCCTAGGGGAAGAATTCAACACTCATGGAGACCAAGCTTAGATATCTAAAACATAGTTATGAAACCTCAAGGATCCATCTTGAAGTCCAATTCAGTCAATTTGACAAAGAAGACTTGATGGATTTGATCATGGACATGAAACCGTTTGACATGTCTATGGTTTTTTAACCCCTTTTCATTATTATTTTCCAAAAAGATGAAGACTTAGATCTTAATTCAATAGTTTAATGTATATTTTAAAATTTTGATTAAGTTAGGAACAATAACAATCACTGCTAGAGGGTATAAAAATACCTTTTCCACCATGCCTTATCTTCCAAAATAAAATTCTATAAATTAAATACCTTTATAAGTTTTCATCATTTTCAAAATTTTGATGTCTTTCCCCTAACTTTTTCGTTGGTTCTTATTTCTAATTTTTTCATATTTCAAAAGAAAGTCATCACTTCTCTTTTTTTTTTTTTCTTTTCCTCGTTTCTCCCATTAAGATTTTTAACCTATCCTAGTAGAAATCATGAAAAACTAAACATTAAATCTAACCTCTTTTTTGTGTGTTCCTTTTTCATCCTATTTTAGAGTTCTTATTATTTTCTGCATTTTCTATTTTTATTTGTCTTTCTCATTGCTAGAATTTTTTTTTACATTTCTTCTTAGCTTATTTCTCATCATGTCTAAGATTTATATTTCTTTCTCAACTAATTTCTTATATTGCTGAAATTGTACTCTCTCTCCGTGCTTATAAAACATTAAAATCCAGGTATTTAATTATGATTATTGTGTTTTATTTGACTTATCTTTCAGTTATCATCATCGGGTTTTCATATCTTTTATTCCATGGATTTTCTTTATCATGACAATTTTTTTTATGTTTTGAATTTTTTAGTTACCAATAGAATCGCATATTGCATACCTTTTCCCTTTACAATGATCTTTGAAAATTTAGAAAATTTTCCTTTTGCTTTTTTATATTTCATTATTTGTAAATTTTCATATTTTGTTTAATTATAAAATATTTTTATAGCTTTCACCTTTTTCTCAAAAGTATATAAAAATCTATTCAACCTTTTCATTTGTCACTCCTTAACTGCGGTCACATACGTTGCATTTTTCTTCTATCATACACTACGTTTTACACTTAAATGTATACATTTTCTATTTTTTCTGGATAACGATACATTTTCTAAATTTCATACCCTTTGGGAAGCAAACCAAAATTAGTTATTTGGGTTTCTAACTCTACCAACAACAACCTTACTCAACCTGAATTGTACTTTGAGTAGGGAATTTACAATTCAGGCTGGGTTTCATTTGGCTTGGGTCTGGGTATGGGTGTATTCACCAAAAATTCAGGTTAGACTGAGCCAATTCCCAAGCCGTCCCCTCTCAATCACAAACCTTAGTGATATATGAGCAGGTATCTTATCTTACTATTTGGGTTAAAGCTACTGATGTAAAGGAATCTCTTTTGGTTTGGTCTTTGTTGCCAGGTTGCCCCAAATACAAGGTAGACGATATGCTTATATAAATGTAGGATCCTTATTAAGTTTTTTGGTTTCGTCTTAAAAAAAAAAAAAAAAAAATCTTTGTAGACTACAAGCCTGAATTGTAATTTGATATGCATATATAAATATAGGATCCTTTTTAAGTGTGGAGCATTTAAGTTGGAAATCTTTAAATTCTTAAAGAAAATGTGGATTAAGCAACCAACCTTGAGGAGAGTATGGAGTCTTGAAATGAACCATTTGTCTTGTCCCTTTAACCAATTAATCAGGGCACCACAAATCTTGAAAGTGGTCTTTTTGTACACTGAGGACAATGCAAGAGCCAAAATGGATTAGTTAAGATGTAAAAGCTATCATACCCAAATACTTGTACATGCCCAGCTTATCCATGTTGGACTGATATGATGCCTATATCAGTACTTCATACTGCACCGATACTTCTAGGGTACAAGCTTAGCATATTCTACTCACCAAGTTCACTATTCATTAATTGAGGCCTATCCATTGGTAGCTCAGTTGGTGAGGCACCTCACTTCCACGAAAACAATCCTTGGTTGTAGCGCTAATGGTGAGGGACTTGGGGGTGTGTGTGTGAGTACTAAGGTTGGAAAACTCCCCGAGCTAACACTTGACCCTCCCAGTCATCTCGTTTTGGTGAGGGATCGAGTCAAATACGAGGGAGACTCGGCCAAGTCATCTTATTTTAATAAGTTCTTTACATTCTAAATTATTTGATAGGTAGATCCGATTTTGAACAATTAATGTTTATTTTTAAGTAATTATGCACGAGGGTTGGAGTCAACAATTTTAAAATGATGACTTGAATGTAATTTGAAACTTATATTTGATCATTCACATTTGATATTTGAACTGACAAATTATGTAATATGCAATATCTTTTCTTTTATTTTCCTTATATAATATTTTTCTTGCATATATAAATTTATTAATTTGAATAGATTATCATTCTAAGTCAGTTTTTTTGCATTGAACGAGTCGAGTCTAAGTAATGATTTTTCCAACCTTCGTGAGTACTTACCTTTCAAAACAGATTTCATTAATTGAGAAATGTTTAAAAGAAAAACTAAAATAGTCGTATCCATATTTGTGTCCTAGATATTCAAGAGTGCAAAGTTGTATCCCCGATCCCGGTATTTGTGTATGTAGCTGGGCATCATAGTGTAAAGGTGCAAGTGTTTTACTTAAAATGCGGGCACTCTAAAATTTCTTTTGATTCTTATTACTTTGATAGCCCTTCTTGTACTTCCCAGTGTTTTTGTTTTTTGGTTAATAATTCTATTCATCCAGAAGTATAGAAGAATACAATCATATAATTGAGCTTAAGAATACAATCATATAATTGAGCATCATTGATCATACAAAAGATTGGCAAAACATGCATTGTTTTTGTTTTCTTTTTTTAATTCTATATAATATAAGAGATTTATACTGCAAGTATTTAAAAAGGAAAAGAATTACCAGAAAAAGACTTTGAGCCTGTGGAATGTAGCTTGATAAATAGAATTAACTGGTTTCAACTAGAAGAAGTTTAAAGTATTAGCATAGTGTCTCTATCCACTCTTTGTTTGCCAAGACATCCACCATCTCATTTTGGCTAAGAAAGCCATCCTTAGTTGATGGTGTCTTTGTCGCAAGGATTCCATAACCATAAGTATTAGACTAGTGTCTCTATACACTCCTTGTTTGCCAATACATCCACGACTTCATTCAGGCTATGTCACAAAGATTCCATAACTTACCATCTTTGTGGAACATTTCTACCATCTCCGTGGAACATTTCTCCTCTTTGGAGCCCATTTTATCACATTGTACAAATTGTCCTCTATAAAAGAAGAGAGAGAGAGAGAGAGAGAGAGAGAGAGAGAATGCTTTCTGAATTGCATTCTGAATCTGCCGTGTTAGTGTTGAGTATACAATGTACCAAAGTTTATTCCTTTTTTCTTCCTTTTTTTAAAGGTTTCAATGCACCATAATATGGTGCATCTTGGTGGATACAATGAATATTTATTCTCTCTTTTCATTATATATCTGAATTGACATGCCATAAATAGGGTTGGGGGGTGAATAGTCTGATTCATAAAGCTGACCAGAGATTGATGGGTAAATGCTTAGATGATGATGATATCAGTGTGGACATGTTGGGTCTTACAGTCACAAGTTTTTTCTATTTCATGTTTAACATGCATAGCTAAGTGCTCATGGGAATTGTAACAAGCTATATAATTCAGAGAAATGAATAGAACTTATTCTGTCCTAACAGAGCATGTTATCCATAGTTCATAGTTGTATCTTGGGGCTGAAGAAACTGCTTACCAACCAGTCTGCTTGTGTTTCTTAATGGTGGATACCTGCTCACCTCTACCTACGGCTATACCATCATTCCCGTAGATATTCATATTCATTTTCCACTACTTCATAAATAGATATATTATTGTTTTTTTTACTTCTTCCTGTGGCCTGCAGGTTCTGGAGAAGGCTTTAGAAGTGTGGGATCTACAAGTCATCCCACTCGATTGCCCCATTGCAGAGCCAGCCCAGGTTGACCCCCAGCTGGAAAATGCCTTCATCTGTCATCTGCAGGACCACTGGTTCTGCATCAGAAAGGTGGATGGTGAGTGGTACAACTTCGATAGCCTCTATGCTGCCCCTGAACACCTTTCCAAGTTCTACCTCTCAGCATATCTGGACACTCTTAAAGGCTTTGGCTGGAGCATTTTCCTTGTCCGAGGTAATTTTCCTAAAGAGTGCCCACTCTCATCTTCTGAAGCTTCCAATGGATTCGGGCAGTGGCTTTCGCCAGAAGATGCTCAGAGGATCACAAAATCCTGCAGTGCAACATCACAGGCCACCCCTCACCGAACCAATACATCACAGCCCTCGGATCATTTGCAGTCGACTGATGGATTGGATGGGCTTTCGGAGATGGAAGATAAGGATCTCACTGCTGCTATTGCTGCCAGTTTGATGGATTCTGCTGCAGCACTCCCTAAACCTGGCACACCAGAAAATAAAAATCAGTGAAAACTGTTGATAGTCTGGTGGTATCTCCAAACTTCTCCAACTTATTTTACATGTGAAGGATGTTCCCATTTTTCATTTATATATAAATTATAACTATGTTTTAAGTTATGATAAGAGGGGGTGGTTACTTTAAGTTCATGTGTGAAGTATTCCCTAAGAAAGTTCTCAGCCACCCCCATTGGATGAGTTCTTTTTTTATGAGAATTTGTTAGGAAAAAAACTAGAAACGAGTTCATACAAGCTGTTTCAAAAGAAACTAGCAAACAGAACAAAGAAAAATTATTGATCAAAGATGTTGTCAGAAATGTGGTCCTTTTTCCTTGAGTGCCAATAGATGACACTGCCTGTTTCATCTGTGGCTTTCCCTTTTGAGTTTGGCACAGTTAGACGGCTGCCTGTGGTTACATTAAACTGCATCCGGCTCTTTCTGGCTATAGCTCTGACTGCATCTGATAGTAATTCGTGTATATTGTTGGAGTGGTAGGTTGGACATGAGCCTGCTTATCAGCTAGTCTGTTTGCTGATCTTCAAAAGAAGCGTGCTTGTTCTGAGCTTAGATGGATTTGATTTGTTAAGAGTCTTTTCAACATGCCCCATGCCCAACATGTCCCATGATATTTGTCCTGAATGTTGTTTTTTCAATGATGATTAGCATGTTCCCTTATACCATAACCTGTTTCAGGCCCATTTTACTCACCTCTGCTCAAAGAGGATTGTCTGATTCAAACTTTGGGGCATATGCTTGTATCATTTGACCAATATGGTTTCTTGTAAATACCTCCCATCCCTGCATTATTTGTTTGGGTGTCAACTGCACCTTCAAAATTGAGTTTCACTTAATGCTCTGGTGGTGGTGTTCGGATTCCCCGTTGAGAGGGTGTTGACCCTACTGTGCTGAAATAAGGGTTTGCCAGCTTCTATTCATGCATTTTTATGGATTGCTGTATGCCGGCAATTACATGGATAGAATAATGGTAGGTAGTCTTAAAATTTAAGTTGCTAGCTCATTTTCTAAGAGGTGCTAGATTATGCATGCTGACAGGGTTCTGGTTTTGCTTGGTTTATGTGGTCCAGGGGAAACTGGGGCCCCAGGAGGAATTTTACCCGGCTTTCTCTCCTGGGCCGTTGGATTATTCTAGCCCAAAGGACCGGGAACCCTGCATATAAAAAAAAAAAGTGGTCCAGAACCAGATGAACAGTGAGGCTCTAGGTGTTTGGGGACCGGGTATTGATGGTATAATAGTTTCATCCTTTTTCTCCCTACACTGGTATTCAGGAAGTGCTTGTTGCTATAAAGCTTAATGTTACTATTTGTTTTAACAAGCCTGACTTAACCTGTAAAAACCCAATAGCCTACCATTTTTACGGTCTTAACATTCTATATCATTACAGTAGCCAAGTAGACATTGGGATGATATATATATATTTTTTTTTTGACCGGCAACTGAAACTTTCATTAAGCTTTGACATTGGGATGATTAAAAGAGCAGATTATGGAAAAGGTCTCTAAATCTCATCATTATCTTATGATATGAATAAGGTTTACCTCCCTTTCTATTTCTGTTTTTGTATTCTCCTTTTTCTTTAATAAAAGCTTTTGTTATTGTTTTAAAAATATTTTTTTTGCAGGAATGGTCTTATAATTCTAGCCAAAAAAGAAAGAGATGGTGTTATAAAATATCACATTTGGCTACAACTAAAGAATCTTTATGATTGCACTGCATATCTAATACTAATATAATGAAGTTTTGGAGCCTTTCTACATTAGTAATGAAATTATGCCTCTTCCTATTTGTCCCTAACATCCCTTGCAGATTACACATCCTCTGCCATTCTGCCTATAATAAAGAACCGTATTTTTTAGCAGAGTTTGTGGGGCCCATTGACCGTACAAGATATAAGATGATTTATGGATGTATACATCTTAATAGGGGAAAAATGATAAAAGTCCATAAAATAGATAGTAAAATTCAAAACTTATCCCTTCATCTGCCTGACAGTTATTTTGATGGCTTTAGATCATACGGTTATCAATATCCACCAGCCATATTTCCTGAAGTCACTTGTACTTAGTCGGCCCAGTCGGTTGCGGGTTGCATAAACTCTGCTACGTGCCTCATTTTGAAAGCTGTAGCCACCTGTTGTTGTGCAAGAAATTGAGGTTCTGGACCCTAGTTGAGGTGCCAAATCATGCTTCTGATTAAGCCTTTTTAGTTGCGTTTCAAGCTGGCTTGTCAATCCAGTCCATTCTCACACCTGACTCCATTGAATTAGTACTGTTCCAAATTTGAGACATCCAGTCTTCCCGCCGGTGGGAGTTCACCTCCACTATATTTTCACAATGTAGTACCACTAGGTTTTTAGGACTAAAAGCTAAGAGATTGGATATTTGGTGTGTATTCTTAACACGTCCAAAGCTGTCCATTATTTTACCTCCCTTGGACTGGGATTTTGTTAATTTCATGAACTCTTGACTCTTGGACTTTTCATTTATTGTAATTTTGAGTCTTAACATCAATGGTGATTGTTTTCTTGTAATCAGGGGTTTTTTAATGATTGAGTTCTGGGTTTAGGACTCCTGCTGGAAATTGGGCTTCTTTACTGATTGTTGGAGAATCATTCTAGATATGTTCATTGATGAGATCTTAATCGGTATTTCTGGGTGTTGGGCCCTGAGGCACTGGGGGAATGCCTCAAGACCTTAGAAGATTCAATGTTGAAAAATCCATCTTGAGTCAATCTGTCGCTGGTTCTCTTGATCTATTACTTAAAGGGCATCATCATTTAAACTAGGCCTAGTGTGATCTTTTCAGAACAGTGATGCTACTCATATTGGGTTTTTTTTTTTTTTTTTTTTTTTTTTTTGGGGGTTGGGGGGGGGGGGGCGCGCGGCGCGGCCGTGGATCCAGCTGAGCGGGTAAAACTCCCAAATCTCTCCTTGAAATCAGGTCGATCCGGGCTTGAAGCAGTGCCCATTTTTGTCCACTCCTTCCCTATAAGTTTGTTCAACCGAATATGATGAATCAACTGTTTATTACTTTGAATATAAGAGTTTTCCACTACTACTGTGAGTAGGAGTTGATTTGGTTTAGCTAGATTTAGGGGTTTTGGACTCAAAATCATGAACTATGGCAAGGTGGGGAGACCAACAAACTAGTTGCCCCCCAAAAGGGCAGAACTACAATGCAGTGTCGCTGCACTGTATTATAGTGCAGTGCCATTCCTACATGCTTGGATGGGGTCCACAGCCACCTTTGGAAAATTCAAACCACTTATCGGTCCAAACACCACTTGTTGCGATCAAGGTATAAATTATTACTCAAATCAGTAAGATGGACCCAGTTGGTTCAACTAAATTTTGAACACCGGATTAACTTTTTTCACACTTTTTCAGTCATGATGCTATGTTGCAAATCTTGGAAATTGGAAGACTGCAATTCCTGTTAACAGACGTGCAAATTGTTGAACCAACTACCCCTGCCTCTCCATCAAGGACTCGTGTCCATGACCAACCTTGCTTAGCAGATGAAAGAAAAGAAACCATCCAATCATCCAAACTGCCCACTGAAAACATTGTAATCGCCCTGATAAAGCACCTGCCTTTGCCTTTGCCTTTGCCCCATGGTGAATGGGGCGCTCTATCAATCAAAAGCATGGAAGTAAAATTTTGCAAAATTCATGTTTTAGTACAAATTCAATGAATCCATTTTCAATTGTTAACAGGAAAATATTCCTTTTAACTGGATGCATTTTACAAAGATTTTGGACATTATGAAATATCCCACAAGTTCTGCAACTGAATCTCTAAGTCTTGATGGATGATCCAAATCCAATGAAACAGATTTGGAGCCCATATTTCAGCTGATGTATGACAACTGATTTGTAGTAAAAAGGATCATTCGGCCAGTTAATGCCACATGACAGGCTTCTTAGAGGAGCGATTCTTATGAGGATATCTTCATTCATGGGCGGGGACCAGATTTTAAATGCTAAAGCCGACCTTTGGAAATCCTTATGGTTGTTTCTTTTTATATATATATGAAACGGGTTAGGGTGTATTTGTGTGATTAGAGGTATCTAATTTTCCATGCAGCCACTTTTTTGGTTGTTTGGTGCGACATATTTTCCTCATGAAAAAGGAAATAAGCAAAATAATTTTTCCCGACATAAAGGATTTCTTTCTATTATATAAGGGTAGGAATGCAGGATTCCTCTAACTCGCGATAATGAAAATCTGCATGGCAGAAACCTCTCGCTGCACAAATGCACCCTAAAAGGTCATCCTCCATCTTATGTTGCATAATTTGTGAAAACAATACTAAAAAAATCAGCAATTGCTTTAAGTTTGGCGTAATCAATGATAATAGGTCGAAATCTCACAGCAAACACAGACAACACTTACATTGTGCCGATCGATATGCGGACTAAATGGTGTGGTAGACTTGATATAGAACTGACTGAACTTAGAGAATGCAAACCACAGAGGGCACCAGGAGTTGCCGCTTTCTCGAGTAGTTTAATTGAAGTACCTGATTCTGGCACTTGTCATGAACTGGACCGTCCACTGCATCACAACCTTCAAGTGACAATTGGCTATAAAACGGCAGAAATGGCTCGACATGGCCTGTCGAAGCTCAGAAAGGCAGAGAAACCATTTTATTTCAAATCAAATATTCTCTCTTTTGAATGTTAACTAAGTAAACCATGAGAAACAACCGGGGAGAATGCTAGGTACGTCTTACAACAGTGGAGAAGGGGGAGAAATATCACTGTTGTAAAGTTATAATTAATCTAATCTTCACCATGCCCCACAACCAGGAAAAAAGAAGAAAATGAAAAAGGAAAGGGCTGAAAAAAAAAAAAAAAGTGAACTATTGTTTAGAACTTCATCCACTTCTCCGTCAGACTGTCACACCATGAATTTCAAGGGAATTCCAACAAGTGCAGGACCTTCTAATGGGGACGTTATTAGATATACTCCAAGCTCAAATTGTAGAGAATCTGCATAAGATATCTTTACCTAATAGCTGACCAAAACATATTAACTTGGCACTTCTCTTCTGAAGAATTTCTTAGCCTGTAAAAAGAGTTGAAAAAGAAGTGAATACACGCTGAAACATTGGCCACTTCATGAATCCTTTGTACAGATATAATAAATGCTGCCCTATGATCCTTGAAAGAGGCACAAGTCCTTTGAATTGAAGAAAGTGGCATTATGTAGTATCACATCGATCACTCTCAATGGTGTATATGCCCTCATCCAGATGAGTGGAACCGCAAATTAGGAGGAGGACTTATAATAGAAAACATATGATGCAAACAAGTATGTTTTTTTAACTCACCTGCTCTAGAGTCAGGAACATGATCACATTCCATGTCCCTAGCCGAGCAAAATTTGGGATGAACCCCTTGTAAAAGGCAAGAGGTCCCTGTAAACATAAACCACCAGTAAAAACATATTTTATTAGAGATGATATCCACACTGCAACATTCACATAATAATACTTTGAAGGGAAAGAATTACTTGTTCTAATCTCAACAAATAAAAAATAAATAATCCATCCCATATCCATATAGATAGCCACAACTCTATCCAAAACACTAACCCCTGCAAATGTCTAGCATTGATAAACAAGGAAATTCTAAACATCATTTTAGTTAGGGCCTAGGATCATTCATGAGAAAAGATTTACTTATGTTTGTGTGTCATAAAAACCCAACTCAGCCAGCTAAGATACCCTGTAAAGACAACCTTTGGATGACATCATCATTTGTATTGTCTCTTCATCACCATCTTATCCCATCAATCTAATATGATCACATGTGTGCATGTATTTTTGTCCAAGTGAAAGACTGCCCAAAGACTTGCGTTGATGAAGAAGAAAGGACTGGAGCTACGACAGATCAACAGCATCATCTTCATCGTAACCTAACCCATCTATCTAGGTTTGCCTTTGTGAGTTCTGATTTTCCACTTGTCCCTATATGAAGCTATGCTGTCTTTAAGACTGTAGTCTAAGGTCTTTCCCCTCTACTATATACATGGCTCGAATCCGTTTCCCCCTTATTGCCATTCAAGTCGCAGAGGAGCTGATTCTATCAATTTGTATGCATGCCAAACCATCTTAGACAACATCCATCTCATTTTTTTTCTATTGACACTCTCTGTCAGTTCTCTATAGTACTAATTCCTGATTTTATGCTTTCTCAAAACTCCGTACATCTATCTTAGTCGTATGTACTTTAGCTTCTTCTCTTTTCTTTATTGCCCAACATTGACCTCCATTCAATAGAGCATGTCTGATAGTCATCTTATATAAATGCTTAGTCCAAGTGGCACTTACAATTGTATAATACTCTACCAGCATGTACTCCTTGCCAATCCTAGTTGATCCTATTCTCTATAGGGGGTTCCTCAGGTGCGCTCTCTTGCGCATGTTATTGTACGCACGAGGCACACTCTCTCGGATGGGACGCGTGTGCGCGAGAGCGCACCCAGCCATTGATGCGTCCCGTCCAATGACCCACCTCCTGAGGCTTTCATTCTCTATATCCAAGGAAGACTCACTGTTGCATTTCCATAACTGTCCCTAGATATCAAAATCCATCCTATGTAGTGCTAATCAATCTTCAACTCGGAACATTCATCGGCTATCAAATCTGTAGTGAGAGTCTGAGAAGATCGTTAGGCTGCAAGTATGAAAGCCATAATCATCAGTTCTACATCAAAACATCTGTTGCATTAAACAGACCGTCCGGTACCACAAATAGGGCAGGCAGGTAGCAATCCAGATGAAGTAGACACCAGATCTGTTCTGGAACCTGTTAGCTAATCAGAACTTGGTGTTGCGAAGGATCACATCATAACAAACCAATACATCATCCTTGATTCATAGGAAGACAGTTTCCGGTATCCTCCATATGCCAACGTAGATCAGTCAACTAGCTGATCATCTTCTGCAAATCCACATATATATCAACTATTGTTGGCAAGCTCATCTATCTTACCATCACACTAGCTGATTTCTCAGTACATGTAGCTCAATTCATTACTCACTAGGAAATGGTATTTTATATAATTGGTATGGTCATGTTAATATTTTGGGTTATTTGGATACAGATTGAGTTGAATTACTGGATGATCATTGATTGACTTCAGGAAAGTACACCTTTATTAGCGCTAATTTACTGGCATGGTTGACAGGAAGGTGATAGTGGCTACGTTCAGTGCTGAGAATAAACATAGGACAAAGGCAAACCTTACTCGTGAACTATTATAGTTGAAACATCTAATGGACAATATCTTGGTTTCCTAGTGTAGCTTCGAATTTCTATGAATTGTGGCAACCAAGCAACTATGCTATATATATATATATATATATATATATTGCCTCTAATCCAGCATACCAAAAGAGAACCAAGCATAAAGAAACCAATTGTCATTTGATTTGAGAAAAATCTCAAAGGGCCATCAGTACTCTCCATTCAACAGCTCCAAGGAACTGCTTGCTGACGTATTCACAAACCAAGGGAACCAAGCATAAAGAAACCTATCGTCATTTGATTTGAGAAAAGTTTCAAAGGGCCATCAGTACTCTTCATTCAACAGGTCCAAGGAACTGCATGCTGGCATATTCACAAAAGCACTACCACTCTAATGTTTGATGCGCAAGATAAGTTGAAATATGAATGATATCTTTGCCACAACTTGGGGAGAAGGATTATAATTTTCTGCACAGTGGTTCAAAGTGATTCATCTTTCAGTTATACTTTATTGCCCATATATGTTGATCTTTAATTCTTAAATTAGGCTATTTTTGTAATTTCAACATTAAAGTAATGAATTTGTGCATGCTCATTCCTCTTGAAGCATACAATTCTATTCTCAAGCAAACCCCAGTCTGTTGTTCTATGGCATAGGCGGATATACCTATGAAAGATCATTCGGTCTGCCCTTTACCTCATATTGTTAAGATACACTCGCAATGAATACACGAGCATGCACATGTTAATTTGAAGCTCATGCTTCATATCTAACTTGACACGTTTGTTGGCCACTAGATACAAATTTGAGAAGGTAGTGGTTTTAGTTTTCAACAATTAAGCTAATCTTCCACTAAATGAACACCAATTTGAGAAACAAACAAATCAAGTAAAGCGCAACCATGTAAGAAGTACTTCATCATAAAAAGATTTGACAGTAAGATCAAAAGGAGCAAAAAAAAAAGCGTACTTCATTCTTCAATGTCTTGATGAAACAGTCAAATGTGCTTTTGTAGGATGAATCACCCATCATTCTCGACTTCACCTGTAATAAAGCAGTAGTTGCACATCATGTTTCTAGAATGAGAGTGATCTAGTAATTTCTAAGAATAACTCCAATTTAATGTGTAAATTTTTCTTGATTTTCCATTTTTTAAACTGTTGGACTGGCCAGCATATGTCAATTGGGCAGCTTTAATGCTAGCTCAAACATGGGTTTCGTCCAAGGAGTGAAAATGCGTGACCAGAACTGCTGGCATTTTAGGATTTTTTTTCCAGAAAAAGTGCGGTTGGTAATATATTCTAAATTAAAAAATTAGAAGCAGAATAAATCTACGGGCATTATAGAAGGCATTAGGATTATCAAAGCATACTGCTTCAAATAAATACAATAAAGGTTATCTAAAAGGAATTATTCAAAACTATAAGCCAAAAAATTAAAACTGCATTAAAGGAAGGCCGAGGAAATTCCAATTCTATCTAAATGAGATCAAGTCATTGTTTTCATCTATGAGGGTGGTTTTTGGCATGTAGTCAGGTTGGCAAATGAGGTGGCAAATATGCTGGCTAAGGAATGGGCGCTTCTGAGATAATTCTGTCAGTGTTTGTAGTGCTTCAATTTTTTATTTTTTTTTTGTTTGCCCGTTATATATTTTCAGGTGTCAGGGTTTAATGTTTTGTACCCTTGACTCCTGCTTTCTTCTCATCTCTTCTTTTGTAAGAAGTTCGCTCTGTGCTCACCACAAGGCTGCATGTCTTTTGTAAGATGTTTATTACTCTTTTATCTTTGTGAATGAAATTTACCAGTTACTATTTAAAAAATGAGTTTAAAAAAAAAAAAAAACTACAAGAAGAACATGCACATAGATTGTAATAACAGAATTAAACATTTCATTTAAATTCCAACATAATTTGGACAAGGCTTTGATGATGATGATGATTTAAATTTGAACAACGAAATTTATTCATGAAGTGTAATTTGAGTTGGAAAATATTGCAATAATTAGAGTTTCCATCCTCTAGTTCACAATTGATTATCAGTCACCTGGTGCTCATGGTATAGATTGCTGCAAAATTGACCCGACGATATTGTTGATAGTAAGAAACTAAAGCCTCGAGCAATTAGTAAACACCAACTTGAATGGAAGCAATTTGATGGATCAAAATTTATGTGCATTTCTAGGCACAGGCTGAAGATTGAACCTCACCTATGTGAATTTCTAGGCACAGGCTGAAGATTGAACCTCACCTATGTGCATTTCTAGGCACAGGCTGAAGATTGAACCTCACCTATGTGCATCTCTAAGCACATGCTGAAGACTGAATCTCATTCAGATTCTTCCCAAATCCATGCTCATAACAGAAAGAACAGGTTCAAATCCAACCCCACATCAAACCCCAACCATCCAGGCACAAAAATTGAGCCCAAAAAACTAAGCAGCAGGTGAACCAGACTCTGTGGGCCATTATGAAGGTCTGAAACTAGGTCCAGACCTGGCCCAACAGCCCATAAAGGGCTGCTGCTCAGCAAGTTTCCCCATTTTTTCTTCCGTTCTTTACTACATTAGGATTCTTAGGAGTTCCTATTTTCAAGGAATTTTAGTAGGAAAATACTTCTTGTAAGAAGAGATAATGGTTTTGATTTAAGCGAAGGAACAATGCACTATATATGGAAGAGGGAAGGGTCATCCAGCTCTAATTTGTAATTTTTTCCATTTAATTCAATAAAATCTATTCGGGTTTTCTCAATTCCTATAGCATTGTAGTGTTTTACTGGTTTTGTTGGTTCTCTACTTCTCTTCTCTGGCATTTCCAATGTCTATATAGGGGATGGATCTAGTGGAGGGCATCAATCAGGTAGTGGATTTGTGGTCCCTGTTCTTTTATAATAATAATAATAATAACCAGTTGCTGAATTTCTGCAAGAACAGAGAACTGTCCCTTTTTTTTTACTTGAGTTACAGCCTTTTGTGCAATAGGAACTGCATCACAATCTATATGAACTATGCCCAATGATGGGTTTTTTTTTTATTTTTTTATCTCAATTACAGTCTACTTTATTCTTTATGTCAACATAGTTTTTACCATTGTCAGTCCAAAAGAAAGTCTAGACTTGATAATGGAAAATCTTCAGGAGGATCACAATATTTATCACTAGTTACTGCGACTATTGTGGCACCTGCATTTCCTGAGGTTGTAAATGGGTAAGATTCAGGTCAGGTTATTCAGTCACCTTTCTCTTGCCACTTATATTTGGAAGCAGAGAAAAGGGAGAATAAGCCTTTTAAGGGTGATGGAAGGGAGGAAGAGAACAGTAGTGTTCCACATGTTTGCATGAGAGAGAGAGAGAGAGAGAGAGAGAGAGAGAAGCCTCTTGCAACAGGCAAATGCATTCATGAGAAGGTGTCATTTGAAATAGAGTTTGGGATTGGACAATAGAGAACAAAAGGGTTAGAGGTTGTAGGAAAAGAGAATTGTATACGTCTATGTGTGTGCGCGTGTATCTATGCATGTTTGTGTCTTAACTGTCTATTCATTATTGGGAACAGCTAGGCCATTTATAAGCTCAAAACAGTCCAACTGTAGGGCCCACTTTGAAGGATGCAAACCATTGGCTGCCCAATGGTTTAAAAGGTCTCCCTAGGACCTACCGTTGTGAAAAAAAAAGTAACCGCTTGATCATGAGATGTATTGTTTTGAGGGCCTTAAATCTTGACAAGATTATAGCCTTCACTGTGGGCATCAAATTTCATATCAGTAAATTATAAATTGGGACATAATTTGCTGTTTCTTTTCTTCAAATGCCTCCACGTTTCACTATTTAAACCTCATCTGGCAAGTTTTTTCATGAACTCGTCATTATTTTGAATAATATAATAAAGTATTTCAAAGTAAATCAATGCTATTATGCATAAAGCACAAGTTAGGTACAAATATCAGAAATTTCATTAAAAACCTGGGCTACATCTTTTTCTCTTTTTTTTTTTTTTTTTTTGATAATGGAGGGTGTCCCAGCCCTTTGGGCTAAACTAATCCCTTCGGGCCCAGGGAAAGCCGGGTAAATCCCTTGTGGCCCTAGTGTGGTAGCGCAATTTCAAACCCTCAACCTCCAGGAGCAAACCGTAGTCCTAAGCCACTGAGCTACCCCTTAGAGTTGTCTAGGTGGGCTACATCTTTGTCTATGACATAATGAAAATGATACACCCGAAACAAATATATGCTTGAAAATAGTTGCTCACTTGCTCCTAGAACTCTATATATCCTTGCGCATTGCCCCTATCACATCCTAAGAAAAGTCCAGAGAATTTAAAAAAACAGAAAGGAAAACAGAGCTATCATTCAGCTAGCCTTCACTAAATGGCCTGGCCATCTTGCCAAATACAACAAAAAATCAGTTATGAATTAAACATACAGAGTATCAAGAAAACTTACCACATCAACAGGTGAACCAATACAGACTGCGAAAAAACCTGCGCCTAAACCAGCCAAGAGATGGGTAAAAATGTTATCCGTGAACCCTGGAATTTTCAATAATGTCTGGAACAATAAGAAAATTAAAAAAAAAAAATTATTATAGCCAGCTGAGAACTTTAAGTAGGAGATTATAACAAAAAACATGTCCACAGCAGTGTAGTTGAGATTCAGTGTCTTAATGTTTACCTGTTTCACTTGATCATAGCTGGCTAATTCAGCTGCATTTATAATTGCATTGCGTGCAATATTAGGTCCAAGCCCAGTCCACAAAGCCCTAAGTCCTTCCTATAACTTGCGACAAATATAGTAAAATTCCCAATGACAGTTCACCAAAAACAACAGGAAATTGTTAATTATTAGCATACCTGTTTGAATATTGTTAAATAAGCATTCAATGCTCCAGAGTAACGCCTTGGAACCCCAGGTGGCATCTTTCCTTCAGCTTGAAGCCGAACTTTCACAAGATCAGTTGGATTAGCCACTGTAATTGCTATAGCACCTGAATGATGTTACAGACAATATATCATGAAACAAGTAGAATAATGGCTAACGTTTACTTTAGCAGTACATGATATAGAAAAATGAGGAAAAAAAAGAAAGAGTTTAGCAAAATCATGCTTTGAAGGGGTGTCTTCTTCAGTAAATCTTATCCTGCATCAAATTAAATTTCAAGCAGCTTCTTGGGTTTCTCTTTTTCCTGTTATTAAAGGCATTTATATAGATTCTTTGATGAGCAGCTGGAAAGAAGCGGCTTTTGGGGCCCCTTCTAGAGTGCTTGTTTCCCCGTGTTGGTCTCCTCCTCCTTCAGGTCTTAAACTTAACTTTGATGGGGGTGTAATTGGTAAGCCTGGCTCTTTTGGCATTGGTGGTATCATTAGAGATCATTCCGGCAAGTGTATTCTTTCTTTCTCCAGACCCTCCAGTTTTTGCTAAGTGAATGAAGCGGAGATGTTTGCATCGAGAATGTGTCTTCACCAAGCTGCTCAGTTGAGTCTTTCTAAAATTATTGTGGAAGGAGATTCCTTTTGTTCTATCAGTCGGGCGTCGGGCTCTTCTTAGCTGCCTTAGCATTTGGCGGATGTTGCGGAGGAGGTTTTTTTATTTAGCTTAAAAGCTCAATGTCTCCTTCTTGCATGTGGAGGGGTCTTGATGTGAAAATCTACACCTCCAGCGGTGAGACCGAGTCCTCGGACTCAAAAACCCTAATATCCTTTGAAAACAACTCACGTGCAAGAAGATCTAAACTCTTATTAAAATTATAGCATGCATTACAATCAAGCATCCCCCTCTATTTATAATAGAGGAATGATCTAAATAAAGAAACTACTATTATTCATTGATTCCTAAAATCACTCCCTAAAATCTCTCACTAAAACCTCTAAGTAAATCAAATCACTAAAATATCAAATTACTAAAATTAATAAACTATTTAAAGAAAGTAAATCATTCTTGGTGCGGTCCAATAGGGGCCCACTTCTTCTTGGATCTCACTGCATCAGGTCTGCCAGTGAGAACACTAATGTTCTTGCCAAGGAGGGTGTTAAGAGATCAAATTTTGTTGTCAACATCTTCCCTCATTGAAGCTTTCTATTTTTTGGGTGTTTTCTTTTTCCCCCTTTTCCTCTGTTTTTGGATGGTTTTTTTTTTTTCCTCAGTATATGTCTTTTATGCTGCTTAGCTTGAATAAAATTGCAGTTACCATTCAAAATATATATCACGCTGTAAATTAAGCTAAGCGAATGACTGAAACTACATTATGTTATTTAAAGGATCATATTTTTCAACAAAGAACAGTCATCATTGCCTTTCACTTTTTTTAGCTTTAAAAGTAAAGACCACCAGAACAATCATCAACACTCACCTGTGGTAAGTGCAGCCAGAATCATCTTAGACAAAGGTGCATCTCCAACAAAGTCCCCACCGACATAAAAGGATTTAACCTGCATCACATCCCAAATTCCCAACAATGCAGAAACATCAGAAACTTATCAAGAAAACAAATAGAGACCATGGATACAAACAAGACTCAGCCACAAACTACCACCACACCGGTTCATACAGTCCAATCCGCAGCCCACCAAAGAGGCACTGACGATGCAACCCCGGGACAATGCCTTTCCAAAGTGCTGATAAACCTTCTTCCCTTGCAATGGTAACTACTGTTCCCAGCAATCCCCTGTATTTGGGCACAGCCCCTCCATCTCCTGAGGCTGCTTTTTTCTGAAGCTGCAGCCTAACCTTAGCAGTATCCAAAGGAATAGTACAAATCTGCACAGAACCCACAACATATAAAAGTCAGAATTGCCCTATCCAACTATGAGTGATTACAAATAATAGAAGCTTGGTCCTGTGGTACATTTTGAATCTGTAACTAAGTAATCAAAAACTCATCCAAAAAAAGTCAATACTGTGAAGGATAAAAGATTGTTGATTAGGGGATGGGGGACTTAGCTAGGGTTTTCAAGGCAAGGAATTGATAGAAGTGATCTAGAACTAATGTAGGTAAATGTGTTGAGAAGTAGATCTGGGGAATGCACGGGTGTAATCTACAATGATAATGAGATGTGTACCTCGGCGACACAAGCAGCAAAAGCGCTGCTGGCGAAAGTACTGGCGATGGAGATGTCGGTCTTGGGCTTCAGATCTGCCATTGCAAGAGAATTTGGTGGGAGGAAAGGGAAAATGGGGATCAGCTGAGATTGAGAAGGTATTGAGGTTTGGATTTCATCGTCATATTTAATTGACGGGCAGCTGCAGTTGCTGCCTTGTTCGGCAACGTCAGATGAGCAAGGTGGCGCCTGTATTCCCAAATTGCACTGGTGTTTTCTGTTTATTTACGGAAGAGGAAGAGGAAGAGGGAGAGGAGTCACTGGGGAGTCATTAGTCAACATCATGAGTAGGGAGAGAATGACAATGGGAGCACTTACTGGAACTGGGGATCATTTATTTTGTTTGGCAACACTAATGACAAAGTAGTTGAAAGGTAAATTCCAGAGGATTTTACCGAAAAATACCCACTAATTGTCCGTCACATGTATGAGCACCTCGCAAATTGCGCCACACAAACGGGGTCCGTCAGACCCTGTTTCGTTTTTTTTTTTTTTCCAATTTCAAACCGGCGATGCTAGCGTCACTGGCGTTTTAATTAGCGACGCTACTGTCGCTCTTCGTCACTTTCATAAAACCCTCCTGCCTTTTCATATTCTCATTTTTTCCCCTCCTCCTCCTTGCTCTACACCGGTACGTCGACGCCGTTGTTCCTTTTGCATTCTTCCTTCCCTACTTTGGATCAACCTTGCTCCGATTCCGCACATCACCTCTAAGGTATGGGACGTTGATACCGTTTGCACATTTTCTGTAGCATTTCAAACACAATGTTTGTTTGGGGTTTTTATCAAAGAACAAAACATCCACAAAGGTTGTATGATTGCATTTCACATGTTTTATGACTTGGGATTTCCATTTCGTAATGCTTGTTTGGTGATTGAATAAAATCCGGAAATGGGAGAACATCACCAAACGTGCAATTCCTTCGCGACTGTTCTATTATTGTCTTACATCTTTCTTCTTCTATTTGATGTATGATCTTTCCACCACTTCATTATTGCATTTTTGGTGTGAAATATTTAGCTACTCATGTCGTTCGAAGAACTCGATTTGGCAATGGAGTAGATACCAAATCCTTACAAGGAATTAGGCTTTTTGAGTTGGGTTTATCTAGATAGAACAGTGAGAAACAATATAGTTTTTAATCTAACAAGCATGTTCAGTGAGAGTAGATTTAATTCAACTAACCAACATCTGGTCTTGTATCTGCCAACCATTCGAACCTTGAAGGTATTGGATGGGAGAGGGAGTTCAAAGTTAACACCAATCTTGCAATGCAGAAGAGGTTCAAACTGATTGGGCCATAGTAAAGTTAACACCAATCTTGCTTCCTTTGTCCTTCCTATAGCTCCAATCTCAATACAATAAATCCCAGAGATGATCACCCCATGTCCCCAACTAGTGTCAGAACAAGAGAGAGACAAAACGCTTGTAGCATTTGCAAAAAATCCCAGAGACGTTTGTTTTCAAACATATCAAACTCGATTGTCAATTTGTTTGTGAAAAAAATTTCAATATTGGTTTTTGTGCTATTTTACAAATCTTCCTGGACTTTTCCTTATGTTCTGTCCACACTGAAAAGTCAGAGTCGTGTTCTTCTCTTACTGGCTTTATCGATGTCAAAGATCCATTTTTGGATATAAGAATGTATCAACTTTGTTTTGTTGTGATTGAATAATTGTAACCATACAACTTGTGGGGGGGATTTGTCTGTTCTCACTTCTCACTCTTGTACATCATTCTTTCATTTACCTGCCTTTGTCAAGAATTAAGCTTTTAGCAAACTCAACTGCCATCTTTTTTCAGCGCATTCATTTTTAGTGATGGTGGCTGCAGTCATTTTCCTTTGCTTGCTCCTTTTTCTGGTCTACCTGAGTCATTGAGAAGGATACAAATTTTTTTATCTTGGGTACCTAGTTTAGGGGCTAGATCCGGCCTTTTGGCGAGGGAAGTAGATCTCGGTTGAGGTAAAACAAGCTTTGGCTGAGGGAAGGTGACTGCCCGGGTTTAAACCTTAGACAACCAGATAAAAATTGATGCCTCTTACTACTTGGATAAGTTTCAGTTTTTTTCAAGTTAATGAACTTGGATGAGTAACCTCTGGTTGGGTGTGGGCTACAAAATTCTGCTAAACGACGGTTCAGTAGTAGAGTGATTATTAGCTAGTCGTTAAAAGTTCAGAGCCATCAATCATCCTTTCAATTTTGAACATCTTCAAGTCTTCAACACTCTCTAGTCAATTAATGGCTCAACATTTAATTTAATGGTCCTAATTTCAAAATTAGAGTTCACCCATTTCAACTTGCCTTAGAATCAAATGGTGGTAGGTTAAGAATCAAGACAAGAGCATTGGATAGTTCTATATTCCCCAAACTACTGGCAACTTTTCCATATATGCAAAGACGGAGGAGCGTCTAATAGATATACTTCAATGGAACAAAGTGAAACACATTGGTCAGAAAAGCAATAACATTTAATTGGAGGATTTCTGAAAAATAAAATGGATGGTTGACAAAACAAAACCAAAGCTCCACTAATCAGTGTGTGTGTTTGCGCTTTTTTAAAGTGATAATTGCCACTGTGTATAAGACGAATGGTTAAGATCTTATACCCATGTGGCATGTGCAATAGATGTCACCTAATACAAACAGTTTAACAGAGTTACTGGTAATGTGAGGGGGAGATTTTCATGTGTGAAAGTATATGGATGTGACAAACATCTAGTTTCTTAGCATCATGTGATTGATATGATTTCACGAGTGAAACTATGAGAAGTGGAGGAAACCAGATGAACGATGACAGATCTGTCTATAGTTTCTCACAAATTCCTAGCTCCCTACGCATCTACAACTGATTTTCCCATCTCTTATCTATAGGACACTATTTGTATTTTCATTTATCTTCAACTGTTCTACTATAAGACCCCGCCCCGAGTTAATCAAGATTAACTCTAATTAATTGAAGTTAGTGCTAATTAATCACGTTTAATGAGGCTAATGATGGTTACTGACCCAACTCGATGAGATTAGTCTCAAATGATTGAATTAAGCCTAGTGAAATGATAATGATGGGTATTAAGTGAATTGAATGATTTTAGACTCAAACTAAAGAAACAAGACCTTTTTCGTAAATACGGATTTATATGTATTTTGTCGAATACGGAAACTCTTGATACCAACACGTGTATCTTGACGAGTACGTTAACTTTCATAATAGACTCGAAGCCGTTTGGCGAGGATTTCGTCAAATGACCCTTCATTTGACTCAGAACGTAAATAACCTTAGTGGGATGGACTTAAATGCAAAAGGATGCTTATATAAGAGGAATGAAGCCCTTTTTATTTCTTTCTTTCCTCATTCCATTGTAGAGAGAAACCCTAGGCACCCTCTCATTTCTTCTTCCATTCTCCTTCATCAAAGAGAGAGTCTAGGAGTGATTTAGAGAGGGATTTTGAGGAGTTCATCCTCAACTTCATCTTCTTCCTCAAGCCTTCTTCTTCATTGTTGAAGTGATAGAGCTTAGAAGGAAACTCAAGATCTTTTGTTTGGAACTACAAGTAAATAATGGTTCTTCTCTTAGGATCTACAAGTTATATTGAGTAGTGAGGAGAGATTTCTAGCACAAATAGCTTAAAGGTTATGTATTTGCATGTTTATGGATTTAGGGTTTGAGATTTGGGGGTTTTCCTCTCCAAAAGCTAGCTAAGCAAAGGACATTGAGTGAGTTGGCTTTAAAGGCAAGTATAAATGCTTCTTATGATTGAATATGCTAGTATCCAAGTTGTTCTTTGAGTTATAAAAATGGGTTTTCAAACCCTATTGTAGAAATGGAGATTTGTGAACTTGGTTTGGTTCTATGGATTTTGATGCTTTAAATGATAGAATAGAGGTGTTATTTGTGTATTAAATGATGGATGAGGAAGGGATATGAGATTCTTTAATGTATATGCAAATGGTGGTTGAAATGAGTGAATGAAGGAGTGAATGTTCGGATTCCAGAAATGGAGTTCTAGACAGTTCGCTCGAGCGAACCAGTTACTGCCTGACGCGAAAAAGTGTCCGCTCGAGCGAACTTTAGGTGCGCTCGTGCGATGAAGGTTCTGTTTGGGTCCGCTCGAGCGAATTTGGATCCGCTCGAGCGAACCTGATACTGGCCCAAACATGAAATTGTAAGCAAAAATTTGTCCAATCGATCGGACCTAATGGTCCGATCGATTGTGGGACTCAGTTTGAGTCCAGTGGATTTTGGATTTTTGCGTGAACTTGGAACACACCTCGTGAGTATAGATACTCCCTTATATTAGTTTTAAGACTAATCATGGGGCAAATTGAGACCGATAAGAATTATGAATAATAAAGAAGGGATCTCATGGATAATTTATTGTGGACTAAACTTCCATGATGATAATTATGGGGACTTGAATGCACACACTAATATTACAAATGTGATGTCCATCAAGAATAACATGTGCATTCGGTGACCAATGGTTATACCGTATTGGTTGTTTAGATTGGAGATAGAGTCAAATAGATACAGGGTTGACTAGTAAGTCCCTCATTGTAACCTTGCGTCCCAATCTAGTGAGGTTGGTATCACTATTATTCCCTTCCCTCGTCATGATGGGAATCGTTGAATGGAATTAAATCCAGGATTTGATTGCTCACTGAAGACATTGACCCTGAAGTCTGGCACTACCTAGCAATTGTACTAGAACTCTAATGAGTTCAATGAATTAATAAATGAAAGAATGACTAATCCTACTGCAGTAGATGGATTTGGGGGCGTTCCGGAGCTCCGTGGTGATGCTAGTTGTCCCTGGCCCGGACACTAGTAAGTCCCACTAAATTCCGATCGTATCTATGGGTATTGATCGATGCCTTCCAATTGGAAGATGAATCCTTCCTTTGAGGGAAGATGGTAATGATAAATCCTTCCTTTGAGGGAAGATGGTAAATGAAATGAATGAAATGACAATGACTGCTATGGTAGTGACCATCCATATCGGGTCCACAAGATTGACTTTTATAATTGTATATTGTTATTGTAGGAACTTTCTAGACTTATCTAGAATTGGAACTGTCACTAATAGATTGATTAAGTTTGACTTATGTACTAACATAATCTTGTGAGAAGTGTTTATACAATGTTGAACCGTCGTGTTCATTAGTGTTATTGATGGCATTACAGGCCAGATTGCCCATGCCGGTGCAGCAGCGCCCCCGGCGGGAGCGGAGGAGACCGCTCCGGTTCCTCCAGGAGGATTGATCGAGTGGAATGGCCGGGATACCATTTGATACGGGTATCCGAGCGCGAGAAGGATATTATATTTTGGGAATTGTTTTGTGAAGTCATTCTTTTTGTATAATCATTTTGGGGATGTAATTAATGGTTATTACACAATATTTTTGGACATGCACTATTTGACAAGTAAATGATGGATATGATACATGTATAAGGGACGTTATTTTGTATACATGTACATCTTGATTGATATTGTTAAGTGAAATTGTTTCCGCAGAATTGTGTAATTGACAGGTTATTGTGAATGTTATCCCTTGTGGATTTCGTTTTAACTTCAGTTAATTCGAGATTTACGGGAGTAAGTATGGGCTCACGGCTCGGGGTTACCCGATCTCGGGCCCGAGTCGTGACATCTACGCTGCAATGAACTAAGATTTTCAGACATTAACCCTCTTTGAAGAATAGCAACAGGCGACCCTCGTTATTGCCTAGTGGGCCCTTTCTCATGCCTACATCAATTCAGACTTGATCCAACAGCTCCGAATCATGAAAGGTGTGGGATAGTGTCAACAAACTCATCTTTGGAAAAGATAGAAATTTGGTTATATCAGTTCACGTTTGATCCAACAGCTTCAAATCATGATAGGTGGACCCCTGTTGGAATTTATAAGTAGTCGTATCCCATTGAATATTTGCACTGAAGGACCTACTTATTGTCAAGGTGTGCCATTGGATCAAACCTTTCCTTGTGAAATGGAACCATGTGGACAAAGTTGTCAAGATTTGCCAATGGATCATACCTTCCCTTATAAAACTAAAATAAAATAAAATAAAATAATAAAGAAGGAACCAAAGCATTTACATCATGCAATTAGACCATGCAAGTAATATTCTTGAGATGGATAAACTTACATGACGAGATTGAACAGCTTCATTGACTTGGCGCCTCACACCCTCCACATGACCCTGCCAAATGGAATTATGTAAAACAATAGCTTCCAGTACAACAAACAGTGACTTGTCAGGAAGTTACTTTGCATGCAGATTTTAAGCTGTCAAACTATGTGCAGCAAAATGTAGAACATACCCCACATCCACTCTGAGGTTGATGTATCATGATGCGAGCATTTGGCATTGCATAGCGCATTCCTTTTTCTCCGCCAGCAAGAAGAAGTGCACCTTGGCTAGTAGCTAATCCGAAACATACAGTGCTTACCTTTGGCTTTATCTAAACATTTTGGAAGCCCACAAATGCTTTATCATAATCATACATACTAGATACTATGCATAATAGTATGCTGAAGAACCAATGAGAACAGTTTGAAGTTCAAAGCTACCTTAAATGTCAAGTCAATACTATATGATGATGTGAGCAATAGTGCATCTTTTAAGAGGGTAAAACTTCCAATGCATGGAGATGATGTAGGAAACGTCTTATGATTTCTTAAAGCATTGTTGCAATTTAACTCGCCTTGTTTGGGGTTACCATTGGTAGAATCGATTTTTATTTTTCATTAAAGATTCCTTGGGTCTTGTGTTGTACTACTAACTTGAATAGTAATGTGTTAGTTTGTCTTTGGTTTAGGCGAGCTGAAATGGGGAAATGTGGCCTTTCAACCTGAAAAAACACAAAATTACAAAGCACAAGTCAATAAATTAGTAAAATTACCTTCATATACACAGTAAAATTGACTACACCATTAATAAGTGGTAAATACATTTTTCTTAACTCATTAACTACCACCAAACACTGTGTTCTTCTTTGTCTACGTATTGTCTCTAGTTATTTACATTTATCTATGTATTTATATTAATTGTTCATGGTTTTTTATGCTGGCCGATCAAGATAAATGGGATTTTATTGATGATCATGGTTTTTAAGTCATGTATATATGCATGTATGTATGATGATTTACGTTTCAGCGCATTTCTCTTAATCGGCCTGCATCAGTTTTACTGTGATATGTCTATTGAAATGATGTCGCTTCATTTTTAAAATGAAATAATAGAACTCTTCAAACTGATCTCAGATTGATGAGACAAAAACAAGATGATGATTATGATATTACCTTAAAGGTGGCACCCCATATCTCCTCCTCCATTGCTGGCTCTGCAGTCACCTTGTTCTTCGGATGCTCGTAGCTTTTAAGTTCTGTTTCGGATGAAAAGAAGCACCCTAATTTCATAACACATATGACTCAAAAAGAGATGAATTACCCTTTAACAAATACTACACATATATGGTTTCACCCAATGGGGTGGGTTTGTTTCTACAAATCCAGTTCTCTTTCACTGAGTATTATTTTGCAATTTTAAACAAATATACAGACACACACATGCATTGTAATTGGTTTTGTAATAACAAATCCAGTTCATTTTTTTTTTTTTTTTTTTGTTATTGTTATGATTAAAATATCTTAAGGGTTCCCTTCACTACATGTTACTCACAATATGTGCTTGTCTCTCTATTTGTAAGAACTTAACAGATGGCCCAAGGAACGAAAGTGAAGCACAACGATAAATTGCTATATGGGCAAGACTCTCACGTGTCGAAAGCGATCTTAAATGGGGTGGAGCCAGGGTCCTATCGATGTATTAATACGAACCCGGATAAGGACATATGGGTTCTAACTACCAGGCAAAGGGAGATTGTGAGAGATGTTGGTCTAGCACACCTTTCAGAGATTGATTATATGAGAATAGACCATGCCCTCATCAGTGGATTGGTTGAACGATGAGACTATACAACCTGACTATAAAAAAGGCTTGACCATATAACTTTGTCCATATAACTTTATGACTATACAACTTTTTCCAAAAAATGATTGACCATACAACTTTTTGACTGAACAACTTTCTCCAAAAAACAATTTAACCTTACAACTTTGGGACTATACAACCTGACTACCAAAAAGGCTTGACCATATAACTTTGTCCATACAACTTTGTGACTATACAACTTTCAGCTCAAAATGATTGACCATACAAATTTGACCATACAACTTGAACATGATATATTCCAAAAAAAAGGCCAAAAAATGAGCAACGAAAGGACCTGTGCTTTCAAAACAATTCTGAGACATATAGATGCGGTAGATCTATATACTGTGTGGAGGAGGCGGATTCCTGCATGATGCGCGATTGTGACCTCGTGCATGACAATGAGAGCAAGTGACAACCCTACGCTCTCTGTAGTGGTCTTCTGTACGTATTCTGTTTTTCTTCGGCCTTCCACGCTGTTTAGAAGAAAGGGGAGGCAAGACCCTTGAATCTAATATGTGCTCCCACTGTTTGCTATCACGGGTGGCATGAATGTCCTCTTTGTATGTTTCTTAGTACTTACTTGCAAGATACCAATCCTCACAAAAATCATATGGATTTTTGTTCCTCAACCTCATACCCGTGATTGCATGTGAGCATGGGATTCCAATAATTTGCCATTTGCGGCAAGTGCAAGTCCTCTGATCGAGGCGAACAACATCCACATAGTTTGCGGATTGAACCTGAAACTTTTCTAAACCGGCAACACGCACATGTAACCTACGTGCTTCTTCAGTTTCATTGCTCAACTGTTTCTCAGCATATGAGGTCAAACGAGTGCTGATGTCCAAAGATTCGGCATGTCATTTTTGAAAGAACTCCATGAGTTTGACCATAATATTTTTGACCTGTTTCACTATTGGAAGAACTCTGGTATCATTTAACATGCTATTGGTGCATTCGGCAGCGTTGCTTGTAAGTATGTCATACCGTCTACCCTCGACATAAGCATTTGTCCAATGTTGCCTGCCAAATGCATGTATATAATTGTATGCCTCAACATTTACAGCCTTAATATCTTCCATAAATGCTTCGTGTTCATAGGCCCTATAAGCCTTTGCAGCGCACCAAAACTTCATAACAATTGCCGAATCACTGAATCTTGACTTGATATTCTCTGCGAGATGGCGTCAACAGTAGCAATGGGTTGAAGTGGGCATGACGTTCGCAAGCGCAGGGACAAGTCCCTTCTGTCGATCAAAAACGATGGCAAGATTCATTGGTTCACCAAGAGACACACTAACATTTGCGAGGAACGACTCCCAGCTGTCACGTCGCTCGGTTTCAGCAATTGCAAATGCAATTGGAAAGAGCTTGTGATTTCCATCCAATGTTACGGCTACCAACAACACGCCTGGGTACTTACCACGAAGATGTGATCCATCGACTGCAATCATTGGCCTCAAAGACGTTGTGAAAGCTTTTATGGACGGAGCAAGTGCAAAAAAAAATCTCTTAAATCTATCATCGTCGGACGTCTCGATATTGGTCACACTCCATGGGTTCATCATCTTCAACTCTGCACAATACAACAGAAGGAGTTTGAATGAATCTTCGTACGAACCTCGAACTGTACGAAGTGCAATATCTCTAGCCATATGTGCCTTCCTATACGATATAGTAACCCCAAACTCCATTTGATAATCATTCATTATCTCCTTGGGTCTCAAATCATTATTTAAACGAACTTTCTCCAGAATGTACTCCGCAATTAACTTTGATGATGCCTGCCTATGTGATGTACCCATCATTGGCTTTGAACATTTATGAACAGGGTTGTAGGTTCGAACCTTAAACCGTAGTCCACTCTCAATTATAGACGCGTGTATGCGCCATGGACAGTCCTGGTCCTTGCATTTTGCTGTGACTTTGAACTGACTCGTCTTTAGATGCTTCAACGTGAAGTTGTTATATATTGCAAAGTTAGCTATAGTCCTCCTGAAATTTTCGCGATCCAGAAACTCACGCCCAAGCCACATCTCGCGAGAAATATTATGGTAAAACTCTGTAGGAAACTCCTCTGGAACCATGTTACTTCAAAATTAACTTCACGCCTATGGCTTGATGGCTCCCCGACATATGATTTTGTTTTAACGGACGCTTTATTCAGTGCAAAGCCATCAATACTACTTCCAGGGTCAGACTCTTCTGGAACCACAGTATCTTCAAAAATAACTTTACGCACATGGGTTGATGGATCCGCATCATATGATTTTGCACCCACGGTCGCTTTATTGAGTGCACCGCCATGAATACTACTTCCAGGGTGAGACTCCTCTGAAACCACGGTATCTTCAAAAATAACTTCACGCATGTGGGTTGGTGGCACCGCAACATATGATTTCGCATCCACGGTCGCTCTTTTGAGGGCACCGTTAATAGTTCTACTTCTGGTCTGATCGTCTTCTACGTCGATGGCTTCTACATCAGTATCACTCTTCACTGCATCAAGGTACTTTCGAAAGACGATTTCACTCTCCTGTGCTAGCTCATCGGTCGCAAAGTTCGGGTTAGAGGAGAAGTGCATGTTGTCATCTTCACCGAGGTTTACAGTAAAACATCTTGTGTCTTTCTCTGATGGAGCCTTCTGACTTGCATCACGACTGCCAGCTTTAACAGCATATTTACCATCTCGTAGCATATGCATATTCAACCCATGCGACCTTCAAAAGGTACATGATACTGAATTAATAATGTATTACACATATATGAATGTTTTGCTTAAGAAAATAATGTCACATGGAGTACCTTCGTTGTTCTCCAATACCAATGCCAGAACCAAATGATGTTCTATTGATATATAGACAAATCCCATTTGTTTCAACACCGGAGAGTGTCAGCATGCACTTAATATCGTTATCATCTTCGATACCAACCAATGAAAACACTTTACCATTGTGATATAGATAACGAATGCTTATGTCTTCGGAGTTAACCTCCCAATGTGATGCTTCAATAGCAACTTTAACTAATGATTCAAATATTATATCGCTTGGAATAGACCTCATCTTTTACTTTCCACCTTTATATGCTGGGTGAATCATGTCAAACTGAAGATCCCCTTCACAGTGGAATATGACTATTAATTCATCTCTCGGCATCCTAATCATTGAAAGAACGAAGATCCATTAGAGAAAATTGCAGTAGCAGACTGTACATAACATTTCAGTAATGTGGAAGAAATTACAAATGTATGTTACCTCTTAAACAATAATGATAGTTTCATTAATGGTAGAAATTAGTAAGTGTACTTTCATTGCTCTTGAAAAACAACGCATTTATTTTGATTCCAGAAAAACCATTCCAATTTCCACTTACGTAGACATATTGAAGGATGAGACGGCTACCAACAAGTTCAAAATGGAGTAAAGAGATGGGTTGACAGATTATTATCTGGGGTTCGGAGGACATTACTCCAATGGTCCACATCATTGCCATCAATATAAGTCATCTGTAATGGGTATTATACAAGGCGAGGGGAAATGGATGACAAATTTCATGAACATATTATTAATACTCTGATTAGTGTAAAAAATGTAAAGAAATTTGCACCGACCTCTTAAATGGAAGCCAGCAACCCCTAAGATGAACAGTAAAGAGAAGATTTGTATGATTATGTGAATGAAAGTTCTGTTGTACGAAAAGCATGAGCGTATATATCGAATGCAGAAACATCTAGATGAGAAAATGGGGGTTTTGAGGGCGGAAAATGAGGAAATGGATTCCGAACAGCATGCAACTATTATTAATACACTGAACAACGTAAAAAAAAGTACAAAAATGTGCACCAACCTCTTAAATGGAAGCCAACAACCAATGAGATGAGCAATAGATAGGAGATTTTAAGCATTCTAGACATGGAAGGTTTGTTGAGCGAAAACATGTCAAAAAAAGTATAAAAATGTGCACCAACCTTGTTGACACCAAAAATGTCACTTTGCCTCTTCAACATCAAGAAAGCTGCATGAAGTCGCAACCTGCCATAAATAGGCAATGCAATTTCTCCAAAAAATCAAATCTTGTCAGAATCAAACAAAAACTGCAAGATCCTTCAATATAGCCAAGAGAAGAGTACACATGAAGTTTCGGGCCATTTCGACAACATTTGGCCTAACTTCACTTCTCCGACAGCTAAACGGGTGCTCCCGGCGGCGACATCATCGGAGACGTCAAAACTTCGATCAGAGCCTACAGATGACTCCAGCATGTCTCAAAAGGGCTCTATGCCAAATTTCAAGTCAAACCGACAACGTTTGACCCTCCATCAATGCTCGAGCAGCAAAATCAAGCCTCCCGGCGGCGGAAACCACCGAAGCCTTCGCTCATCAAACCAAGTGCATGAGTGGCTTCAACATGCTTCCAAAAGGCTGTACATCAAATTTCAGGTCATTCTGACAACGTTTGACCAGGTTTCGATGCTCCGAGAGAAAATCAAGTCTACCGGCGGCGGAGCAACCCGGGACCATGACATCCAAAACGGAGCCCATGGAACGTCTCAAAATGACTCCAATAGGCTCCCCGTCAAATTTCAGGCCAATCGGACATCGTTTGACCACATATCAAAGCTCGGCATTTTCCCCGCAGCAAAATCAAGTGAAGCATCGACGGACCCCAAACGGCTTCAAAACTCAAACAAAAGCCTATGGTTGGTCTTATTTATTGCTCAGGAGGCTTCACCTCAAATTTCAGGTCATTCCGACATCGTTTGACCAAGTTTCAGCTTCTGGCGGAAAATCAGCAGCTCTACGCGACAAAGTCTTCGGCTTTTCCGGAAAATTGGAAACTTTGCACTCTAAAAATGCAAGGATTCTCATTAAGTTTTCTACAGGGAAATCAAGCCAATAAATGAGAAGAAATGTCAAGAAAAATACAGAAGAAAACGGCGACGAAAAAGACCTCAAAACGACCGCAAAACGGGCTCCGAAGGGGAAAAATCCCCCAGGGTCGCAGACCCCTGCGACCATGGCCCATGGTCGCAGGCCCCTGCGACCATGGCCCATGGTCGCCGGTCCATGGTCGCCGGCGACCATGGCCCATGGTCGCCGGCGACCATGGAGGTCCGGGTCACCGGATTTTCCGCCGGTGACCCGTTTTTCCGTCTTTTTTCGCGTTTCGCGCACTTTGGCCCCTGTGGTTTCCTGAAAATGTGATTTTTAGTGCTCTAAATTGACTCATATCCGACGACATCTCGGATCCGCCGTCAAAAGCATAAAATCATCATTGATCGCTCCAAGATCGCCAACCGGTCGACCAAGAAAGTGCACTTTCTGTCCGACCGATCGTGAAATCGACAAGACAGATGTCACCGGCCCACTCTTAGCTATCAATGTCTGAAGTTACATGTTCATCCGATGTCGATCAGCATGTAGATCCATCGATGATCATCGCCAGAAGAATTCCAGAAGACACGGCATGGCCCGCGACTCTTCGACTGCTCGACGACCAATTAATGTGGTTAATTGACTAGCTTTATTGCAGTCATTAATTCATTTCTTTGGACGGCCCAATCAGAAGCAAGCATTTGGGAGTTACAAGTCAATTGATTCATGGCATTTAAACCATGAAACTCCTCCCATTATGGTAATTAAGGTGATTAAAAGCCCTTAATCTCCATCGGCCAATCAGATTCAAGGAAAAAGGAGTTACAAAATCAAGAAATAAATCTTGTAACTCCTCCCATTAAAGCCATTAAGGCTCATAAACCCTCCTAAATGGCTACCAAAAGCCTATAAATAGGAGAGCATTCCATTGAAATGGAGATCGGAAAAAGATCGGAAAAAAGAGGAGAAAATCAGAAGATCAGAAAAAAAAGGATCAGAAAGAGATCTGAGAGAAAGAAAAAGAGAGAAAAACTCTGCTGAAGTTCTGCACCGGCCACCACTACAAGGTGACAAAAGTCCCTTGGGGGGCACCCCCCCCCCAAGGTCCTTGCCTTCTCCTGCTGCCTCCAATGGCTTAGACGTGGCTTTTCAGCCCGTCTACTTAGCTTTTTATTGGACATAGGACCTTCTCTTGGTCTTTGTCCTCTAAAAACCTGAGGTTATAGCCAAGCCAAGCAAATCAAGAGCATCTTCTGTTCTCATCTGCATGGATGATGGCGAAGCCCATACATGGCTTGCGACCGTCAATCTGAACGAGTCCCCCACAATCTCCTGAAAAGTTAGATCTTCCTTTTCTTGCTTTTCATTGTAGTTTGTATTTTTCTAAAAGAGACAAAAATCACAACTCTTGTCTTTCATTATTGATAAGAATTGTAAATCGGCTATAAACGCCAAAATCGGCTATAAATGCCAAACAAAATCGCCTTTCACGGCAAACCAAGAAAATGTCTCTTTTCTTAAATATTTGTGCAATGGAAAACTTGAAAGAAGTTGATTTCCTTTTTACTTGCGAAGGTTGATCTCCGGATTACCACTTGCAATTCCAAGTAAAATAGAAAATCTGGCACACCCACACAAAAGAAATGTTGATGCACGCTTCAGGGCCCGCCAGGGCGCGAAAGGGCCGGACCCGACGGACTCCCACGTTCCGCCGACCCCGGTAGCCGCCCCAGCGGGCGCCTCGGAGCGCGTTCCATCAAACCTCTTAAATGGAAGCCAACAACCAATGAGATGAGCAATAGATAGGAGATTTTAAGCATTCTAGGCATGGAAGGTCTGTTGTGCGAAAACATGTAAGCACGTATGAAGAAAAAACGGACACTTATAGATGAGAAAAAGTGACCTTAGGGGAAGGGAAAATAGAAAGAATTGCGACGATAGCGTCACTCGGGAAAATAATAAAAAAAAAAGGGAAACTGGCGGGAGGCATATTGCCGTAGTGAAAAAAATCCGGGGCACTAACACGTGCGATGGACATTTACTGGGTATTTTCCAGTAAAATCCTCTAAATTCTAGATGCACCCACTTCTTTTGCGGAGCCCACCTATTTTTTTAAAAAATACCTAAAATACATTTATCTCCTCTCCTCTCCCTCGTTTCCACCGCCGGCCTCCCTCTCTCCCTCCTCCCTCTCCGCCCACTGCTGCCGCCGCCGCCATCCTCCCCGGTGGAGCTCAAATTTGTCAAGCTCCAACCTAAGCTCTCTGAGTTCCGTCGGGCGCCGGAATTTAGCTGGAAAGTGCTCCAGAAATGTACTCCGTGGTCCCGTATCCACATTGACCTCTCTGCCATCAAGACAACGATCGTCTCCGAGGTCGAGGACTCTATGGGGCTCGTTGAATTGGATGGAGAGAGGAGCTGGCGCAGTGGATGGGGGAAGATTCGAGGGAAGGAGTTTCGTTGGGACTAGAAGGGGATGATGAGTGAGAGCCGATTCGAGTGTTGAAAAAGAGGTTGAAGGAGTTCGCGAGGAAGAACTCCTCTTCAGATTTTCTGGGGAATTTCAAGAGCATTGAGTTTGTAGAGAGGGAGAGGGGTAGTAGTGTAGGAACTTTTTTTTTGGAGTGCACTGAGTTTGAGAGCCGTGCCCATAATGATGTGTATAGCTGGAAAACTCCGTGCATATATCATGTGCACGGCATTTCATACCCATGCAAATGAGATATGTACGGAATTTATGGGTATTTTCGTCATGTGCAATTTTTTTTAAAAAGGTGGATGTGTTCAGAAAAACCGGTGGTGTGTTCAAAATCACTTGGTGTGTTCAAAATCACTCTAGTTCAAAAGAAAGTCATACAAGAAGTACTTTAACTCAGAATTTACATTATATTTAAAAAAAAAACCTCCTTTCTCCACCAATAAATAAAAAATATACTTTTCTATAAAAAAATTCTATAACAAATAACTATAAATAAAATACCATAATAATCTGCTTATATTTTATTTTTTCTTCAAAATAATATCTACTTCACTCAACTCCATTAGTAAAGCTCCCAAAGAGCCCGAGGTCTCTTACCAACGGGCTATATGGGGGCTCACTTAGGATCCACAAACCTTGATAAGTGCAATTCTTTTCTCACGTTGGGAACATGTTTGTTCGGAAGGATTGTTAGAATTCTTGTCTAAAAAAGTTTTGAGAATTTCAAATGATGCCTCCAAAGTAGAATTCCAAGTGTTCAATCCCCTTTGGAATTTGAACCTCCGTAGCTCTGAAAATTCATAATACTAAAAAGTGTCTTTTCATGTGGGTTGAAATTCTAAATTCTTACACCAAATAAAGTATTTGAAATGGTGCCGAGACAAAAGGTGAAGTCTTTAACCAAATAGGCACTAAACGTGGCACTATAATTAGTTTTCTGTTGATCAAGCCTTCATTCATTGATTGGATTAAATCTCAAAAAATCTATGGTTAAAAGACTATTAAGACCGTTGGAGTGATACTTGAAAAAAAAAAAAAAAAACCCTAAGAGTTAAGACTGATGAATCAAGGCTAATGATTTGATAGGACTAATTTTATCCATATCCCGATCTTTCCATCCATCGTAGCCTAGTGATAGGAAAGTATCTAAGAGAGCCCCACAATCCAGTCCGCTTGTTGTGCATATTTAGTCAGTTTGCTCATACGTGAAAATCTTCCAATTTTACTTGCTACTAGTTGCAACTTGACTTTTCATGTGGGAATTGTAGCTGTCCATCGTGGCATGCAGCATACCATGCCTGTGAAGGGTAAAATTTCTCTCGTTCGCCTAACAATTCGGTTTTTCTCGAGCGTTTGGAATTGCCAATTTGATTATTTGCTGTCATTCGTTTTCGCTCAATTACCTAAATAAGTGATTTTTTTTTCCAACCAAGGGGGTAAAGATTCAAAAAAAAGCCCACACACATAAGGAGACAGTCTGCACAAACATGAAGTATGCCTATACAAATGGGAAAGAAGTCCGCAAAAATGGAAAAAAAGCCCACACATATAAAAAAAAAGGTGGTGCATGCACGTAATGTATGTTCGTATTTGTATGCATTTATCTGCTTTGAGTGATGAGTAAATGCCATGTAAAAATCGTGGGTTGATGAGGCAGCTTTCGGCCATTCATTTGCATTTGAGGTAGTAAATGGCTACACATGTAACTTGTGGAGAAGCAGTGGTACGATGGGAACAAAATTCCCTCCAACTGCTTTTTTTTCAAAACTTTTGTGGCCCCCAAGTGCGTACACCATTCATCTTTTTTATTGTCCTAATAATAAATTTAATTTCATAGTCATAGATGGTGGAAAATTAGTGAAAAATATCCAAAAAAAAAATATCCCAACAGATATATCTAATTCTCTAGGCACACTTTTATGAGCCTCCAATTCATTATCTAAATTGTTCGATATGCTCATGTTAATGGTAAGTATAAAGATATTTAGTTTCATATTTAAGATCTTTATATATATAATATATATAAGAAAATTTTCAAAAACACTCCACTTTAAAAACGCCCTTTTTTCAACTTTTTTTTTTGTCATGGGGCTATGTTGAGTCAATCTAGTCTTTACACGAATACTCTAAGATCACCATGATTGTATTCTTCAGGAAAACTTTCGTAAAATAGGTTGATAGAAAAGTTGATGCTTTCCATGACAAACAATCTAATTTTACATTAGTCTCCAATTTTAACATAGAATTTTAAAATTCTTCCATTTGATTAGTCAACAATGAGACCAACTCCTATTATAGTAAAATTTAAAAATTCCTATATACTGAGAGTGTGTTTATCCGAGCAGCTTGAGTTTTTAATAAATGGACCTTATTTAATAGTTTCACTCCTTAAAAATAGAATTTACAAGAGTCAAAGCCTTTGGGGATCCTGACTCGAATAGGTGAGGTTGATGTCATGTGAAAGTGAAAATGGAGCCCATCATCCCACATCAAATTGATCCCTATGCAACGGAAATCTTGTCATTGAAAGTAATAGGATTGGAACGACAATATTGTAAAGAGCTCTAATTAAGCATGTGAATTCCTTAGGACCCTTTTGGGACTTTACTAAATTAATAAGAGTCAAGTAAAGCCTCAATTTTTCCAACAAGGGGTCACGTCAATAGCACTTTAATTTAAAATTTCTTCAATCTTTTTTGAAAAAAAAATCAAAACCCAATGTCTTTTCTCCGCTAAAAAAAAAACCTACACTTTTCTATACAAAAAGTAAAAAAAATTCCATATCAAATTACTAAAAACAAAATATCATCATAAGCCCATTAAATTTTATTCTCTCTTAATCTCATGCTTTACTTTACTTTATTTTATATATATATATATATATATATATATATGGAGATGCTCCTATAAGAGGATTTCTCACCTTACTATGAGAAAATTATAAAAAAAACACTTCACTTTAAAAACGCCCTTTTTTCAACTCCTCTTATATTTTCTTTTCTTTTTCTTTTTATGTTTATTTTTTGGTCATGGGGGTCATGTTGAGTCAATCTAGTCTTTACATGAATAGTCTAAGATCACCGTCATTGTATTCTTCAGGAAAACTTTTGTAAAATGGGTTGATAGAAAACTTGATACTCTCCATGACAAACAATCTAATTTTAGGTTAGTCTCCAATTTTAACATAGACTTTTCAAATTCCTCTATTTGATCGGTCAACAATGTGACCAACTCCTATTATAGTAAAATTAAAAAAAAAATACTATAAATTGAGAGGGTGTTTATCCAAGCAACTTGAGTTTTTAATAAATGGACTTTATTTAATAGTTTCACTCCTTAAAAATAGAATTTACACGAGTCATAGCCTCTGGGGATCCCGACATGAATACGTAAGGTTGATGTCATGTGAAAGTGAAAATGGAGCCCATCATCCTACATCAAAAAGATGAATGGTGTACCCAATATTGTTAAGAGCTCTAGTTAAGTATGCGGATTCCTTTAGGGCTCGTATGGCACTTTATTAGATTAGTAAGAATCAAGTAAATCCTCAAATTTTCCAATAAGGAGTCACATCAATAATATTTTAATTTAAAATTTCCTCTATCTTTTTTGAAAAAAAAAATCAAATCCCAATATCCATTTTCAGCTAAAAAAAAAAAAACTACACTTTCCTATATAAAAGGTAAAAAAGATTCCATATCAAATTACTCAAAACAAAATATCATCATACGCCCATTAAAATTTATTCTCTCTTAATCTCATGCTTTACTTTACTTTATTTTATATGTAAAATTACCAAATAGGCCCTCAATGGAAATCCTGTCATTTTGCGGGGCAGATTACTCCACACGTGCGGAAGCTTGGATAACACACAGAGTGACAAATTCAGAAACCACACCTGTGCTTGAAGAACAGAATTTCATTCTGCTACGGCTCTCTCTGCGCCAACGAAAATCATCAAAAACACGTCCCAGCATTCACAAGCTCGAAAATCAAAACCCGCCGACCACCCCATGGAAACCCTTCTTGTCTCTGCAGCTCTCCTACCTTTCTCAACCCTAAACCCTATCTCCACTCATCCTTCTCTATTCCATTTCCGATCCTTTCCACCTAAACCCCCTCTTCCTCTGCCCAGGAATCAGAGGATTTGGAACTCGAAAAAACCAATCTTTATCGCTTCCGCTTCGAATTTCGGTGGATGGGACGAGCTCGAACCCTACGAAGAACCCATCGTATCCGGTGAGTTGGAGCAGTTTCGGAAATTTCTCATTTCGATAGGAATCGATGATAGAAAGCATGTCTACATGTTTCTCGCAGGGTTCGTTTCTGGTGCGGCCATTTTTAGGGTTAGGCTTTCTTCCATTGTAGTTTTTCCAGCTTTTGTTCTGCTGTTCTTTGTTGGGTATTCGATTGGGATCGCTCGCAGGGGCAATGCAGGAATTAAAAATGGAAGTTTGAGTTCTGTGGAAAAAGAGAGTAGTTTTAGTGTTATGGCAGAGAAATTGAGGAGTTTGAGGGGTTTTTTGAGCGAATCGGATGTTAAGATGTCCGAGTTGGAAGTTGGAATGGAAGGTGTCGTCGATTCTAATAGGATTGAAATTGGAGAAATCAAAAGATATCAATCGATAGTTGGGTCCGTAAGGGTATTGATCATGTCTGCCAGAGGTGTTCTGGGAACCGTGTTTGGTGGAGACAGCCGACGACCCTTGGATTTAAATGGGCAGATGGGTATTTTATACAGTGAGAGGAACTCAGGTAATGAAAGAGTTGGTGATCAAGAAGCAGAGATGAATTTAAATCACATGTCGAGTAGAAGAAAAAGGGAACTGGGGGGGATTGATTTTGATTCTTTCCAGCCTTTCATTGGGCGATTGTTTCAAGATATCTCTGTTTGGTTGAGACGTCAGAAAGTAGAGAGTGTTGTCAAACAAGAATCCAACGAACAAATGAATTCAGTTCATGTAAATAGTCAAATTATCTTCGATGGGAGGAATGGAAGTGTTCAAATCAACAAATGTGAAGTGGATGGAAGGAATGGAAGTTTTCAAATCAACAGATTAGAAGTGGAGGGATCAAATCCGTCATACTCGTCCAACATAATTTTCGGAAACTTTAGTAATGATTCATTTCCACAAGAGGCACTGAAGAATCAGGCTGTGAATAGAAGCGTTCAACAAGACAATGTTAGACCAAATGAAAATGTTACAATACTTTCAAATCCCGAAATGGAACCTTCACATAAAGTGGACTTTGACGGCTCTGGTGTTAAAGCCGAAAAGTCCAAGGTGGTGTCTGATGGAGCTAATAGGAATTTGCCTGAGATGGCTCCGAGTAATGAAATAATATTTGATAATCCAGCATCGATGATAAATGGGAAGCGAGTTGATCGTTCTGGATACCAGAGCTACAGAGATGATGATATGTTGTCGTTTGATGATGGTCTTTCTACTCAGAATGATGGTTTGCAGTTCAGCAACGAGCATCAAAACTTCCAGAAGATGGGTCTTTTGAATCAAGGTGAAGCACATACACCTCATAGTAAAGTGCCCAATCCAGATGGTCTTGGTATCTGTCTAGAAAATGGCAAGCTTGGGGTTGAAAATGGAACGTGCAGTCAAAGTCTGAAAGAAGAGTTAGGGGAAACTACCAAATTACAAGAGAAAGCGATTTCAAATAATCACATATATATGAGTGGTATGGAACAGGATGAGGAACCATCTTCTTCAACAGTTTCGGGTGATGAGTTTACAAGGCATCTCAAGGAGGCAAATGGCCTTTTGAAAAAAGCTAGGGAAGATTTAATGGTGCAAGTGGATGATGAAATGACCGAGATCCTACTGTGCAAATCTGCAAGCTTACTCTCTAGAGCATTAAAAATGGAGCCTACAAGCTTAAAGGCTGTAGGTCAATTGGGGAATACTTTTCTTCTTCATGGAGAGCTCAAACTAAAAAAAAGTCGTGAGTTGAGAGCTCTCCTATCTAGAAGTGATTGCTCATCTACAGGGAAGGGGTCTAGAGTACGATCCGAGATATTAAAATATGAAGGATTGAGCAAAGATGAAATCACATCAGTTCTTGTTGATGTGTGTGAAGAATGCGAAGAACTCCTCATTGAGGCAGGAAGGAAGTACCGAATGGCCTTGTCAATTGATGGGAATGATGTCAGAGCCTTGTATAATTGGGGTCTTGCACTCTCCTTTCGTGGTCAGTTGATTGCTGATGTTGGACCGGTAAGCATTGTCAATGCAGGCTTCATAGTTATTTTAAATGTTCAAGAACTCATTTAAAGGCTCAAAACATGGCCGAGTCAACTCTGTTTAGGAGGGCTTTGAGTGGTGACTCAAACTTTTGATTTTATCAAGTGTGCATTCAAAATATCCCCGGAATTGCAACTTATTTGATTATTGGCAGAGTGGTTTATGGAATTGCACTTTTCCACTAATATTGTCTGCTGGCCTGGTTGTAGAGAGTGCATATAAGCCAGTTTACATCTACTGTACTTTCCAATTTCTGCATGCACAGCTCCAAGTGCATGGAGGGATGGGTAAACACCCATTCTATCCAAATACCAAATCCTGCAAGTGGGGTACACGTTAAGGCACACTGAAAATCAAGTTAGTTTGGATTGAGTCAACTGTATTGTATGAAAATCACATGGAAGGTTTTGGATCCCTGGCAAGTGGGCCTATTGTATGAAAATCGTGATTTATTGAAAATGATTATTTGTTATCAGTATAACCACGTTTTTCTCAATCCAATCCTGAATCTCGCTCCAGTGGAAGTGGATCTTAGGTCCCCTTGGGTAGAAATAGGTTAAAGTGTCATGTAATCCACTAGGGTAGAAATAGGTTGAGGTGTTATGCGATCCACTAGGGTAGAGATAGGTTAAAGTGCCGTGCAATCGGTGTAGACCTTTGGAAGGTGGTCTTCATGCACAGATTTAGGTGTAAGGTGGTCCTCCTGTAATTGCTCCTCATATATGTGTTATTCGTGCTCTAGAAAGGGTGGTTTTCTTCTTCTTTTTTTTTTGTCTAAAAGATAATGGAAGGACAGAAGGTGTTCTTTTTTATTGTTGAACTCATCCGTTGCCATTCAATTGTTTTTCACTTTCAGGAAGCGGCTTTGGATGCTGACAAGGTATACTTGGCAGCTATTGACAAGTTCGATGCTATGGTGTCCAAAAGTAACGCTTATGCACCTGATGGTATGCTTCCATCCATTACTTCATACAACGTAAATTGGACAACTCTCTCTTAGTTTGTAACAATGTGCCTTCAAGGAACTCAAGAGAGGCATCTCCATACTCCATATAGTTACGTGGATATATCAAAAGATTTAGTATATTTAGACATCCTAAATTGAGGTAGCCCTCGAAAGGTCCTAAAGAGGATCCCTACTTGCTGGACATGGGTCCCACATAAAGCTGCGGAAGTCCAATGGACTGTTGTGACAGTGCATCACATCTAAGACTTCCTTGGAATTAGTCTAGAAGGTTTCTATTTTCAGTTTTAGTCCATCTAGAAATTTGTTCTGGAATTAAATGAAGCTTCATTGAGCATATAGTTTCTGGAAGTACCAGTGAGTAATTTACTTGCATTGAGTAGAATGCTGATAATAGAATTGAGTTTGAGTCCAAGTAAGGAATTACAGGGCTGGACGTCCCTCCCTTCCCTTTTTAAGGATGTAATATCCTTCTTATTTCGATGTTCAATACAATTTTAGATTTCATTCACGAGCACGATGATGAATCCATCCTCCCTCCTGGGACCTTTACATATACTAGTAACTACTTTTCTGACCTCACTCACAGTCAGAGGAATCAACAGTCAATCTCAAAACTAGTGGGTAGCAACTGATTCAGTTGTTCTACTAGTAGTAAAATTAGACGAATCAATGGTTTCTAAATATTCTGTATCGTAAGCCACTGTTATCTTTTTTAGTCAGTAAGGTTTGAGGCATGGCATGTTAATGGTTGGTTTAAAATTTACTGCAGTGGTTTGAATGCTTTGGCAGCTGATGGTTATCTATTGAAGCAAACCATATTAGTGTCGATACCTTTTCTTGTGACTTTTCCACTCCAAAACATTATCCACATGCATCACCGATATTGATTTGGGCAGAAATTTCAGAAAAGAAGCATCCACATGGTATATGGAATACCCATTTCTGAGCTGCCCCAAATGAACAGAACTAAGGATAACGTTTCAATGGTATAAACTGATTTCAATTTGGAGAAAATATAAAGGAAACCTAGTCACTGCCTGATCAACACAATCTATTTGCTTGAGTTTCTTTTTCTGTCATGTCATGGATAATTTGTTTATGCTGGCAATCTCTTTTATTTAGCCAGTGTTGTTATGCTTGTTAATTATCTAAGCGATAGGTGTTAAGATATTTTGTTTGCCCATTTCTAGGGTTGAGTCTGGGTTGAGCAAGCCTTAGCCCCACCGCCTTTTGTTTAGATTGAGTTTCGAGTTTTTAGAGACAGGTCTTGGTGGGCTGTGGTGTTTAAAATAATGGAATTGGACTCGGACTCGGATTTGGTCTGAGCTGAGTCACATACTAGAATTTTTTTTTTTTTTTTTGGTCAGTGGCAAGGATGGGTTGAGTCCGGGTTGGAAGAGGAATGGTTAGCTGCAAGAATCGGTTGTGGGTGGTAGTAGTAGTTTAGGGTTTCAAGGTGGATTGAGGGGGGAGGGGATTTGGATTTGATGGGTGTGGATTGGGGTTTTGATGGACGTGGTTGTGGGCCTTTGATGGGTGGGAGTGGGGTTTTGAAAGGAACTTGGAAGAAGAAGAGGAGGAAGAGAAAACGTAAAAGAATAAGACTCGCCCAAGTCGGATGTGGACTGGGAGTTCTAATGGATGTGGATGTGGATGTGGGGTTTTTAATTGGTGGGGTTTGGGGTTTTGAAAGGAGTTTGGAAGAATAGTAGTAGTAGTATGAGGAGGAGGAGACTTGCCCCCAGTAGGGCAGGACCCCAACATGGTCTGGTTGAGTCGACTCAGGCTCGGCCTAGTTTTCAAACTCTGGTGGGTTGGGCCTAATTTCTTGCCTAGCAGCTAAACAGGCAAGATCTTGTCTATGCCAAAATCACAACTAGATAGCCTGACCTAGAATGAATTGTTTAACATAAGCTGCCACCTGATTTGCTAACAGGCTGGGCTTGGAGAGCTTTACTCAACCCCCGTGCCAATTCTACCCATTTCTGAAAGTGTAGCCACTCATTTGCACAGATCAGAGCTACACTAAAAAATTAGTTATCAATTTTTTTCATCATTGGTCCATCTTCTTCTTCTTCATTTTTTTTTTTTTTTTTTTTTTTTTTTTTTTTGTTTTGTTTAGATACTGTATAAATTTGAAATATACTTGATGGTGCACAACGGCCATTTCATGAATTAGTATTTTCTGCACCACGGGAACTATTAGTGAGGATCCTTTTTGATCTTTTTGCACCTTTTGCAGCTTTATTCAGATGGGGTGTAGTACTGCAACTTCGTTCTCACTTGCGGCCAAGCAGCAGTAATGAGAAGTTGAAGCTGCTGTATCAGGCAAAGAGGCTATTGGAGGATGCACTTCATATGGACTCTGATAATCCTCAAGTAAGAAAAGCTCTATCTTCATGTATAACGGAGATAAACTGTCGGCTCCTGTAACAATAAAATTCCATCTTCAAACAATAAAATTCAAAGAAAATTTTTGTAACCATTTAATATTATTTTTAATGGCAATATGAATATCTACATGTCTTTCCAAGAACCACACTGTTGCAAATATTAGGGGAAGATGAGTCCAATAAAGAGTTAGATGTGACATTACATTGTGGAGTGACGCGAGAATTTAACCCTAAGAGACAATGGTGGAGGGATAAGACTCACAAAGCCGACCTTAGATGAAATGGGACTTCATTGATGATGATGATAACAACTATAATATGATGATTAGATGTCCCTTTCCCCTTTCTTTAATGGTTTAACCGTGTACTAAATGGGCTTGGTTGCCAATTGATTTTTCATTCACATCTAACTTCTGCGTCTTTGAGAAGGCAGGGTTAATTTGACTTCGAGTTAGAAGTTTGTGGCATCTTGTCGAGAGTTGTCATCCATTCTCTTAACAATCTTACAGCTAGGAATCCCTCGTCCCTAAGTGCCAAAGAAATGAAGATTGCTTAGGGATTGTTTGTATTTTATACATGAGGTATGCAGCTTACTCATGTTAATCTAATAACCTTACATATCTACATATAGGTTGGTAAAATTTTACCTGTTTAATCCCAGGGGCATATTTGTTTGCATTAAAATGCACAATAATTCATTTTAAAATGAATTCAGTCAAATGATTATTAAAGAGGTGAGGGGTAAAGGATATAATATGGAGGTCTAGAAAGAGCCTTCATTTTCCTATGCATTGAATTACTAGGGTAGTGGTTGGGTATTCATTTCCCCGTCTTCTTTCAATTCTTTCTCCGTGAAAAAAAAGTTTATTTGATGCTATTTTGGAAATTCACCTTCAATCTTCATTTTTAGCCACTTATGAGTTGAATTCTATATATTCAATTCCTATGTATTCTAATGCAAACTGACGTGTCCGAAGCCCATTGAACATCCGAGTGTTTAAGAGTCGGTTGGGCCCTGACAAGGGCATGTAAGTTTAACACCAAAAAATTCATTTACCATTATGTGCAAAATGAAATAAACTCTTTCTATCAAGTGGGTCCCACTAACTCATATATCATCATATGTGGAACCCAGTATTTGAATTTTAAAAAGGGAAATATTCAAGTGAGAACTAGTTCTCACATATTATGTGAGAACTTTTTTGTGGGGCCCAATTGTGGGCCCCATTTGAGGATGGGACCAAGGGGGATGGAAAGATCTATGTGAGACCACCCCATGCATCAAGTTTGACCCTAAACCCATGCCCCTAATCCCTTCATCTGTGGCCCACTAGTTTAATGGCTTCATATTCAAAAAAATATTCAACCCTCGATCCAACGGTTCAGTCCATTTGGATGTGTGCCAATCTTTGGGATTAGTGACTATCAAGGGGTTTCCTATTGGTTGGTAGGTTTGGATGGGTTGCTGGTTGGGCCCCGCAAAAAAGTTCTCACTTGAATATTTCCCATATAATGTACTTGTATGGTGTGCCTATTGGAGACTCGAAAAGTACAGAGTACCCTGAAAAAACACCAGAAATTCATGTCATCATCCCACATTCACTCTACACGTTCTAAATGGAAAGTAGCAAAAAACCTGAGATATTTGTATTACTGCTGTTAAATTCCGTGATCAAATGTCTTACTAAAGATGACCATCCACTTTGATGGAAAAAGAAAAAAGAAAGAAAGAAAACAGAAGCAAAATTTACTTTTACAGGATGACGATTCGACAATGAGGTGAATTCATTATCCAGTCAAACAGCTTTTCCTGAGGCATGCTCATATTGTATGTTAATATTTGCAACACCTGTAGATATTGTATGTGAACCTCATTATACAGTCAAAGAACATTTCAATGAAGTGTTTTCATATCTATTTGAACTTGGAGAGATGGAAGTCCATGAAACTTGAACTAGATGCACAAGCTTGCCCTGAAAACAATAAAGAAAAAAAGAAGATAAACCATGTTCGAGTGCCACAAATGCACTCAGTTTATAGAAGTTTCAAACAGCCTTTTTGTTGTTATTGATTTTTTCTTATTAAAAAAAACCTGATAAATCATGTTTGCATAAGTTCCTTGTATGAACTCTATGAATCATTTATGTTGTTGAAGTTCAGTTCATTGAAGCTGTTAGAATGCCCCAAATGCAGTTTCAAGTTTCAACCCATTTACCCAAAAAAAAAAAAGTTTTAACCCGACGTTAGGGTATCACCTACAAAGGTATAACCATGTTTCAAGTAGTTCCATTTCTTTACCAAAAAAAAGTAGTAGTTCCATTCAATCATCCACGATCTTCAATTATCTCAGAATGCATCATCTCTTAATATGACCTTCATAAGCAAATGAATTGAACTCTTAACACTAAACAGCGACTTCAGCACTCACGTTACAGAGGGTCATGGGAAGCAAGCTCCGTGTCATCCAAATACAAATGCTCAACTTCAAGGACGAGCGTCCGAGTATTAATTCCTTGCATGTCTAGCTGGACACTCTGAACAAACACGAGTGTTAGGTTTCTGTTTATTGGATAAATCATTAGTTGGACAAAACTATGAGTATTTTGAGTTGTAATCTTATTTTATAAAATAACTCTGAAGATAGAAAATTGGAAGGACTCTAAGAAGAAAGTCTAAAAGAATTATAAAAAGAAAGCCGGAAGAAAAGGAGTGTCGAATTTTCGGATCAACTAGAATGGGGTCTGCTCGAGTGACCAGTTCAACCGCGCAAGCAGACATAAGGCAGAATGGCCAGCGCTGAAATAGAACGTCGTTTGCTCGAGCGGATGGAAGGTCCGCTTTAGCGGACAAGGCGGCAGAGTCCTACGAAAATTAGAAACATGATTCTAATTGTGTCCAAACTACTTGTTTTAATCCTAATTAATTTAGGCAACTTTAAGTACGACCTAAGGGCTATTTAAAGGACTCAAGGGCTATTCAAAACCTACAAGTCACCTCTCAAAGTTCTGAGTTAGAGATTTAATTAAGAGAATTATTCTCTAGAAATTTATTAAGAATTTGTGCTACCAAGTTCTCTAGAGCCAGTTTCTTTTACATCCTTTGTAGAAGAACATCTTTTTGTATAGAAGATTTGAGGAGTCAAGCGCAGAATTGAGTCTATTGCAATCAACAGTGTGAAGTCGTTGAAGCGTAAAGTGACACAAGGTAACTTAAGTCCTTAGGTAGGGGATATTTGGGGAGGAAATATAAGTTTCTTGTAATTGCGAGATTCATAGTGCTTGATTATTGATTAAGTTCGGATCCGTGGTTTTTCACCCGGTTAGGGTTTTCCCCGCTAAATCTGGTGTCCATGTGGTATGTGCATGTGATTTTATTTCCGCTGCATTATTATTTATTTTTGCACACTATTTGGTTGATTTATTGAGTAGACCAATTTAGAGATCGCGAACCCTAAACTTTCACATGGTCATAGAATGGCCAGAGAAATGTTAACACTCACAATCACTTGCTACTCCCTGTAACATGGATAACATTAAGAACCTTATGCATGTAATTGTTTCATGAGAAAAATGTGCATACCTTCTGCCGGTATTTTTTCATCATGTAATCTCAGAATTCATGTTACGTTGGTTGCTAACCAACCTAACGCAACGTTCCTTCTTGATCCTGACTTGGGACCTGCAGTAAAAAAACTAACGGATTTTGCCAGTATTTGACATTTGTTCAAAATTGACACAGAACCCTAGGATTAGAGTCTGCATGAAAAGTGAGAATGATAAAGGCCTCTCCAAATATTAGTAATCTTCAAACTCTGAGATCCAATCTCTACAATACTATATAAATAAGAGAGAAAACTTTGTGGTAAGGAGCGGCAATTCTCATTTTGAGGTCTTGGGTTTGAATCTTGTCTCCTCTCTCTCTCTCTCTCTCTCTCTCTGCATATTCACATATGTTAGTTTCCATCATCTTACATGTGTGACCAACTAATGACAACTTAAATAGGAAAATTGTTGGAATATGGGGTATGATAGGCGCCATACGGCTTGCCCATAGAGCCAGTTGTTTGGTGATGGGCACTAAATTAGTGCCCTTAATCTCTTCGGATTATACTTGCTCAGTCATTCAAAAATAAGAAACAATTCCTAAATTTTCTTGGGTCCTACTTGTGGGGCCATGGCCATGGGTCCATCCTGTATTAAAAAAAATATATATCTTTTACTTTTATGTGCAGTCCTATTTGCTGCCTAAGAATTGCAGTCTCATTTGAAATGGAACCAAACCATAACCAGATGCACATAAATTTTCTGTTAACTAGTGGAAGGTGCATTTTAAGTTTTACCAAATAATTGGAAGTTGAGTGCTACTTCTACAATCCGGTTGGCCTTAACAGGCAAAACTACTGTCCTCAAATGCAATTTGAATGTTGGAAGAACTTTGTGCATCCCTATATTTGTTTTTGTGGGAAATTTTCACCTACAGACGACTCCTCACGATGCCGTGAATTTATGAGAGATCACTAAGCCTCACCCTTTCAGATGGATGGGAATATCTGCATACCAACATAATGTAGGTGAGCCACAAATTGATCTCTAATTGTTTCTGTGGAAGGGAGGTGCTCACCACTGAACTACCAGTGATTGATGATGTAGCATAAACTTTCTAGGTTAAAAATGGAACTAATTGTAGTGAGATACATTGTTACCCGAATTTCTATCATATGCTGCATTGATTGTTACGGGAGTTCATAACTCCTTTTTTCCTTTTCTTTACTTCTTTCATTTTATACAAGAACTGTCTATCATCACAATGGGATATGCATGATTGCAAAATTCTTGGTGATAATCCCTCCTAGTTACCAATCACTACCCTAAATTCCCAACAATAATGTTTCACTATTCAAAATCAATGTCACACCCACCAGGCATCAGTTGAATTGAACTACTACAAAATTCAAAAACCCCAAATCAAAAGCCTGTACAAGGGTTCTATAGTTGCAGACAACGAATTACAAAAAGATGGGAGGGGAGATTAGATACGAATTCTAACCAGCTGCTGTACAGTCAGGGACCTTATAAATAATTCTTCATAGTTTATTGGCATTAATAATAGTAAATGTTATTATTATTATTTTTTTCATGGAACATGTCCAAGTGACATGAAATCAGGTGCATTTGATGTGTTACTTGATTATTTTCTTGCCAGAGGCCAGGTTGTAATTCTAACAATGATGGATTGAGGTTTCCTGAACTCTCTTTTGATACGATAAATTTACAAGTTTAGGGGTATAGTAAGCATTTTTTTTTCCTGTTTTAAGGGTTGAAATTGAGATGTCTCAAGTTCTAATAACGTGCCTTGTTGTTTTGATGATGTTTAGGGTTTATCTTTGTTTAAAAAAGACTTATAAATGCATTGCCATTGATTTGATAAAAGAATTAAAGATTGGAAATTTTTATTGTGAAGCCTGCTAGGGACTTCACTTAAAAAAGACGATTAATGTTGATTTTTAATTGAATTGCCAGTGTTGGCATGATTTATTATTATTCTTCGTGCGATTTAGTTTTTATCATCTATTATTCAAATTGGGCAATGAGTTTCCTGTCATGGACCAATCTGAATTTAAATTTGAACACTTGATCACATATTAGCTTGATAGCTAAAGAACAGTCTTACCTGTGGACCAAAGGCCTTACTGAATAAGAGCAAGACCATGTTGATTAACCATCAACTGCTTGATGGTCTTTGGTCTGTACGGAGAGCAATTGATAAATGAGATATCTAGAAGAAAGAGAGGCATTGGGAATCCATTAATCAAATCAACAGTTCGGAATTTGGAACCATGTCTCGTAGTCCCTGTTGTATAGAAAAAATGAGTAATATTTGATTTCCCCTTTTTATAATAAAATGACTAAACAAAACCGCGACTGTTGCAGTAATTCAGGCACCTACACAGGTAGATTCTAGCAGATAAATTTTAATAACAGTATGGATCTTTACAAAGTAGACCACACACAGCACATGTATGTATTTAATTCAATCTTATTTTGACCACATGGATTGGTCCACCTTATGTAATCATTTCCAAAAGTATAAAATTATATTCAGCATCATTGTTCTTCTACAAATAAACAAGAGTATCCATGAAAAAAAACTCAATACTTGAGTTGCGCCATCATTTTAATCTTTTTTGATTTGTCAAATAATCAGGCACAATGACCCTTAGCTACTAAAAGTTCCAGGGTTGAGATAAATGGTATTTCTGGATGAAGGAGCTCATTAACTACACAAACTATTGGTGAAAATCCTGTTTCATTCACACCGACTCTGCAGCAATTTGATCGATATTAAGATCAACTACGCTCTCTTTCCCAAATAATAGGAGTTCCACAGTGGCCTGCAGGAAAGTAATCTTTGTAATGTCAGTTGCGCCTACTTAAGAGAGCATAGAGATTTCACCAAACATCCATTTCTTTAACCAAAAAAGAAAAAAACAAACAAACATCCATTCTATGGTATCCAAGGTGTGTTTCTTATCCAGAGAGAAGATTCAATGAATCCTATGGTTCTTGGCCCTGCAGGAAATGCATTGTATAATGGGAACTCGAGTTTGAACACGTAGGGCCCATGGTTAGGTGATTGAAGCAGTTGATCTGTTCTAACTTCTAACTACTGGATGGACCATGGAACCAAAGTAACTTAGACTGAAAAACTGTTAACTGTTAATCTTCTTTTAATACAAAATCAGCCTCTGAATCAGCACCTAGAGTTTTCTTTAAATGATGAGTGTAGGAATCAGAATCATCACTAGAAAAGGCCTTGCCTTGGAGTCGTCACCACTCACCAAGAGAATAGGAGTTTTCACCTCACCGAAAACAAATAAAATCTACCAATTGAAAATTCTTATTTAATAATAATTGGTTCAAGTCACATTGCCTACCAAACAAAAGGAATGACCACCACAGGTTCCAAACGTTTCAAGGGCTGTTGATCCTTTTTCAAAAGTCCAGGAAACAAAATGCTAGTTAGAAATTACAATGCAATTCATCCAATCCCCTTAATTCTGCCGTAAAGTAATAAAACGAGACTTCCTAGCAAGCATGACAGACAATCTGGTCAGAAACTTGAGTGAATATGACTTGAAATTACAATGACTAACAGAAAAGAACATGACAGACCCTTAAAAACTGACTTGCATACTACTATAACTGGTCACTTGACCAAAACAAAGGCACTTTATTTTAATAATATGGCACTAGGGTACAAGTAATGGACCAGAATGCTCTGATATCAATTCGGTATGATACTGGAATGCTCCAGCAGAAACCAAAATCCAATTGGCAAGCCTAGATCAATAAATGACCTGAAAGGAGTTTTAATAGATGGTAACAGAACAATAGAAAAAGAATGTCCAGCTGTTAAATCATGTAGAGATAAAAATTTTGGACTGTGTGTGTGTGTGTGTAAAACCCAAGGTATCTCCCGGCCAACCCAGCCCAGGAGCCTTCGGCCCTGAGCCCGAGGGACACTCAATTCTGGACAGCCGAAAACTAATCCCTAGGTGTCCACTGCCCAAGCTTTGCAAACAAATCAAATACACTCAGCCGAGAATAGAATACAGCCGTCCACTACCTCATGGCCGGATATATCCTGCTGCTTCTTTAATAACAAATAATGAAACAGCTTCCAAAATGCCAACACTACATGTTTGATAGATTTCATCAGACAAGTGGAGGGTCCTGTGATATACTGATATTGATTGAATGGCTGGCACAGGCATAGCAGGTGCACATGCAAGGATTGACTTCAACAGAGAGACATGAATTTCTACAAGTATGCAGTCAGCTGTGAAACAAACTAACACAAATAACCAGGATCGAATACAGACAAGGGCTAGTCCAAACTCCAAAGGCACAGACAGTTAATAGCAATTGTCAACTAGAATATGGCTTTCAGTAATAATTAGAGCACCAACAAAAAATTCATGAATGTTGTTTGATCTTCAAGAGCTGAACACCAGTTCAAGAAAAACTCTTGCAAGCAGATGAATCAAGCAAAAATAAGAGGAAAGCAGGCCTTATGCCTACATGCTTGGCTTCTTACTGGTGACAACCAGAAGAAACCAAGCAAACTGGAAGCCGCTCAAATTCGAAAAGACGGAACAAACTGACAGATGGAGGTAACACCGCCACACAGAAACTTGAGGAGAAGTTTAACACAGAAATGCAATTTGAATGACATAAATCTCCAATAACTGAAATGGCCAAGAATTTTACATGCAAATTTATGTTTTTCTTAAAACCAAGGTTACCCTATTTCTATCCTAATATTTAACTTGATAACAATTAAATCACCAGGCCCTAAGAGAATTATTAAGCTAGGAACCAAACTTGAAATAGAGGGGGAAAACAATAAAGGATTAATTGCATTAGGAAAGTAACATGATTGATAAAAATTCTGGAGGCTTGTGCAAGTCTGTTATTGCAAACTCTCTAATTTTCAGAGTGTATAACCAACGTGGGCCACGTGAAAATCCACATGGGGCCTGCGATGGGTTATCCTGTGCTTCTGCATCGATCTTGGATTTTCATCACTTTTTTTTTTTCCTTGTTTTTTCATTGGTTGCATTTCATCACTTTCTTAACCATCAATTTACATAAATAGTTTTTTAAGCTCTACCTTTTCAGGAAAATAGTTTCAAAACTTTATTCAACTCAGATGAGTTGATTTGACAGGGAGATTTTGATAAATTCAATAAAAAAAAACTTGAAATTGGCAAGACTCAGTCAATACTTGCTCCCCATGAGAATCCACAAGGGGCCTGCTGTGGGTTATCCTTTGCTCCTGCATTAATCTTGCTCAGCACTTTCCTAACCATCAATTTGCAAATCTCAAACTAGAAAAGACTACTCAATTCAGCTGAGTTGATTTGATATGAGCAGCTTTATGAAAAAATAGAACAAAATTTTGAAATTGGTAAGACTAGTCAATACTTGGTCAAAATTGATCGGTCAAAGACCTGGTAAAACACCAAAAACGTATTTTTTTATTTTATTATACTCAAAAAAATATTAGGTAGAACTTAGAGTGTCCTATCTTCACCAAAGTATAAAAGATTAACCCAGCATTGGTGTGCAATGCTGTAACAGGCAGGACGCTTAAGACCATATCAGTCCCTCAGGCGGCCATTGGGAGTTTTATCAGTGTAAGCAAAATTTCTCACAAAAATCTTCAAAATACAAGATAAGAAACAAGTTGAACAAGAGGCAAACCTTCCCACTCTTCTGATCCAGCTCTTTAAGGCAGCCTGTGAACTCTGCAAAAGGCCCGGATAACACTTGAACACTAGAACCTGGGCTTAGGAACTTGTGATCTTCCTCTGCTAATAAATTACTGTCAGAAGGCTCTGAAATTTTCTTTGATTGCTTTTTAGGCCTAGCAACTTTTGTTGAAGTTGTAACCTCTCCTGAAGCTGAATAAGTGCTAATATTCAGCTCTTCATTATTGAAGATTCCTTCTGCCCGCTGCTCTTCTTCAAATGCACGGTCAGATTTTTCTTGTTCTTCTTTTGCTTGCTTAAAGATCGCTTCCATGTCATCACTTGAAACAGGTTTTGGTCTGTTGATCTGACGTTTGCTGTGAAGTTAGAAAAGAGAGTTATAGATTGGAGAGATCATGTAGCAACTCATATCAATGTGCGCAAAAAACTACAAGAAAAGAACTTGGTAGTATAAAAACTCTAGCATACATAGTGGGAGATGGTTGGCATTATCCTTTGGGGGGACCAATTATGTTAACAGAGATTTCTTACTATGGCTGACTTATGTATCGTCACACAAGAATAATCAATTAATCAAAACTTTTAAGGCCTGTTTTCTGTAGGTTTCATTTTTATCGGAAATTTCCAAAAAATAGGTGAAGGATTTAATCGATAACTCCTGAATCCAGTCAGGAACTAGCTCCTACAATGCATCCATATAAACTTCAGGAATCAGCTCATTCTTGTCCAGCAAAAGTATCCAACTACTATTGCCACAAATTACAAATCAGATCAACTCCAGCAAACTGCAAATATATTTGATAGAACAAAATGGAGAGACAAAATTCATGTAGCTGACCCAACATAGCTGGGACAAGGCTTTGATGATGACGACGACAATCAACTCCAGCAAACAGGCTGTTAAAGTTTCACTGGCCGTTGCTAGGTTTTATTGAAGCATTCATAAAGAGGTAAACATATCCAGTTCTCAATGAGTAATACGTGTGTGATTGGATTTAGATCAACTGAAAAAAGGTTTGAATATTCTGGCAGTAGTGAGGGATACTGTTTGCCATGCATTTGGGGCAGTCAATTAATGCATGATAATGAACATGCCCACACACACACCAAGTATTAATTTTCTTCTTCAAAATATTTATAAATAAATTAAATTATCATAATTTATGGTCCCTCCTAACCATTTTTTATGTTAAAAGGTAGGAAAACTAATAGAATTATATGAAATAAGGGATCTAGAAAAGTAGGACATACCCTAGAAGTATCACTACAGCAGCTTGTAGTAGTATGAGTATTGTACCAGTCTAACACAAGTACACTAAACATATGCAAAGTATCTTCATATGATAGCATCAAAGTATTGATAGGTTCCTACTTTCATCATTAGGATAGGAAAAGAAGTTCTTATATGCCGTAAGAAAGAATAAATGCGTGTATTCATCCAAAACCCTACGTGTAGATGCCAAGCAAATAGTTCCCGCATGTGTACTGCACAACTGCATCAATACAGAATGTATAAAACTTACGTATTTCCAACTTTAGATCCAAGAAAGCCACCTACTCCAATGCATTCTCTGACAAAGTCATGTATCTCCCTGTTCAATACACAATGCAAAAATATACAACCAGGAAAGAGGGGGTTTGTTTTGTCAGAGTATGAACCATTCTTTAGCTTCCTCTTGAAACGAACAGCTGGAATATAAACCTGAAATGATACGAATAAGGGATTATGGGTGAAATCAGAATTCAGAACGCGCTACTTAATTCATATTGTACACAAACAGATAGCCAACAAACAGTTAAATCTGTGGAAAGCAGTACCAATACCAAGAAACATTTGCAAGCAATGGCATAAAAAAATTACTATTGTTTTTTTAGTATCAAAGTAACAATTTTTTTTTAATAATTCACTCAAAGTAACTGTTGAGAATGAAATGGATTGATTTGGTAGTCCAAAGGAAGAAGCCTAGGTATTTGATAACTGACAAGGAAAACAGGTTTCCCAATTCCCAGTAACTATAATCTGGTCTCACCTGTAAAGAATGATGAATGATCATTTTATGGTACCTGAACACAATTGGTGGTGGTAGAGAGACCTGTGGCTCTGGCACCAGATGTAACAACTTCAAATCCAAAAATCAGAAAGAAAACATGAATGTTACCGAACCCCAAATAAACAATTCTAGTTTTATATCATGAGAGTAAGTACTCAAATCACTTTAGGCCCTGTATGTTTGCATTCAAATACGTAGTAATTCAATACATATGAATTCAAATACGTAGGAATTCAATACCTTGAAATCGATACCGGGGAAATTCCTGGCGAGGGCGCGAGCGAGCTGGTCGGCGGTGGACTGAGTGGAGGTGCGGGAGACGCGGATGACCCACCACTGAGGGCCGAGGAGTGCGAGGTTGTCGAGGTTGAGCTCCTCCGTCCAGGTGGCGTACTTCTTCTTGGGCTTCTTCATGAGCCTCTGCTCCACCTCCTCTCGCCAGTTGGTGGCCCTGCTCTCCCTCCTCTCATTCCTCAGCTGCCTCCTTCCCCTCGCCGTCAGCTCGCCGGATTCAATGGAAGCAGAGATGATAGTAAATGGTGGTGCTGCTTTTCTTGTACAGTGGTTGTTGGTGGTGGTGGTGGAATTAGAGAAGGGAATGGAGAGAGGGGAAGAAGAGACGAGGAAGGAGAGAGAGGGACATGGACGGCATGGATTGATTGGATTCAATAGCGCCATCCTCTTCTCCCTCTTACAGACTCTACTGAAAAACGAATGCTCACAGAGGGGGCCGTTTTTGCCTTTGGGAATTTGGATTGGAGATGAAAATGGGTACATTACATATGTGATTTTTCTTTCCTATGTAAATTGTTACATTGAAATATAGTATTTTGTTTAGTTCTTATTAATGAATCAACACGCGTACGTAACCAAATAAATAATATAGAACTAGTAATCTACCAATCACATATTACACATCATAAGAAAGTAAACATAATATTTACCGATCAAGAACTCACGAAACATAGTCTTAAAAAGAAACAATTCATATTCAGATCATGAGACTTTTTCAAAATTCTTGCCTGTTTAGATCGATCGCAAAGAGCATCCAATCGATCGTACCTGAAAATAATTGGCGCATGTCCGCCTTATGATCGATCGCACAGATGCTCCGATTGATTGGGCCTCAGTGATTCGCACGGTCTTCTCTTTTCTTCGGTTCAATTCTTTCGGTGATACAACCATAGTCCATTCTAAATAAATTAGAAAATACAACTCAATGGACCTAGAGTTTTATCTAACACATGAATTAGCCAACATAAAATTACTAACAACTTTTTTATATGAGTAAACGAGCGCTCTAAGTAGATTTAGATGTATTTATGTTTTTATATGTTTCAGTAATCTAGAAATATCCATGACGTAAACTAAACACTTTCATATTTATCAATTGAAATTAGAGTATTAAACAATTCAGATATTGGGGGCTTACAAAAGTTTAATTATTTACTTTTTCACAATTTTACTAAATCCATAAAGATTTAAAATATTAGATGACTGAACATCTTAGGATTTATTAGTTTGATAAGAAATTTGAATAATTCTAATTACAAATGTGGAGTATATTGGACAGTGGAGAAAATTGAAGGTGGTTGATGGGGTTTGATCCTATAATTTATTGGAGTTGAAAATGAGGAGGAGGTGTACTGGGGTCTTTTTTTAAGGTGAGAAATATAATGGCTTTACATGTAGAAATAAGGCTAATGGGTATATGGTTATTCAATTACCTAGAGTATTTGATTTCCAATGGAACAAATATGAAACATATTTTTCTGTATCCAAGCATATAGGAACTCGTACATTTCGATTCAGATCCTTATATGTTCCCGTCAAAAGATATGAATCCAAGATAATTGCATGTAAAGTAAAAATATATAGAGGTTTTAAGAGCCTCCATAACTTAATTTATATTGATAGTTGACAGTTTACTCAACTTTAATTATATACTATTTAATAGCTTTACTTGTATATTTTAAAAAATATTTTACGCTCCTTTTATCTAATTATTTTAATGCACTTCACTTTCTTATTTTAAATCTATATTTGAAGTTGCATTTGAGTTTTTCGGCAAGAGTTGGATCCAAATACAACAAACATGCTCCATATTGGATATGGATTCAACTATGAAAATTGGATTTGAATCTAGATCCACAGTGATTTTGCATGAATTTGATCCATTTACATTCCTACCAAAATAAAGTTGTAAAAATTGGGCTCTAAAGTTAAGCCCAAGACCCCATTTTGTAAATTGGGTTGGGTCGTGCTGGGCCAAACTGGGCTTTCTACCAACTATTTGAATAAAATTACACTAAAATTACTTGCATTCATTAGTCGGATAGGGCCACACTTTAGGTTTTCAATTACTTAAGCCAAGTCCAACCCAATTACAAATAGGTCCATATTAAACAGCCAAGACCGGCCCAAATCTAGCTGGGCTCGCCTCGTCCACGAGCACCCCTGCCGGCATCCCCTACTTCGTTTGGAGTCCAATAGGGATAGTTTCGTAATTCCAACATCCAAAAACCCTAGAAATCCATCCTATAAAATCTCATCAGCACATCCAAACCCTAGCCCCCATTCCTTCCATCTCCCAAATCTCCTAGAGAGAGAGAGAGAGAGAGAGAGAGAGGTGAGAATCCAAAACCCTAATCCCAATCGAAGATGCAAATCTTCGTGAAAACCCTAACGGGGAAGACGATCACCCTCGAGGTGGAGTCTTCCGACACCATCGACAACGTAAAAGCCAAAATCCAGGACAAGGAAGGCATCCCTCCCGACCAGCAGCGCCTCATCTTCGCCGGAAAACAGCTCGAGGACGGCCGCACCCTCGCCGACTATAACATTCAGAAGGAGAGCACCCTCCACCTTGTCCTCCGCCTCCGCGGTGGCATGGCCAAGAAGCGCAAGAAGAAGACCTACACCAAGCCCAAGAAGATCAAGCACAAGAAGAAGAAGGTCAAGCTCGCCGTCCTCCAGTTCTACAAGGTCGACGACTCCGGCAAGGTGCACCGTCTCCGCAAGGAGTGCCCCAACGCCGAGTGCGGTGCCGGGACCTTCATGGCGAACCACGAAGACCGCCACTACTGCGGGAAATGCGGGCTTACCTACGTCTACCAGAAGGCGGGAGGTGACTGATTTGTTATGCCTAATATTAGGGTTTCTTCTTCTTCTTCTGCGTTTGCGTTTTGATTAGGATACTGTTTCTGCTATTTTTGAATGATGGGTCGAACTTGATTTAGATATTACTGTTTTATGCTTTATTTTTGGAATGATGTTGATGGTTATTATGGATTTATACTTGGATATGATGGAGATCATTATGATATTTTTGCTGATTTTAGGGTTTGTACTATTTTTATTCGATAGATCTGATCCAAACCGGATCTCTGAATGATTTAGGGTTTAGGGTTTATAAGGATGATATGTTGGAGTTCATTGAACGGTTAAAAAATTGTTGAAGAGCTTAAATCTAGGTTAGGATCAACCCTCTCTGCCTCTACTTGCATAACCCCATCGTTTATATGCATCTGGATGGGCCCCACATAATCTAAGTGGATGATTGTTAGTTTGGTGAATGTGCCCCCACATAATCTAAGTGGATGATTGTTAGTTTGGTGCATGTTTTTGATTTGTTGATTTATGGGACTTGTGATGAGGTTTTGAATTGGCTGATGGTTTGATCTATTGGAGGAAAAATATGATCTGAATGATTGTTTAATATGCTTTCTTTTTGTTAGGGTGATTCAGCAGCAGGTTTGTTTCTTTGTTGTTTGACTTCAGCTTATATGAACTTGAGATGACGTATAATGATGATGGGAGTGGGGCTCTGTTATCATAAATTATATATATATATATATATATATATGGGAAATGTATATATTTTTGGTGCAGAAATTTATATACACATCAGGCTGATTTTTTAATGAAAGCCTGTTAGATGTGGAAATGAACCTGGTTTGGATATGATTTTATTAAATCTTCACCTCTGAATTTTCCTGCTGCATTCCATCCATATATATAAGAAAACAAGAACCCCTTAACTGGGAATTTTCAAAAAGAAAAAGAAAAACCCTAATTTAAAAACCCTAATTTAATCAAATGGAAACTGTTTTTTAATAACAACTCAAAAATAATAACTACTAAAATTCTTAATTGTGAGAGAATCTGTTTTGATTTGGCTGAGTTGTCAGAAATCCTCTCTTTGGGCATGAAACTTTAGCTGCATGTTGGGTGGGTCAGCACATCAGATGTTGTTCATTTTTTTCTCTGAAATTTCTGGTTAAATTGAAGATATACAATTGATACCGATGAATTGTGATAGTAAGGAAACTAACGGTTATCCATTGAATGCTTCCTTTTCCAAACTGACTCTAGAGGCTAGCAGAAGTCTAATGCTTCCAAGTGTGAGGGGATTGGATGTGGTCCATCTATTTAGTGATTCTGGAAACTCCATCAACAAGCTTCCATTCCATGTAATGGAAACTCCATCTAATGAACAATTCTGGTCACTTGTAGGTATCTATCCCCCAGTGACCATAAATTGTTAACTATTGTTCCTATCTTACATCTTGTTGTAGGATCTTGAGATTTTTCCTGTTTTTGACACTTGAAAAATTATAATAGAAAGTTGACTTGTCGTGAAACAATGCTTCGTGATTGATTATTTATAAATACTGATTCTCCATTGATAGGCACTGAGAGAAGATTCATATTCCTCTCTAAACCTGTTTTTCATCTTCTTTTATTCAGAGAAAAACTCTTTGCATATCTTTTCTGGTTTCTTAATATTCTTTCCCTCCTTTTCCTAGTGTGTGGGTGTGTGTTATGGTTTGAGCTGTGGAGCACATAGGAATCAATTGGCATGAAAATTTTCATGCAATTGTTGGATATCGGCAAGGACTTTTTACCATTAAAAGGAAGAAAAACATAGTAAAACTTATTCTGGCTACCTGATTGCACTTCCATTTCAACATCTGTCCGGTCTAGCCACTTCCTTCAAGCTGTGAACCTCCTTTCCATGTAGAAGTTCTCCCAGAAATTGGTCAATGAATTAGAACACTCATCCCAACCATCCACTGTAATGGGAATAATGTAGCAACTTACTTGTGTGCCTTTCAGAAAATGTTGTACCTACCATGCTATTGCTGCTGATCTAAGACAATCTCTCTTTCTTCTCTACCAGTTTTCTTTGTCCATCTTCACTAACTTCATAAGCAAGCTCTGGTCCTTCCATTCCCTAATCATTGATGTTGCTTGCAAAATAAGAACAGGAATCTCTGCTCTGCCTCTCTAGGTGTGAAAATGTTAGAAGGGCCAAGTCATTAGAACCCAAATTATATCTGAAAGACTCTAGACGTTTTTATGGAGGAAGGTATTTGTATATTCTATGAATATTGTCACCTTTATCTTCTAGTCTCAGTCTCTTACCTTCTCAAAGACTTGTTTCTTCATCCCTTCTGTGATTTTCTGGCCTACAGCTTTTATGTTTTTTCTTTCTTTTAAATAAAATTTCAATTCACTTTTTACAAAATTATCTCAATAAATTTTCATCATATCCCTACTGTTTTTGAGCTGTCAAAATTGCCACCTATTATGTTATCCAAAAAAAAAAAGAAAAATGCCACCTATTCACCATTTCAAGTTTTCATTTCGAAAAATAGCCTTATAAATAGTAACTCCATAAATGAGATGAGGAATTACTAGTCCTGTGATGAAGTGAACCAGCTCAGAAACACCACGCTACATGCCAGCTCTCTTTTCTCCTATGTTCTTTTCCCGAACACACTTTACTTTCTATGCTTGGAATGGATCTCCATGCTATCATCTCCATTCTCTACTTAACATCATTTTCTTCCTTTCTCTCTCTCTAGTCCCCAAAGCTCTTTTCTCTTCCTCTTAAATGATCTCGTCTCTTCTTTTTATTTCAACCAAGGCCACGTTCTCTATTGCCACAAATCCTTCAGTGGGTCCAGTTTTGATAGCCATTGCTCCTTCGGTGGCCCACCTTTGAAATCCAAACTGTTCAAAATCTTTTTCGCACTGTTATATCATCTAAACTGTCACATGAAGCAGATGTAAGCCTACTATCAGATCAAAAATGCTCAAGAAAAGTGATTAGCGGGTATGTATATTTTTGTAGTAGATAGAAGTGCTCTCAGTATTTGAGACAGCCATTTTGCTTGATATGGATACACCATTTCTGATTGAATAAAGGACTCCTGCTTTTAATCAAATATGATACCTTAGTCCAATCACCCTTATACTATATGCAAAGGGTGTTGAAGTTAATTTTGACCGTAACTTCTTATTTTGATAGGAAGTTGTACCCATGTTCTACAACTAACTCTCTTCTTCCCACTCTTCATTCTCTACGGCCACTTCATTTCCAACCCAAATTTCAGTATCTTCTTTTCTTTTTTTTTTTTCTTTCTTTTTTTGTTTTGTTTCTAATCCACTTCTTGTAGCCCATTTATACTATGTTGAATTTTAAATTGAGAAAAAAGGTATTATGGTAATCCTTTTTTTTTTCTTTTTAAAATCTTACTCTTATCTAAACCAAATTGCTGTGAGTAACGTTTTTGAGGATGGTTTAGCATGATCTACATTTCTTTAATGGATTCAAAGAATATAGTTTGGAGTTGATGAAACGGGTTATTGTGCTAGTTGTGGTATAGGAAAACAGATTTCAATGTCTATGCAGCATTGTGTTTTACAGTTGTGAATGCATCTGACTGATCCACTCTGGATTACCTGGGCCTAAATTACCTGCATTAAAATGATGAGACTGCCAGATGTATGGCCTTAAAACAAATTTTTATAACCAATTTACAGCTTTCAATTGTGGTTGGCTTTATCAACTTACCAGTTTAATGAGTTATACTTGCACGTCATTTTGTGAAATTTTTAATTATTTTCTGTACACCTTAATAGGCACTCAGAAGAAAACTTGAGGTTGTTTGATATTGCTAAAAGAATTGGGAATATGCTTTTACTAAATTGCCATTGAAAATGTTAAATATATTCTACAACCTCAAGGCTCCAAGTCCTAAGTTCGAATGGCTGCATGATTTTGTACCATATGATAAGGCTAAACACTGGCCTGTCCTGTCCTGGGTTCCGTCCTTTGACAGCTCCAGAACGACCGACCATGTGCTGACATTCCTACTAAGAGCTTTCAATGTGGATAATATACAATTCCAAAAAGTCTACTTGTCCCGGGACAAGTAGCATGGCATGCCAGCCCACTTGATCGAGGCCATTGGTATTATTAGACCCTCAAATGAATAGGAAGCATGAGATGTAGTACCTCTGTAGGGTGAAATCACCTCATGCAAGTGGTAATGGATATACCCCTCCCTCTCAGGGAAAGGAAACCACAGAGGTACTCTCTTGAGGGGTATTATCTAGTTCTGTTTGTTAAGCGACCCAATTTGAAATCTAAACCAAATAAAAATTACCATCCCTCGTTAGCTTCAGCTCCAATTTCACTCAGTTGGGAGTTGGCCATTGCTTCAATAATAATTTGTTTTCATAACTATCGTATCATCATCATGTTGTTTATTTTTCTCTTTGTTATTCTATTTCGTTGAGATCTACAAAAGATTATAATAAGCACTGGCTTTCTCGTTTTGAGATCCTTTAAGTGGGCATTGCCTGTCTCTCGTGTTTATCTGGGATTTTAGAGTAAAAAGATCAAAGAATGTTAAGGGCCTGTTTGGATGTATGGTGAATTGAAGTATGGTGAGGTGAAGCATTAAATCAAGAGAGAATAAAATATAAATGGTGTTTTGATTTTAGTTGTTTGGTATGGAATTTTTTTGACTTTTTATATAAAAAAGTGGAGTTTTTTTTTGTCATTTAGTGGAAAAAGGAGGTTTTTTTTATTTTTTTTTGAAAAAGATGGAAGGAATTTTGAAATTGTGTACTTTATATATGACTCATTGTCTTTTCTTGTCTGGATAATGGAGGCTTTACCTCATCTCACCTCACTTCACCACACATCCAAACACGCTCTAAAGGGTTGTCATAGCCATGCGGACGGTACTTACTTTTGTATTGTGACGTGTTTTGGTATTTCTCGCAGTATCGTGCGGCCAAGAAAACGTACTAACCAAAATTAAAAGCTTTTTATACATGCGGGAGCTGTGTTCAAGCGCCCACAGTATAAAAAATAGGGTAAATTAGCCAAAAATCCTTAAGCACGGTCTTCTAAGGCATCAAGGACAACCACTTTTTCTCTAATGTCTATAGTCCACACAGCTGGAGATATTTTAGTGAGAGGTCCCTAATATGCCACATCATATATTTTCATGACTAAGTTGCCCCTTTCAACTGTGCCAGGGAACTCCTTCATTCTTCTTCTCTCATTTTCCATTTTCCATTTTCCATTCATTTTCATAGTTGCAGAGTATCGTTGCAGAGCACCTCCCGTCGCCACCATTACTTCCGATTCTGTCTCTTTCATTTCTTCAAAGATAGACACAGTTTTACTTTATCTTGCTCTATCATCTGTAGTCTCTTCCAAATCTCTCTTTCTCTCTACAACTGATTTGAAAGAGAGCATTTTGCACTTTTTCTTGTTTCTCCCCTCTCTTTTCTCGATTGGATTGTGGTCATCAAGTGTTCTTGTTTTGGATTTCGATTTTTATTAGAATTTGATTTTCCGTATTCTGACTTTTGATGTCGCCGAGCTCAGATAAATTTCTCAGAATCTCTGATAAACTAGACAGACACTCAGATAAATTTGTCGAAGTTCTGCCAGAAACTCAGATAAATTTACAAATTTATCTGAGTTTCATTTATCTGAGTTTCTGGGAGAACTCAGATAAATTTGTAGAAGTTCTGCCAGAAACTCAGATAAATTTACAAATTTATCTGAGTTTCTGGCAGAACTCAGATAAATTTATCTGAGTTTCTGGCAGAATTCAGACAAATTTATCTGAGTTTTGAAGAACTTTTCTGGGTTGTAAACAAATAGCTATGTGAAGTGGTGTCATCTGATGACTCACATCCATCTCTCCTTTCTTATTGCAGTGGTTGTGATTCGTGATTCGCGTTTTCTTTCTCTGCCAGCTGACAGAAGGAGAAGAAGGAGCAGGGAACTATGGGAGAAACCAAACATATTCTGATTTTGTGGAAGTGATAAAACAACGATTATCAGGTTTAAGCATTAGATAACACTTATTTTGATTTTTAATACTATAACCTATTAACCTTCATATCATACCTAAGCTATATCAACGGCCATGATGTCAGTTTGGCCACCTTGATAGAGAAACTTGATTGTCATGTAATGTGGGTTTTGGCTGTTCTCTTCTACTCTCACAGGCAAGTTCTAGTGTTGTATTCACAAGGTATCATGTGTCCTGATTTCAAGAAAGCCCAAGTCAGTCAATCTGTAAGTGGTTTTAACATGTGAAAAGATGGTCCAGGACCACCGTCCACAGGCTACACATATGATCATAACCATAGTTTAAACAGTGAGAAGACTGCCTCATAAGACTGACAAATTTATCTGAGTTTTATCTGAGTTTTGAAAACTCAGATAAATTTATTTGAGTTTTGCTTTTGTTGACATATACAAGGGCGTTTTTGTCTTTTTCAGTTACAAGAGGACTGCTGTCAATACGATAAAGTATTGTGGACCGTTTGCAATAAAAATCACTGTTGAGGGACCTCCGCCCAAATGCCCCTAAAAAATATAGGGTTTCTTATACATTAGCTATTTTAAAAGAATATTATTAAGCAAAACTTGTTTATCCAATCAAGGAAATGAAGTGGTAGGAATGACCGAATGACCATGGTTTTAAAGAGAGTTAACAAAAGAAAAATTTATTATGTCAAGGCGGCGGCTTTCATTTTTATGTGAATTATTGGGACACAGTCAATCATGTTTGGTTGAATAAGAGGGAAATAAGTGTCACATCATACAATAAGATGTGGGATGGTACATGTAAGCAGTAAAGAAAATAATAAAAGGTCTTAAATAAAGAAAAATTAGTTAAAAAAATATATTTTTATATATAGACAGTAGAGACACTCTCACCAATTTCATGAGAGATGGGTGAGGGCCATCACTTCCATATCCACTCTCACAAACTTAAATGTGAGGGCCCCCACTCATCTCTCACCAAGTTAATAAGAGTGTATCTCATAGGAGCACTTCCTTTTATATATCATAGGAGTAACTCTTTGTTAAAGTAAAGTGGAATAAATAGTGATCCATCTCATCAACACCACAAAAGAAGGGGGTGGGGTTTTCACATTTCAAAACACATTGGAGAAATAAAATTTGGTAGTCTTGCCACCTCAACTTTCACAGTTTCACTTCACTGAAGTGGAAACGGACACGGTGGGCCCGGTCAACTGAAACTTGGACCAATACCCTGTTTTATTTAGGTGAAAGTCTATTTATCCCGGGATTAAAAGCATATATATTACCTGAAAGAGTTTACTTGTCCCGAGGACAAGGCCCGACTCCTCATGGGAGAGGCAATAAGGCCCGACTCCTCATGGGAGAGGCAAAATTGCCTCTCCCATGAGGAGTCGGGCCTTGTCCCAGGATTGAAACTCGGGACAAGTAGCTCAGCTGATATCACCTATTCAGTTTCATGTCAGATCCTACATAACATCTTTGTGGGGTCCACTAAAAATTGTTCCGATCGAGAAGAAGTCCTTTTGGATTATGATGGGACCTAACACTGCCAAAAGCTTTTGCTATCAACCGTGTTTAATGACCCTCAAGTTAAATGATTGATTATGTCTGAGCTGGGACACGAGCCTTTAGGTCCAGCCCTTGCTGGGTTAAAGAAACAAACAAAAGTTAAATGACTATGTATGCATGTTAGCTCTCCAGGTCCTTGAGCTAATCTGGAATGAAGCCTCCCAATTCCCAACCCAACTCTCTCCATTGATAGGCACCAATATAGCTCAGGCCCCGAAAATAGTTATCAGTTTGCACGATCTTCTTTGGAACATTATAGTTCAGAAATCAGGTAGAGGAAATAAATTTTATGTACAAGAAGTACATCTTGAAAAATGGCCAAAATACCCATATATGTCTATATACGTAATATAATTACATGATTAAAAAACGAAAGTCTCTCTTAAGTTCAAACTTAAGATAAAATCTCATAAGCTCATGCTTGTAGGGCCCACCTTTGGTCTATCCAAATAGACCAAACACATAACCCCCTTAAATTGCACATGCTCACCAGCTTTCGGTCAGATCATAATTTACTAAACCGTTGGATCGACTATGTATCGATTCGAATGGACTATTGACCATTAAACTTTTGGTCCCATATAGAGATAATAGAAATAACGATTGTTGCTGATTTTTTACAGAGAAGAGGATCCCAGGAATCCTTGAAATCCCTCTCATTCCCATCCTCATCCCCATGTGGGTTCCCAAGTTGGCCCCACCACATATTTGATCTTATCTTATCCTAAACTTGAGCTTAGGAGAGGTGTCCGTTTAAAAATATTATGGGATATCACATACTCTTTTTTATTATCATATTGACCTAAAAACTTCACAATAAAATCCATTGAGGAATTTTTGAACTGTAAGATATTTTGTATGTTCAAAACCCTAGAATATGTCTGTTTGTAGTGTACACACAGTCACCGTACTTTCTTCTTTTTTACACAATTTAGAATGAAACTGGGCCCCTCCTTTTATAGAGGGATCGGTTAAATATAACATTATACACACGTTTAGCCACTTGAAAGGCAAGCCCCGCTCACGATAAATCTAAATTTTAATTGAACCTGTCGAGACTTTAGACTTGAGAGTCAAATTCGGACGGCTCCTATTATATAAGCAGGATTAATCACTTAAAATGGGACCCACCTCCGGATAAATCTAGGGGAATTTCCAGTAAATATGTCACCATTAACCGTCTTACTAGATAAATCTAGGGGAGTTTTATTGTACAGTCACCATCAGTCATTGGTTTTCACCTCTACAGATTAGATAGAGATAATTCCCTCGTACTGCTCCGTTCTTGCACCATCGCAAACCTTTTTTTGTGATATCACAAAACTTTGATTGAATTATGTGATACCGAATAAAACCAAACATTTTTATTTTTATTTCGGTGCCCGTGAAGTTGTACGGAGAATGTTTGAGAAAATACTACGACTTCAATCACCAAATTTGAAAATGTACACTAACGGCGACCGTATAAGAAAAACTCCAGACGGGAACAGCTCCTAAATCGAATTTTAACTTCATATAGTTATGAAGAACAACATCTTACTACGGTGCCGACTTTGGCAATCACCTTCCCTCATTTTACAGCTGCACTACCTTTTTTCTCACTCGTAGGTAACCCTACGTTACCCGAGGTCTACTCCGCTGGCAAGAGGGCTAACTGGGATGCCAAAAAATAGAAAAATTCAGTGGAGGATCATTTTCCTTATGTGCTCCTGACATCTATGAGTCTTTTCCGTAAAACGAAAAATGAGGTGTCCTTGGAGCGACAGCAGTTACAGGCCGGTAGACTAGAGAAAAAGAGAGTCTGGTTGTTGTTGAAGAAGCCAAGAAAGAAAGAAAGAAGCAGCCGATGAAGAACGAGGAGTTTGAAGCTGCTACTGCAGCTCCTGCAGATTGCAGCAGTGGCCTCCGAGCCGGGGCCGGGTCGGAGGACCGAGTCAAGGGACCCTGGTCACCCGAAGAAGACGCGATCCTCAGTCGACTCGTCGTCAAGTTTGGGGCGAGGAATTGGAGCCTCATCGCTCGAGGAATCTCCGGCCGCTCTGGTAAGTCGTGCCGACTCCGCTGGTGTAATCAGCTCGACCCAGGCGTCAAGCGCAAGCCTTTTACAGGTATACTTTACTACCCCTTGATTTTACTCTTCCCCCCCTTTTCATCCCTGTGGAATCTGTATTTTATGCAGTTGGTTGGGTATTGATTGATTGTGATATGACCCCTTTTGGAGATGTCCCAACTTTTAACAGATTGGGTTTTTTTTTTTTTTTTTGGTTAATTAGGTATATATATGCTCATGAGGATGTATGAATTTTGCTGGGTTTTTTGTTATATGCAGTGGTGATTCATTGTTACTGCAGTTGATGCTTTGAATTTAATGCATTGTGTAGAAGTTGATTGGATATGGGAATCTTTTCTCATTCTGTTTTTGCTAACATTTTGATAAGTTAACTGGGTCATGTTCTTTGCAGATGTTCTTTTTAGTCTAATGTTTTAGATTTTTAGTTCTTCAACTTGTGTGTTGGTTTGAGGAAGGAAAATCTGTAATTGGGGTTTCTTTGTTTCCTTGTAATTTGAATGCACAATGCACTTTAATTTGGGGTTGTAGAGTTACAGTCTTATAATTTATGTATCTTTTCAAATTTTGGTTTTGCTTCATGAGGTTTGTCACTAGTTATGTCTTGGTCATAGCGCGGCAATGGATGAGTCAGCTATGAATTTAGGTCCTCTGATATATTAGAGGTTCTAGCTTAGATACTCATATACTCAGAAAGGGATGAAGGGGTCTCCTTGTTGGAGAGTTGAGATTTTGATTTACTTGGGCTTAAACCCTACATTGGTATTTGGGTTTTGTTGTGAGTTATATGAGACTACAAACCTAAAGTGTGATATACTGTGGGAATGATTATTAGTTGTTGTCGTTTTTTTTTTTTTTTTTTTTTCATAGCAATGAGGACAGCCAATCCATGCAGCACATGCATTCCAGAATTTGACATATAAACCATCTGATGTTGTCAATGCTTGGAGTGGATACATGTACCCCTGTGCCGGGCAACATTGGATGCATCTGTAATCAGCCCTGCCTTTTACTTCTAGTTTGTTGTCACATTATAATTTCTCTTATTCCTATTACTCACAGCACCTTTCCTGCGATCTTATGGCTTGATGTTGAGACACGATGAGTTAACTCACAATCTTCACAAGGCTTGGAGTGTTCAGAGTCAGCACCAAATGAGACACAATGGATCCATCACCATAGGAGGGAGAATGGATTCATCATTTAACTTATATAGAGAAGAAACTTGTATTGCAATTATGGATTATGGAATGCCATCAGCCATGTGCTATTGAGCTTACGCCTATATAAGGGGGAGGAATAGGTTCATGGGACACCCAGCCCTTAATGTTATATTCTTCCTCTCATCCCCATTTACAACTCAAATACTAAAACTAACTCCATTGACAATTCACACTTAAGTAAATTGATTGATCTCCTGAGAAAACTCCTCATGTAGTTATGTGAGTGAACATGGAACTAGAAATCTTTTAGACAAAATCCCAAAGGACAAATAGGTGCTTCTGACTTAATTAGCTGGTGTGGCTAACTGTCTTCATATGGGAGTCAGATCTATCTAGTCGCACGGGGGTGCCTTGGGCCTTCTTCTGTAGACTCTTATGCCAAGGGCTACATCAACTCTGCGATCTTGTGTGTACTTAACTTTTGTGAGTTGATGGCTTGATATTGCTCACAGATATCTGAATTTCAGATGCTAGAAATCTATGCCTGTTATTCAAGTGTTGTAGGACTATGTGACACATGCCCTAGAGTTAGGGCTTGCGTGGAAGTGCTAAACCACAATAATGGTGCCGAAGCACATGTCCGTAGACACTATCACGATGCCTTCGCAGAGACAATCAACAAGGACGCATCTCAAAAGGGATAAAACCCAGTTTTATTAATCAATCAACTCTCTCTGAGAATTCCATGTTTACAATGCAATAGAAATAAGAAAAAAAAACAAGGACTAAGAAACCTAATTAAACTAGGAAACTAAGTAATATTAGAAACTATCCTAATTACAACTTTTTAATAAAAATTAGAAATTTAATAACAAATAATTAGGGAAATCCTAAATTATCTTGCATGTGTGGTCATGCGCCTATTCTTCATCACTGTGGGTGACCATTCAACTTCACAAGGAGTTTCTTGTAATCTCCAGTATGTGTAGACATAGCTTGGTTATCCGATGTCTTTGGAAAACAAGTTAACTTCGACGCTTGCCTTCTATCTCATCTTTAATATCTCCATGGTCGATAAGTGATCCATATTAAAACATGGGGCTTATGCTAAGATCTAAAGGACATTTTAGGACATGTGCTTTAGTGCTCATCTTTGGTACTTGTTTGAGATGGTTTGGACATGTCCAACGTAGGCTAGCAACAATGCCATTGGGGAAAAGTTTTTCTATACAAGTCAAAGAAGTGCAAGCTATCTGAGGATTTGGCGTAGGATAGACCGAAATAGAGAAACAAAATTCATGTAGCCCGCCTCAAGATAGTTGGGACCAAGGCTTTGATGATGATGATGTATCAATGCATATTCTTCAAGATTTTGGACATTCTTGAACTTCTTGGATGCAACTTGTTGAACTTTCAAGGAAGACATATTCTTAGGCGTAATTGAGCCATGACTAAATCTCTATGTTGAAGTCAATGAATTTCCAATCCTCATTTACCTTTTTGTATCTTCCTTACTTGGAGAATCTTTCGTCTAACATCCTCGCATATATCATGCTTGTGCTTTTCCAAGGATTTGGCATATTCACTTAGGCATGAGTTCCATGTCTGTCTGTGTCCGTATGTATCATCACAGATAGTCCTAGCTGCTAGGATCTTATTTGAAGAGATTGGAGGTCTCCATTATTCACAGAAGAGAATAGTGAAACCGAAATAGAGCTTTGAATCCAAATACATTGCCCACAATAGAAGTAAACATGTTAGTAACATAACCTTCTTGAAAAAAAGAAAGGTATAAAGGGTAAGCTACATAGGCAATATATTGATTTTCCTCCCCAAGGCTTCTTGTGGTAGCATTGTACTATGTAAAAATCGAGGTTGGTAAGTCCATTGGTCCACCACATAGTTGTCCATGCACTCGTAGAAAATTCAATAGCTACCACCGTCTTGCTTCCTCCGGTAAGACTTTGGGTTGAGGAGTTACTCCGAAGGGGCTTCATTAATCTCTTGATATCTTTCTTTGCTACATTGGAGACTTGAACTCTCACACACACATCCGTTACCAGCTGAGCTACAGCTTGGGGATATCTCTTGATATCTTTATTCCTCTGTTGTGTCTCATTTGTCAGACTAAATTTGTTCTATTTGGACTTAAAATTATTTACTTCCGCTATAAAAAAAAATGTATGAAGTTCTTCTTGTCAAAACTGTTTTTTACAGGTAAAAGTGTAGTCAAGTTAATATTTCTGTTACATTTTAGAATGATTTAAGAGATCACATTCACATGAACTGCGCCAAAAAGTTATAAGAAAAAAAAAAGAGATTACTTTTATAATGAAACTAAGAAATAGCATGGATAGGTGATAAACATAAGGTTGAATCTGAATAATATTGTCTTGAATGGTGCACTCATATCTGTACATGCCCTTAATTGTGGTTAGGTAATGGGGGTCTTATATCACTTCCTATTTCCATGTCCTTCCTGTATTTATCTCTCTGCATCATAGCTGCTATGGGATAAATAATAAAAAACATAAAACTAATCGGAGTAATTTTGTTATGGACGGCATACCTATATCTGTACGTGTCCCTGATTTTGGTTTAGGTAATGAGGTGTTTCATACATTCCTGTGTTCATGACCAACCCTGTATATATATCCGTGCACCATAGCGGTTCATTAGGGGATGATGTTTATGGTTTTGTAATTACAGTAAGAGTGCCTTTTTTAATTTTAAATGATAAAGGTAATGCATTTCTAGTGCACATTGATGAGGAATCTGACAAAGCCACCTTCAATGCAGAGGAAGAGGATCGAATCATAGTTGCTGCGCATGCAATCCATGGGAACAGATGGGCATCTATTGCAAGACTCCTGCAAGGAAGAACAGATAATGCGATCAAGAACCATTGGAATTCTACTCTCAGGCGCCGATCCACTGAGAGGTCAAAGGCCACTTCTTGTGATGTGCTGGAAGACATTAGCCTAGAAAAAACTGAAGAATTTTCTTCAGAAGAAACTTTATCACCTGGCGATATTAAGTCCTTCAAGCCTTGGGAAGGAAAAGATGTACCTAACTCTCTGGAGAATGCATCTGATCAATTTGAAGACAAATTTGGAAGCAGAGACAATCATGGTCGGACTGAACCAAAAGACCTGCCTAACCTTATTCGACCTGTAGCAAGAGTAAGTGCATTTAGCCCTTACAATCCAGCAGGTGGTCAGACAAATAGCTCTCTATTGCCAAGAACAGGACCACTCCATGTGCCTTTAATCCCTTCTGCCAAACTGGATGTTGAGATCTGCAAAATACTTGAAGGTGTTTATGGTGAGCCCCATGTGCCATCCCGCTGTGCACATGGCTGCGGCTGGATCCAAAGCACTCATCCTCAAAGCTCATTGTTGGGGCCTGAATTTGTTGAGTTCATGGAGCCTCCGCCCATCTCAAGTCATGAATTGGTGTCAATAGCCTCGGAGTTGAGCAATATTTCTTGGCTTAAAAGCGGGCTGGAAAACGGTGGTATCAAGCTTTCAGATAATTCAGGTAGTCAGTTAGGATGACAGGGAAGGGACATGGCATCTACCATCATATAAATAGACCATGGTGGGTGATCAGTTGCAATTTTTGGGCATGGCAGATACAAGATAGTGAGCAAGATAATTGAACCCCGTTTGACCCAAATGAAAAAATAGTCGTCGCTATAGTCAAAAGCTGAAGGAATTGAACATATTTTGGAAAAACACTGAAAATGGATAGTTCAAGGGACATGTCCCATTTTTGTAAATGGATTTTGTTGGTTTGGATGGGTACTGAAAAAAAAAAAAAGGGTGCATTCACAAGCAAGTGGGTGTTTTGGGGCAATGGAAATCACATGAGATAGCATACACTCTATTATTGATGGCCTTTTTCCACCTTATAATTTTATGAACATTGACCAACCCATAATATTATGGGGCAGAAAAGTATTGAAAGTTGCCTCCCTAATCCTTATGCCTTTTGATTTGCATGTTGCAACAAATGCACAGTTCAATGGAAGACGACCATCTTTCTCCTAAAACTATTTAAAAAACCCCATGGCTTTGGGATGCATATAAAGACATCCTAAATTTGTTTGCCAGTGCTCCTGTATGTAGGTAAGTTGAAACGTCCCAAGTTTCCTTGGATTGGGAAAGGATAACTAATGTGCAGAAGAAAGGTGATTTTAGCACCTGTAGTTTATACTGGGTGAAGAAAGTTTTTCTTCTGGGCAATCCCGTAGTAGCTTATGTGAGGTAGGCTATTCTGTTGAAATGCCTTCTTTTTCATTTCATCTTGAGTGGCAGAATGTATAACAATTCAGAAGCATGGGATCTAATTCATTTCTTGTTGGCTTCCTACAATGCATATTGGGCACCACAAACAATGTCAGCTAATTGGTACTGGCCTATCTCTCTCATCAAAGCTAGCACCTAAGCCAGGAAGGATGAACGTTGGCTAATGCTAATTGGTGCCAAGCTCTCTATGATGAACTAGTTATGAATTATGATTCATTAGGCTGATGCCGAGGAAGGTGGACCCTCATCTTGTTAGCTTTTTTTTCTCCAATGTGTTTTAGTTCTCTATAATTGATGCTTGAAGCGTGGTGCCTAGGGTGTGGGAGTGTTTCTATTGACCACAAGATCCCTCTCCCCCTAATAGGCTTTGCCTAAAAGCAATGAAAAACATTGTTTTGAACAAGGGGCTCAAGTCAAGTGCTTACCTGTTTAGGTAAAATTTACTTCATATTTATTTGTGTTTTTGTTCTTTTGGATCTATAGGGAAGTAAACAGCAGGAAAGTAAAGTAGTTGGCCCTTAATCAATTCCATATGGGAATATGCGGTTTCAGTTTCATAAGAAAAAGGTGGAGTAGTATTTTACATGGAAATCGGAGGCCACAATGGAAATTCTTCCCCTCACCCTTTTCTTAGCTTGACTTTTCAACTTGCACTCTTACTGCGTCTTTGGCAAGTCTAATATGATTGAAATAGAGTTGATTCAATTTGATTGGTTTGAAATGGAGCCTTTTCAATTTGACCCTTCTACGAATAGACCATTCTTCATGTCTCCTTTAATTTAAAGAAACAAACTTGTGGTACCATAGAAAAGATATATAAGCAAAATTGTCACGCGGTAAATTCAAGGCAAACTCACAAAGTAAAAGTAGCATCGACAAACATGTCATATTATAATAGTTAGGGATTTTTGTGAAAAAAATTAATGCTAAACTCCAATTAAGTAGGTGCAATTAACATCATCATCATCATCACTAAAGCCTTGTCCTAACTATATTGGGGTTGATTATATGAATTTTATTTTTCCATTTCAATCTATCTTGAGTCAAGTCCCTATATAAGTTGCACTTGATTCATTTTTACTGCCTCCATCTACGTCCTATACGGACCATTCCTTCCTCTTGTTGGGCTATCAACCTGCATAGCTAATTTTTTTTCTTATCGGCACCATTACCGGACCCCGCTCAACATGCCTAAACAATCTCAAATGAGCAATTAACAAATACTTAAAAAAAAATTAACATATACTCAAAAACACCCTGCACTGGTGATATAGGAAACCCGTGATATCACCTTTCATATACTTATAAACACCCTTAACATGACTTATTTCTGCACATTATGGGGCCTAACTTTTGGCTGTCCAGGGTGTGAGTTAGATGTACAATTTTCTCTCCCGAATAGAATTTCATGTACATGGAAGCTACATTTACTATCAAAAAGTCTACTTGTCCCAGGGATCTTGTCCCTGGACTGGCCCGAGACAAGATCCTCGGGACAAGTAGCATGGCTCTTTACTATTGAGCAAGCAAGTGTTTGGATGACTGCAGAATATCATATCACCAAATTTGAATATTGTAAGATTTAATTATCATAGAATAAAATAATATTATATTATAATATTATGTCACTTATGGTGTTTGGCAATTTCTACGAGTTTCAATATACTTATAAACTATTTGGATATGCCTTAGCCCGGCCAGCCCGGCCCTTGAACAACCCTAATGTAATTATGACAAGACTCTAGGACTCACATAAAATTTATAAACATGGAAGGGCCAATCTATAGTAGGACTCCTATAAAAACCAAGTGGGCTACCATAGTAGTTTTACTCAAGAGCTTCCACTAGTGTTTGCAAAAACTTTGGATCGTTTTCTTAATGAAAATTGTTTTATACGACATATATTTGAATATTTGAATATGAGATATTGTAGGATAAAGTGAGGTATTGTAGGATACCTTCCAAGTTGTCCAAACACCTAGTTTTTAGGTGTGTAGATTGTATTCTAAACAAAGAGATAATATAGCTAAATCTTTAAAAAACATATATTTTCTAAACACCCCCTTTAAGTTTTATTATTAGTTACATATGACTTAAACTAAGTTATGAAGTATTATTCTAATTTTAACAATTTAAGTTTTATTATTAGTTATATTTGATGTTAACGTATAAATTTCTTTTGTATCATTTCTTTATTTTAAATGGAAAAAGCCTTGCCGAGCACCCATGCTCATGTTATCATGAGCATTGCACCTAGTGGGCTCACCTTAACGTAGAAGCATCAGTTTGTGCCCAAGATTGGTTTATCATGACCCAACTAGTGATGATAATTTATACAATGATAGAAATGCACTAAATGATCTTTTAGACTTATTAAAAGAAAAATGATTTCCGTTGAGTTTTTTTAGACATTACTTGTCACGTCCCCCGAACCCAATTAGAGAAATAACCGGATTCGGGGAGTGAAATTTAGGACTAATTAAATTTTTTGTCCTTTAGGCCCAAGGATCGTAGGTCCGCTGTGAGGATATAAAGTTTCACGCCTCAAGTATAATAAGAATCGCGGAATTCATACAATCTTAAGCACATGGAATATCAACAATGGCTAATAAATCTCATTTAATGTTAAGTTTCAAAGGAATGAAAATAAAACTACACAAAGTATTAAATTATTACAATGGCCAACCCAATAATCAAGGCCATTAAAAACAATAAAAAGAAGTCAATAATATAGAAGGTCCAACGATAACTAAAGAAAGAATAAATGAAAATCTAATGAAGTCCCCCATGAATCTCTCTCGTGCCAGGATCGATGACGCTACTCTACGTCATTGACACGCCACTCCCGTTCCTCCTCAGTTGGTTGGAGATCCTCTGGGATCTCCTCACCTGCCTGTTCCTCATAGTAGTCACCTGGGGTGTCTGCACACCAAGGAACAGAGTCAACGACATGTGGAGCAATAGATAGCAAAGTATAAACAGGCATGACATGCATCAAGTATAGAATAGAGACAAGTGTAATATTAAGTGAATACAAGGAAAATAGAGCTAGGCATAAAGTATGAATAATAATCGTATGAGTCAATGACAGAATCCTAACATCTTCTAGCAATAACCACTATCCAAACAATGCAATGCAAGAAACAAGAGGGAGACTCCGAGGATGTCCAAGCCACCTTTCAGGGTATCAGTAACAATCTAGACCAAACTACTGATACCAAAGTCCGGTTCCAGTGGGATCCTAGCTCCCGGTCTTGGGAATAGCAGCACGGTCCAAGCCCGCTCCCAGCTATTCAACGCCATGGACGCCGTCCAAAGCCGACTGCCCACCCCGATATCGGAGCAACCGGCCCATCAAAAAAACCCCCAATCTACAGATGGCCATGATATGCAATAAAACAAAGTGGTATTGACATAAGAATAGACCAAGACAAGCAAGTCTGACTATCTCAATGCACACGACATGATCATAGGGATTATCTCATTCAAAACAATACAAGACAAGTCAAACACCTGATAATCCCTTCCATACTAGCCAGTCCTGTTTATCAATACATGACACAGGGTTCCTACGATACATTCCAAGTCAGGTCCATATCATAATTTTACAAGAATTTATATTTCATACTTAGTTAAGTGTTCTATGCCAAGAGAGTATACAAGGAATAATATCAACGGATAGAATTCACAAGTCAAGGGGGAATTACAATCCAACCTAGGCAAGTGGTGTCATCCCTGTATTCCACATGTTCTAGCAGAGTACGTGTGGAAATTGAATCAACGATGCTTCTAGGAAAATTCCTTGGTGTACAATCATGTTAAGCATCTAATGGAACAATTCCATACGCATTCGGTTAAACCATGTGCAATACACGAATATCTAGATGACCCATCGAAGCACACCAAGCCACGTGCTATGATTTTAACCCCATTAATAGTCAAATGAGAGTGGGTGCATGGTTTCCAACATCTAAGGCCCAAACCTAAGTTATTAGTCTCATTTACAATAAAACATGAGCTGAAGCAGTAATCTGAACATTTACATCACTTCCCGACCTCCGATCGTGATGAAATTAGAACCATTGGATTTTACATCTCGAGAGCTTTCCAACAGTATATTACATGTAGAATTCCAATGGACGTATTAAAAGTTATGTGTCTTCGAAGTTCCCATGTGCTGTAAAAAAAAGCAGTCCGATCGATCAGTGTGAAATCAGCCACAGTTAGTAACAGTGCCGATTGATCGGACTGCAGGTCTGATCGACTGGAACTGCAACCTGAACCCCGAAAATGGCCGAAAAAATGGTTTTTCTTGCCCTTTTTCCTTTGGCCAATCCTTGGCTAACCTGCATAAAATGAGCTACCATGCTCCCCAATCATCACATTCATCATTTCCATCATCTCCAACAAATTAAACACAACCTATAACTACCAATTACAATCTTTTATTTAACCCAAAACCCTCAAAAACCCAATCTAGCATATAATCCCAATCAATAACAAACATGCTTGGAATTAAGGCAACCTAATAAGAAAACATAGCCAATCAATAAAGAAAATACACACATGATCCATTATACAATGCAAATCTACTTGCCTCAACCATGAAGAAGATTGGAAATTAGGGAAAACTTGAGGAGAAACCTTCTATCGCGAAAACCACCAATCTAACCCGCTCAAAAGCAATCTAATACACAAAGAAGAAGGAAGGGAAGAAAAAAGATCAGGAACAACCTAAATCTAACCAAAAGAGAAGGTGATTGAAAAGATGAGGTTAAGTGAAACCTTACCAAACTAAGATTACTGGAAAGAGGAGATCGAGAGGATGCAAGTGAGCGGTCCGGATCTTCGAGATGATCTCTTCTTGAGGGAGTACTGGGCTTGAGAAGATGAGAGGAAGAAGAAAGGCTGCTGTAGCTTGTTCGTTGCAGAGACGAATAAAGAACTAGGGTTAATCCCTGCTTAAGAAGAGAGGGAGGGGAAAAGACTGATTTGCCCTTAAGTGGGTCCGGTGAAGAAATGGGCCACTTGAAGGGCTTGCAATCGTCGAATCGCGATGAGCCAAGAGACAAAAACGATCAGCGCGACGAGATCTTTCCAACGAACCCAAAAGTCACGGCGATTGAAATTCTCGGAAAAACACTCAATTTTCCCTAAATGGCAAACTACCCCCTTACTAGGGTCAAACGCACTCTGAATCTCACAAAACTTCGTAGACGCTAATCTAACATAAAAAGAAACTTGCTTATGATCTAAACCCACTTAAATATCTAAAATACAATTAATTATAATAATAGCTAAATAAATGGGTCAATGGGCCTACTATTGGGCCCAACCGACCCAATAAGGTCGCAGACCTTATATTACTTGACCCACGTAGGATACTTAACCGATTTCTGTTGATTTTTTTATTTTCTACTCTATCATAGGAAAAAAAAACCTCCACCATGTTGCTTGTTGCATTATATTGTTGGTCCTATGCCTAAAAAAAGGAGCGTTTAAAGTCCGGTTCACACCCTATATCCAGTGGAAATATATGAATAATTAGAGAATGTTTAGCTTATGTTCAAGATCATGCTAAGCCCTTGCTCGCTCGGGATGGGACTTGAAGTAGGCCTGTTCAATTTAGGGTCGGGATTGGACAACCCCCGGCAGGCCCACCCAATATTTGGGACATGATTGGACAGCCTAGGCCAGCCCATTGACAGACCTATGCGTATGGATAATGAAAAAGGTCCTGACAAGGCTCGAAGAGAATCCTAGAAGACCTAGATTGGTCCATGAGCCTAAAAGGACTTGTTTTAGGGCCCATCGGGCTAGCAGCAATTCCTACGGACCTATTTAAGATTATGATAAACTCAGTAGTCGACTTCTTAAGATTTCCATAAATTCATGTAAGTACTCATTTTTGCTTAAATTAAGAATGGAGCTCTTTCTTTGCCTACGACAATCTTGCACAAGTTATATGCGGGGTTTTCAATAGCCGCCATCCAAGGACAAAACCCCCTGCTTAAATGGTGGGAGCCGAAAATCTTGTGTGATATACCAAATCCCATAGGGAAGAAACCCTAGGAATGAATGGCTAGGATTAAAAGGATGATAAGAGATCTAATGGACAAGATTAGTTTACATGTTAGATCCAATGGTTGTAAATGTATTTAGGGTTTAGCTACAGTATAAATACCATAAGGGGGCGAGGGATGTCCCCTATTTGGATTGAAGCCTCTAGCATGGAGTTTAAGCCTAATTGGTAAGAGCACTCAAATTTTTGCCTTCTTAATTCAGCATACTCCTATTGATTTTCGGTTCTAGGATGAGATTTAGGTTTAGAATTAGAAGTTTTCTTATTCGTCTAGATCATAATTGCCCGCAAATGCAAGGAACTCTACTTTCTTTTATTGCTTTGATAAATACTCATGCAATCACATACATATTAACTAAGTCTATACAACAAGAGATCGATACAGTAAGAGATCGATCTCTGATTGTTTTTGTGGAGAGGGAAATGCTTAATCATTGAGCTATCAATGAACTGGCCAAAAAAATTTACATTAGCAAGAGCTCTTCCAAGTTTATAGTTGATTATGTTAGAACCATTATTGTTATTGAAGCATGGGTCTTCAATTCCTTGGATCATTACCAGATCAATTAGGCCATTACCATCAATGTCGAACATGGCACTTTCATTTATGTTTTTTTTCGTAACCCAGCTATGGGGGATGGGGATCCATTGAACCCATGCCAGTGGGAGAGCCTTCAGATGAAGTAAGGGGTCCCCCACTCAAATGAGGGAAGGAGTCCTCGGGTAAGGGAAGGTGGCATGCCAGGGTTCAAACCTTGGGCAACTAGGTGAGAATTGATGCCTCTTACCTTAGTTCTTTAATACTTTTCCTTGAATTAAGATCTTAGGTGGCATGCCTAGGGTTCAAACCTTGGGCAACTAGGTGAGAATTGATGCCTTTTACCACTAAGGTTAGAGGCCGTTCTGTAATACTTTTCCTTGAATTAAGATCTTCACTTATTTTCAAATGACTCTCATGTAGTTGAAGTCTTTGGAAAGAGGATGGAGGTAGGTAGAAAGAAAATATCATCTCAAAAAGTTCTTGAAATAGGATAATTGTAACCACATTTGAAACCCCCCAAAATAAATAATAATAATAATAATAAAAGGAAAACGTTTTGCTCTTACATTGCCTGTCACCACTTTCGAAGAGTTCCACTCACCTGCTAAAAAGCTTATTTAGCACAAAAATAAAAAAGAAAAACCAGAAAAAAAAGAAGAAGAAAGAAACAATGAAAAGAAAAAAAAAAGATCCTAATAAATAAAAAGGAACACAATGGATATGCTTTTTCTTTTTTGTTTGAAGAACAACCATAGATATTAAGAAAAAAAAATCCCAAATTCTCACATTGTCATAAAGATCAATAGTTGACTATAAACTCCAACTGCTTGGAATTAGGCCTCTAGGCATCTTATCAATATTTAGTCTTCTCATTATGGTTTCAGTAGCACTAACTCTATTAAAAGAAGCATGTCTAAATTTATCTCTATTTCAACTTGCATAGAGGCTTTGTTCAGTCCTTAAAATTCCACGATAAAAGATTCATGAGTTGAAATGTTGAGGGATTTAAGCTATTGATTTTTTGCAATTTCTTTTAATTTTTTTCCTTTTTTTTGTGAGTATTAGAATTCTTTCACTGTTTTTTAAGGAAATTATCGGAAAAATCACCTTAGGTGTCTGGTACACCAAAAAGGCCCTCATAGTCTCTCTGTAACAGGAAAGGCCCTTCTTCAAAATTTTACTTTTGTTTGAGCAACGATATCGTTGCTTGTTTTCAGTCGAATGAACATATCATAGGTCGTCCCTTCTTCTTCTTCTTATTTCTTCTCGACAAGGGCATGAAGAAGGCTGGTTAGTTTCGGAAAAACCCTAGCCTTTCATGCCCCTTCTCATACCTGCAGTCTAAATCCACACCATCTCTACTTTAAGCCAATCGAGCCCAACCTCTATGTCCAATAGGGAATGGTTGGATGAGATGAAGGTGTTGAGGATGATGGAAGTGTTTGAAGATGGTGGGTTGAGCGAGAAATAGAGTGGAGAGATGGAGATAAATGAGAGAAAAGAGGAAGAAGGAAGCGAAAGAAGCATACATACTTGAACAAATAGTGAAAATTGTATCGAGGGCTTTTATTGTCACAAAAAAAAAAAAAAAAAAAACAATGAGGTCCTTTTTGGTGCACCGGACATCTGAGGAGACTTTTCCAATAATTCTCTCTCTCTCTCCCTCCGTTGAAAAACACACACACACTCTCTCTCTCTCTCTCTAATTAGCCTTTAGATATGTTTTAGCTATGTGTATTTTGGTTATGCTTGTCTTACTGTCTTATTAACTCTTATTAATTAGCGATGAGAGGTAGTGTAGCAATTTACTAATACAAATAAAAGTATTACAATATAGAAGATATAATTGCAATATATTTAAATAAGAGACCAGCTCTCCTAATGTCAAGCTTAGGATTAGGTAAGCTCAAGTGTGTGTGTGTGTGTGTTGGGGTGGGGGGGGGGGGGGGGGGGATCTCAAGGACTCATTGGGATATTCCTCTCAACCCCAACCGTGATTTTTATCACCTCCATATGGGCCCAAAAATTTAATAGTCAATAGTCTATTCGGATCAATACATAGGGCTTGTTTGGCAAATCTTATCTTTACGAAACAGATCTATATGATATAGGTCTATTTCAAATGGAGCGGTTTGAAATGGATGTTTTACAAATAGACTGTTTGGTAAGACATAGATATTTTAAAAATAGACCGTTTGGTAAGACACATGTAAAAATAGATCTAAAGGTCTGGGCATTTTGCAAATATCTCAAGATTCGTGATCATCCAACGGTTGAAATTTTATCCCAAACACATGTTCCACATTTTAATGACTATGGGTGGTTTGGATCATCATTTAGTGGCCCAGACTAATTTAGAATTCATAAAAACCAGACTGATAGTAAGAAACATGAAAGAGACAGCTTGTTTACATCTAATGGTTCATGCTTTTTAACAAATATCTCAAGATCTATAATGAGTTAACACCTTAAACTTGGTCCCACAGCTATTTGTAGCTTTCCAAAGAGGATGGACGGTTCAGATCTTGATTGTAGGCCCACAAGGTCCAAAAATCCAAATCCAACAATCTAACTATCTTTACAAGTATCTCAAGATCCGTGATCATCCAACGGCTGAAACTTTGTCTCATAGCCGTGTTTGATGTTGTAAAGATATCTAATGGTTTGGATTGTGATTATGGTGCCTAAAGTTTAGAAAACAATGAAGAAACCGGTAAGTCCAAAAGTAGCGTTAAAATCACTGTAGCCTTGAGTCTTTCCGCTTCAGACTAATATGTCTGTACAAAATGGCGCCGATTTCGAAGCTACGTGAAATAGAGGTAAAACCTCTTTGTCCGTTTTCAAAAGGATGTCAGATAAATGCTTTCCAAACGGTATAATACCGTTTGGAATAAGTTTTAAGAGAAGTAGAGGAGGGTTGTAGACATGCCAAACGGGCCCATAGTCGATCCAACGGTCTATTAAATTCGGATATGACCGAAAGTTGGTAGACATGTGCAATTTACAAGGGTCATATGTTTGGTCCATTTTAATGGACCAAAGGTTGGCCCCACAAGCATGAGCTTACGAGATATTATCCTAAGCTTGAGCTTTAGAGAGCCTTACTCTCTAAATAAATTACTCACAAATCTTTATTATAATAAAACTTTATGTGGCACCTATTGTTGCTTATTTTCTATTAACAATCATATAAAAGAAAATGATTACTTGAGGTTCACCTTTTCAAGTAAGGTCAAATTAAATATGCCCACAGAAGGTCCATTTTTAAAAGATCAGAACCGTACAAACTTTCTCCCTTCACCGGTCTACTTATAGCTGGCTTGAGTTCTTACTCAAAGAAAGCGAAATCAAGCATTGGATAGACTAGAAAGCGATAAAAGCATTGATAAATGGTAATTTATTTATAATGTACCGTTGTCTTTATCTTTAGGCTCCATAATTTCATAAGATTTTAGGAAAATGGAAGCTAAATCATCATTGGATTTCACAAACCCTGAAATTATTTTATGGTCCGTGATCTCTAGATTGGTCTACTCAAACAATTAACCTAAAAGTGTGTAGAAATAAACAATATGCAGCGGATATTAAGTCAACAAGCACACACCATAAGGACACCAAATTTAAGGTGGAAAATCCAAATCGGATGAAAAACCATCGATCTGAACTGGATCAAATTAAACACTATGAATTTCGCAATTACAAGAAACTCAGATCTCTTCCTCAGATATCCCTTACCCAAGGATTGAAGTTACCTTGCGTCGCTTTACGCTTCAACGATTTCACACTGTTGATTGCAACAGATTCAATCCAGCGCTTGACTCCTCAAGTCTTCTCACAAGAAGATAATCTTCTATAAAGAATACAGAAGAACTGACTTTAAAGAACTTAGTAGTACAACTTCATAAAAATCTCTAGAGATGAATTCTCTAAAAAATAATTTATAACTCAGAACTTTGAAAGGTGAGGTGGTCTCTTTAGAACAGCCCTTGAGTCATTTAAATATCACTTAGGTCGTGCTTAAAGTTGCCAAACTTGATTATGATTAAAACAAGCAGTTTGAGCACAATTAGAAAAACAGTTTCTAATTTCGTAGGACTCTCTGTGCCTTGTCCGCTCGAGCGGATGAGGTTCTGTTTCAGTGCTGTGCCATTCTACTCGAGCGGAACACATTCTGGTTGATCCGGAATTTCAGCTTTCTTTCTCCAGCTTTCTTCTTCTAATTCTTTTAGACTTTCTTCTTCTGAGTCATTCCAATCTTTAATCTTCTATCTTCAGAGCCCTTTACTAAAAAAGATTTACAACTCAAAAGACCCAGAGTTTTGTCGAACCCATGAATTTAGCCAACACTAAAAAAACCTCACAAACCCAAATAAGCCATGTTTTTTCATGTGTCCAATCCAATAGTGGTCAATGTTACTTTAATTTTTATGATATTTCTTGTGTGTACTGATAGTTGGGCAAGTTGAATCCGAGTCACGCGTCTTTCAATTTTGATTGGAATTCGCTGAAATCCAGTTCATCAAAGGGTGATTCTAAATGCACCCACCATTTTTGCTGAACACACCCACCCTCCTCTATGAACTGTTCATAGAGTTCATAGAGGAGGGTGGGTGTGTTCAGCACTTTAGGTGGGTACCTTTAGAATCACCCTTCATCAAATGCTAAATGGGAGAGTGGGACTCGAAATTCCATGGTTTGGTCCAGTGGAAAATTCTCTTTATAAATATAAATCAAGTCTCACATTATTTTGACCCTTGATAAGTTTAGTGATGTTATAACCATGAGTTTCTTTTGAGATTCAATTCAAACGGTGGGTACGGTGGGTAAAGATTTGATAGAAGTTTGGGTGTAGATCAGGGGAGGGTGAGAGTATAAAAACTAAAAAGGGTCCTCCACTGATCACAGGTGGGCCCCATGGAGCTGGACTCACAGGTGAACATTTCTTGTGATGGTAACACGTGAAATTTTACCTAACAAAACATTTGCAGTAAAAATCCCAAACTTAACATGATAAAATCCCATTACTCTCCCGATAAAATAAAGTCGTCAAGGAGTAGATTTGTGACTAATCTTCGCAGTAACTCTTCCTTCCATTGCAACAGAACAGAACCAACCCTCCTGAGCAGGCAAAGCCAGGAAATGCAGAGCTCTCTTTCTATCAAAACTGCAATTTCTCTTCCTCTTTCTCTCTCGAATCTCTCGAATCTCTCATGTATTTCATTCATGGATCAAAAGCAATAGAGCCACACAAAAATGGTACTCTGTTTCTCATCCTTCTTCTTATTCTCCTCAGAAACATGGAATGAATAGCTCTCAAAAGCTTCGACCTTTCTGGGTCTTCTTCGCTCTTCATCACCTCCCATGAAGTTTCGGCTTCTGGGTTCTCTTCGAAAATGGCGACAGTGTATAGAGTAGCCCATGAAAGCATCGTAGGCGGAAGCTATGAAGGAAGCCTTTGCTCTTCCGGTGTGGGGGACTCATGGCGTTCGACTTACGTCTCCAACAGCCGTAGCGGTTCCTACGACGAGTCCAGATTCTCCGGCGTGTCGGCCTCGGAGATTGGACCCGTTTCGGAGTCGGCATTGTCCGATTGCTGCTCGGATGAGGATTCGGAGAGTGGGGCTGTGGAGATTACAGTGCAATCTGCAAAAGTTGAAAAGGATTGCCGAATATGTCATCTGAGCTTGGAAAGCCCAAGTCAGCAGGAGTTGGGAGGGACTATGCAATTGGGCTGTTCTTGTAAAGATGATTTGGGTGCAGCCCACATGCACTGTGCCGAGGTTTGGTTCAATATAAGGGGGAACAGGTAAGCGGAAAAAAAACTCGAAATTTACTGTCATGGACTTTAAAAATCCAATCTCTGTTCTTGATTTCATTGTCTAATGCGAAATGGAAGGTACCCATTTGTTGTTTCTGCAACTTGTTGATATTTGTAGCCTGTTGAATGTGTTGGGGGCTGTAAATGTTAGTAATTGTGATTGGTTTTGGAGTTTGGAACAATGTGGTTTGGATGTGGTTATGTTTTGGCGTTCTTGTCTCTCTTCCGCTTTTGAGTGCAGTAAATTTGTGTACAAACATTTCAATTGCGGCTTTTTCTCTCTTCTGTGAGGGATATGTTCCATTTTTCTTTTTGGTATGGCCCTGGACATTTTGTTTTATCAGTTCAAAGATTGCTTGATTCTATGTTGTTTTCTCTGTTTTATTTGTCTGCAATTTGGAGCACAGTAAATTTGCAGTTGCTTTTACTTTTTTCTGTGTTTTGTTCTATCTAATGTGGAAGAAAATGAATGCATTTGTAAGGACTTTCAATTGTAAAATACCCTTTTGGTGATTTTTTCTCTCTGTTTAATGATGAGGACAATTCTCGAATGCTTTGTTGTAAATCACAGATATTTGCATAGGCTGGGATTTTGGGTTGTGGGTTCTGATTTCTTAAAGCATACCTGTAAAGTGGAATGAGATCATATATGAGCTGCTTCTTGTTCTGTATGGGACCTTTTGTTTAGTTGGTAATCAGTTCCTAGAATTCATATTTTCTACACAATGCCTTTCCATCAAAGGGGCTAAATGTGAAGATCCGCAACGGGCCATTAAATGATCTCCCCTTTGATAGAAAATGCTTACACTCCCATCAATCTAGTAAATTGAATCCTAAGAAGGTGTTGGTCCCATTTTTATCTTCTCCTTAGACTCTTCCCTCCTCTCGTTTTTTGATACTCCTCTTAAGTCATAGCATACACTTTGCTATGAATTCCTTGGAATTCATTACAGAGTAGGTAAACAGGCATTATCTCCATGTAAAACACAAGTTAGTAAATACTTTACCAAGGAGAACCTCTATACTTTAAAGGAGTGAAGGAACCTTCTTATTCAAAGCATCTAGTAGTCAAACTATTAAAGTGATAAAGCAAAGCATATCTTATGATACTAACAGTCTTAACACTAATAAGGATTCCTAGCCAATCATTGTTTTCTCATTTTATTTTCTAGTAATGGATGCTCCTTTTAATCATCACTTATCTTCACTCCCTTCTGCAGGAGCTGGGTTTCTTGGTATTGATACCCATGCAACTACGTTGTGACAATTAGGCAACTTTCACATTGTTTCCAATCCTCTCTTCTACGAATGTACAAAACATATTAAAGTGGACTATTTGAAATAGAAAGGTGGCCGAAACAACTAATTTTGCAATGCTAGAAGCCAGTTGTTTTTAAAAACTGTAGAGTGCATGAAATGGGATTGAGGACAATGACCAAGTAAATGGACAGTGTGTTTATCAATGGTTGGAACCGTGTCCCATTCTAAAAGAGCCTGCAAATAGTAAATGTATACTTAGTTCCCTGTTAGTTCTGAAGCAGTAGTTGAATTACAACAACAATCCAAGTGGATTCTAGAGGCATGCATAAAGAGTAAAGCCTTTTACTTGTTGGACCAAACCATAAAATGAATTAGGCAGATTCAAAGTTCTTCGGTTTTTGGTCCGTCGAATGCAATGATTCTATTGAACTCAACCCACATGAACTCCAACATCCCTATGAATGTCTAAGCTACATGGGGCCATAGTGCCTCCAAGGAGATGGTTTCCTGCAAAGAATTCAGGCGAGGGATGCAAGTACTAACAAGAGCCAAAGATCAATAGCTGAATTGCCCCTTGAAGCCTTCAGAACATGATTTAAAATCACGGCCGTGGTCTCAGTCATTGCGTCGCATTGGGGTCATCGAGTTGCTGTTCGCGGTTATCATGGTCCATCGCGATGCGAATTTTATTTTAACCCCAAAAAAATCCGAAAAAACATCCAAGAAATCCAGAATATTGTAAAAATGCTAGAAAACGATGTTCTTTTCCATCAATAAACACTTTTTTAAAGCAAAATAATGGTCCCCCTAAGTCATAACATAATGTATGGTTGTTTTATATGAAACCTGTAAAGTCTAGTATGAATTAAGTAGATTTACAAATAGATACTAAAATAAGTTGAAATATCACAAATTTTACACAATGCAATTGCAACCATAATTTTGAATAAACCATGAGTGTTAGACACTTAAAGTCAATAATCTACTAGTAGTAGTGCAGTACTCAATTACTCAATCATCAACTAAATTGACAGTGGATTTCATGTGACATTTACCACATCAAGATGGATTTCTAGGCCATTTTAAGGTTGAATCTTGAAAAAAAATAAAAAAAAGAAGCTTACCAAAGAATTTTCCTTGCATTCCTTGGTTTTTCCCACGGACAAATCCACCCAAATCTTGCAAAACTATCGAGTGTTAGTTCTTGGGAAGAGGTTTTAAAAGGGACAACAGTAGGCTTGGAGAAGAAAGGAATTAAAAGAAAGAACAGTATGAGTTTTAAAAAAAAAGCTGTCTCCATTATAACGTTATGACCGATATTTTGGACCGTTTCAAAATGTTATTGTTACATTCAATATAAAGTAAGGGTGAGGGCCTTTACCCTTTCATAACGGCCATTATGAAAAGGTAGTAGCCGTTATTTTGAACCCTGATCAAGAACCTAGAGACTTGCAATGAGACTACAGTTCTTATTCAGAATCAGAGACAAGAGGGGAATATAGAAAATCAAATTTTATCCTCCTTACAGTTTTTGAAATAAAATCATCAGTGGGTGCTATCCTTTTCAACAGTGTTGTTGGGTGAAAAAAACATTTTCAACAGGAGGAAGAGAATGAAAAAGCAAAGTAGGAATATTGTATATTTGAGAGGCCATCTGAGCCTATCTTTTGATCAAGAGGATGAATTCCATGAGATGCTGGGGGCAATGGAAAATAAATAAGTTGGGATATTGCTTTTCAACATACAAAGGAATGTAGAGGAAGTGGAGAACTCTGAAGGCTTGGTCCCTCAATTCCATGTGAGTCATGAAAGTTGAAGTAATTTAAGCCTTGACACAGGCTAAGGTCCCAACTCAGGTTTCTTTATAAATTTCAATTCCAATTAATTAAGACTAGAAGTAATTAACCTAAATTGAAACAGTCAACCACAAGAAAGAGAGACACATGATTTTTACTTGGAAAACCCAAACACGGGAAAAACCACGAGTCTGATCACCAGGACCAACGGAAACCATGAAATCAAAGGTTACAAGAAGTAGTCACTACCCTTTCCCAATTGAACACAACCTAAGGGACCATACTTGAACTTGCCGATGACCACATCGTTCACCTTTTCTCGTGCTTGAATCTCCACGCCTTGATGCCACTCAAGACGAATCCACTGCAAGAGTAGAAGAAAGACTCCAGAAGATGAAAGCTTCAGCACAACAACTCAACAAGAATGGTGGCTCTCTGGAGAAGAAGATGAATCTCTCAAAGGATTTATAGGGTTTAGAATTGTGAGACAGGTGATTAGGTTGGAGGTGGAGAGCCTTTAAATAGATGTAGGTTCGTGTAGAGGAGTTAAGGTTTCAATAGGAGAAGAATTGGGAAGTTTTGAAGAAATTGGAAACAACTCGGGTAAAGATCGCCGTCTGTGGGTTCTGTCTTGGATGAAAATTTGCAAAAGCCTGTTAATTGAGAGTGTTTCTAGGTCCGATTGATCGGATAGTGCACTTTTCTGAAACGCTGGATTTTGCTTCCTTCAACTTCACTTCGTGCACGCAATCAATGGTCCATCTAAAAAGTGAAAATTACAACTCAATGGACCCAAGTTTTATCCATTCCAATGAATTTGCCAACACTCAAAACCTTACAAAAGTGGAGTTCTGGAAGGTTGTAATTTCTGAAGAGAGTATTGTACGCTAAATTATGATCATGAGTTGGAATATTAGGGAATTGGTTGACTTAGTTAAGAGGAGGTTCATAAAAGATGCAATTTCAAAAGAGGACGTGGATGTGTTTTCCCTCCAAGAAACAAAAAATGCTGAAGCCAATAGATTTTGCAGTCCGGTACATCTCTAGATGACAAAAATGGTTGGGGTTGGCCATTTTGGCTATGGGGTATGCAGGGGGGGAGTTCTCTGTTGCTTGTGAATTTAGAGAAATTGGAAACAGTTCTGATTGTAGTTGTCTCAATATCAATGTCTAATTGTAGTTGTCTCAATATATATGTCCTAAGTAATTATCACCTGAGAGAGGGCATGTGGAATGGCATTTCAAAAGCAGAAAGAAGGTGGTTGGGGTGTGGGGAGGGTGATTCTTGACACAAAGTTTCTACTGGGATGTAAAGAGCTTCCATCCCTCATTGATGCATGGTGGAAAGACATCGAAATCCAAGATTGGGAAGCATATCGATTTTCTCACAACCCCAGAAATAAGAAGCAACTGAATGAATGGAGAATTTTCAGAATATAAAGGAAGAAAATGCTCTAATTGATGACAAAGGAGCTAGAAAACAGTGAGGGTTCATTATTCCTTTCTTATAAAGAAATGAAACCAAGTTGGAAGTGAGGAGGAATTACAAGCTATACTTGGACATGAATACATTTCTTGAAGACAATCCTCCTAAGCCCTTGGATCAAACAAGGAGATAAAAGCATGGCTTTCTTCCATCCCATGACAAGTGCAAGCTAGAAGTAAATGGGTTGTTGTTGAAGATAATATGCCTATGGAACAAGCGATTGTGCAGTTCTTTGAGGAGCTCTGTGAGAAGAACTGGAACAGGCCAACGCCAGATGGAGCAGAATTGGGTCCATGAATGCAAGCGCTAGCATCATATCTCCCACAACCCTTCACAGAAGAGTAGATAGAAGGTACTGTTTTCCAATTGAATGTGGAAAGGCCCCAGGCCCAAATGGGTTTCTCTTCACTTTCTATTGGCATTTTTGGGAAAATCTGACCTTATGTCGGCCTTCAATGAATATTTTAATATGGGAAAAGTTCACAGGTTTGAATGCAACCTTCATCAGCTTAATCCCTAAATCTGAGGGAGCAAATTAGATATCAAAGTTCTGGCCCATTTGTTACTGGGGAGCATCCATAAAATGATTTCCAAGGTGTTGTCAACTAGATTAGCCAGAGTGATGGAAGCATATTTGGGCTTTACCAAGGCACCTTCATTCATGTGAGGCAAATACTGGATGGAGTTTTAATTGGAAATAAATGCATTCACTTTTAGCATTTGTTTTAAACATTGGATTGACCATTAAACTGATTAAGGCTAAGGTTTGCCAAACTCAGTTCACCCTATGGTTCATTCTAGTTGAACCTTGACATCTACATTAAATAATAATTATGAAATTAATAGATAAAAAACAAAAGAAGCTGTAAAAATACATTTTAGAAGTAAAGAAATCTAATCATATGAAGGGATTTTTTACGAAAAAGAAAACCCCTTAAAGTTGAGAAAAAATATGGAGGGCCCAAACACTTCATAATGATGGTAGAGGATCTCTATTCTATGATATCATTGAACAGCCCAACATTCTATGATATCATGGAATAATCAAATTTACAAATGCCCCATTCTATGATATCATGGAATGTCCCTTCTTTTGTGAAATTTGCATGTCCTTCCATGATATGTATATAAATATATATTCTCCCGTATATTCATTCTTTCTCTGTTATGAAATGTTTTTGTTACTGATAGGAAAATCATGATACTGTATTCTGCGAACTCATTTCCAAATTTTGCACGTTGTATTTGTTCTTTTTTTTTTTTTTTCCCTTAAATTATTTTTTATCAGGACCTGTGAGATCTGTGGTGCCACTGCCCGCAATGTGGTTACTGTAAGTGAGCCTGAGATTGTGGAAGAGCCGATTGAAACAAGTAATGCTGTTGCTGTGCCTCAAGAAGAAACAAGCAGCTGTTGGCATGGGCACCGCCTCTTCAATTGCCTGCTTGTTTGTATGGTCTTCGGCTTTGTCGTCTCCTGGATTTTTCATTCCCATGTTCCATCTCGAATGACATAAGTAGATTGCTCGTGAATCAAGAAGTAACCAAAGCCTCTGTCATATTTACAGGTAAGAATTAAAAAAAAGAAAGTGATTCTTGAAGAATCATTGCCCGTTTTATGTATTTATCCATATATAGATGTTTTCTTTTTCTTTTTCTTTTTGGTCTGTCATGTTGTATTATAATTGTTCTGCAAATTATCAAAGAGAAACAACAAATGGCATCAATATTCTGTTCTTGAGAAGGTTATTCATAGAATTGTCCATTCCCTCCCTCCCTCCCTCTCTCTCTCTCTCTCTCTCTCTCTCTCTCTCTCTCTCTCTCTCTCTCAGCCGAAATGGGCTGGATTTTAAATCTGCTTTTAGGCCCCTGGGATGTACCTGGGTCTAGTCTTCTAGGTTGTATGTGAAATTATCCGGGACTGGGCCTATATATTTGCGCTTAAAGGTCCCCATGCCCATGCCTGACATATTTAGAGACCGTTTGTAAAATTTGCATATGTGAATGTAAAATTCACACATGTAAAGCACATTATCATTATTTGTTTTGGAGCACCATTTTCACATGAGCAGATTCTAAACAGTTGCAACTTCTCTTTTTGTTGGAGGCGAATCGTATCTTACATCACAAGAAGACCATTCCCACACAACTATCACAGTTATTTTGATCATCACATGCACATAATATTGGAACCTGGTTCAGAAAATCTCATACTATTTTTTTCACATGGTGGAAGACCCGCCGTGGATATCATGTAGATAACCGCACTATTCTTGTAAGGACAACTTACATTTACATCAAAAACATTTTTCTTCTGCTTTAAAGGAGATTTGGAGTTTGGATTCACGTACCCACTCACTACACATGTCCTTGACCAGCTGACCAATAGCCCGAAACCCTTTACATTAAAAATGTTACCACCGTGGGTCTTATTGGGTTTATCAAGTGCTAACCCTTTACACTAAAAATGTTACCACCGTGGGTCTTATTGGGTTTATCAAGTGCTAACCCAATTCAGTTCTGTGTGATGGCAAAGCTTCTGTCAAAGGAATATTAATGAGTGAATTGTGTGAAAAGCTCATGACTGTAATCCTTGTGATAGTGTTCCACATGATGGCGTGGGGATGGTATATGACATGCATGTAAATGAGCTCCAATGGCTCCTAGCATTGGCCTAGTTCCTTTTCGTGACTATTCGAAGGAAGGAAGAGCTCTAAATGGATCAATGTATACAATTCTGCTTCTGCTATGAAGCTATTCTATCCTAAGTATGAAAGTTTGTGAGGCATGGGTTTAACTTAGAGCCCCAAATACGATGGGAAATAACTATTGAAGGCCCAAGTATGGTTGTGTATGAGCACCCATGATAAACAAATGTCTGATACGATCTATCAGTTCTCAGAAATCACAATTTATCTTGGTCTTATAGAGACAGATTTTCTGTTTTTGGTTAGATGGTGCTGTCTATGAAATTTGAACACCTCGAAATCCCATTGGGTTATCCCTTTCCAACCCCTTCCTAATTTGCTCGCTATTAAGGTGCCATTAGTGTTCTCATCATGCAAGATGATGGACATGGTGTCTGTGTGTGTGTTTGTTCTTTTCTTTTTGATGAATATGATATCATGTTTTTGCAATAAGAAGTAATAATGTCAAATGCTGTGAAGGACATGTGGTAAAATTAGTTAAGGTGCAATCATAAATGGAGCACCTTCGGGAGCATTAAGGGGTACCATTAATACATGATAAATTAAGAGAGACTTGTTTAAGATTATTTGGACATGTCCCTTAAAAGTTGTTGCTAAAGAGGACGAGGATGAAAATAATAAGAATATAAACTAGGAGAAGTGCAATCCATCTAAGGATTTGACCAACATATTCATTGGCTGAAAATTACTGTGTTAGCTAGACAAATCATCGGACATAAAAATCTGTTGGTTCACAAAATAAAGTTTGCACAACAACAAAATTAGAATTGGAGAAATATGTTTTGATGGAAAGGTTTTAGCAAGATTGGCGAAAGAAAGAATAAGGGGAAGGATTTTGCATTTGAAAGATCGAGTTTAGAGGCGGGCGATGGTTGTCTTCTTCCATAAGGTGGAAGAAGGTGAAGCAGAAGGATTTTTAGCAATAGATGTTGACGATATCATCAGAGGGAGTACTTTTGTTACAAAAAAAATAAAATAAAATAAAAATTGCACCAATAACTCTCATCATTTTATGATTTTTTCTTCGTAAAATCTTCTAATTATGATTTAATAAAGTCAAGTGATATATGCATTTACTAGGGAACAACAGAAAACCCTAAAATACAAATCAGACAAGGTTTGCATCCTCCTCCAAGGTTGTCAACCCTGTTGAGAGACCAGTTGTACTTGCCACTTGCACCCCATCATTCAACGGGAGGAAAGAAAAAAAAAAAAGTGGCCAATGCCCAATAGCTCCGGCCTAGCTAGAAGAAAGCCCACCGGACAGGCCAAGTAAATAACGAGCAACCACAATCATTAATCATTTGATCATTCCTTAGCGAAGGTTGATAAATGTGAAATCACCATACAAATAAGGGTATTTATCATAGACACATGCATCTACAGCCGCATTGTCTATTTCACTAGCAAGATTTTATCCAACCATTGAAGAGGCGGGTTTTCATACAATATCTGGACTCGCAAAATTAAAGGCGCTCACCAAAACTGTTGCATGGATACATTCCAAGGGAAAAAATTTCCCCATGAAAACTTACACATCCAAAGAAAAAAAGGCAACCTTATTTTGATAAACCACACATAAAATTGATATGTGCAACCATACTATACCACATATACCACTCGGGTAAGTATTGGCTCTATAGTTATTAATTAACATAATGGACCTTCCTTGACTGAACCTGTCCAAATGTATCTGAGTTGTTTAAGGAAACGTAGACCTGAGCTCGAACAGCCCAAGTGTCTACGAATGACTGTCAGATATAGGGAGATCCAGCCGAGTCACCTCATATTAGTAAGTTGTTAGCATTAAACCATTTGATGGGTAGATCTGATTTTAAACAATTAGTGTTTATTTTAAGTAATTATGTACGAAAGTTAGAAGTCAACAATTTAAAAATGATGATTGTAATATAATTTAAATTTATATTTGATCTTTTACATTTGACATATGGACTTAAAACCTATGAAATAGACAATATCCTTTTCTTTTATTGACTTTATATATCATTCTTCTTGTATACATAAATTTACTAATTTGAATTGATTATTTTGAATGCAGGTAAATAATTGTAAACTTATATTTTATAAGCAGTTGATCTATTTCTAAAATTATTTTAAAAAAATATGACTCTCTAAGCTCAAGTCAAATCTTTGTCTTTATCTGAGTAAAATCCTTTACATTAGATAAATTGAGTCCGAGCCGCAGGCTTTTCAACCTTGGTAAAAGAGATCCTAGATGAAAGAAAATCTAGATTTAAAAAAAAACAGAGATTTTACAAAAGAAACCCCTTTGGAGTTATTGAAGATAAAAAAAAGGCCTTTAAATTTCAATATCGACAAGAATTGACCTTAGTAGGGATATTACTGTTTGTTTTTTTTCCTTTTTTGAGCAACAATATCGCGGCACGTGAGAGGTTGAGCGACGATATCACTGTTCAACTAAATAACAAAAAATAAAAAGAAAATGATTTGATAAATAAAAAAGCCATCTAATAAATTTTTTAGATAAATAAAAAAGCCATCTAATCATTTGAGTTTCTATCTATCGCCCGTACTCCTCCTTACCTGTCTGTACAAGTCCAACAGGAGCTGAGCTCACTTGTGTTTTTTTGTAATCTGTGTGATAATTTTTTCTTCCTTCGCCTTGTCAAGTTCGACATTTCATCCAAACCAACCGAAATACACATGGCGAATCAGTCCCAGAACTTGAAGCGGCTATTTCATCATTTTGGTAACCCCCTCTTTCTCTCTCTTACGGAATTTTTCCTATTTTGATTGTGATTTTGAGTTTTTCATTTCACAGAGGATGATAGTAAGGAAGAAGGATTGCTGGGTGTTTCTTGTTTTCTAAGATTAATGAAAGTGAATGATTTTTTTTTTTTTTGAGGGGTTTGATTTTTGCACCGGTTGTATTTGTTTGAATGACCCATTTATTTGTAACATTTTAGTGCGTGCATCAATCACAGTGGATGTAAGTTACGTTTTCGTTGGTTTTCTCAAAGACCCATTTCGGAAAACCCTAATTTTAGAGCCCTGGTGATGATGGGAGATGATGTTTTGGCCTATATAAGGAATTAGATGATGTTTCATTAGTGGTTTTTTTTTTTTTTTTAATATGAATTCTTGAAGTTGGGTTTCTCTTATTGTTCAATGGAGTTTCAAAACATAGCAATGTCTTGGTAAAAAATCGGAAGATTTTGAACTTTACTTTTGCTATAAGAAGTGTTTTGGTGGGTGCATTTGAGCTGCCAACTTATAATTGAGATCATTCATTTGGTGGGGTTCAATGGATATTACCTTAGCATGTGAACAGTGAACCTCTTGGTTTGGATGATGCTGCTGACTCTCCAAACAGTGATCAGCAAATGACTTTTAGATAAAAAAAAAAAAAAGGAATGGAGCTACGGTTCATATTTGAGGCGCGAGAGTCATCTACTATGATGGTCAGGAGTCAAGACCATACAATGGATGCGCCTTTTGGTCAATAACAGCTTTCGCCTAATCCAACTGCCGGTAGGATGGTGTTATTTATTACGAGTTTTTTTTTTTTTAAATGATATGTTGTGAATGGAAAATTAATGGCTCCAATGAGAATGCAAATTTATCAAGTTCTGTTTTTGGATTGAGTTTTTAATGTTATGCTATGAATAAATTGCATAGGCTGGATAACTGAAAAGCTGTATCACAATTCTCATTTATATAACTTTCCATCTTTCAAAATATCTACAAAGTGTCCTTCATAACTCTTGAAAAGATGTGACATTGTATCATGACTAAGTTACTTGTGTATGTCTTTGGAATCCAACAGTGGTACGAGGTGTCCAATTTGTCAATTTTCAAAACAAAGGATTCGTGGATCTGGTATGACATTTAGATAGATTTATGTGAATATTACTTCTAAATGATGAATAATATGAAAAATAACACCAAAAGAGTGATATAATCAAGTGATTAAGTCGTAATAATATATCTGGTCAAGGAAAACATAATCATCAAATTGTAAAAGAATATTTATATCAGCACTAAAAGAATCTGAAACTATGTTGTCTGACATAGGTATTTGGCTCATTCCAAAGACTCTGCAGAACATAGCATCATGAGGTTGGAGATCCTGAATTCTTAGGATCCTTGGATCAAACCAAGATGCTAGAGAAGAAGCTCTCCAGGTCTTAGATGGGAAGATGCAAATAGCAATCACTCACTTCATGGATAACCTTTTCATGGACATGCAATATTGATTCAAATCCGCCTTCTTGCCTTTTTGAGTTTTGAAAGATGTTTCATTCCTAAGAATCAGAAAGGAGGCAAAAGTATTTTCTCTTTTGTTCTATACATAGGAAAAAAAAGAAGGTTGGAAGGCCATCTTAATTCTTAACCATGAATGGGGTCTCATGGTTTGGACGTGACCTGGCTGTCAAAATTAAATAGCTCCTTTTGTTGGGATAATAGAAGGCATATTAATGATACTCAATAGCAGGGAAGTATTCTACTATAGGCAGGGGAAAAAAATCTTGAAAATGTGTTGGCGGGTTATGTAGGCTCAGTTGAAGACAGTCCAATTGGTTGCACATGGATGAGAGTTTCCCCAGGGGATCTTTGTCGTTATTGAAGAGCCTCACAAAGGCTTTGGGTTTTTAAAATTTAGTCAGCATGTTAAGAGTTTGATAATTTCAGGGAAGTGGTGGAAAGGAATCTCTCATGGTTGGGGTGAAGTTAAGTGGGCCGGCCTAAAATTCCAAGTGCAAACAACATATAAGATTTTATTTTAAGTGCTCTGGGGCTGAAGGAGTGCTTGTTAGGAGGATAGGGAGTGTGATGGTTTTCTTTACCTTCCAATTTGTGGAAATGGCGATTGATATTTTGCTGAAACTGGAAGGCTTATTAGTTGGAAAGATTTCTTCTTCTCTATGGGAAGGTGGAGACCATATTTCCACAGTCCTAACTGAAGAACATGTGGTTATTGTGTGATGGATGGTTATTTTTTCTGTGTTTGTTTTCTCTCTCTTTTGGTCGATGGCTATTGCACCATTCAATTTTGTACCTATTATGTTTTTGTTTTTTAACTTTTACTGTTACTGATAAAAAAAACTCCATGTTATTGGCTTCAATTGTTTCTTTATCAATTAATGTTACTGACTTCGGTTTATAAGCTATTTTCAATAAATTGTATTGTATGTTTAATGTTTTTTTCCCTCGTCATTTTCTTCATGCAGATTTTACCATACATCGTGTAAAGAGGCATGAATTCTACCGGCAATTTGTTGGCGGTTTGCTCACCCGGTTTCGTACGCAAAGTTCAAAAGCAGAGAAGACTGAAACTAACACATCAGGAGAGGGAAAGGATGACTCTCAAGATCTTATAAAACCTGAACAGACTAAGCAGAGAGATCATGCTCCGGGACTGACCAAATACAGTTCTGATTATTTTGATTTGAGTGACAGAAAGTGGAGATTGGAACTTGCTTCGCTTACAAAAGCACTTGAGCCAGCCTTGCAGATGTGTAGGCGGGCTTTGGTTACAGGTTTTCTATTTATAACTGTCATGGCTCCCTGATTTCATTTTTCTTTACAGTAATGTTTATTCAAATTTACCATTAATTTTTTATTCAAATTATATTGTGGAAACTAAACAAGTTTCAATGCATCCTGGAGAATGATTATTCTCCAAATTACGGAGAATACATGACTGTTTATGTATTGGTTTGATGTTGTGGGTGAAATCAGTGGCACTTTCCAACTTGAAAATGGAGTCAAATTAATACGTAGGTTCAGCCCAAAAGTTGATCCATTGTGCTGCTGGATATGGCATAATGTGAATATATTAAGATCCAAAATGGTTGATTATTGTATCATGCAACTCAAATTAATGAGATGTGAGAAATTAGCAATTAATTTCGTGGCCGTACTTTTCTCTATGATTTTTTTTTGTTGAAAAATACTGTTTGAGATGGTTTCATCATGTCCAACAACAATGTAGGCATGCAACGACGCTAGTAAGAAAAAGTTTGGCTATGCAGGTTGATGGCCTACCAAGGGGAAGGGGTAGGCCGAAGAAGATGTGGATGAAGGTAGTAAAAATAGATCCGAATAAGTGCTATTTATCTGAGGATTTGACCCAGGATAGATTGGAATGGAGAAACAGAATTCATGTAGCCGACCCCAACATATATCAAGCTTTTACCATGCTGTTGCTTGACATCACATTCAAGATGGATAAATAGATGTCTTTTAGGATGGTATAGTTGTTTGAGGACTTTACGATAAAGACAAATATATAAGGAAGAATTCCCCCCCTAAACACATGGCTTAGTACAAAAGAACTTAATGCTAATAGAGCCCAATAAATGTTTCACAAAAGATGTTATTATAATTTCCAAATGTTCTTTTGAGAGGAATGGCACAGAGTCCAGTCTGACAATGTGCAGATACTGCTCAGTTGTTGTTCACAAGTGGTTTCTGTATTTCAGTGGTTCAGTTCAAGACCAACTTATGCAATTGCACAAATACTCTTACTGGTGTTACAAAATGTGACATTTCTTGTAGAAATTCCCACTTTATTTTCTTTGTTTGTCAAACTCATGGTTTTAAAATGGGCCAAGTCTGAGTCGTCTAGGAGTCGGTGTGTGCCAAGTCGAGTTTTCCCCCCAGTCACCATTAGTCTGGGTCCTATGGTTTTTAGGTCCCAACTCACTTTATTTGCCAATTTTCTATTAGGATTTAGGAGAAGCTTTGTGAGGCTCTTAGGGGCATTTGTGTTGATTCTAGAAGATCAAAATCACATCTTTCAGAAGATCTAAGCATTCAAAGATTGGAGTTTCTGTTCATCCTACTAAGTGAAACATAAACGTGGTGCCTATGGTTACTTAAATTCATTATTAACAAGTTTTATAATTCTAGATTCATAAAATATTATTTTCTATTTCATTATGTTTATTTGCTATTTTCCTCAATTTTTTTATAAAGATTATTGGGCTCGAGGGGAGACTTGGTCCAACTCGGCCAAGTCTCATGTGAGTAGGTCAAGTAGACTTGTCTGAAGGGTGGCCCTGATCCAAATTGTTGATATGATTGCTCCAATGTGGACAGACACAATGCGTGAAAGTCTCCTGATAGGAGCTATATTTTTTTGGACACCGGTTGAACACCATATGGGCATATCCAAATTTTAGATAACTGAACCTTGTTCCTTCTCTGCGTAGATAAGACCTTCACCTTAATGGCATTCACCATTTTATATTCCATTCCTGAACTAAGGGACTTTGTTATTCAATATAAGATTCTTGAGGGAATTATCCATTTTCATGAATAGAGCATTGCAAGATTGCTCATTCCTTTAAAGGCATCAAAATAGGAATTGTATAACATGGGGGATGCCAAGTTGGCTTACTCAATTTGATTGTCCTATTGTACAATCAATGCCATCTTGTCATTTGTAGGGTTTTTTTTTAAATTTTTTGGTAGTCTCTTATACTATAAGAAGTTATATCGAGATTAGTAGAGATGTGTATGAAGGAGCGGTAACGAGTGCGAGAACTATCTATGGAGAGACAAGTGAGTTCTTGGTTACCATATGTTTGCACCAGGGATTAGCCCTAAGTACTTATCTCTTTGCACTGATTATGAATGAGTTAATTGCTCATATTTAATAAGATGTGCTTTGGTATATGTTATTTGCAAATGATATATTATTGATGGATGAATCAAGAGATGGTGTGAATGCAAAACTTGAGATATGGCGGGAGGCTTTAGAATCCCAAGGCTTTAAAATAAGCAGTACGAAGAAAAAGTATATGGATTGCAACTTCAGTGGGCATGTACAAAGTATTGAAACTACCATGAGAATTGAAGCCTAGGAGATTCTACGAAGAGATTCATTTTGTTACTTTGACTTGATAATTAGTAAGGATGGAGAGATCGATGAAGATATCGAACATAGGATAAAAATGGGATGGTTGAAGTGAAGACTTTCTTTGGGAGTGCTTTGTGATCGGCGCATGCCAACAAGATTGATAGGAAGATTTACAGGACAGCGATTAGATCAGCTATGACTTATGGAGTAGAATGTTGGCTAATAAAGAAACAGCATATGCACAAAATGGATGTAGGAAAGATGAGAATGTTGAGATGGATGTGTGGTAGAAGTAGGAAGGATAAAATTAGAAATAAGCACTTTTGAGGGCATTTAGAGGTAGCATCAATAGGAGATAAAATTAGAGAAACCCGTTTGAAATAGTTTGGGCATGTCCAATGCAGGCTAGTAATGGCACCGGTAAGGAAAAGTTTGTCTATATAGGTTGATGGCCCACCAAGGAGAAGGGGTAGGCTGAAGAGGATGTGGATGGACGTAGTACAAATATATTTGAAGACATGCAACTTACCTGAGGATTTAGCTCATGATAAATCGGAATGGAGAAACAACATTCCTGTAGCTGACCCCAACATAGTTGGAACAAGGCTTTGATGATGATGAGTATCTTATGCTGTAAAGGATGGGTTTACTAATATGATTATATTTATGACAAAAATATATGATTATATCATAATTTAGTCTCGTTTATAAATTAGATTTTACTGTTTGTAGCAGAAAGAAAGTACGATTACATAACAGGCAAGGAGAATTTCTTGTTTTGTTTGGTCTAACATTGAGAAAATGTTATAAATTATATAAACTCATGCATTGATTCCATTTGTTGAATGTTAGGTCTTTTCTTTTACAAATTAGAATATAAGTTGTCCTTGAATTGTTATTTCTTTTCGATTCTCTTCTTACATCCTATTTCCATATTTACATTTTTCAGGGAGTGATGACAAACAAAAAATCCCTTCAAGCAGCCGATCTCTTGCGGAGATACTAGCATTGCTTCAGCGTAGTAAAGTTGATATCCAGGACTGGAGTCTAAGTGATCTTACAGCAGCTTTATACCTCATCTATCTTCGTCAAGCATCTTCTGATAAAGTTGAGGATGTCAAGGGTTTGCAGATCTCCTCTGATGATACTGTAATTTCTTGAACTTCGGAAATTCTATAGGCATATATTTTAGAGGGAAAAGATACACTGTTTTGGCTCGCTTAGTTACCATGTACTCTCACATGTTCAGAATCTGAACCATTCAACTGACCATGTACTCTCACATGTTCAGCATCTGAACCATTCAACTGATGGGCCTTGCCTAGATGTGCCATACCCTTAAAAACTTGCACCATTCTGCTGATTAGAATTAAAGGATTGATCCAGGGACTTTCCAATTAATCGTCAATGCTCAATGGGAATGAGAACTCCAACTAACTGGTGTAACTTTTGTGGTCTAGTTGTCAGGTGAATGATCCTGGTACAATACATGTGTGCCACCTGTGCAGAGGTAGCATACTTGATAAATAAGATAAACATTTGACACTTGATCCCTTTCTTTTATTTAAAAGTTTACTGTTAGATAACAAATATCTGAGACTGAGAAATCTCTCTGGGTGTAAAAGTAAAGACATCATGGTGAAATGACTTGACTCAGAATGGAGTCATATGGATCCAAATGATCATCTTTTAATGATAAGTTGTATGGGTCTCTGTGTAGGTATATAGTATTATATTCTTTTATCTATATCACTTACTATTCCTCTAAATGTGTGGCAAATATGTATGGGATCGATCTTGGTGCTCATTGGAGGACTCTTGACAACCATATGGAAGGACCATACCTCAAAAGTCACACCAGCTGGACAGTCAGAGTTCAGACCTACTAATTGGAGGGCTTTTGTCCGTTTTTACATTAACCATTGGTTGGTCCTTCCAACTCTCCTGCAGTTAACAGCGCTACAGTTGGATTTGTCTGATACGGTAATCTTATTGTATGGTTTTTTAATATGGTCCATATACTGGGCCCAGCAGAAGAAATTGAGATCTTGTACATATATGCTGCATTATGGTGATAAAAAGTGCTTGATTAATAACGTAGAAATGAGCAATGGTGCTGGGTCTTTCCTGTAAAAAGGAGCTCATCAGTGGATTCTTGTCTCTAAAACATCAACGAGAGTTCCCAACTTCACAGCGTAGACTCACAATCTTAATATGAGTGGATAGTCTTACTAGTTATGTTGTAAGTGAACCTCTATCTTCCATTAAGTACTGTCCTTCTGTCATTAGGTTCAGCACCTCATATATCACACAGAGTTAGCAAAAGGGGCTTACAAGGAAAGTGCTGCGGGACTTGCACGCAATAGCATGCTTCGAGAAAGGAACGTACTGAAATTTGTGAAAGATTCCAGCATTCTACGTCCTGGATATTATATAGGGACTGATATCCGCAACAAATTAGTAGTTCTTGGAATCCGTGGAACTCATACTGTTTATGACCTTATTACTGATATGGTTTCTTCAAGTGATCAAGAGGTCACATTTGAAGGCTTCTCAACCCACTTTGGAACAGCTGAAGCCGCTCGTTGGTTTCTACATCATGAGATGGGTACCATAAGGAAATGCTTGGAGAAGCACAAGGTGAGATTCTCTCTCTCTCTCTCTCTCTCTCTCTCTCTCTTGCCTCTGTTATTCTCATTTCCAAAGGAACTATAAAAAAAATGTATGGCTTCCTTAATTTCCTATTTGTGTACATATTGGGCTTGTGTTTTCATGATCAGAACTCTTGATAATATGAGCTTCACCGTGAATGAACTTTTAAGGAACTCCTAGATTGACTAATCATCATTATCAAAGCCTTGTCCACATGAATTTTGTTTCTCCATTCCGATCTATCCTGAGCCAACTCCTTGGACATATCTTGGATTGGCTACTAATAAAAGAAATATTTATAATAATTATAATTATTCCTCCATATTGGAGGATCCTGACCAATCAATCAGTATGCTGCAAGTAGATGGTTCGAACATCTTCCATTGATGGGGTCCCATCATATGAGTGATTTTGATTATTAACCTAAGGGACATGCATGTATGGCATTTGGAGGCATTGCATACCATACATTGGCTGCCACCGTCCTCTTCTGTCAGTTTGGGGCTGATTTCTGGGTTTTGTTTCGTTGCAGTTTGGCTTCTTGTGTTGCTATCTTCCCTTTTTGTGCTGCAATTTTAGTACTTCTCTGTTTGTGAAGCAGTCTGAGACCTCTGGGTTGCTACTTACTACCAATGAGGCCCGAGTGCTTGATACGAACTGGTGCAGTTTACTCCCAAGCCAGGAGTGCTCTCATAATCTAAATTAAGACAATATGCGGATTCTGGAAGAATTTGGTTATGGTTGATAAGATGGTTCAATTCTAGGCAAAACTCAGCCTTGGAGTTAATCTGAAATATACAGCTGATTTGAGAATATCCAGTTAGGATCCAATGCCACAAGCTTGGGCTGAAACCAACATTCAGATGTATAGGCATGTGCAATATATGGGACACCTTGTTTGATTTTCTGAGCATAAATCTTTTAATGGGCAAAACAGTTTAGGATAACAGAGCACAGGACCTTATTTTGGAGCATGTTCAACTGTTCAAGTCTGAGCAATCCTCAACTTACTCATCAGAAATCCAAGTTTAACTTTCAGAAAAGTTACTGCTTAGACCTGATGTAATCTCTAGGCAGTCAAATCAAATCTCCTCTTGGAACAGCAGGTCTTCGAGTTCAGATAAAACATGCAGGTTTGAAATCAAAACCCAAATATTTATCTGTCATAATGCACAAATCACCACAGGTTGAAGCCAGATCAAGAAAGAACCAAAATCTGAATTTCATTTCAGCAGTTTTTTGCTGGAAAGTCGAAATGCAATGGCCTTTTGCTTATGAAAACAAAGGAAGAAGATAAAACAACTGGAATTCCTATATTTGTTCAAATATAATGAAAATGTCCTTTACAAAATGGGTTGGCAGACTAAACCAAGGCAGCATCATGTTACTTCTACACTAAATCTTGTGCATAAATCTTATTTATAATAACTAAGTTACTCTAAACCCTTTAGATACTTCTAAGAACGTTAGGAAACATTAAAACACTAACAGGCTCATACAACTAAGATTGTTACTCTATATGACCCTACAAGGATGCGACCCATTCCTTATCTAATGCTTGTTAGAATGGAAAAAATTTGGCTCATTGGATAGAAATCCAATAGACTTGGCCAGTTTGTACATTGTACTGCTTGACACAAACCCAGATAAAAGAAGAGGGTTGGTTGGTAGGTTGATTGCTGCCGTAAAACTTTTGTCACAACTCCAAATGTGGATAGGAATCCAGTAACCCATCAAACACATCAAGATTCGTGTCATTTAGACATGGTTTGGCTCATGAAATATTACTTTACTGAAAAAATGAAAACAACAAGTGTAATGGTGCTATTTTGCACAATGCATGTGGACTAATACTACCTGGCCACTGGGGAGCTTCGTGCTTGCATCAAATTTCCAGTCTCTTCTATTGTTTCTATTGGTACCTGTTGTTGGCCTTGGGACTTTTTGCTTTTATCCTAGGGGAATTCACATTAGGACCCTGTAATTCATCTTATATTACATATTTTACTTTCAACTCTTTATTAGACCTACTCCTCTTCTTTTATAATTATTATATATTTATTTAAATGTGTGTGTGTGGGTGGGGTTTTAGCAAGTACAATTTGTTTACAGGGATTCAGGTTGAGGCTTGTAGGGCATTCTCTTGGTGGTGCTGCAGCTGCATTACTTGCAATAATGCTACGGAGAAGGTCAGAACAGGAGCTAGGATTTAATCCTGACATTGTTTCTGCTGTTGGGATTGCGACGCCCCCATGTGTGTCAAAAGAGCTTGCTGAAAGCTGTGTTGACTATGTTTCTACTGTTGTATTACAGGTTGGGTTTATATTTTAGATATTTAGTGCTAGTATTAATTGTGAGATTAGTTTTAGGCACAGTACATTTCATCCCATGAGATGTGGACATGTGCCAACATGGCAGGTCTCTGAGATCCAAGATATCTATCGGTAGGCTCTACCAGATGTGTCTCTACTCTCTAGACCAGCATTCTTCTTTCCAGCTCAATTGTTAGCTGGACCTTCTGTATAGAAGTGGACTGCCGAGAAAAGTTGGTTGGTGGTTACATTTTATAAAAATATATGGCCCCTGATTAATTGACTGATCTATTTTTTTTTAAGTGGCACCTATATGCTGGGACTTATCTGCTGTAGAGCTTACTGTCCCATGGGTTAAGTCCGCATGGTGGAGATGAGTGCAAGTAGAATAATAGTTATATTTATGGTTAATGTTTTGAAATAGGCTTCTCGATCCATTAGTTATATCTTCATTTCTCTCTCTCTCTCTCTGTTTTTTTTTGTAGGATGATATAATTCCAAGGTTAAGTGCAAATTCATTAACAAGGTTGAGGAATGAGATCCTTCAAACTGATTGGTAAGTAAAACCTTAAGTTGTTAATGGCTTTGTAACTTATTTTTCTCCTCTCTTCTTTATTCATTCATTCATTCTCATTCTTATATTCTTGCTTCCTTTCTTCAAAAGGCAAAAAGCTATGTTATGCAATTTATCATTGACATTTTATGTTAGCCTCAGATATAGATCTTGACACATCAACAAATTTTATTTTATTTTATTATGCAACTTAGTTATCTACTATAAGTCCCCAAAGGTTTCAATAAGACAAATAAATAAATAAAATTTAAAAAAATACAAGACAAAGCTCCACAACATTCCATCCAGCATCTCCACAAATTTGATGATAAACCTCAAATTTTCATTTTGGACTAGTACTCATGAACTAGCTTTTTTCTCTAGCCTTAATGGCCACCTTGCTCTTCAGCCTTATCATTAAAACACAGTTATTACTCTCTAACAGACCAATTAATTGGAGTTATTCTTTGGATCCAACAATCCCAAAGAACAACTCCCCCGGAAACTCCAACTTAGACCTTGGATACTTGGATTTTGAAGTGAAAGTTTGGAGCGGTTTTCTGTATGAAAGGGTTGGCTTTTAGATGCGATGTAAGGTTCAAAAGGATGGAGATTCAATGGAAAAGGATGGGGTAGACACTTTGGATTTGGTTTTGAAGGTTTTTAGTTGGTTTTATGGACTGATGTAGATGAGTTTTTGAATGGTGACGGAATTGAGGGACTGTTTCTTTTATAGAATTCCTGAGGGGAATTTGTGATGTTGGGAATTCATAGATATGATGTAATTGCTTAACCCTTAGCATTTGAAAATGCCATGTTTGTTTGCTAGAATTTCAAATTCCAGACACCTGAAAAGCTATGATGCATGGATACTTCAAAATGGAGAATGTATTGTGTCGTATTGTATCTGATACTTTACTTTTTATGTGTAAAACCTGTGTCCCTATCATGTCCCTGCCGTATTTGGGCATCATGGCTGAAAATTCTTAAATAGCCTTTGGAATTATATTCCAAACCTCCTTGGCATTTGCAAATCCTCCATCCAAGAGGAGGATTTGGGAATTCTAACTAGGGACAACTTTTGGAGAATTTACAAATTCTCCAGACATCAATACCCTGAATTCTACTAAAGAAATAGGCCCTAAGTGGAAAATAAACAAAGGAAAAAAAGCAACAACAAAAGAAGGAAGAGAAGAGGATTGCTAGATTGTTTACTCAGTTACCAAGTTGAAACTTTCAATCCACAAGTAAATTAGGTAAAAAAAAAAAAAAAACCAACCCAAAAAGATTAAAGAAACAACAGCTAGAGAAGATTTGTCTTTTAGAGGAGGAGAAAGAATAAGGCATGGACCATGGTCATCCAACCACAATTATGCCCATTCCTAACACCTATATTATTCAGTATTTCAGAAATTATAGATAAAGTCCCTTTCACAAAATGAGTGGTAGAGATGATAATGTTGATGGATGTGTGGTAAAACTAGGAAAGAAATAATCAGAAATGAGCGTTTTTTGGAGCATTTAGAGTGGCATCAATAGGTGATAAATTAAGAGATAATTGTTTCAAATGATTTGGACATGGCCAACGTAGGCTAGCCATGATGCTGTTAAGGAGAAGTTTTTGTATGTCGGTTGATGGCCCACCAAGGAAAAGGTGTAGGCTGAAGCGAACATGGATGGAAGTAGTAAGGATAGATATGAGAAGTGCAACCTATCTGTGGACTTGGCTTGGGATAGATCAAAATGGAGAAACAAAATTCCTGTAGCCAACACCAACATAGCTGGGACAAGGCTTAGACGATGATATAAAAAAAAAAAAATCCCTTTTTACCAAAATCTTCCACAATTGCAAATTAGTTCTTATTACTAGAAAGTAACAAAAAACTCCCTAGCTGTTTCTAAACATTTATAAGATTACATGGGTATAATAGTCTTTTTGGTTTATTAATGTCTTACTTGTAGTTCACCCAAGAGGGGCATATTTGTCATATTGCAATCATTTCATAAGAAAATCATAGTTGTGTGATCTAATCCTAATAGGTCACATTTGACTTCTCCAAAACTCTCTCATCTTCAATATTCTTAATATTTTGCATATAATTTCTGCATAAATATCCATCAGCCATCAGAAAATCTAATTTGGTTCTTTGTTCAAGGATTAATTTCTTCTCTCAAATGGTTGTGCAAGGTAGTATTTGTAGGAACAAAAACGGTAAGTGTGTAACCCATTTGAATTCAAGCATGTTTAAATATTTTATCCACCCAAGATTTTAGGCACATCCATTTTATTGATTGAAATATGTAGATAAAGACATCTGTGGGACAACGTTCTAGATTTTTACTGAGTAGTAACACTGTATGTCCCTGGAATTCCAGTATTCCACTCACTGGGGTATTTGATGTTGAACTCGTGACATTCTCACCTTGATTATTTTTAAGAATAAATTATGTTAGATTATTGAAGCATACCCTCATGTTCTAATTTTCAGGATGAGCGTCTTGGAGAAGGAAGATTGGAAGAGCTTTGTAGAGTTGGTTGCAAATGCTAAGCAAGTAGTGTCTTCAGTACAAGATGTAGCTCGAAAACTAGCTGATTATGCCAAGTTCCGGGGCAAGACAAATGCCTCTGGTAAGACTTTTTTCCTCACTGGAGCCTCTGACAAAACTTGGTTTTTTTCTTGAAAAAAAGATGAATTATATTAACTAGAAGCATTACAAAATAGAACAAAAGAGAGTTAAAACTTTGCCCTGCATGATCCTTCTTCTGGGTAAGACTTTACCATTGATGTTATCAATGGAATAAGAGCAAACTAATTGACTTACATGACACTACTTCTCGTAATAGACAAATTTGGAGATTTCACAAGTGCTTGGTCCATATTACGGGTGTCGCCATTTGGGGTGAGCATTTTTCACAGATGGGCCCATCCCTAACACAATTTTCTGTTGGAACTATCTTTTGTTCATTCTTCAAATCCCGAGTAACTCGCAGTAAGTTTATTCGTCAACTTTTTTCAGAAATGTATGCATATATAGACACACACATGCATCCCATCATATGCACATCTTTTTTTAATTAATCTGCAATAACTTTGTTTTGGCCTCTATTCTGTTGTCTGTGGCAACTTCTTACCACGTAAGCTGTTGTTGTGACTTTGTTGTGCATCCTAAAATCAGATGCACCCAGAAAAGAACCACTTGCTGTCGGAGACCTTTCATCCAAACCCCTTGCAAATTCTTCTGCCATCATAAAACAAGACGCAAGTGCTGCAGAGGAGCTGTTCACGCCTGGGAAACTGTATTTTATTAAGAGAGAGGTAGAAACTAGTGGCACTACTGGCAAAGGTAGGGAATCATATACTCTATGGAAGAGGCACCCTGGTGAACATTTTCAGAGGATAGTACTCTCTAGCAACTTAATATCTGATCATAAATGTGATAATCATTACTATGCTCTTAGAGATGTGCTCAAAGGCTTGCCATATTCGGATTCTGAGGGCACTTCTTGATAACAAATGATCCTTAAGTATGTATTCTTAGATACTGTAAATTTGGAGTCTACTGCAGTTATCATTTTTTGAAAATTTAATTTATTCAAGATAACAGTATGGCAGCAGAGATGAAATAAATATTGCTGTTGATGTACATTTTAATTTGTTGTATACAAAAGCTTTTCATATTTACAGTTTTTCTGGCCCTAATCACAGCAAATCTGACTGAATGAAACTGACTTCCAAACAATTTCCCCACTTGGATTGATATTTTTAACAGGTTTGGCTTTTGGGACTTCTTAATACTTGAGCAGGTACAGTCCTAAGCAAGTTGTAGTAATTCAAAGACTTTTCAAGACTGCCCCTGTTGGATTGATATTTTTAACAGGTTTGGCTTTTGGGACTTCTTAATACTTGAGCAGGTACAGTCCTAAGCAAGTTGTAGTAATTCAAAGACTTTTCAAGACTGCCCCTGTTGGATTGATATTTTTAACAGGTTTGGCTTTTGGGACTTCTTGATACTTGAGCAAGTACAGTCCTAGGCAAGTTGTAGTAATTCAAGGACTTTTAAGTCCATTTCCAATGATTCCTGTCGGATCTAGCTTGGATCTGATCTGTAGCACCATCAGAAATCTGGACTTGATATCTGAACAGAGGACCTTGGGGTTTCTCAATTATACCGGATTTACAGCCACCTATCATCAAGCTCTCTACTTTCATCCAAGAGCAGCATTGTCCCCTTTAAGATCTTTAGCTAAACCAGCTAAATTGCTCATCCTTTCCTTGAGATTGCTGTGCCAGTTAATCAGGATCCCTAGTGGAATCACTGGAAATTTGTGACCAAACAAATTTGAACCGCAAATACAAGCACAATGCAAGAAGCAATATGCAAGCACAGGAAAACTAGAGAGATTTAGAATCAAATCTTTTACCAAGGAACTTTGGTTCTTGGTAAAATGTACGAACTTCTCCTGTAGATCTTTACGATAACTTAGATCTCTGGAAGACAAGGAAAAGGGAAAAGTTGATGAGTTTTGCTAGGGAAGATCTGTAAGAAAGAGCTAAAAAATCTCTTTCTCTCCTCAAGAGATGGCTTCAAGGGCTCTGAGATGGCAACTAAGCATAGAAGAACCAAATGAAGAGCAAACACGTCTATGCATAGACTGAGGCAGTAGCAAATTTGTAAATATTCACACTCAACTAGCTGTGCAGTTATACAGGTCACTCTACAGTGTCTTGGGCTATCTTAACTTGCTCTATTTGATCCTTGCTGCTAAATAGTTCTTGAAGCATTTTACTATCAATAACACGTCAAAAGAAGCTCTTTAATAACTAAAATCAAATTGAACTCTATTCACTCATTAAGGTTACATAGCCTTTTTGTGGGTTTATTATCAAACGTGCCACTTGATATTTTGATCACTTTAAGCCCCTATTTTCAAGTTGTCTATAACTTGAATCGATAACAATTCAAATCAGGAAGTTTGAATCATATTCTAGACCTAATAAGCTTTTCCCCACTCATGCATCGGTACATTGGTAATGTACTGGGATTCCTTCAATCTTGACATCCATCTTGATCAATTGAACCAACACTCTGATCTTTTGTCCTTGCCTTTCCTCAATTATTATTTAATGGTTTGCGGTTTTAAAGTGTTCTAACATTTTATGTCTTAAGTTGCTAACCAATACACCCAAAATGCTGGTGGGACACTGCCCATACTCAAAGTACACGCCCACACAAGCAGTGACATCAGGCCTTCTTGCCTGGTGCGGATTTGAACCCGGGACGCACCGGCTTTGACACCATCTCAAGTTGCTAACCAATACACCCAAAATGCCTAGACATTAAAGGTGCAGCAAACAAACTAACTACGTAACATCATCACCATATTCCCCTGATAAAAACATTTTTCTCTTGATGCTTGTCTTTTAAACACAATGCTTTTCTCCACCAATTAAATGGTTGGATTTATCCATTTCGTAATCCAAACGATGAATTTTTTAGGATTTTTCCTTTGTCAGAAGGAACTGCTCTAATCATTTCTTTTACAGCCCAATTGGATCGAAACTTGCTCTCTCTAAATAATAATCGCCTTAATGGAAACCATGATCTACCAATAATATAACTTGGAATTTACAGGGTCTTAGAAGGGTCACAAGAAAAGAGAAGCTACTCTGAGGATTATGTTTGAAAGTGAGTTTAATATCGTGAAAGACACAAACCACTCAAAGCTAATCTGGATTAGGTTTAAAAATGTTTTCTGGTTGGACTGGAGGAAGGCTTCTTCATGGTCGAGTTGGGCCTGGCTGAGGCATCTCCAGTCTTGACCCAACTCCAGGATCATAGACTTAAGTGGAGCCCATTTAGTCAATTGGGCACAAACCCAATCAAAGGCTTATTAATGCTACTAATGAAAATAGCATAGAGATCTTAAACTCAACTATAAAACAATCCAAATTCATATACCCTTTGGGTACATTATAGAGATCTTAAATGCCAATTTCTCTTGTTCAGACCAGGTTGTTTCTGGCTTCTAGCTTCAATCACTTAATCCAAGCCAGCCTAAACATTAAATGGGCCCAAATTCTAGATATATGCCCGACTCAAGTATTAAAACCTAGGGACCAAATCTGGCCCAAGGTGGACTTGGCCCGGGATGGATTGGCCTATGAGCACCCCACTTGGAAGTGAATTGGTTGACTTTGGGAGTAAGCTAGTTGAAGGTTTGGAGATTGATATAGAAGCAGGTCAGTGTAGTTTGGAAAAGATGGTGAGGGGGTAAGATACTAAGATCCCTAGCAGGTAATGGATTTGGGTTCTTCTTCTTCTGTTCCCTGTTTTTTCAACCCCCGTCTTTTCATGGGTTTCGAGAAGGACAAGATAGGGCCCATAGGGGTGGTTCCTGATGGATGATCTATTGGCTGGAGTTGGAAAATGGGAGTTCTAAGATGTAACTCTTCAGATATGTTAGTTATATGGGGGGTGTTTGATTTCACTCTTAGAATGAAAAATTATATGCATTGTTGTAGTTGCGACTTGGGAGGCCAATGCATCAATGCATTCAAATAGGAATAGAATGAATAGAGAGCCGGGTAAAAAAAAAGATGAAAGGCCAAAACAAAGATCATATAGTAGACAATGGATTTCTGTGTTCCACCAGGGGAGAAAATCATGCTTTGATAGATACCAAATGATGGAGGCAAGATGAATGCTCTTGCACAACACATTCAAGGTTCACACCTAAAAAGATAAATTTTTAACAAAAATAATCTTTTTTTTTTTTTTTTTATTATTGTAAAACTGACTTCTTCCACCATTCATATGTCCCCCATATAAATAAGAATGGACTCAAAGCATCTCTTCAAGTCTAGCCATGCTCCCTGAATCTTCTAAATGTGATTTCTTACCTAAAGGAGACTGTTTGATGGCCATTTCTACATCTTCACTTGTACTCCCTAAATTCTAGACCCTCTGGTAGGAAGGCATGTATAAATAAGAGCTTCTAGCTTCTAAGAACTCAATATGGAGCAAACTATTAGATCATCTACCAAGGACTGCATACATCATGGGACCTAGTCAGAAGATATGGAAAGTCACAGGAAGATAACAGCCGATCCAACTTGCCAAAACAAGAAGATAACAGCATATCACAGCAGGTCCTAAGATTGTGGATCTAGATATGCTTAGCAAAACAAATTCCTGTGACAGCTCTTGTAAATATGTAAAGTCTCTATTTTTTCTCTTGTGTACCAGCTAATTAAGTGTGTGGAAAATCTCTCTCTCTTCCCGTGGATGTAAGCACATTGCTGAACTACGTACACTGTTGTCATCTTCTCTCTTTGCATTCTTTCTCTTGCCCTCTGTTTTCTACTCTCTTGCTCTCTGTCTACTTAGTTTCTCATGGTATCAGAGCCATAACGAGCTCTCTCTATTTTTTATCCTCAACCTGCTCTTCCTGATTCTTTTTCTGTCTCTCCCATTTCTTTATCTCATCATGGCTGCAACAGGGAACAACAATCCAACCTTTGTCATTGCCAATATCTCTCATCTCGTATCTGTCAAACTTGACAGAACCAATTACTTGCTATGGAAACAACAATTTGTTCCCATCCTAAAAGCCCATGATTTGTATGGCTTCATTGATGGTACCAAAAAATGTCCTGAGAAAACCATTTCTGACTCCAATAATCAAACTACAGCTAATCCTCTTTATTCTGAATGGGTCTGACAAGATCAACATCTCCTTTTTTGGCTAAATGCTACTTTGTCTGATGGAGTTCTCGCACAAGTAGTGGGTCTACAAAATTCTCGAGATGTGTGGCTTTCATTGGAGAAGCGATATGCCTCTTTATCTCGCTCTCACATCACACAACTCAAAACTCAGCTTCAAACTATCAAAAAAGGAGGACAATCCATGACTGATTTTCTGAATAAAATCAAGACTATCACTGACAGCCTTGCTGCTTGTGCTCATTCCCTTAGTGATGATGATATCATTCATCATACTTTACGCAGCCTGCCTTCAGAATATGATCCGATTCGTACATCTATACAGACTCGATCGGATCCCATCTCCATTGAAGAAGTCCATTCTTTACTTCAATGTGAAGAACTTCATCTAGAAGAACGCTTTCAAGCAGCCAACATCAACAGTATATCATCTCCAATGAACAACTCTTCAACGGTTATGGCTAATCGCAATAACACCTCCACTGATAAAGGTATTCTTGGCTCCTCTCCTGTTCCTTCTACTAAAAACAATAATAATACTGGCAGCAACAATAATTATCGGGGTAGAGGACGCAGTAGAGGACGTGGCAACCGTGAAGGTGGTTCATCTTACAATAATGGCAACCGCAATTTCAACAACAATGGCAACACTCGGCCGACTTGCCAGATCTGTAATCGCGTCGGCCACATTGCGATCGACTGTCATAACCGCATGAATCATGCGTATCAAGGTCGCATTCCTCCACCAACACTCGTAGCCATGGTTGCTCCAATCTTTTCTCCATCTCCTCAAACATGGTACACAGACACCGGAGCCACGAACCATCTCACATCAGATCTTTCCAACCTCTCAGTTCATTCCACATACAATGGAGGTGATAAAGTTTCAATAGGCAATGGCCAAGGTTTGCCCATTACCCATACTGGTTCTTCTTTCCTTACCACCCATTCTAATCCTTTTCAATTAAATAATATTCTTCATGTTCCTGCTTTAGCCACTCATTTATTGTCAGTCCATCAGTTTTCTAAAGACAATAACTGCGTTTTTCTTTTTGATGAATCTGGGTTTTGTATACAGGACAAAACATCGGGGAAGATTCTTTTCCACGGGCAGAGTGAGAATGGTCTCTACCCACTCCGTTTTTCTATCCACAACAATAAACCCGGACTTTTTACTTTTCTTGGTGAACGGACTTCCACCTCTATTTGGCATGAGCGACTTGGTCATCCCGCTTCCTCCACCTTACAGCAACTTATTAGACAAGATGCTCTCCAAATGAGTCGTTCTAATGTTCATTCTTTTTCTTGTGATTCTTGTCTTAGAAGTAAAAGTCATAGGTTACCTTTTTCTTCTTCTCTTTCTCGTACATCTTCAGCTTTAGAACTTCTTCATCTGGATGTTTGGGGACCGGCTCCAGTTCTATCAATAAGTGGATTTCATTATTATTTAATTATTGTGGATGATTTTACTAAATACTGTTGGCCTTTTCCAATGCGCTTAAAATCTGATACTTTTCATATATTTGTTCACTTTAAAGCAACCATTGAAAATTTGTTAAATAATCGCATAAAATCCATCCGCACTAACGGAGGTGGTGAGTTTATTAGCTCTTGCCTACGAACTTTTCTTTCAGCAAATGGCATTTCACAACAGTTTTCTTGTCCACATACAACTGAACAAAATAGCCTCGCCGAAAGAAAACATCTGCACATTGTTGAAACTGGCCTCGCCCTTATGCTTCGCTCATCCATGCCTACTTCCTATTGGGTGGAAGCCTCCCGGACTGCAATTTTTTTAATTAATCGTCTACCTACACCTGTTCTCTCACATTCCTGCCCATGGACCTTACTAATTCAAAAGCAACCTCAGTACTCTTTTCTAAAGGTGTTCGGGTGCGCTTGTTACCCTTGGCTTCGGCCTTATACCCAACACAAACTTTCTCCTAGATCTAAACAATGTGTCTTTCTTGGTTATAGTTTAGATCATCGCGGTTATCGTTGTCTTCACCCAACAACTTGGAGGGTTTTTATTTCTAGACATGTTGTCTTCAATGAATCTTTGTTCCCATTTCACAATTCTTTCAATGAGACCATCTCACAAACCCGTGTGCAACAAGATGACTCGACAGGTTTTGGTCCACTTAATGCTTGGCTACCCTTGATTTATCCATCTACTAGTCTTACACCACAGATGTCCCCCTCTTCTATTACCATAACATCACCATCGTCCCTCCCATCCTCATCTACCTCACTGTCCTACCCATTATCTCCTATCCAGCCCCCAATACATGCCTCACCCAGCCAACATCCTCTTACCACACCTCCAACTACATCCACCGAACCTATTTCAGAACCTATTCCTCATAGTGAACCCAGCTCCACCTCATTACCGGTTAGCTCCTCCATCACCCAACCACAAACCACCCTCAATACTCATCCCATGATTACACGTGGCAAGGATGGTATCTCCAAAAAGAAAAGTGCCTTTCACACTACTAGGCACCCATTACCCATTTCTCTCCTTGCTTCTACCGAGACCAAAGAACCTACTTGTTTTAGTGAGGCATCTAAGCACTCTCACTGGAGAAAAGCCATGGCATCTGAATTTACTTCTTTACAACAATTGGGTACTTGGACCCTAGTTCCAAAGGACAATAACACCAACATTGTTGGGTGTCGCTGGGTGTACAAAATTAAACGCAAGGCTGATGGCTCCCTAGAACGCTATAAGGCCCGCTTGGTAGCCAAAGGGTATCATCAACAACCTGGATTAGATTATACAGAGACATTTAGTCCAGTTGCGAAATTCACCACCATTCAGACTCTATTGGCTATTGCCGTCCACTACAATTGGCCCATTAGACAATTAGATGTCCAAAATGATTTTCTACATGGTATTTTACAAGAGGAGGTTTACATGCACCAACCAATAGGATTTGTGGATCCCAACTTTCCCAATCATGTGTGCAAACTTCACAAATCAATCTATGGCCTCAAGTATATGAATCATGCTTCATGTGGTGATGATAAAAGCTTCAGAGCAGTGTTTTACGTAATCACACAGAATTACAGGTCTGTTCCAAAGCTACCCCTTAAGGATTTACGCTTGGCGAACCCAACACGTGAGGGGTCTCCTCCCGCTCTCCTAGCCATCCTACCTTAAACATTAATGTTTGAATGATTCAAATAGATATACCAATATGAGTGCAACTTGGAATGAATCAAGGTGGAGTATCCAAAGCATTAGATTAATTTCGGAAATATAGACACATTAAGGATACAATCAATTATTTTAAAATCATGGATTGTAAAATAATTTTTTTTAAAATACAAAAACTCTGAACTGGTTTTGAAATCATGTGACTAATAGATATGTTCCAAAACAGAGAAATCTATGAGAATAGTGATATTAATCATAGCATAAGCATGTTTAAATTTTGAAAATCCTATGCTATGTGAATTATCATCATTTCATAAAATATAACTATAGAGAACATGTATTATGAAATGAAGTTCAACTATCATGAAGCGAACCTCTTCAAGAAAACAACCATAATCATGTATTAGAGGAGGCAAACATGAGAGATATGATGCTAAAGTGACATTTCAAATCAATGTTCACAAGATTTGTCACTTTTTAAGGTATACCAAACAAATAGGAAACCATGAATAGAACATGGATGTGACAAACACAAAATTCACTAAGCACCATGAATATTCATCATTTAATAAAAAAAATATAACTAGAAAGCATAACGATGAATATAGGAAATTGCATAAAAATATGATTGTGTGGTGTGTGCAATTTTCCAAGGTGTAAAAACAAATTAACTCAGCAAATATAACATCCATTAAACAATAGTTATGACCATAGTGTACAAGGAATGGATTTGAAGAGATTCATATGAGCAAGAACATACTTATGAAAATTGAAACATGTACAAGAATGAAATCATATACATGGGTCAATTAACATAACCATCCACCATAAATAAAGACTATCAAGCATAAGGATGGATTTTAAAGTTCTAGTATGGCGTCAACAAATGAAAACAACACAACCATACATAGAACAATTTAGTATTTGCATATAGAGGGTAATATCATCAACAAATAAACTCTTTACCCTTGTAAATGTACGTACATATGAAATAAGAAAAATACATTTTTAGAAGCTCTTGTGAACAAAAGAAATAAAAAATAAAATACATAACAGGATATCATGTGTGGTAGTAGTCTCTAAGTGTTCAAGACCATGTAGAAAAGCAATCATGGATACCAATTGGAATAAAGAAAACCAATTGAGATTCAAGGATAAGACAATTAACTCAGTCACTCTAAAATGGAGTTAAAAAGAATATAGCTACTAGGATTAATCCAAATTAGAGCTATCCATGATGTTATGGGGTTTACCAAACATAGCATTAATCAATATAATTAAGAAAATTATATGCTATGAATATTTTGAAATCATTTCATTCAATCATTAAATATGACTATCATGTGCAAGACGAAAGAAATGAAATTCAAATATGAAGCCTACCTTAACTATTAACCAACCAAGATTATGAATATATAAACATGGTGGTCATGAGATTTACCTATAGGTGCAAGAGAGGTGGCAAACATGAAAATTATGATGCTAATAGAAAGTGACATGGAATAAAAGTATATTTACTTATCAAGTTCAATCCAATGTACACAAGGTCTATCACATTCTCAAGATATGACATCAATTGAAAATGATACTAATTGAAACCAATTGAAATTGAAACATGATTAAGAGCAAGGATGTGAAAAACAAAAAATTTCATCAAGCATCATAAATGAATATTCATCACTTTTAATGATATAACAATTGAGTATAGTGATGAACAATCTAAATTGCATGAAAGGATATAGCTTTGTAAAGCATGCAATTTTCCAAGTGTCAAAACCATATGAATTCAACGTCTAAGAAATTCATCAAACAATACATATAACTATGAAATACAAGAAATGAATTTCAAAGAGGTTCATATGATCAAGATCACTAATATGAAGTTGAAACATGTAAGGAAGACATCATTTAAAGAATATACATGAATCAACATCATAACCATCCATTTGAAAAAAATGACTAGAAAGCATAAAGGATGGATTTGTGAGTTCTAGTATGGTATCTTCAAATGTAACTAATAATGCAACCATACAAGGAACGATTTGACATTTGCATAGAGAGTATCAATTAAAGCCAAGATCTAACTTATACCGTATCATGAATGAAGAATACAACTATGTGTGCACATGTAGATATGAAGTTAGAAAGGAGCCATGAATTACATAGAAATGAAAATAACTCTCTTACATATATGTGAGTTTAACTATAAAGAGCATGCAAAAAGAGTTTAACATCAATTCATCTAACATGGTCCATACAAAAATTCCACTCTAGCAAATGTACTAAGAGAATCATGAAACATTATCACTATGCATTGAAAAGATGCACAAGACTATGTGTAGAATGCAAATCTATTTCATGATCCACAAAATATACAATTCAATTTGCATATAAAAAGAATGTAGCCAAATGAGTAAAGATGCAAATTGCTTGTAACAAATTCATTTCCATTTCTAAGATGATATAACCATATGCACAAGGAAATGAGAACATGGAACATGCTATGATGATTATAACTAATGATGTTTTAGAGCATTTCCATTCATACAATCTTCAAATCATTTTAATACACAAAATCCAACAATGAGCATAAAGAGAATGATTTAGAAGATAACACATAATCATTTTTCAATTTGTATTCTAAAGAAAAACAACTACAAGGACTTATACAAATTGATTTAAAACATGACTTGATATCAATTGGAAAATGCGTTTATTCAAAAACACATTTATTTTGACAAATATAACTATAGATAGTTAACCAATTGAGTTTTCAAGTATATTACAAGAATTGAATTTCTTATACAAGATTTGAAACATAAAGAGAGAAACAAATTCAATTCTCATAACTTTCAACTTGCATTTTTTTTAAAACAAAATAATTATTTGAAACAAAAAAAAAGTTGAGAATAATTTCCCATTTGAAAACAAAAACTATGGAAAATTCGTTTTTCAAAAGTATCTAATTTTTCTTTAAAAAGATATAACTTATGAAATTCATTAATTTTTGAAAAACAGGGGATGTAACATCAATTGATTATGGATAAAAGATCCTTTAAGTCTATAATTAATTGAAGCACATTAAAAGAGCATTGAAATGCATTTTCATAGAAATAACAATATGAGAACAAAATGCACATCAATATGAAGTAATCAAGTGATTTTGTGAACCAAAAGATATAACTATAAAAGTTTTATGAAAATAAAATCAATTGACAACAAATACTTTTGCAAAAGTACAAGGGCCAACAATATGAAATACCTGAAAATAAATAGGTTGGTCCAAAGGGGTTCAAGACCTAAGATCTCTCTAACGATCTTCCTTTGAAAATCATCCTAAGGTCTTGGTAGGTTTGTCCTTGAGGTCCCTCCAATACATGAGATCTCTCTAAGGAATTGGCACTAGCAATGATAGAAGATCAACTCCGGGTTGTTAAGCCTTTATGGAGTAACCTCGCTCTGATACCAACTAAAAGTGCAGCTAGGGCCAATGAAAGTGTCCTAGGGGGGGGGGGGGGGGGGGGGGGGGGGTGAATAGGACTAATGAAATTCTTTTCCCAATAAAAAAATTACTTAATCCAATTTTAATCTCAACTATGACAAAGAACACAATGAACACAAATAAGAATACAACTTATATGGAATATGTGTTCAATGTGTGAGTGCTTAAGCAATCAAAGATATGACAATTAATTTCATATTAATAAGCACAAGTGTGTGTACAAGACTCTTCACAAATTCACTTATGATTTATATCAATGTGCTCAATTGAATATATGTTTAAAGAGTGTGTGCTAAACAAGACAAGATTTACCAATATGTTCAATGTTGTTTTCGCACAAGTGGATGTGTGTTAATTTAAACTCAAAGAAGAAATTTCATTCATATCAACATATAGATATGTAAATTAAGCACAAGAGATAGAGAAAGAGAAATTGACACAAGCGATTTATAGTGGTTCAGTCACACAGACCTACATCCACTCTCAAGGGTCACACAATCCCCTGTTTCCACTATGAAGAATCAAACTACACAAGTATTGATTCTACATCAATTTTGTTTACGAGGTTCGATCACAAAGATCTACTCCCCTCTACATTTTTTATAGTGGTTAAATCACAAAGAAATAAGCCACTCTTACAATGCTCTGAATTTAATGAAGTGGGGGGGGGGGGACACTTGCCTCTTTTGACTAAGTCTGGAGGTTGCCACTTGCCTCTTTGAAGAAGTCCGGAGGATGCTCTTCCAAGCTTGTCAACGCAGCTCCAAGCTTTGATGCCTCTTGCAATGCTTCCTTGATGTTGATGATGATGCTCCAATGTTGTGCTCAATCAAGGGAAGAGGTCTTTGGTCTAAGGATTTGGATTTTAACCTATGATGGCTCAAGTTCTTCCCTAGGTAATATTGTTTCCACACATCACACTTTCCTTAAGCTAATGAAGCTCTTAGATTTGCCAATACAAGCTCATGGTGTGTGTGGGCAATATTGTTTCCACACATCACACTTTCCTTAAGCTAATGAAGCTCTTAGATTTGCCAATACAAGCTCATAGTGTGTGTGGGCAATATTGTTTCCACACATCACACTTTCCTTAAGCTAATGAAGCTCTTAGATTTCCCAATGCAAGCTCAAAGTGTGTGTGGAATGATCTATGAGAGGTCAAATATGATGGACCATGGTTAGGACATGAGGTCTCATGATCTTCAAGAGACCTTGGATGATTTGGGGCTTTTTCTATTTATAAAAAACCCTCCAACGGCTCTCTAACGGCTTTTGGCGGCTAGCCCCCTTCAAATCCGCGGTTAGCTGCCACCCCAACGGTCATAAACGACTAGTTTTTGTAAAGCTGTGCTGAGTAAGGGGCTAGCCGCGAGGTAACCCCTTTCAAAGCGGCTAGCCGCGAGGTAACCGATAGGTAACCGAATTTTCACAGAAACTTGTACATTAAGCCTCTGGAAAAGTAACCGCGAGGTGACCGCAAACCATGGTGGTTAGCTGACCTCTGGGACCAGTTTTGAGTCTTGAAAAGGCTCAAAAGCAATTTCTAAAACCCCATTAAATAAGCCATTAAACTAAGGGTTTTTAGGGTCCACTACTTGGTTGGTTTGGGTCCCATTTTACCTGAATAGGTTGGCACACACATGGAGTTCTTCCTCGATGAATCCAGGCCTTCCAAGACTTGATCTTCTGCCTTCAAACTTGATCTTCCTTGTGAAACTCTGAGAAGCAAGGTCTTGGACTCTTTGACACGGGATTGACAATACAAAACAAGTGCTCATTAGAATGTGGCACTAACATGGGTTACATTATCGACCTGACAATTTAGATTTACACTCATACTCTGATGCAGACTGGGCAGGTGACCCAAATAATAGACGATCTACAAGTGGATTTTGTGTGTATTTGGGGCATAATCTCATTTCTTGGAGCGCTAAGAAACAGGCTACAGTGTCCCGCTCCAGCACAGAAGCAAAGTACAGATCATTAGCCCATACCGCTGCCGAAATCTATTGGACTTGCATGCTTCTCAAAGATTTATGTGTTTATTTGGGTCATATTCCAATTATATGGTGTGATAATATTAGTGCCATGTCACTAGCTGCCAACCCAGTTTTTCATGCCCGTACCGAGCATGTTGAAGTCAACTATCATTTTGTTTGGGAAAAAGTGCTACAAAAACAATTGACAGTGCATTACGTTTCTACACAAGATCAAATCGCGGATATTTTTACAAAGGGCCTCTCCTCTCATCGATTTTCAAGATTACGTGACAAGTTAATGGTGCGTGAATTGCCCATCAACTTGAGGGGGCGTATTAGATCATCTACCAAGGACTGCATACATCATGGGACCCAATCAGAAGATATGGAAAGTCACACGAAGATAACAGCCGATCCAAATTGCCAAAACAAGAAGATAACAGCATATCACAGCAGGTCCTAAGATTGTGGATCTAGATATGCTTAGCAAAACAGTTTCCTGTGACAGCTCTTGTAAATAACTAAATATGTAAAGTCTCTATTTATTCTCTTGTGTAACAGCTAATTAAGTGTGTGGAAAATCTCTCTCTCTCTTCCCGTGGATGTAAGCACATTGTTGAACCACGTACACTGTTGTCATCTTCTCTCTTTGCATTCTTTCTCTTGCCCTCTGTTTTCTGCTCTCTTGCTCTCTGTTTACTTTAGTTTCTCACAAACAAAATGGCCTAAAGAAAATTAGAAGTAAATCCTAATCAATGAATAGAATAACATCCTTCGAAAGGCACTAATAAACGTATTCAACGAGGAAGATAAAACTCCATGCAAGGCTATTCATTTTTTTTTTTTTTGGTCATTATTTTCTTTTTGGGGAATGAGTCAACTCATTTGCAGGCCCCAAGTGGGCCATGGGCAATGGTTCCATCCCAATCCTCCTCCCGCAGCCATTGGTAATTCAGAATCCGTTTAGGTGGCCCCTACAAAATTGGGTGCAAACTAAAGCCATGTTGTGATTTGGATCCTCTGATGTCTCACTGAAACCATCTAGTAAATCAAATACTTAAAAAAAAAAGAGTCCCCGTCACTTCTACATCTAGACCTTTTCATTTTTTCATTAATTCCCAGCAATTTAATTCCATGCAAACAGTCGGACCCTTATCTTAATTATGTTTCTATCTCCAAGTTCCAATGAGAATTTTTTTTAATGTAAAGGACACTTCAATGAGAAAAAATAGAATTATATAATAGTAAGCGCAGACTAGCATGATCAGCATCCCAATACCACATAAAGCTATCTGTGTTCTTCCCTTGAATGAAAAAATATCCTCAAGTTGCTCATGGTTTGCAAAAATAATAGTATTACAAACATGCCATATATGAAATGTAACAGGTGTTGTATATAAACATTCCTTTTAGATAAAATACCTAATTCTTGCTAGTATCTATCTGGAGGATTCAGAGGGCCGGTCTTGACAGTTTCCTGACCCGTCAATTCCAACAAGTGGGTTCCATGTGAAATAATCTATTGAAACAAGAAATTTTCAACCATTCAACATATTATAATGATTTTGTCTTGAATCTATGCCACCATGAAAGAAGATTTCCATTCCTCCAGTTGTTATATATATATTTGTTTTCAATTAAAAAATGACAGAGAGGAGAAATAGACCAAACAAACCATCAACCTTTTGTGGGTCCTGAAGGACTGAATCCATTTTTCATACCCATTTTACAAATATTGTAATCTCCATTCACATTATCTACCTTTAGGGGGTGTTTGGAAAGAGTATATATATTCTTAAAGATTTTAGGTCTCTAATCTTTTTTTCGATCTATCAGTGGAGCCCACCATTGAAATCCGAGCAGTTCATTAACAATCTCATTCCCACCTTGTTTTGTGAGTAGGTCAAACTTTTTTTGCCATCAAAGTTCTTTCTATCATCAGATTGATGAGACATAAACACATCATCATTTAATCTTTTTTGCTTTTTAATTTATTTTAATTACACCTTTTAGGCAGTGCTGAATCAAAGTAAATACCAAACAAACGCTACAAAACAGGAGGAAGGAGGCCAGGGAACAGCAAAGCGCGTTGGAGAAAGACCTAACTGAAAGTGCTAAAGAGCTGCAAAGGGAGACAAAGAAGAGAGACATAAAACATGAGAAATTTCACCTGCAAGCAAAGTCTGCATGTATAGGCCCGGGGGACCCTCCTGATCCCTGATTTCACGGCATGGACTGCGACGACGATGACCGTGTAAGTTTGCAGGAACGTAGACCACTTGGGCTCACCTTCGATCATTTCAGCTCTTTTGTACTCTCTCCTCCTCCCATGATCTGACACCGATGTCTAATTTTATGCCCATCAAACCTTGACCGACTATTGGATTGAATCTTAAAGAAATCTATGGTTACCAAACCGTCTTTAAGACAATTAAATCAAGGATTAAGATAATTGGATGTGACTGATTTTTTTTTATTTTTTATCTTTGTCTGTAAAGAGACCTTTCCATCCATCATATCACCAATATCGATAGAAATGCATCCAAGTGGGCCCCACAAGCTGGACCACACTACACATTATACGATTTGCTCGTAGGTGAAGATTTTCAGATAACTCTTGACATAAATGACCCCCTTTTTATGCAACGAGTCCGTAATGGCAATTAATATAAGATTTATCCAAGAAATGCTCTCCTAGGAGCAACATAAGTATGTGGTCTAGCTCTATTGGGGCTACCTTTCATTGTGAGAGACCCTTTCACACTCTTGAAATAAATGACCCCCTTTTTATGCAACGAGTCCGTAATGGCAATTAATATATGATTTATCCAAGATATGCTCTCCTAGGAGCAACATAAGTATGTGGTCTAGCTCTATTGGGGCTACCTTTCATTGTGAGAGACCCTTTCACACTCTTGACATAAATGACCCCCTTTTTATGCAACGAGTCCGTAATGGCAATTAATATATGATTTATCCAAGATATGCTCTCCTAGGAGCAACATAAGTATGTGGTCTAGCTCTATTGGGGCTACCTTTCATTGTGAGAGACCCTTTCACACTCTTGACATAAATGACCCCCTTTTTATGCAACGAGTCCGTAATGGCAATTAATATAAGATTTATCCAAGAAATGCTCTCCTAGGAGCAACATAAGTATGTGGTCTAGCTCTATGGGGCCCACTTTTCATTGTGAAAGACCCTTTCACACTCTCTTCCGCCATGATTTGGCACTAGGCCTAATTCCGCTCTCTTTTAACTTTCATCCATCTTTGGATTGAATCTCAAAGAAAGCTATGCTTAAAAGACCGTTAAAATTTATGGCTATTAAATGAAGGGTTAGGATGATCTAATATAGTTTTTCTTCTTTGTTAACTCTTAACCATAAAGAGACCTTTCCATGAACCCTGTCCCTACCGTAAGAAGGCGTCCAAGTGGGCCCATAAGCAGAATTATATATGGGAAGTATGCAGTTTACTGGTGGGAAAACATGCCCTAATTTATCCAATTTACAGCACACCTTTCACCACCCACCAATAACTCTACATAGTTTGCTTTTTTAGACTTTACTCCATAGGAACTCAACTTCCATGTACAGTTCTTTACCAAAAAGAAAAAAAAAAAAAAAAACACTTTTAGGTACAGTTGGAGTATGGAACACGTAATTATATTTCCCACATAATCAATTTATTGGTTTATGTTACTTCAAAAATGAGCTAAAAACTCGGACTTCTTCTTTAAAAAAAATTGATTATAGGTTCCAGTGTAAATCAGTGAGTTTGATCACACTACAATAGGCCGAGATTAACATGCTAGCTAGGGACAACATGATGAGTTCAATTATTTATAGAAGATAGAGTTAAATGGTGAGAAGCAAGGTGGGATCCACAGGCAGGCCGGCTGAATGAAATAGTTCATTTGAGAATACGTCAAAACCATGTCTACTTCAACACACCTTCACTCAGGGACCTTGACAATGCCAATGTTTCTACTTGTCCCTTTTCCCCCACGCTTCTAACTCTTCTATAAAACACTCCATCTCCTCTCTCTCTCTCTCTCTCTCTCTTTCTCTCTCTCATTCAAATTGACTTATACAAGTCTCACTGCCATGGAAAGTGTCCAAGTTGAAGACACAAAGGATTCAAGTGAAGAAAGTGATCGGCCGCAGATCACCGATGATGAAACCGGCACCGGTAGGTTCTATGAGTGCATGTTCTGCAAGCGAGGCTTCTCTACTGCACAAGCCTTGGGCGGCCACATGAACATTCATCGACGAGATAGAGCACGGATTAGGCAGCAGACACCTCCCTCGGTCTCTAGTAGGTCAGGCAGTGACATCGCATATTCTGGCTTTACACCACAGCCGTTGCAAAACCACCCATCCTATCAAACAGTGCCTCCACCAACAAATTATCACCATGTTCCTACTTCAACATCTAGCTTGCAACACTCAAAAGCATTTTATGGGGATAATTCGGGTGTTCAAATGCCACCGCGACGACTAAGTCTATTTGGGGAGGATTTGAATGTTGGGCCAAGTGCACAAGTTCAACCGGCGCAAATGAAGGATGGAGAAGAAGAGAAGAAGGATTGGGAGGATGATGAATTGGACTTGGAGCTTCGACTTGGCCATGAACCATAGTAAACTATCTTATTGTATCGAGCTTGTTTAACTTAAGTGTACAGGTTGTCTAAATTACATAAGTTATTTGCTGTGTTTATTTATATGATCATTTATGGTATGCCTTTTTGGGAAGAAAAGGTGAAATGAAACAGTTTTCAATTGGGATTTTGATAAGAGGAAAGCATATGAATCAAGGTAATATGGGATTATATAAAACTTAAGCACTCCATGGCTCAGGCACGATTAAGAGTGCTGTTTAGAAGGCGCATCAAAAAATTTATATTTGTACTATAGCTAGCTTACATTTCATGCCTGTGTTGTTGTTTGTTCTACTAGTTCACTGGTGTCGTGTCCTCAGAGCTTGTTGTGGAGAAATTCAGTAGCTGATTCGTCGAATGGGGAACTTTCTACAAATGGGCTTCCAACTATCATAAATCATCACAAATTTAAATGTCACCGAGTTCTCAAACGAGCTTCTTCGCCGCAATCGTGGATCGGGATTTTTTGTTGGTGAGATGCATGCAGCTTGTCAAGAATGAACAGAAAGAGGAGGATTTAATTCATAGCAGAAGCTCTTGTAAGTGCAAAAGTCATGTTCTTTTGATTTATCCTCTAACCCTAATGTAGTTAGGGTGCAATAGAGTAAATTGTTCTTTAGTAAAATCTATGATATTATGGTTTTATTTTTTGGGGGTATTATTTATGAGAACTTAGCATTCGGTTTCATTTTAGTGTTTGGTTTATTGGAATCAACAGACTCATGCTGCACTTTTTTTTTAAGGAACAAGAGAACAAAAGTTTACATAACAAGTCCGAGAATTCATCAAACTAACATTCATCTCAATAAAAATTAAAGGCTATTTTAGCCACAAGGCGCGCCGCATAATCAGGCTTCCTACGAATGTAGCAGAAGTTGATGCTAGCAAAACTCTAAGCAATTTCCAAATTGTCCAAAATCAAATCCTCTATGTCCCACTCCCCATATCTTTTAATTGGATCAAAACTTTTCCGATGAGCTAGCTTTATTTCATGCATGATTGCACACGCTTCAGCTTCTTTTGGAAGTTTTTCCTGCACCATAAAAAATCCCATTATAATACATAAAGCATCCAAATGCAACTCCCCCAGCACTAGATGCTTGAAAGCCACATCTGAAAAAACATGCACATCTCCACTATCATTCGGCTAAAGCCATGGGTTAGGTTGCTTTCTCCTCTTCTAGTAAAAGTCTTAATCAAACTTTCAACTATTTTGATATCTTGAACAGGATTTATAGCACTTTTATCTACTCCACCATTCAACAATATTATTAACATTAAGTATCACATCTTGGGCAAGCTGAAGGGATTTTCTGAATGAGAGAATTTATCTTACCAAGATGACCCTCTATAAGTACTTCCATTGAAAGCTGAGGACAAGTAAGGAGAGGCAGATTACATAAATAATGGGTCGAGATCATTATATTTTGAGGATTCACCTTCTAGGGAATAGGGACTATAAAAGTTTTATTGATTCTAGCTAGAGTAAATTTGTACATGACTTACACTGCACTAGTGGTTATAATAAATATTTTCTTATCAGGTAGAAAACTATCATTAGTGTTAACCTTATTAGAATGCCTTGTATAGCATCATTTCCCCAAATCTTCAATATTTGACCACAAATGTGCTTGGGACTCGATTCGTCTGCAGTCTATATCATGCTCCCCTTTTACATCTCATTTGAGGTTTTTTTTTTTTTTTTTTTTTTTTTGCTGGAGGCTAAGATTTGTATAAAAAAAGGAAGAGAAAGAAACAAGGCCCTGGGCCCCCCAAAAAATGATTACATGCCCATGAAGGAGCTAGAAAGAATAGGAAAAGAGAAGAGAGTCATGTACAGTAGACGATATTAGCTAGCTTCTTGGATAAGAGGTTAAGCAAAACTTGTCAAATCTGCTAAATTGCAAGCTACCGAAAACTCCATTAGGTGTTGTAAACAAGGATTGGGGCGGGATGTGTGATGCCCCAGAGTCCCATATCGACTATAGAAAGGAAAGTGAATGGGGTTATATGTAGAGCTTACATCCTTACCTTGCATGAGGCCTTTTGATGGGTTGAGGCCCATCAGAAGTAAAACCGTGGGGCCAGTGGGCCAAAGCGGACAATATCATGCATATGTATGGGGTGTGGAGTTACAAATGGTATAAGAGCCGACTCTCGACTAGTTCGAGTGTGGGTCCCCTGCCGTTGTTTGATGCAAGTGAGCGGATCTCCATGTCGGCGGGCAAAGAGGGCTGGCAGGCTACAGGAACTGGCAGGCTACTGCACAGGGACGTGCCCACATGACAGGATGTAACCATTGAAAGTTGCTTCATTGTGGGCGAACGAGGTGATCCTATTGAGCTAACACACCTATCCTATTGAGCTAACACACCTACCAGGCTGTGATACCACTTGTAGGATATTACACCCCATTGAGCTACCACTTATCTTAAAACCAATAGGTAATGAAAAAAGACACAACAATAGTTTTATGGTGAGGACTTGGGCTCAACCATAATTATGACCGCTTAAGAACAATGGTGGACATTGACCTCAACAGTATGTCATCATATTTGAGCTACAAAGAGGACAACTAGAAGCTAGCTGAGCACCTACTAATTGAACCCATACTTGAGTAGGGGTTTTCCTTTGCAGAAAATTTCATATGAAACATGAAAGCCTTGGGTGTCCAAATTTACTCCAAACCAAGTCAGCCTAAGGTAACTTTGTTGATCTTGTTCTAATTGTTAGTTTTTGGACTAACATAACTTAAATCGGATCTTCATAAATATAGGATTGATTTGAATAACACAACATAATCTTAAGATTAATCATGTACTTTTTTTTTTGCTAATTGGTAAATTTGTACTGAAAGAAAGAAAAGGGCAAAGCCCCAGGAGAGGGAGAAGAAAAAATACATCCATTGGAAAGTAAAATAAAAGGCTAGCCTTAAAACAAGAAGGGCTAAAACCAGCAAAAAGAAAAGAAGAAGAAACAGAAACCTGTAATTCTCCTTAAAGCCCTGAATAAGAGAAAATCCAGGCCAGAGGTAAAGAAGAAGCCACCCAGCATAGTAAACCACAACATAATCATCCTAAGTCCTTCATTAACCAAACTAACCAAAACTAACTTGAAGCAATTTGCAGCTACCACTTCCAAATCAACCTAAGTCCTGAAAATCTCCTTGAAACTCTGAGAAAAAAATCTGACTCAGGTCCTGCTCTTGAAGCCAATGAACTGAGCCCAAGAAGCCTACAACTTTGAGTGCCCAGCCAAGCCACCCAAACCAAACTTACTAGAGCAGAAACCACAAGTGAGGGAGAAAAGCCAGCTCTAGAAGCCAAAACCTGCAACATTGTGAACCCAGCCATGCCATCCAAACTAAACTTTGAGGAGCAGCAACCAAGGCTTCCTTGACTCAAAAGCCAACGAAATCTGCTAGAAGGAGCTCAACTGCAGAAGAAGGGCTGAACATGGATCTACTCTTTTCCCAGCCTAAGAAAATAGAGAGCTGTAAAATACTGAGCAAACTTGCAGCAACAGCACTGCACAAAAAAGGAGCACCAAACGAGGGAAGCAAGATGGAAGACTAGAAGCCACAACACACAATACACACTGAAAAAGGCTATGAAGAGCTCTACAGAAGCTGCACTGCAACAGAGCAAGAACGAGAAGCAGCCGCAGTAGAAGCACAGCAACAGCTCCTCAAGCCACGACGCCAGAAAACAAAAGGGAGCTCTAAACTGAAAATGAAAGTCTAGAACAAGGCTGGATTGAAAGGCCATAACTGGGCTCATCTCAACTATACTGTAGGATGCTGCTCCACCTAACTCTTGGATGCCTACAAATTCTCTGTAAGACTTCTCCAGGCTCTGAAGACAATTGAAACCAGGCCTGAACAGAGGAGGGAGCTACAAAGCTGAAATCACTTGACTGGCTGCAGCAACAAACTAAAAGCACCTCTCTGACTGAATAGCAGATCAACAGAGAGAGCCAAGCAGCCCAATCCTAGCAGCCAAAACACAGAAACCAGCCCATTCAAAGCTTCCAAAAAATAGACACCATGACTTAAGGGAAGCCCAACTTAACTGAGAACCAACTGACAAAACCAAAGCTACTTCTTTATAATTGCAGAACTACAAGCGCAACTCCTAAGCCAGAGAAGACAAGAAACAAAGAGACAAGAGGAGAAAGCTTTCTTCAATCTGCTTGACAACCAACTTTCCAAGGATGGAAACGATGCTTCCTTCCTCGAAAGGGCATTAGGAAGCTAACAGCAACCGAGAGAATGCACCCTCTAAGCACCTTGCGCTAAACAACAGACCTCTCCAGGACAAAAGGACCTGGCACTTCCTCACACCAGACCAGCAAAGCACGGGAACTACTCAACACAGCAGGGCCATAGCAGGGACAACAGGAGGAGAACAAAATCTCTACCAGAGGAAAGAAAAAGGACTGCTGAAATCCACACTACTCTACAATCTAAGAGAAAAACACTCTATCATCTAGATACAAGGACCAGCACAGGGCGCCCAGAAACAGCAAGAGACTTCCAGCTAAAAATAGGAAGCTCCCCTTCAAAACAAGCTAAGCAAAGCTCCTACCAGCAGAAGGAAACAAAGAGCAGCCTAAGGAGAAGGGACTGCAGAAAAACTCCCACCAGTAACACTCCTGAAGCTGAGATTCAGAAGGCTGGGACCAACCTGACTCCTTGCTACCAAGGAGCTCAAAGAAAGAAAAGAGTTGGTAGCACGGGATTAACTCCTCTACTAAGAGCTATCAGGATAGGGTGAGAGGAGATAGCCTGATTACCAAGAGAAGGATTGAAAATTCCTTTACTACAATCTGTGAAGATCTTCTTAGCTAACTGTAAGGAGGGGGCCTTGCTGTTGTGTTTAGCTTCGTTCCGGAGGAGCCATAAAGTATAAATAGCTTGGAAGAAGATTACAGCTGCAAGAATCCTGCCTTGACCATCGGCATCCTGGGATAAAGCTGACCAGATTTAAGAAGCTGAATGGTGAGAGCCTAGGTGACTGACTGCCCATGAGGCTAAGAAGCCAATTCCAGAGATTAATGGCTAGGGGGCAAGAGAAGAAAAGATGAAGGTCTGACTCTCCTTCACTGTGGCAGGTATAGCATCTGGAAGCCAAGGAACATCCAATTTGTTGAACCCAAAAATCTATAGGAGTTTTCCTTAGGAGAAGATGCCAGCTAAAGCAGGATAATCTTGGGTTGATTATTTTTGTTCCACACCAAACTGAACCAAGCAACTGAATCACCTCTGAATCTCAGGAAGTTCTAGGCTGATTTTAGGGAGAGCTCACCTGAATCATTGCCTTTCCAGGTAAGCCTATCTTGAACTGAAGGAACTGGCAGCTGAAAGAGGATGGTGTGCTGGAGGAGGAAGCTCCGGACTTCTGCAGGCGGAGAAGTGGGGATGGACTAGGAATTCCCTTGGATGATGTCCGCCACCCTGTCTTTGTCGGAGAAGAAAAGTAGGGGGAATCTACGAGCTATTGGATCGTTATCTATCCAGTTGTCAAGCCACCGTTGGATAGATTTTCCATTGCCCAGGATCCAGCGGCTGCCAAGCTGAATTGAGGAGGCTAAAAATCTGATCCTTTTCCAGATACAGGAACCGACCTTTGGATTGCCAGAGAACCAATGGGGAGAGAGCTTGAAGTATCTTCAACGGAACCAAGAAGCCCATAGAGAGTTTGAATTAGCTGCTGTCCAACCAAGCTTCATCATGCAGGCATCATTAAATTCCTTCACTCGATGAATACCAAGCCCACCCTCTGCTTTAGGAAGACAGACCTTAGCCCAGTTAACCATGTGACTCCTTTTCTTTTCCAAATCTGAAGACCATAGGAAGTTCCTCAAAAGCCTTTCAATCTGCTGGCAGGTTCTGCTAGGAAGAGGAATAACCAAGGAGATATGGAGGGGGATAGAGGAGAGAACATGCTTGACCATGATCAACCTTCCTGCAAAAGAAAGACATTTGGCCTCCCAACCAACGAGCCTAGCCCGTATATTGTCTAGTAACTGATTAAAATGGTAGTGTCTGGAGGCACCAAAAAAGAGAGGGACACCTAGATAAACTGCATGAAGCGATACTCTGGAGATCAGAAGCATATCTGAAATCATCCGAGCTCTCCTAACGGAGCATTTACCCAAATAGAGGCTGCTTTTGGAGAGGTTAAAACCCTGACCTGATGATTCCTGGTAGGAAGAAAGAAGGCCTTTGATTTGTCTTAAACCAGGCTTAAGAGCTTTGAGGAAAATGAGGATGTCATCTACATAGAGTAGATGGCAAGGGGTATTTGGAACTGGAGAAATTGATTGGATTTTCCCTGAAGCTCTTAGGTGCTCTAAGTGGAGGCTAAAAATCTCTTCAGCAAGAATAAACAGATAAGGAGAGAGAGGGTCCCCTTGGCGCAGGCCACAAGAGGAGGAAAAGAAACCACAAGGGCTGTTATTGATTAACACAGATCCTTTACTAGTGCAGATCATCTCTCTGATCAGATTAATCCAAGCTGAGGAGAAATTGAAGAATTTGAGGGCTCTGAATAGGAAGTTCCATTGGAGTTTATCAAATGCCTTGGTGATATCTAATTTCAAGCAAATAGAGCCTCTACTAACGTTAGAATTTAGCTTTTGGATAAGGTCATGAGCTAATGCCACATTATGGTGGATGGTCCTACCTTTAACAAAGGCAGATTGGCTGTGGGAAATGAGAAGAGGGAGAATGATAGAGAGCCTTGAAGCCAAAATCTTGGAGGAGATTTTGTATGTAAAATTAAGGAGACTAATAGACCTGAAATCAGCAAATGTTTCTGGCGAGGAGACCTTAGGATGAGGGAAATGAAGAAGGCATTTGTTTCCCTAAGCAAACGACCTGAAGTAAAGAAGTGGGTGATTGCTTCATAGACTTCCTTCCACACTATATGCCAGCTGCTAGTGAAAAAGATTCCTGAAAATCCATCCGGGCTAGGAGAACTACTCTTTTTAAGATTGAAAACAGCGTTCCGAATTTCGTCCTGGGATGGGACAGAAACTAGAACTTGATTTTAGGCCTCCAAGACTGAAGGATCGGACAGAAGGAAGAGATCTTTTTTGGGGATGACAGAGTCCGCTTGGAACAGCTTGGCAAAGAAAGAAGCGGCCTTCTCTTTGATTTGTTGAGGTTCTTCAAAGATAGTACCATCAACTGAAATTTTATCTATTCGTTTGTGAATACCTTTGGCCTTAGCTAATATGTGAAAGAATTTGGTATTTCTATCCCCTTCGAGGAGCCATTTCACCTTAGCCCGCTGCTTCCAGTGAGTGGATTCTGCGTTTAACCAATTATGGAGGGAGGCTTTGGCTATATTCAGGTCTTCGAGGATGGAATCACTAGGATGAGCTTCAAAATCAACTTCTTTTACAAGAACTTGGGCCTCTGCTTCAGCTATATGATTTTTAAAATGGCCAAAAACTTCTTTGCTCCAGATCTTGAGGTTGAGCTTAAGAAGTTTCAATTTGGTAGCCAAGATGAACTGAGGGGAGCCACTGCAGGGAGCTGCCCAGCTATCCTCAACTACCTGGAAGAAAGATTCATGGGAGAGCCACTTTTCTTCAAATCTGAAAGGCCCATTCTTTGAAGAGAGGTTTGTCCGGTGGGAGAGAAAAATAGGGCTATGATCTAAGGAAACTCTGGGGATATGGTTTAACATAGGATCCTCATAAGCTTCTAGCCAGGAAGAGTTTGCAAAGGCTCTATCTAGCCTTGCAGCTACGAAAGCCTGACCCTGCCTGTTATTAGCTCAGGTGAATTTATTCCCTCTAAAGCCCAAATCTATCAAACCAGAAGCCAGAGCCATATCATTGAAATCTATAACCGAGGCTGCGGAGGGAGGACGGATACTTAGCTTTTCGTTGGCTAGAAGGATGGCGTTGAAATCTCCTATCACATACCAAGGCTTAGAGGAAGAAGAACTGCTGATCAGGTAATCCTAGAGGACTCTTCTTTGCCTGTAATCTGTGGAGCCATATATTCCAGTGATGACACTTTGGTAGGAAGAGGGAGAAGCCAAGATAGAGATAGAAATGTGTTGGGAAGATAGGTCTATGAAGGAGAAATTTAAATTTGAGGATTGGTTACAGAGGCACCACAGGGTGTTTTCAAAATTGGAGAAGGCTGGAGAGAACCCAAAGGGGGAAAGCCCACTAGAAAAGGATTCCAAGGTAGTCTTTGGCTCTGAGCGGAAGAGGATATCTGGGGAGTACTTAGATAAGAGATGGATAACCATGGTTTTTGTAGGGGAATTGCATATACCCCTACAGTTCCAGAAAAGAATTTTAACCATTAAGAAACTAAATTGGTGGGGGGAACCAGGGGATTTGGGGCCTGAAGAAGATAGAGCTTTGCCTTTAGATTTCTTATTTGTTTGAAATCTTGAAAGGGGAGAGATCTACTATTAGAGAACAATCCGAATTGGTTACTGGGATGGGATTGGATGATGAAGGTATTGAGTGGTTGGCTAGGGTAGAAACCTACTCTGGAATGATCCTTTTTAATTTGGGTGGAGCTACTTACATTCTTTTTACGTTTGCAGTGGAGAGGGTAGGGTCAGCATAAGAACTATTTTCCAAAATAGAGAAGGGGTTAGAACAATCCACAGTTAGGGTTGAGATTCTCTCCAGGATCTCAAAAGCTAAGTTTGAAGGAAGAGCTAAAAGAGGGTTATCGGTGGGAATGGCTTCTTTATCCTGAGAGGAATGAAGAGAGGTTGGGATTTCCTGCTGTTTAGAGGACCTTAATGAGGAGGCTGAATCAGAGGGGAGAGTGACTGAAGAAGGAACCTAAACGGGCTGTGAGACTTTTGTCTGCTTAGAATCTGAATCTGTTGTAGCTGTGGAGATGAGGAGGCTAGCTCTGTCCTCGACCTCTTCGGAATGAACTGCTTCCTTTGAGAACACTGCTGCTTTAGAAACTGGGTCTTCTAAAATGACAGGAGCTATAAGGATAGGTGGTTGAACTGGGGTCTTCAGCAGGCCAGGTTTCCTTTGGAAGGGGCAAGTTGGTGAAGGATGACCAGTGGAGAGACACTCTGAGCAGGGGATAGATTCATAGTGGATTGCCACTTCCACCTGATCTTCTCCTTCCAAATCAACTGAGAGGGATCTTAGTAAAGGATTGGCAGCATTCAGAAGGATCTGAACTATTGCAAAGGAGAACATCCTCTGCCTAGCTGTAATATCATATAGACGAATAGGCTTACCGATTAAGGCTGCTATCGATAGAAGGATGTCGCTACTCCAACAGTGAAAAGGGATTCCTTTTGAGTCTGATCCAAACAGGAACCTCCGATGGCCAGTTTGATTCGTCTTGCCCAGGCGACCAAGGTTGAAGGAGGAACTTCTTTTTTTCCATAAGCAGCGGGCTGGAACCAACTAGTGCATCTCAATCTTCCTTGGAGAGGAATCTAAAGATGAAGGTTCCCTTTTTCTGTAAGGGAAATCAGACAAGGTCTAGACAAATGCCAAGAGGAAGCCACCCATTTTTCCAAGGCTTCCCGCGAAGATCTTCTACCGATGAATTTCCCGATAGCAAAGTGGGAGAAGGATTGTTTACTGGAGTTCACCATCTGAAGGGGATCTTGATTATTAGTTTAGCATCTTGAAGAACTTTGGGGGGGGGGGGGGGGTGGTTGGAAAGGCAGCTTGCAAAGGTTTTGGAGGGGGGAGTGGGAACCTTAATGGGTTTACCTTGGTGTTTAAGCAGAAGGAGCTGCAGGTGGTTCTGAAGAAGAATGAGCTGCAGGTGGTTCTGAATAAGAAGGAGTTGATCTTGATTCCAGGGGGTGGGTGGGGTTGAACACGTTGAGTGGGGGCTGGCAGGAAGCGTAGTGGGAGGGGTAAGGGGGTTAACAGTGGGTTGGGGAAAAGGAGAAGACTGGACAGGGGGTGGCAGGAACTAGGGGTAGGGAGAGGGATTAGAGACCGGAACAATCTCAGGGGGGTTTGGGCAGGTTGCTAATGAGGGTTGGGGAGGGGGATTGATGGAGGGTAGAGGACATGGGAGGGAAGCTGGATTTGGTGGGGAGAGAGGTGGCCACTCTAGGGTAGAGTTGCTTAGAGAAAAAGGACCTGCTGGAATGTCCGATTGGGGATGGGGACTGGTTATCAGAAAAGAAAGGGATGGAGAGGTTAAGATGGACTCACCTTCTTGGAGACGAGGAGAGCTCTGAAATCTAGAGGGCTGACTCGAGGGATTGAGTTGGGTTTTGGATTTGGGGGGGGGGGGGGGGGGGGGCGTGTTGGCGGACGGGAGGCATGGTGGTTCCTCTGAAGGAGACGAGGAGAGCTCTATTAATCATATACTTGACTCCATCGCTTTTGCCTGATCTGAACTGCTAATTTTGATCAGGGATTTACTACACTCCTCAACTACGGTTTTTCTAGATATAGATGGAACAATCAATGTATTGTGTAGAGAGGAGCTGTAACCTCTAAATGATATATTTACGTTTTTCATGACAAATCCCTTCTCATCATGCAATCTCAATTTAATTAGGATTTAGATTCCTCTAAGCATATGAAACTCCATTCGGTTAGCAACTTTCCGTAAACACCAAAGACACCTCAATTAAGGAGACTTTAGCAATATAGGAGTCTTTATGTGAGTTGATTCTCTAAAGTGGGGACCCACATGGGCATGTGGTTATTGGGCCATACTCAAGCCCAATAATTCTAACATTAATTTCCTACCAAGCCTCCTCGAAGGTGAAGATGCCTGAGGGGTTGCAATCCAAAATAAGATTGCATCTTGAAGAGGGGTGTTGCCAGATAAATAGATTCAACTTGTCTCAGAATGAGAAGGGCTGCAAAAGGACGATGCTGCGGATAAGACCACGATTTGTTTCTGTTTAGACTTGAGACTGTTTCAAGAGGCAATAGGAGAGGCACATCCAGGAATCAAACTAAATACTAATTTTACTTTCCATCCCCAACCTTCCATCTACAATCTTTTTGGAACATAGAAGCGAGAGATCGATCTGGTCTTTCTCCAAATACAATAACCCATATAACCCATTGTTGTGATGCTTGGGTTACAAAATGAGGTTTTTTGCTAAAGTACCGCATTTTGAACTAAGAAGCCCATATGTTAGAAGAATTAATTGCCAATCAAGCTATTCTTAGAATGCTGGCCTCATTCATTTCACTTATTCTTATAATTCCCAAACCTCCTCCTTGTTTTGGGAGGCAAATAAGCTCCCATTATCTAACTAGGTTTCTTTTTTTTTTAGATAGAGTGTGAGGACCACAAGAAATTCCTCATAAGCAAGTTTTTTGGGGATGGTGTTGTGCGAAAGTGGTGCAGCGGAAGATATTTGCAATCAACGACGGTCTAGATGCAACATACATGAACACATTCAATCAATCCATACACAATGAAAGACAGAGGATTTACGTGGCTTACCCAAATAGGTAGGGCTACGTCCACGGGGAAAATAGGTTGTACATCACTACAACAGTGAAGGTACACTGCATATGGAATTATCTCTCAGTCCCTAATCCCATAGTACAACCATAACCTTAACACTCTCATCTCTTTATGGTGTAGGGAACACCACCTTGCAGAGAGATTACATTGTATCTCTCCTCCTCTCTTTCTTCCACACTCATTCACAGCAATAGAGGCCTCTATTTATAGCCTCCATCAGATTGGAGAGGCCCATACCGTTGCCCATGCTTTGCACCATGTGTGCTGTCAGCTGGCCCATGTGAAGATGTCCCCTAAGAATAGTCAACAATATCGGCTCCTATTGAGCCATTATGCTAACAGATGGGAATTTCCATGTAGACATGCAAAGGGATACTTGCTAGAACATGCTTCACCAAGATTAGTCTACCTGCAAAAGAGAAAGGTTTAAAAAAAAGCAAAATGTCATCTGCATGGGAGATATGATAAGGGGGGTTGGACATATACTGGGGAAACCGGATTAATTATGCCATGAGCAAAGAGAGAAAGGAGGTTTGAGATGAGGATCTCTTCGGCGAGATAGGGGAACCATTTGAAGATCCCAAAAAACCCACATGGGCTTCTATTGATAAGGACTGACCCTTTAGATCTTGTGATCAATTCCTTAATTAAGCCTGTCCAATTGTCTAGAAAATGGAAGAATCTTAGATCTTTACAAAAGGAATGACTATTGCATTTTATCAAAAGCTTTTGAGATGTCAAGTTATACCATGCTCTACAAATAACTCATGTTCTCCTCACCACTTCACTCTCATTCCACTCTCCCCACTTACGCAATATGTAACTCCATACTACCGTACTTCAAAGGCATGCAACCACTCATGCCTTCTTCCATCTTTTTACACTTTATTTCAAACAAAAATCTCCTTTTTCCATTTCCTTCATAATCTCCTCTCCACTTTCTACCCCTATTCTTTTGTCCCCTCACTACTCTCGAATTGCGAAGAAGGAAATATTATAAAATTTTGTTCTTATTTATTTATTTATTTGCTCTATCTATATCAAATTCTTCTTCCTTTGCCACAAGTTCTCTGTAATTTAAGGGTTAGGTATTGTTTTCCGCTACATACAAATGTTATTGAAGCATATTTTCAATTGTAAGGTTTTGATGAAATCACTCATTTCATTCCAATCTATGTAGATCCACTTGGTTCTGTTTGATGATGTGTCTTTGCTGTAGGAGGATTTTATGCTTTTTAACAGATTTCATGTACCGTTGTTCCCTCATTTCTATGGATTTCATGTTTTTTAAGATATTTTGGATTAGGGGGATGAGTTGGTTTGCAAGTTTTTTTTCTTTTTTTGTCCTTTTGTTGCATGTCCTCACTACTAAGCTTGTGTGAAACTCTTAACATTTTAACGGATTCTTGGGGGCATCCAAAAGATTGTTTTTTCATGTAAAACTGTAAAATGAAGTATCGCAGAAGATGTCTCAGACAAGATTTTCTTACAACATATGACCGAAGTTATGATTTTATGTGTCATTTCTATTGGAAATAGTATTATTATTATTTTTTTCGATTTAAACAGATCTATTATATTGCTCAATAAGATAAATTTTATTAGGATATGTAAGTGAAGGTAGGCCCACTTTTGAGTTTAACCAGTGTGCTATTGGAGAGTATGGAATATTTTAGTCATGCCCAAAAACATTATAATTTTACAGAAATTTTTTAGCCTCCTCCTCCCTCTCTCTCTCTCTCTCTCTCACCTCACTTCCGTATAATAGTCATTTTGAACTTATTTATCACTCACATTTCTATAATTTCATTGAAGCTTAATTTTTCAACATATGGATGTTTAAATTTATGAATGTCTAGATTTTTAATACTTCTATGTATGATTTTTTTTTTATTTTTTGCTAAGTTGGTGGTCATGTGAGGACTCAGAGATTGATCCCTAGGCATCTGTGCGGTAATAAGGTGCCAACACCACTTAACCATAAGTTTGTCGACACTTCCGCTTTTGTTTTTTTTATATGCATATACTCGTCGTGCTCAACTCTTGAGTTATTGTGCTAGTTGGTCTTTAAAATAATGGATTTAGTCCGATCAACTTATCAAATTAGAAATTTCTTCTTTAATTGAAGCTTCCAAATAGGTCACAGAAAGAGGACGATCAACACCAAGTGGCTTAGACATTGTTTTCCTTCGTAGGTGTGAGGAAAGAAAATAACCTCATACTAACATATATCCTTGACCTTGATAAATTGCCATCACAAGCTGTCAAGACTTCTGGACCAAAAAAACCATACTTGGTAGTTGGTACTTCTCTCTCTCTCTCATAAGCTAAAATTCAACTTCCTGCTCAACCCATGAAATTCGTGATTCTGATCCACATTTTTCTATTAGCACAGTTCAAGTGTCAAAAGCACTATCGCGAATTGCTTGTAGTCTTCAAAAACTATTCTCCTCATATTAATATTTTCACCATTCTTTGCACATCCTTGAGACCTTTTAAGTTATCTTTCTGTTGACCTCACTTCATCCAATGGATACTACAAACACTCCTCTTCCTTGAGGTGGCTAAATGGGCTCAAATTCACAGTTTAGCACTTTAGGTGGATTGTATGGCGAATATTCTTGTGAGAACTATATCCCAAGTTTGGGGAATAATCTGGAGTAAAAAACTATTCATCAAGTTTTCTATTCGTTTCCATGTGCTGACCGCTTTAAGCTTTATAACTTGCAAACCTGATTATTTTCTCTTCTTCTAGCAAGTGTTGGCATCTGAAGAATGATTCAGGTACTAAAGCCCATTCCATTGTGTCTTCAACTTCCATGAAAGTCTACTACAGAGGTTAGTGCACTCTCCATCCAACATTTTGATCATTTTATCATTGACTATAGTAATATATATGTGAGGTGGGCCTTTCCAAAATAAGTTCACTTTGATGTCACATCTGATTGCAAGGAGGAATCAGGCTCTTTGGATCCTTTATTCTTATCATCTTGGGGCAAGACCTCGCATGATATTGAACTGATAATCGTTGTTTATGATCACCTTCAGTCCATCTCAACTACTCATCATTAATATTTATGCATTCAGTCCGTCTCAGAGTGGGCTGACTGACTGATAACCCTTCAATTGGACATACATGAGGTTCCTTAAAAAGTGGCCAATGTCAGTCAACTCTATATTCAATATATTTCGAAGTTGGGGTGCACGTGGGCGGTTCGGATCGATTTAGAGGTGAAGCCATTAACCAAATCAAACTCATCGGTTTTCTACTTTTCCAAATCGAACCGAACCAAACCACCAAAGTGCTCAAACCAAGCAGAAAGGAGCTAGTTTGATTAAGTTCGGTTACGGTTTTTTTGTTTTTTTTCACAAAAAAAATGGCAGTTCAATTGATGAGAGATGTTGGACTTCAAATAACTGAGTGAAGGTTTGAGTCTTCTTCAAGTAGTTTTTCATTTTCCATTATATATTTTAAAATATATATTTATATAATTGGTTCTATTTGGTTAGGTTCGAACGGTTTAACCGCACCTTCAAACCAAAAATTAAACCAAACTAAACGGTTTAAAGGAAATCCAAACCGTGACCGACCGATCTACTACAAAACCGATCTGAACCGGCCCAGATCTGTTTAGCGGATTTATTTATTCATTTATTTTTTGCACCCGAATACTAAAATCATTGAGGGGGGGCATTTGTTTGACTGGTATTGAATCCCTAAAATCCATGTTAAACTGAATTCCAACGAGAGGATTTTTTAGTATCTCGTCAATTGGATGTTGTACTTTTTGTACATTACCTACTGGAACTAAGGAGGGCATTTGGATCCAAGAAAATGAAATGAATGGTAAACGAAGCTTTTTTTTTTTTTTTTTAATTTTTGGATATTTTGTATGCAACTCCCTAATGTTTATAAAATTTTAAATAGGCCCCTATGGTTTGAGTGTTTAGTGATATATCCCTCTTTTTACATTTTAATACATTTCATATCTCTAAAACCAATTGCCAAAATGAGAATGGGCAACCACTATGAGGTTTGTGATGAACTTTGATAATAGTGATGACTTTGCCCTTACATCCATTAAACAAAAAGGATTATCATTATTTACAAAAGAACCATTATTTCTTCCCAACTTCTAATGGTCTCTCTCTCCATAATGCTCCCATGCATAGGAAAGCGTAATCATGCATTTTGAAAGTTTTATCAATTCAATGGTGGGTTGTGCATTGATTGAATCGATTATAACCAATTATTTGTATAGGTGTAAATTGTCGTTATGATCGATTTTGATTTAATAAAATGGGGCCCATTATGATTGAATTGGATTAATGAATTGTTGGGATCGTATTAATAAAAGTAGATTTGTATAGGGTTACTTTGTCCCGCTAAATGTACTACAACAACAATCAATGTTAAGAGCTTTACCCTCTGTTTGGGAAGGGGGGAAAGAGGGGGGGAGGAAAAAAAGGAGGGGAAAGTGGGAGGAAAATCATTTTTGGGGGTGTTTGGGAAGGGGGGAGGAAAGTGGGGGGAAAATTTTTGTCTTCTTGTGGCAAAAATTTTCCCCCCAAAAATGGGGGGAAAATGAGGGAGGGGAAGGAAAATGAGGGAAAAAGTCTTTTTTGCCCTTGTTGTCCTTTAGAAACTTTTATAAAAGTAAGGGCAAAATGGTAATTTTTCATGTACTTCACAAACAAACAAAACCCTACTTTTTCACTTTTCTTCCTCCTACTTTTTCACTTCCCAAACAAGAGGAGGTAAAATTAATTTTCCCTCCCCTCCCCTCCCCTTCATTTTCCTTCCCCTCAAATTTTCCCTCCCCTCCCCTCCCCTCCCCCCTTCCCAAACACAGCATTAAAGAAAAATAAGTTCAAAGTTTTAAAATTATGCATATAGGGACTCAAAAAATGGCTTAAAGTGTCATTTCACTCTAAAAAGTTATGGTGGTTGCCAGGTTATTTATTTTGGAGACATGGAAGGTACTAAAATGAAAAATGGGGATAAATTACTAAAAACTGAAATGACAACGACCTATTTCTAACTCCTAAAAATCTTAGGGAGTATATAAAAGAACTCATTTTTTGGCATTTATATTAGACAATTCAAAAGGATTAAGGCTTGTTTGTTTGCATTAGATTCTTAGAAACTTTTAGGAAAAATAAATTTTAGAATAATGTTTTATTTTTCTCTTAAATGGTAATTATTCAAATAATGTCCTTTGGAGTCTCACATATTCCAACAATAAGGGGTTGCAATGATTCACATGCTTATGATTACATGTCATCACTCATTTACGCATGTGCACGCGTAAATGAGGTGTAGACGCTAGCAATTTCACACCTAAATAGATACAGGAGAAGGAGCAAATGTAAAAAGAAGAAACATATTAATTTTCTTAATTTACATGGGGTTCTTAAGAATTCTGAAATTTTTTTAGGTTTAAGTGGGAGCTTCAGCTCAAGAACCTTGTACCTGGGTCCACTCCTAAATAGGTGTGAAGCTCTTTTGCATCTCTAACCTGCAAAAGGTGCTAACACATGTTTCATACAATGATTGCATTTGGCTATGCTATTAGTCGTGGGATATAATCATATAAACAAATTTTTGGTTTTTTTTTTCTTTTTTCATTTCTATGGGTGCTCATGGGACCCACTTGGATGCAAGTTTATCAATGGAAAGAGAACAGGTGGAAATCTAATCATCTACAAGGAAAATCCAAAAAATAAGCCCCACTAAACCATCCTAGCCCTTGATTTTTTGGATTTTCCTTGTCAATGATGAGATTTCCAAAATAATTAATGGCATCTTAATTGTAGATTTCTCAAGATTTTTTCCGACGGTGAGTGAAAGTACAATGAATGCAAAATTGTTCCCGATGCCAAATCATGGGTAAAAGAGTAGCAAAGGGGCTCAGTAATAAAAGGTGGCCTTGAGTGGGCCCTATATTGCTCTTGCAGTTGCTTGTAGGAGAACATTGGGATATTTGTGAAAAATTCCAAAAAAACAAACTCAACCTATAAATCTAATTTTCTGTACCTTTGTATGTCCTCAATTCATGATACAAACCATTCAATATTTTCTTATCAATGATAGGCATTAGACATTTTGTTTCGTATCTTAAATCTTTATAGATATTGAAAATTTTATAAAAACATCAACAACATTCGCACTCATTTACTCATGTGAAAATGGTGATTCAACACACACACACACACACACACACACATATATATATATATATATATATATTACCAAAAATATATATTATTACCATATATTTCATTCAGGCCAGTACAAAGGAACAAGGAAACCTTGCAAGTCCCCGGAATAAAACCAGACCATATCAGCAATACATTAACAATGCTATTACAACCTCGGGAGAATGGAATGACTGGGTTCCATACCCTTCATTGTGAGAATCCTCCTCCTTAATAGACTTTGAAATGCCTGGAGTATACAAGGTTTGCAAATAATTACAGTAATTAGAACCCCTTAATTAGGGTGATTTTCTTAAGTTCAGTGATTCTAATCATTACTATGTATTTCACATAATAATATATATTTTTTGAAGAGGACATAATGATATAATTGAGGTGTGTATTAAACTCGACAATTCTTCCAGCTCGATGGTCTGCAATAGTCTATAATATACAGAACTCATGCCACCCAAAATGAGGCCGTAGAGGAGATATACTTGCCAATAAATCAGTAAAAGCAGTGGACAGGGAATAAAACCACACATATCAGAAATGTAGCAATACACTTCAATCAAGACGTTCATGTTTTCAAAATAAAACTGTAAACTCAATTCATATTCACATCAGATTAATTACATAGGAATATTGCCAAAAGCCAAGAAGTCTATTGAGCCCTTGGCTGTAACTTAGTTAAGGAGTGGCTACTTAGTCAAATAATATATAAGTAGGAAGAGAACCACAAAGGACATCACAAGTGTAGCCATCCTGCGGCTTGATTTGGTCTCAAAAACCTGCAACGAAAGGGCAGGCATGTATTCAGATATGCAGCAGAAAAGAAAATTATATTTCAGAAGACTAGGATGCTTGCCCACTTACCATCTTCAACCGATCCATAGTTCCCGATAGGATTCCCCTTGATGCGTCCATGTCGTTGCCCTGAATTCAAGCATGACAATGGAAAAAAATTATGTGATCTCTATTTCGTTGTGATAATAAGGGAAGACAAGAGTGCAGATGGTAAATTGCATACCATTCGATCGAGCAAGTGATTATGACTGTCCACCTCTTCATGTATATCACCTGTCAACTGTTTAGAGAAAAAAGGAAAAAGAAATATGATTGCATTCTGTTATCAAGAATTAAGTAGAAGATTCAAAACGTAAAAGCATCCTCAAACTAAGTTATCAAAACGGCCTACTGACTGATTATGGACATGTTGGTGGATATGGAACTTGCCATTGGTCTACATACACAGATTTATACATAAGGTTAACCTTATCAGTAAGGATCAGTCATATAAGGTTACCCTTAACTATAAGATCAAGTGAGCTCAAGTTACATCCGGGCATGTGGGGGCAATCTTTGAAGATTCGAACCCTTCACATGATGATTTAACCCCCACTTCTATCCCGGTGGAACCAAGATCCACTTTCATTGGAGCAATATTCACCATCAGATAGAGAAAAAAAAAATGCGATTGAACTAATAATCAATAACTTTATTTAAAGAAGAAAAAAGAATCTTCAATAATAGTCTTTAAACTAGTGCCTGATGTGGGAAAGGATTCTCCCGTGAGTGGGTCATCAATTCCTCTTTTTCTTTTTTCTTTTTCCATGAATCCTATAACTAACAATAATATCAACAGTAATTGGAGTATCGGACTTCTATTAGTGTCTTAATCAAGATAGGATGAACGTAATCTCTTCGGTGACACTGCTTAAGGACTTCTTTTGTGAGGTTTGGAAGGGTTGTGGTGTCTTTCCTGAGAACTTGGTTTTAGAGTATACATTTTAGCCTTTTTGGCACAGTGTCATGGTCGTAACATGTGAAGCACATACAGATACAAAAAGCTCCCTACCACAGATTACAATAAAAATTTTAGATGGTACAAGTCATTCACCAAGACAAACCTTACCACTTGACCAAAATAAAAGAGACAAACCTTACCCTCTTGAGTATGTTAACCCTATCCTGCAATCCATCAACAGCTCTATCATTATCGTGTTCATCAATTTCATGGGTACTGTAGGATGAGGTGGCCCTGATCCCACCCTCCTCAATTCCATCAAAAAGAGCAGTTCTGTTGCTACGATAATCCCTGCATAGGGAGAACAGATAGTGAGTAATGAGACAGAACACATCAATATGGATAAGCATAAATTTCTAGTAAGGGAGGGAAGATGGGAGAAAAGGTGAAGCCAAAAGAAACATGACAGAAGAAACATTTTCTGGACACCATCCACAGCAATAAAGGTGTTACAATAACTGAACCAAAGAACGACAGGAATTAACTCAGGTTGCAAAAGGATCCAGCCATCACCCTCATTTCCCATCTCCCCTCAATTCATTTTCCATTAAGGATGAGATTATCTGATTGCCATTTATGGGACTTAAACTTTAGTTTCTTCAATTTTAGCCACTTTTAGTAATACTTTCTAAGAATTCCACGGAATGCAATTCCACTTGTATAACAGTTTTCCCTCTTTTCAGAATTATTTATAAATTTTAAGATTTTTTATGTTCCAATTGGTCTTCAGGGTAAAACTCAGTCTGACTCCTCCAAGCTGATACGATTCAACTAGAGGGTGACAAGGTCACACCTGGGGTGAAAGCCTTCAAACGGTTTTGTATTTTGATACCATCAATCCAGTGCCCAAAACCTAGCCTTCCCTTTCTAGTTTTGACCATATCCACCCAAAACTCTGATCAAACTCACAGCATGTTATAGACCACATTATCAGCCTGTTTCCCAGCCATACCCAAGTCAGTGCCAAATTCCTACCCAATCATCTTTGTGGTATCTCTCGAGTTCTCACCGGAAAACATCTCTCTACACATCCCCACTGAAGTTCCAATTCATATATTATGTCTTTGAACAACTTATTTTTAAAGCCTTTGAATTCTATAGCCTTGTACCATCCCTCAAGTTCTTGAACATAAGTTAAACATTTATCATGAGTCAATACAAGATTGATAGTCGTTAGATCACAGATAAATTGGTGTGAGTGCAATTCACGAGAGTAGTTGCATGTGACGGTTTTGATTGATTATAGGTGTGATCAGGTATTTTTTAAGTTTATCCTATTATATTCAAAACACCCAAGTCTGATTTAAGATAAGTAAACAACGATTCTGATCCTTGCAGTGGGATCCACCTATGATCATCTAAACCCACAAACATACAAATACCCCACTAAATCAGCACTCATACCAATTTCACTCATCCCAGCATTATCCACCCTTAAACTGACTCATGATATTTAATAAAAATAATGCACTCATCAATTGTTCACCTCTGAGGCCTTGTAATCAAAAGCAAGAATGATATCATTAGAGAGAGTTTTGGCCAACCCCTAATCTATATCATACCCCTCTCATCCTCAATCCCTGTAATTGATCAAACGTCTCAGATCATCACCGCAAACCCACACAATCACCAAATAAGAGGAATCAAATCAATATCATTCAATCAATTAATCAATGTAAAAGATGAAGAGGCAATGCTTTTGTAGACTCACCTACATGTCCCCCTAAATATGCACAAGTGGCAACTTCAAGTCTCCGACCATAGGACAGAAACTGATTCAACTCGTAACCGGACTACACCTCCTAGTGAACAGGTCATAACAGAGCAAAAAATCACAAAATCTATATTTGATAGGTACCTAAACAACATATCCAATTGACCGAACATCATGTAAATTAGACTTTGTTTGACACTTGAATAGTGACCATCTTTAGAAAAATGGGATTTTCCTCTGACTTTCTATTTTGTAGCCAATTAAAAGAAGGTTCTTATTACTTGCATTGTTTAGACTCAAAACATAAAGACTCAAAAAATCAACTTCTTAGCATACTTCTAATAAATGAAAAACATAACATAACTAAACCATATAGAGATGTAAGTAGGTCCCATGTTAAACACCTAGGCTTAATGGGTCTCTTCTCTTGGACCACAAACATAGTCTCTCTGTTTTTTTTTTTTTTTTTTTTTTTTTGAATTGTAAAATATTTCGGGACCAACATAATTGAGAAACTCGTTTTGGACCCTACTGCAGTTTGGCCTCCAAACTGAAATGTTTAAGCCAATTTGGAATTTCAATGAAGCGTTTCAGAAAAATATTTATTGAAAAAGATAAGATTAATATTTAAATTTAAAACAATGATTTGATATATTTAGTTTATTCTACTAAATTAAATAATATATGGCATGTATGATATAAACAAATAATAACGTTGTCAACATAACAGATCAATGTCATCATTATGGCCCACAATCATAAAATTCAACAACTATAAAGTTTAAAGCTTCCAAAAATTCATCACAACCATAGAGTTTAGAATTTAGATACACCCCTTGAAAGTCACAAGTCACAACCATAAAGTTGAAACTAGAACGAATTTGAACAATTTGGAAATTTTGCCCAAACTAGAATGAATTTCTGGGATTTTTTTTTTTTTTTTTTTTGGGTGGGGTGGGGGTGGGGGGGGAGGGGGATCTAGTTTGTTTTAACGGGTGAACCAAAATAATTCGGAAAATCCATTGGAAACGAAATAAATTTCAGCATTGGCTGGATCCGACCCATGATCCAAACCCACTTCATGCCGCACCCTATGATTCCAGATACGGATACAAGTAGACGGATACGGGAATTAGGGATACAATTCTACACTTCCAAAAGTTTAGGACATGGATATGAATGATATGAATTAGTGAAATTGTTATTGTTTACCTTTCTTTCTAAAAAAAAATTATATTAAGAAGTATATTACTTAAAAATAAAACTATATGAAATAATGGACTTGGTAGGTAGGATTTGCTAAACTTGTACCCAAGAAGTATTGGTGCAATATTGAGTATCGATATGAGTGTTGTATCGGTTCAACATAGATACGTTGGACTTGTACAAGTATCTGGGTATCATAGGCCACACCCTCTTTGGCCTACACCAACCACGTATGAAAAAGAACAGCTACAACAATAAGTGCCTAAATCAAGAAATTAAGACAACAAATTTGATTAGCATAATAAACCCAGCAAAGTGGTGAAAAACTGAATACATTGTAACATTGGAAAAACTTTTACCAATTTTATATATATATATATATATATATATATATATATATTGTAATCTATAATAGTCTAAAGGGAAAGGGATTTCACCACAGAAATCAGCTAAGACTCTGATTATACCCGCTAATAATAAAATTTAAATATTAAGTACAGAGTACTTCCCACCAAAAGTATGAGGTGTGGAATATCAAAATTCCCCTTATGTCCCAATGTGGAAGCACGTTGAAAAGAATCATGATATCGTGACCTCATGACAACGCGACTAGTAGTACCAGTAGTTGGTTTCCATCATCAAAACATAGGCAGCTCTTCCATAAAGACCACGACAAAGACCATAGATGGCCCACCCATTCTCTCCTCTTATACAAATTAAACATCCAACTGCACCTCTCTTCACTTATCTACTCTCATGTTTAAGAGATCCAACGCCCAAACAAACCCTCTCTTGTTTTGCATTTTTCCTGCTGACTTATAACAACCAGTGATGAAGCCAAGATTTTCTTCGAGAGGGGACAAGCGATGGTCAACTAGGAACAACGGAGACAAGGCTTTTTTTTTCTAGAAGAGATCAATAACAATTCTTATATTTAGTGATCTTTTCACTTATGATTTTAAAATAAATATATTTATCCTTTACATAGTTTTTTTTTACTAATATTTAGAGAAGAATCCCTCAATTTGAAAATAATTCAATAGTTTTAAAGACTTAATATTTCTCAAAATCTTGAGGATAACTAAAATGCAAAAATAATATGGCTCACTGTAATGAATCCAAATCACTTAGAATAATCATTTACTCTTTGCTTTAGGACCGAAAATTTTATTTCACTTTGATCAAAGTAGATCCTATATCGGATTGATCATATGTAAACCAATCCACCCATAATTAATTAAAAAAAAAATCTGTTGATTGATTACTTGTAATCATTTAATGGGCCACAATGGATATGGTAGACATGGATGGTAAAAAAACTCATTGATTGGTTACTTGTGATTGTTTGATGGGCCATAATGCCCCTGGGAGGCATGAGTGGCTGAGAGCACACCATTGATAACTAATGCCATAAAAAAGTGAAGATTCATTGTGTAACATCCAATAGTAGTTGGTCCAACAACACACCATTGATGCTTAGAATAAACAACGTCTTTTTAAGTGAACTTTTTCCAAATTTTACTCCAATAGTAGTTGATCCCACCATAAGATTGAGTACACATTATTTTAAATATTTTCTCAAATATGGTGGGACCAACTCCTATTTGAGTCCAATGGATAGCTAGGTGCTCAAATCCAACTACTTGTAGACTTCTAAAAAAGCCAAGAGGATAAATGTCTCTTAAGAAGATTTACATTAATTTGGAGAGAAAGGGAGGGGAAGAAGGATTTACTTTAACTAAATTGTTAAAACTCTCCTTAAATTTTGGAGAAGGATTTACTTGTGTTTTAGAAACTAGCTTTTCAAGTTCCATCTTTTTATAAAAGAGAAAAAGTAAAAATAAGGGCGGGCAAACTTGTAAGAAATTAACATATTTTTTAAACCAATCCCATGTACTATAGTGATTGAAAGAAGTCCAGGCCCCACACACGCACCCCCCCCCCCCCCCCCTCCTCTGCTGATAACAACCATGTACTCCTCAGAAGCAAACCAATACCAAAAGGACTCATATCCACCTCCCCCTCCATCTCAGTTGTCCAATCACGCTTTGGCAACAGGCATTCCAGTCAGTCCAGCAAAGCACGACTACAGATCCAGTGCTCGAAAACCAACACCACTACACAGATATCACATTCTTCCTTACCCACCTTCAGATCTGTAAAGCTTCTGGGTAGAACCAGTCATGACTCATGACATCGCTAGGTCATGATATCGAGACATAATGTAAGACAAGTGTATTTCTGGACGAGGGCTTCTGGGTAAATCAGATCTAGGACTTTGAAATGTTGGAATCTCTTTCATTTCTGCATGTTTTTTTGTTGAGAATCTCTTAAAGATGCAAATTTTGGTTTGGTTTTTCCATCGTTTTCTTATATCTTTGTTATTTCTTTTGATCTTTGCTCAAGAGAATTAGAAGAGGATCAATGAAGGAAGAGATGAAGGCAAGATGAGAAAGATTGAGAGATTTCAGCTCAGAACCATCAGAGCGGTGACTTTGTCGTTGGCCTTGTCCGTGCCGATCATGATCTACAAGAAGGTGCTCAGCACTCTAGGCTTCTTTTGGTAGGAAATGGGCAGATCCCAAATCGCAGAATTTTCCAAAATATGTGACGAGTTTGGTGGTGAGATTGAGGTTTTGAGATTATGGAATTTCAAGTGTTGGGTATGCAATTATATGAGCATGGAGAGAACTTTGCAAGAATATGAGCCTTGCGGGAAGAAGGGAAATCGGTGATTGGGGTTGGAAGATTAAAGGAGCTGATAGGTCGCGATGCGTACGTGACTATCGCAAAACAATTTGCACATTTTAGTAATTTTACATCGTGTACTTCTCGTATCAGAGTCTAAAGGGGTATTTCCCCGGTAAAATCCCTAGTCTAAAACAAGAGGAAAGCTCTTGATAGGGTGAAAAGTATCCACGCTTTGTTGTGGGCTAGAGTTCAACCACTAGTCAGCTATAAAAACTCACTGCACTTAATTGCATTCTACAATGAAAATTAACCAAATACATTCCCTTCCCATGCCCCCTGATACTAGAATGGAATCTTATCAAACCTTTTCAACTACGCAAAAAAGAAGATAATAGTCCATACAAATATACAGTTATACATAACAATTAGAGTTTGCGATGCGACAACAATAGGTGGAAAAGATGAAGAGCGGATTTGCAGAACCCAAAATTGCATGATCCAATGGAATAGATTACAACCTTTTCCCCTATCACTAGGGGGCAGCAAAAAAATCACACTAATCAAAATATTGTTTTTGCACATATTCACCCTAATCAATATCAGCAAGTGTCCCTGATAAAACTTATTGAGGGAACTGAAGATTGAACAAACACTGCAGCAGATCATCATCCGTATAAAAAATATATATATCAGGAATCCTTTCCCTCCCTTTTCATCAATATATAATCTTTGAACCAAATCACGCATCAAATATCGTGTTAAACTAACAAAAACAACTCCATAACCATTTGCGCCTTTTCCATTTATACTGTCTCTCAATAAACTCCATTAAGCCCGTATGATACAGACCATTTTCCATACCAAAACATCACAAATTTCAGACCGTCTAAGTCTTATTACCACCGTTTCCTTTATATCAAATCACATGTTTACATGTTGAATCAACAAACCATTTGCAGCAGCTCGCAGTACATCAAAACAACCATAAATCAAAGAAGAACAAGAAGATAGTGCATCTGTGTGGAGATTTAGATCAATCTAATGCAGAAACGGATTGGATTAGGTCTACAGGAATTACACATCCCCTAAAAAATCAGGAACAAATCAAGATTGAAACAAAAACAAATGCGTAAGCAGAGTAAACAACGTGTTGATGAAAAACCCTAGAAGGTTTAGAAGATCTGGAGAGAAAACTATAGTTGATGAATTATAGCTGGGATTTTCCCATCCGAAGCGAATCAAAATCGAAGCCGAAATCATTGGAAGAAACGAGAACATCATGTAAGAAAAGGAGAAATGAAAGAAGGATTTGGAGACGAACCTTCTGGAATTCATGGATTCGAGAGAGAGAGATGCAGACTGGAGAAGAGAAGAAATTTTTAGGGTCCGTCTCTCTCCGTCTTCTTTCGACGGAAGTAGAATTTTCGGATGGGAAAATCTCTCAAAAAAGTACACGAAAATTTTGTCTCATTTACATAAAAGTACACGAAAGTTTTAATGTTTTGAAAAAGAGTATAAGAGTTTTCGGTATTTCTTTCAATTATATTATATTAAGCTAAGAGGTTTTTAGATTGAATTTTGACCGTTAATTACGATTTTGAATCTTTTCAGTTTTCTCCACAGTTATTTCAAACAAACTACTTTTGAAACCATCATTTTGTTCTCACTTTTCCACTTTTAAAACTTATGCATATTTCCATTTCTATCAAAAACTCCATCATTTCCTTTCTTCTTTCGTTCTTCTCATTCCTTCTTGTCCCATAATAGTAACCTTTTATTCATTTATTTTATTTCTATGATTTATGACTATTTTTTATAATGCATAAATGCTGGTCATATCTGTGCTGAGCACGGGTCATTATGCTAGTCAAGTATTAATGAGATAACAAAGTTTGAAAATGGCAAGAATGCCCTCATGTTATTTTTTAAATTATTTTTATTATAAATTATTTAAGATAAATGATCAAGTCTAACCCAAATGACATAGTGGGGCCACTTCAACAAAACAAATTGGTTGGTTTTGGGGAGGAAAAACGTTAATAGACTACAAAAATTTATAATAAGATAAGGGTTTTTTTTTTTTTTTTTTTTTTTTTTAACTCTCTTATGGGGAAGACTTGGATAAAAGAATTGTGAAAAACTTTCGCACTTTTTTAAAAAGATTTTATCAGTTTTGAGTCCCTCAACTGAGGTGGAATTGAGTGGGTTAGTAATTATATTTTTGTTTATCTTTGGGCCTATTTATCTAGCTTATAATTCATAGGAATTGAATACATACGATTCTTATAATGAGCGGTTAAAAATAAATATTAAATGTGAGTTTTTTAAAATAGTCTCAAGATATTGAACAACCTTTAATCTTTTAGAGAAAATTAATCAAAAGAAAATGGGAAATGAATAAACTTGCCATCATCTTAGTAGTTCATTTCCTATAAGGAAGGGTCATTTGATAATCGTTATTGAAAATTTACCTTTGATGTATTTTTTTAACTAGTAATGGCATGAATTATATATATTCAATTCTAATGTATTTTAATGCAAACATATAGACCCTAAATAGTATTACTCAAACCCACATCCACAAGGTTGAAGTTGCAATTTTTTTCTTCTTTTTAATACATTTTTTTGTATTTTGCTATATTGGGCTACTAGTCTAAGAGTGATACTTTCACTTGAAGACCCAAGGATCTATCCATGCACATGTATGTGAAACTAAAGGTCTGTTCAAATATAAAAACTTGGAGAATTCATGTATGCTAGGATTTAGAGGATTTGAAATGCTGGAATTTAGAAAGTTGCTATAGTCCTAATGAATTCTAATTCTATATTTGAGTAATTTCATGCCTAAGAATTCAATCCACCTTGAAGTCCAAAAACTTACGAAATTCACTATTGAGTTTCACATGACAAATATTAAAAGTATAAAACTAATTTAAAAGAAATTAAAAATTAATTTCTCTTAATAGATTTCCAAAAGTCTCAAACAATTGGAAATGCTGTTAGGAATTCTTCTAAACTATCAGGCCCTAAGGTACTTGTACACTTCTCAACTGTGAGTGCATTGGATAATTTTTTTCCCTTAACCATGACGCTGTAGTAAGGTTTAGAGTTTGGAGTCCAAGGGCTGTATGGAGGGGATGACGGCCTAAACTAGCCAAATTTTTATTCCAAATGGATTGTTTTTTTGTTTTTTTGGTAGATAATTTTTTTTTTTTTTTTTTTTGGTTATAACTCCAAATGGAATGTTGAGAAAACGTTGGAGGTTGTTTAAGTGGTTTATGCATGATCAGTCTCTTGGTTCATCTCACTTGGATTGAAATAAAACTTCACGGTGGGCACCACATGATAGGTGATTTTACTCCAAATAGAATGCCGGAAAACGTTGGTGGTAATTTAAGTATTTTACTAATGATATCAATCTTGGTAGTTATCTCTTTAAGATTGAAAATGAAATTTCACATAAGGGTGGGCCCCGCATCGGTGAAAAAGATTATTAGCTACCTTAAGCACCAAACAAATGGCATCATGGGATGATACAATAGAGTAAAATTTTTGAAACTCACAAGCAACATTTCATCACAAGTGGGGTTATTTGTTTGCACTCATATATAGAGGTAAATGTTTCCTCAAGCTGCCGGGCAACATCAGATTGTTTTCACTCATTTGTGCAAGTGGGTGTGAAAATGACTCATACCTAAAATAAGTGTGAAACTCACACATCTTTCACTAGCAAAAATGCTCTATGCACGGTACATTTTCACACAATGACTGCGTTTGGTTATACAATTGACCATCGGATCAAATTCCATCAACCACTTTTATATATATATATTTTTTTTAAATTTCCAAGGGCCACTTATTTACAAATCATTCGATTTCTTTGTGAAACTAATAAACCCCCTTTGCGTTTATTGTCTTAAATCTTCATAGATTTGAGTAGTTTCTAAAACATAAACACCTATAGATTTAATTTTCAGCACTTTTGTAGGCCCTTAATTCATGGTATGAGCCCTTCAATATTTTTATATTAATTGTAAGCATCAAGATGTATAGTTTCATATGTTTAATCCTCATGAGTTTTGAGAAATTTGTAAAAGGCTTCTAAAATATCCATATACATCTAAAACCATTGAATTTACTCATTCACTAGTGTGAAAATGACGATTTTGACAAACATGATAATGTGTTTTACATATATAACATTTACATATGTATCAGTCGACAGGGTTGTGGGGGTTGGGTCTCGGGCCGGGCCGGGCCGAGTCAAGTCCATGCTTAGCCCAACTTTGGCGACACAAGCATGTATATGGTCTAAGCCTGGCATGAGTTGTAAAAGTCCATTTAGTCGATATAGTTAGGCCAAACTGAGCTTTTTAAAAGTAATACAGGCTTTCTAGCAATTGTTTAGACAAATTATAACTAAATTACAAGCACTCCTTATTCAGACTAGGCCTGACCGGGCCTCCATCACTTAATCTAAGAACGGCCCAAAGATCAATTGGGCCCATGTTATATATCTAAGCCTGGCCTAAACTGGGTAGAGTCCGGCTTAGCCCAAGTTGGCCCATCCCACAGCACCCTATGTAAAACTCATTTTCTATTGCTTTTTTAGGCTACTACACTGATCATTAAAACCACATAATACTTAGATGTAATTATTTATCAAAAAAAATATCATATATAGTTTGATAGAGCAAGACCCTGCCTGTGCTGAGCACGGATTATTGCGCTAGTTTAGAAATTATGCGGTCTCGTTGTCAAGCGCGTGTGTTTGAACAAATAATCTGAATAAAAAAGAATTGGTCAGCGACAAAAGATTTCACAAAGAAAGAGTGTTTGAACGAGCGATTTGAATCAAAGAGAATTGGTCAGATGAAAATGACTTTTACAAAGAATATATTCCTTGTCAATAATTGGCACCGAATGGAAAGAGAGAAAAGTGCACCGACTTGAACCACATTAGTTGGCAGTTGGCACTAAAATGAAGAAAAATTTAACACCACTTTACTAAATCTGGTTTGAAAATTCGGCCCAAACCAAACGGATCCCCAGACGCATGCCCTTTTGTGGCATTCCTTTTCTTTTATGAGATTGTAAGTGCAAAACCTATAATATGACAACTCTCTCGTAACCATCACTGTACTCTATACTTCTATTTTAAAGCAAATTAAGATCAGAATCTATAAATTTTTTTTTTTTGTTTCTTAAACAATTATTTGTTTCCTTCTTCTTCTCAAAAATGAGATACTTTTTGTTTAAATATCAAAATCATATTGTAAAACCAAATTAGAACAATTATTATCGAGTAAAGGCAGATCTATAATAGGACCACAATAGATCTCGATCATAATGCACCTAATCAATCTTTTGTGGTCAATGTCAAGACAATGGTTTTAAAACTCAACCAACCTGTGTCTTATGGCCTTACATGCAAGTGTTTCTACAACGATGGTTTGAGTGGAAAATGGCTGTAACGAAAGCGCCTCAAGTTGCTTGTTGCAAGATGAAGTGGCCTCCAAATCCCTCCTTTTTTGCTTGATTTTCGTGAGAGAGAAGATCCGGACGTTCTCAACATGGTGATAAGAAATGCTATCTTTCACCGTGAAAGATGGAACGGCCGATTTCCTCTTCCACAGCCAGCACCCAAACGTTGGATGCTGAATTACCAACTATTTGATTTGAAACTTAAAATGCATTTGAAACTCTATTTTCAACACCTATATATACATTTAATCTTATTATTTTATTTGCATCTAGAAAACGCCCTGAAAATAATTAAGAGTGAAGCTTTCCAATTTTTTTTTTATTGTCTAAACATTATTAAATCTCTTTCTTTATGGAAAAGGTCAATGTAGTGGAAAACTCTGAAACTATGTTCCCATCAATTCATACAAAAAAGTCAAGTGGGCTGTAATAGCTATTTTCCACTTTCCACCACAATGATCGCTTGATCGTCCCATACGCAAAATAGAACCAACATTTCTCTGGAGACTTGACCGTCTACAAATCATGCAACGTGATCATGACCCCTAGACCGCTCTCTTTGATCTCCTCCTCTTTCTCCTTCTTGTCTATGTATGAAGATCTTATTTATTCTTATTAGAGGCACATATCCCATTGTGCATAAGAATTCTGGCTTCCAAATTCATTCATCAACCAAACCATCCATTCATTTCTTTCTCCATCCATTGATCTTTAGAAAAAGAAAACTGCATCCATCGACCGGGGGAGACATGTTGACGCAGTCCAGCAAAGAACAACAGCGGCCAAGCAGATTCCAGAGGCATGCTCCTGCATCAATCCAAGTGAAAATGGCTTCAAATTATGTTTATGAGTGGAAGATAGCAATCCCTCTCCTATCTCCCTTGGCCATGTCGCCTTGGTTCCCTGTTGTGCATGAAGACGGGCCCGTTGAGATTGCTTTGAAAGAGGACTTGCAAAGGGATTGCCAATCTTCAAGCAAGGAGAAGAAGCCGATTTCCCAGACATGGCAGCACCCTGCCGCTCCATTTCACTGTGGGTCACCTCCGATCATGCCCGCCTTTGTGCCTGTCACATCCCGGTCCCGAATCACCCTGGCCTAGGGTAATCCCCGAGGTGTGGCACACGTACTCCCGCGTGCTGTACCTGTCTCGAGCCAAGTTCAACACACGAAGGAGAGGAAACCAACTATCCATATATGTGAGTTAAAACTCACAAAACACATTAAAGCAATTAAACATAGCGGAAGCTGTATTTCATTTGTGTGAGGTATCAAATTCCTTCCGTCTACATAACAGTTCAAGTTTTACTACAAAAGAATTATACAATTAATTACATTGTTATACAAAAGAGGTTAAGTTAAAGAACACTATACATCAATACCAAAAATATAAACAAAAGAATTCTATAGTCTAAGTGTGGCCCACTCAAAAAGGGGCTAGCCACACCACAAAAGAGTCTCCAAAAAGTTGACGCTCTCCCCGGGAGATAAGCTCAATGGGCCTCAGGTTCGGGCCACTCCACTAAACCCGAAGGTACCTCATGGGTAGCCTTCTCACTCTCCTCGGTCTCTGTGGGACCGGAGGCTGCACCTGAGACTGTGACACCAAATGTAGTACCATTAATACGACTATTAAGCAAGCACAGGCAATAATAAGGATATACATAATGTTCAATTGAATTTAAAATGGATAATTTAAGAAAGAGCAATATCAAATATTGTTTAGGCAAATCAAGTTTAAATGTATAATTTATGCTGGATGAATCAAGAAAGTGAAATACACTAATTGGCTACTACCTTAAGCTCATCCTCTCAAAAGAGAGCAAATCTAGTTGGGATGTTACCAGCGGCCCGGCCAAAGGCTAGCTGGCTACCCAGGTTTGGAGTTCCGGAGCTCCATATGACTTACTGCAGTAGTCTCAATTTATAAACCGAGTGTAACCCCGTCGGGTATCACTGGGTCAAAGCTAAGTAGTGCCGACTCGATAGAATCAATAATACTCGGAATAAAAGTAGAATTGAGTAAACTCATATTCCTTATTCATAACCAAATTAAATGATAATCACATATTTCAATTTCTTACTCAATCCTCATTTCTACCAAACATCAATTTGAAATGCATTGAATTAGAATTCAAGCTATTTGTTTTACAATTTAACTCTAGACTTTTATTTTTCTAGTCCTCTACCGTCCATTTCAAAATAGGTTGGGAAAATCAACGAATTACTACATTTATTTGGTGTCACCAATCACAAGAAATACGTTGAATTTCCTAACGAATTTTCATGGCATAGTTTTAGACTAGGAATCATCCATTGGCCCAATTATATGGTTAAAGTTCTCATTCTATGGTCATAAGATTCAAAAATTCCCTAAATCCCTACGGAAGTGAGGTGTACTCCAAAACCCACTAAATGAGTGATTAAGGAGGGTGGAAATACCCCAAAAGGGTTAACACACCATTATTTGAGCCAAAAAAATTCCTAAAAATTGGGGTCAGGTCCTTCTACCGGTAGTACTTCCGGTAGAGTTTCTACCGGTAGAACTTCCGGTAGAACTAAGGTTTCACAGTTTTTACAACTCTCTGTCAATTTTCGGGCCATTTCTACCGGTAGTACTTCCGGTAGAACTAAGGGTTCGCAGTTTCCTTTGTATTTTCTATCTTAATCCTTGTCAAAATGAGTCTACTTACTCACATAACACATACACAAAAGTTCCATACATTTTAAAACAACCCACATGAAGAAATCCAACTCATTTATCATTTTTCAACATAAAACCCAAAATAATAAGAAGGGAAAGAGATTACTTGAACCAAATGAAAATGCACAAAATGTAACCCAAATCATGCTTATACTTGCCTCAAGAAGAGTTCTCCAAACTTCTCACACACTTGGTTCAAAGAAAATCTCAAAAGCCCCAAATGTTCAAACCCTAATCACAAAACACATAAAAACTACATGAACATGCATGTTGCTCAACCAAGAGTCTTCTTGACTCAAATGCAACTCTAAAATCAAATTAGAAAGTGCTTGAAGCCTACCTCTAGTAAGTATTTCGAATTAGAGAAAATTAGAGGAGGGTAGAGATAGCTTCTAGTCAACAATGGGGAGAAGGCAATGAGGAGAAGGAGATGAAGATGTAGTTGAGTCCATTCTCTAGCTCTCCAAGTCTCCAAAGCACAAGCACAACTCCTCCTTGATCGTTTGAGGAAGAGAGAAAAGAAGGAGAAGGAGAATAGTAGTGAAAAAGGAGGCTACAGGTCACATATATATCTAAGGGTAAAAGTGTTAAATTGCAGGAAAGTCCAATCAATTGATTTATTTCCATTTCGAGTCAAATGAGGGTCTATCGGTACAACGGTTGGTCAAATGAAGAAATGCCTAATATGAAAATCGATGTACTCATCAAAATACACGCGATGATGTCAAAATGACGATCAAATTATGAAAAACACGAAAACCTATATTTATGAAAAGTCCTTGACTCAACTCAAGTGAGTCAACTCCACTATAACTCACCTATATAAGGTGTAAAACTCATCTAGCTCAGTCTAAGAGGGTTAATAAACACTAACCACTATAATTAGCAATTGAACACATTTAATTTAGCCAAAACATGGTTAATTAACACTAATCAGGATTAGATTGGGTCGGAGTGTAACAGTGCCCCAGGCTCCCATGTGATTGTTTATTCCATTTGTAATCCATTTCAGCACTAGATCAATAGATAAATTTGTTTCTGGGTGTGTGTTAAAACCAACAAAAGTCTTGGTTATTTGCAGCTTCTATTGAATCCATTTTTTCTCCTGCCTAGTATTGCATGAATTGAGATGATCCTCAGGAAACAAAACCAGTAAAAATAAACAAAAGTACCATATGATCTCTGCTTCCCATGTTGTAGCTCCAACAACTTAGAATTTTGGAACATGTCAATTCGGCCGAGGTTTGTCGGACGACTGGCCATTTGATTGATTTACAAAGGTGAGGAATTCTCAACTGAATACGAAATTTGCTTCCGAGGAACTAGAAAGCTATGGGAAGATGTACTTGAAAAATGGGTTTGGATACAGGATGTCAGTAAAACCAATGTTATCAAATCAGCAGGGTAAGACATATTATCACTCACGGTCATGACACATTAAAGATTTGTTTTTTTTTTTTTTGAAATAACTGAAACTTCTTAATAACTTAAAAGAAAGTTACAAAAAGGAAAACAATAGGGAAGAGAAAATAAAGAACGTAAAAGAAAGAGGAAACACAAAAGGAGAAAAGAACAGCTAGGTACAAGAGCGTTGTACCCCACCGAAGCAAACAACAAGATAATACCCTCTCAAGGAGACATCCTCTCAATCCCCTGTTTAGCTAAAGCATCGGCGAAGTAGTTGGCTGATCTAAGCTCAGGGCAGAAGTGAACATTGATTGAGGAAGATAAAGCCCGAATTTCATTAAAGAGGAATTGAAATTGTTGAGGTCAACGTTTACCCTCGCTCCTGAGCGGTCATAATTGTGGTCGAACCCTCGTCCTCACCATAAAACCATTGTGCTGCCGTTTCCTATCACCAATTGGTTTTGGGATAAGTGGTAGTTCAATGGGGTGTAAGATCATACAAATGGTATCAGAGCCTAATAGGTCGGGTGTTCGAGTCACGGGATACGCGTTTTGCGAGTTGCGCAGTAGGAGTCACGGCGGGTGTGCCGTTGAAGGAGGGATTGTTGAGGTCAACGTCCACCCTCACTCCTGAGCAGTCATAATTGTGGTCGAACCTTCGTCCTCACCATAAAACCATTGTGCTGCCGTTTCATATCACCAATTGGTTTTGGGATAAGTGGTAACTCAATAGGGTGTAAGATCCTACAGAAATTTTCATTGGTAAATCGCTAAAACCTCTGCTTCATTTGAGTCACAAACTCCTACATGCTTGGAGAACATGAATAAAACCTCTCCCTTACTATTTCAAAGAACCCCACCAATTCCTGCTGGCCCCGGTTTACCTCTAACAGCTCCGTCGACGTTGAACTTAAGAACACCAAGAGGGGGAAGAGACCAATGAACGGACTTCATCACCTTAAAACGACCACACCTCATACAGGCTTCCCAATTGACTAATATGTCATTGAGACTAAAATTCAAGAACTCCTTTTTAACCAAAGCCCAATTAGCAATCATCAAAGAGATCGAGGCAACCAACTCTTCTAAAGTAAAGGAGACATTTCTAAAAATTATGTCATTTCTTTCTTTCCAAATGCACTAAAGAATAACAAAAGGAATCAATCTCCACAGCGTACGCCCACATCTAGTAAATGGACCTCTTGCCCAAGACTCTATCGCATCTGCAATATTCTCCGAGCTACACCAAGTTATTCCACACCTGCTAAAGAAATAACCCCATATACTTGCAGCAACTTCACAGTGAAGAAAAACGTGGTTCATTGTTTTCTCTTTCTTATGACACATCACACAAATGTTGGAGATGTTAGACGTTGTCAATCCTCTCCTTCTCAAATTGTCTGTCGTAGACACCTTTGCTGCAGCAACAAGCCAACAGAAGACCTCTAGCTGAGAACTCTCCAAGGCAAAGTGAAAAGCTTTAGCTGAGAACTCTCCGAATAAGGGAGGTTTCCAAATCCGAGAGTCATTGTAATCCCTGCACAGAAATACATTAAAAAGAAGACTCAACAACTCCCCATATTGAACCTCCTCTAACAAGCGAAGCCCTCTCCTAAAAGACACATTCCAGACAATCCCACCCTCCCTCACCTCATAACAATCACTGACAGCAGACTCCTTATTCAACACCACTCTAAATAACCTAGGAAATAACTCAGACAAAGGTCTTACCCCTACCCAATCATCCAACCAAAACCTGACCTCCCTCCCCTCACCCACCACAAAACCAACCCCTTTGGACAATACTTTCCCCCATTCAGAAAACACATCACCAACTGAAACAATAGTATCCCACACTCCTGACCTACGGTGTCTAGGGCCAAGTGAAGGCCACCACCCCCACCTATCCTCCTCATATTTAGAAGCAATGACCTTCCTCCAAAGAGCTTCCTTCTCCTCCCCAAACCTCCACCACCATTTCACCAATAAAGACATATTTTTATTCTCCAAACTACCAAGACCCAAACCTCCACTCCACTTTGGTTTAATCACCTCACTCCACTTTAAAAGATGTAATTTCTTCTTATCCCCTTGATCTTCCCATAAAAAGTTCATACATATACGATCCACCTTTTTCACCACTGCTTTTGGCATTTTGACAAGAGACATATAATATACTAGGATATTAGATAAGCATGCTTTAATCAATGTAATTCTGCCACCCAAAGATAAGTATTGCTTCTTCCAAGAAGATAACATTTTCTCAATTTCACCGATTAGTGGATCCCACAAAGCCTTGCATCTCGGCTTCATCCCAATTGGAAGACCAAGGTATGAGATAGGGAGTCTTCCAACTTTACAATGGACCAAATCCGCTAGAGCATGGACAATATCCTCAGAACATTCTACTCCCACCAACATGCTCTTGGAGATGTTAATCTTCAGACCCGAAACCAATTGAAAACATCGCAATTTCCTTTTAAGAGCCAAAATTTCTTCCCTGTTAGAAGAGCTGGAAAGAAGGGTATCATCTGCATATTGTAAATGGGTAATTGTCTCCCCATTCCGAGTCACCTCAAAGCCATTAATGACACCCAACTCTCTCGCTCTTAAAAGGAGAGAGCCCAAAACCTCCATGACAATAGTAAACAGAAAATGAGATAGAGGATCCCCTTGCTGAATGCCTCTTGAAGCTTTAAATAACTTTGAAGGAGATCCATTGACCAAAACTGAGAAGGATGTAATAGAAATGCACTCGCGTATCCATCCATGCTAGGTTTTCCCAAAGCCAAATCTAAGCAACATATAATCAATAAAGTTCCAATCTACATGATCATAGGCTTTCTCCAAGTCGATCTTGAAAATAAGCCCCTCGATTTTAGATCTCTTTCTGGAGTCAATGAGTTCATTGGCAATCAGAACTCCATCGAGAATCTGCCCTTTTGCCACAAATGCACCTTGTGAAGGACCAACAATGAGAGGTAGAACACGCTTCAGGCGGTTTGCCAAAATCTTTGCCAACAATTTATACACACACCCAACAAGATTTATGGGACTGAAATCACAAAGCTCCACCGGATTAGGCACTTTAGGGATGAGAGATAAAAAAAAGTCGCATTTATCTCCTTATTGATTCTGCCCCACCTATGAAATTCAGAAAGCATGTCAGCAAAATCCTTCTTGAGGAACCCTCAACCTGCTTTAATGAAAGTGAAATTAACTCCATCTAGACCAGGGGCCTTATCCCCTCCACAATCCTCCAAAGCTAGAGCCAACTCCTCCTCCTCAAATTCCCTTTCCAACCAATTGCGAATATCTGCTGAGATTGTAGGAAAAAATACACCATCAAGCTTAGGTCCAACAAACTCTTCAGCCTAAAGAATGACACATTAAAGATCATTCTAATAAAGCTGAACAAGCTTTAATTGGGACTATAAAGATTTCAAGAAACAGATATCTCCAGAATTAGTTTCATGAGCACAGTTCAGACAACTTAAGCAAGCAATGAAGGCAAATTTTGGAAATTTAATTTCATAATAAAAAAGCAGGAAACCTTTGTTCAAGCAATGTGGAAATACATAGTAAAGAAATAATTTGTACAGAATTCTATTGTATGGAGTTGAGAAACAAAGAGGGAGAGAATTTTCATGGAAACTGCCTTGTACATTTGACTGTACCTGCAGAGATGTGGCAAAGCAGGCTTGGAACCCTTGATTCCAGTAATCTGGTTTAGGAAAAAATCAAGAATGTTGGACATGTCCAGAATTGCTTTCTGGTGGAAGAATTTGTGAAAAGAAAAGGAAAAATCAAAGAAGAAGGTCTCTCTCATTAACTGCATCTGGCTCAAACTGTACAGACATCAGATTCAACAGTGTAAGGTGTAAAATGAAGGATTTGTGTGGAAGAAAGAAATTACATAAGATTACAAACAGAAATTTGGAAACGCCTATTTATCTTTTTTAAAACCACCAAAATTTCAAGAAAATAAAAGAATTCAGAGGGTCTAAATCAAGTTCCTTCTTCACATATGGTTATGTGATTTCCCACCTTACCTTATGCATCTTTCCTTTTTCAACTGCCACTTCCCAGCTTTCCCATTCTCATTCTCTCATTAAAGAAGAAAAAAAGATAGTATAATAGCATACTTAACGCCCTTATTCCTAGCTAGCGTGTTTGTTTAAAAGATATATGAGAATTCTTATATGCAAGGATATATATGAGATTTCCAAATGTCGTCTCTCATGTTTGATCAACAAATGCTGGATACCGAGTATTTTGAAAACTGGATATTGAAATTCTCACAAGTCAAAAAGACCAAACCACATGACTGAATTTTTAAAAACTCAAATAAAATAGAGATGTTTATATTCTAGAAGGACAACCGCTGACACACTATCAGAAATTCCTTACAGCAAGAAATCTCGTCAATAATTCTTGCAACCGAATGCCTCCTAAGATTCAAAGAACTAAGTAGATAATACTTTTATTTTTCCAAGGTGTGAAATGATTGTATTAACAAGTTATCATGTTGGTCATTTGTCCCACCCATTTATGACCCCCCTTACGTGAATTCTTCCTTCTTTTCATCAAAAGTAAAGGGGACGTTTATTTTCTTTTTCTTTTTCTTTTTTAAAGAATAAGTTGACGTTATATTCGTAAAAAAAACACATAAAAGGAATTTTTACATGAGAGATAGGTAACATTGTTCCATATGCGTAGCCTAAATTTTATGCTCAAAATACTCTCTCTTTGTGTTTTAACATCAGGCCGGATTAAGAATGGCTACTTACCTGATTCGTAAGGAGCATCAGTTCTTGCCTAGCTGCCCGGGGTTTGAACCCCTAGTACATCACCTCTTCTCGCTTGTGTGGGCTCCTTTCCTACTTGCGTGGGTTTTTTCCCGCTTATGCGGGCCTCCTTCCCACTTGAGTGGGCTATCCTTCTGTGTGTACACGGGCTCTCTCTTGGGTTCCAGTCCCGTTGGCTGGGGTGATTAAAAATCACCAGATGGATTTCATTCCAATTAGAGTTGTGTTCCACCAGCAAAAAAGAAAAAATTATGAAGAAAGAGAGAAAAAAGGGGGTGCATCATGTGATTTACACCTAGACAACCTCAGTGGAGACCACTTGAAGGGAAGATGGCTTGATTTTGACTGGTTTAGATCTGGATCCATGAAAAGGCCATCTAAGAAAGTGATTAGAGCCTCTAAGAAAGAGAATAAATCAAGAGTACAACAAAATTCTAAATAAAAAACTTGTACTAAAAGAAGATTCACTCATTGTTACAAGTCAAAACTTGAAGTCTCACGCATTGTCACACCGACAAATTACATGGTTACGTGGCATATAACTTGGCACGAAACAATGTTAATCTTGGATACCTGGTAATTATATAAACCCTTTCTTTTCATGGATTTAAATTCCTAGGAATTCTGGGAATATACTCTTATCAAAGTATGCAAAAATTGAAGAAGAAAAAAGAGATAAAGATCAACAAATAGCCACCCTTTTTGGGTGGAAAATGATTACTGAGCCATCACCATACTAAATCAAATCCTGAGCATCCCATCTATGCCTCCACCCTATGACCTTCACCGCTCTCCTTTTTTAAGTTGCTTCTTGGGAACTCATTTTACCATAAATTCCAGAATGCCATGCAATTAGATGCCCTGCGACGATACCATTGTGCTATCATAAAAGGTGTGGGCAGTATGGCAAATTAATGCATTAATTATATGAAATTACATCTACACAAGGATAACATATTTGAAACTAAATTAGTAGAGCATAAATATACCCCAAAAAAAAAAAATTGGAGGATACATCACGTCTTGGCCTACAATTTTCAAAAAGAAAAAAAAAAAAAAGAATAAGTGTCCTCCATTGAAAGATTTGAATTATCTTGATGGGGAGGACAACAAATACAATGCCAAAATGAAAGAATTGTAGCCTTTTCTAAACTTTTGCTTGGGTTCTACAGAGGTGGAGCAATGGCAAATACAAAAGCATTGAACACAGAGTAGCAGTGACAAATGAGCATAAGTCAAGAATCTCTGTAGCTTCATTTATTGAACCAGCTATGGAGTGGAGTTTTCTAGCAATGGGTGCAGGTTTTCTTGCCAGACCGGTGGAGCATCTAACTAGTATAATTTTTATGAACAGTCCAAGTGCAGAGTCCCATCCACTATGCTTCGGCGTGCTTCACATTCGCATACATGCAATATATTATATAACAGCGTCTTATGTTCCCCAATAGCACTTAATTTAACCCGCTTTGGTTCTATAGGGGTGAGTATTCGGTCGGTTCGGTCGGTTTTGGTTGAAATTTTGATCGAACCGAAATATTTCGGTCGAAGAAATTCTAAACCGAACCGACCGAATTATGAGTTGTTACCGAATTCGACCGAACCGAAAATATTTCGGTTAAATTTCGGTCAATTCGGTCGAAAGGCCATATGTTGGCCTTTGTTATGGGGCCCAAATTTGTTGGGAACATTTTTATAATAAAAAACCCAAAGTATAGACAACTAGCAAATTCTAAATATCCAAAATAAAAAAGATATTAAAGCCAAGTATTCAACAGTTTATTAGCCTTAAGAGTTTAGACATCTATCAAGTTTACAACTGATTACATAGACAAAAATAACATTAATATTGGATTAACAACTTCTCAGCTTCCATCTTCAAACTTCATGCTCCAAGTAATCATCCATATCCTCATGCTCACATAGCAAGACTTCCATCTTAAACAATTGCATAAGAAAGAAAGTTATGTTATTTAAACTCAAAATCCAAGTAATCAACAAGGGAAACATCATTTTTATTCAAATCACTAACACATCTTGAGACCACCAGAGCAAACATATTGTATCTTTTCACAAATGATTATTATGACCATTTTCCTTCATTCTCACAATACTCACTCACATAGCTAGTTAGCTACACTCCAAATCACACAACAACAAAAACTGGTGCTTATAAAAAAAACAAAAATGAATAAAACAAATGGTGGGCGTGGGTGGAAGAGCTGTGTTCATTTTGGCTCTTCTTTTTAATTTCTTAGCCTTTGCTACTGGTTACATGCTTTACATTAGTGAGTAGTCTTTTAAAATAGATTGGAAACAAAGTACAATGAGAGAGATACCTTATACATCATAGCAATCCGATTCCAATCCAAGCCTAGCCAAATCTGATATATAAGAAAATATGTACAAGTAAGATTAAAACAATGTAAGGAAAAAAAATAAAAAGGAAATGTTGCACATTACCATCATCCAACTTCTCAATTCCTTCTGAGTCCTCCTCAATGACATTGGAAATTGGTGAACCACAAAGCAAATCTTTAGCACAGATTAGGGTTTGCACCATCCTTGGAGTCAAAGAAGTCCTATATGCATCAAGCACACGTCCACTAGCACTAAAGGCATTTTCCGAAGCAACTGTAGATGCTGGAATGGCTAGCACATTACGAGCCATTTGTGATAGAATAGGGTACCTTGAAGAGCTAAGCTTCCACCATCCCAATAAATCAAAACCCTCTGTCTTCTTCAATTCCTTCAGAAAGATATTTGTCTAACTCAATCTTAGCATTCTCATCTTGAACTGCAGATTTAAACTTTTTGAAACCAGAAATATAGACATTTGTGAAGCTTTCCCCTGTTTGTTCTACTTCTTCAGCTGTCAATGATTGAGCTTTGTCACTTGCTTGTCCACTTAAGGATGACATCTTCCTTTTATAGTCATTGAACATGTTATAAGTAGCATTTCTCACTTCCAGTGCCATCTTCTCGCCTAATTTTCCCGGCTGCATTTTACCGATGACATAATCCAAATACTCTAACTTATACCTAGGATCAAGTGCAACCGCAATGTATATTACCATATTCATCTTGCCAAATTCCTCATAATATTTATCAAATTTTTCTTTCATTGCACTCCCCATAATGCTTAATTCAAGGTCACTACTTTTCTTCCATTGTTCTAAGAGACAATGCACAGCACTAATGTCATTAAACATATAGCTTGAGGTCACATAAGAAGTTCCAGAAATTCACAAAGTAAGATCATAAAAATGCTTTAGAAAAATGACAAGCTTCTTGACCTTTTCCCAATCACAACCATCTGGAGTTCCTTTTCCTCCTCGTAAGTCAATTTTATACATGTGATCCAAGTCCTGAAACCTCTCAAAAGCCGGTATAAATCTTTGAGCTGCATCCAACATCAAATATGTGGAATTCCATCTAGTGCTTACATCAAGCCACAAAAATTTCTTGCTTTGTATCTTCTCCATTTGGATACACTCCTTAAATTTTGCAATCCTAGTTGGTGATTGTCTCACATATTTAACAGCCCCTCGAACACGATCTACAGAGTTACCCATATCCTTTAACCCATCTTGCACAATCAAGTAAACAATATGTGCCATATACCTCATGTGAAGGTGCTTAGCTTTCAAGATACTTCCATCTTTACTTCCGAATCTCTTCTCTAAGATTTTCATTGCTTGATCATTAGAAGTTGCATTATCCACCGTAATGGTGAACACATTAGATATCCCCCACTCCACCAAACACTTTTCAATTGCCCTAGATATGGAATCACCTTTATGACTATCGATTGGACGAAAATTTAATATTTTCTTATGCAATCTCCAATCATTGTCGATAAAATGCGCCGTGAGACACATGTAGTTTATCCTTTGCAATGATGTCCAAGTATCGGTAGTCAACGAAATCCTCTCACATGAATCTTTCAAAAACGTCTTCAACTTAGTCTTCTCTTCCATGTAAAGATTGTAACAATCTTTAGCTATGGTCCACCGGGAAATCATTCGAAACTTAGGTTGCAAGCTAACAACAAATTCCCTAAACCCTTCATTTTCAACATATTTAAAAGGCAACTCATCAATGATGATCAATTTTGCCAACATTTTCCTGCTAAACTCATTGTCAAACTTCCAATTAGCTAAAGTACCTATCTTCTCACTTTCTCCTTCTTGACTACTTGCTACTTGAAATGACAATTGTGATTGTTGTTTCTCAGCAATTCCCAAGTACTTCTTACACTTAGTCAAGTGATAATTTAAAGAACTAGTACCATTTGACTTACTATTGCAATGAAATAGCCTCCCACATTAATTACAATTAGCCCTCAAGTTACCATTTTCATCTTTTATTCTTTTGAAGTGTTTCCATGCTTCTGCCCGTAGTTCCATTGCCTTCCTTTTCCCTTTGCCATCGCCAGTTGCTGGATTTTCAGTTGGTGGATCTTTCGTTTGGGCACCAATTGGTGGATTTTCTGTTCGGGCAGTTATAATTGAAGCTAATGGCTCTTTAGTTGTATTGAGATTATTTCCTTCTTGTGCCATCTATTCAAGACTCAAACACATTACAAAATGAGCATTAGTATAAAGAAAATATGTCTAAAATTCACGTAGCATCCATACACAGAGAATAAATTCAATTGAACACGCATCCAAAATCCAAAATGCATACCATAAAATCTGTCCAAGACCCACATGGTCCCCTACTATAAATTTTTAACATGGGTACTCATTTTTAGGTTTGTAAAAGTCAAAGCAAAATTACATCTCCACAAAAGAACAAGAATAGTATAATCTGTCGGGGACCACATCCAACTAAACAACAAAAGCACACAATACACTAGTAGTTTGTAAACATTAAACAAGTAAAAACTTTTTGAGAAGTGTCAACCAAGCATCTCACCAAAATAATTTAAAATTGCTAAGATTTAAGATTTATACTACAATCCATGAATGTCAAAGAAACCCACCGTTGGTAAAGATTTGTTGGTTGTCAATGAAGATCTGAGAGAAAGGGCTAATTACTTGAGCTGCTTCAGCCTTCAGCCTCCAAGTTGACTCTTGGGTCTTGGCTTGGTTAGTGCAAGGTGCCGCCGCCCGCCGTCCAGGAGAGGAAAAGAAGAGAGAACAGAGAAGATGGAAAGTTAGTTTACCTTTTTAGGGTTTTTACTTTTTAGGGCTGTGTCTTCACTATTTTGTTTCAATTTTAAATTTCTAATTTTCATAAAATGAAATTATAATTACAACAAATGATGTCATGTACTCATTTTATTTATATATACAATATATTTTATATATCTAAAATACAAACTTTTATATGTATATTAATAAATCCGGTTAATTCAATTAATTTGGTGAAAAAAATCCAAAACCGAACGGAACTATATTATCCAAATTTGCTGTAAATCTTAACCGAACCTGACCAATTTAACCGTATAACCGAACCAAATAAAAAATTTCGGTTCGATTCTGTTCGAAACTTCGGTTCGTTAGACAGACGCTCACCCCTAGTTTTGGACATTAAAACCACTCCTTACTCACTGTGATTTTAAACCATACCCGTTTTGTGGGGCCCATTGGGGTCCCAAAATCGTGGGTACTAAAAGATCTATCTGGGACAACCCCAAATATCAAATTTGGCCCCAATCTCAGACTCCGAACCCCTTCATCCATTGCCGACAAGTCCAATCCATTCTTATCGGTGTATAGTCAATCCAATGGTTCCGTTCATTCACATTGGTGACGAACCTTGGGGCATGCGACTATCAAAGGGTCCCTGTCCATTGCAAGGTTTGGATTGGGTGATAGGTGGCCCCCATCCATAGTTCTCACGGTTCGAGCTGTGAGAATAGTTCTCACCTTACTACTTCCCATTTTTAAAACCATAGTTTGGGTGCAGACCATATACTCTGCCCGTTTTCAATCGTATGCTTGCACTGAATGCACGTTTCAAGGAAGGTCTGGGCCTCTTTGGCGATTAACATAGCTAATTGTTAAGCCAATCACATCCATTAAAGTATACGACTATAATCGAAATTGAGTATTTAATCTCTCTGTTTCTCTATGTAGGGGTTTGGTCCAAACCCTCACACACACTGCCTTTCAATTGGCACCAAATCTAAAGTTTGACACCCATACAATTGTTACTCACCGTTGGACAGACAACTAATTTGGGATCAGATTGGATAAAAGCTATAACTAATTTGATGGTTGGCCAAGATTTCTCCACGCATCCCTTGAGAGGGATGTAACTCACCCACCTATTAATGATCCAAACGTTAAAATTGAAATTTCAAAATAAAATCTGTGGATATATATGATATATATGCTGAGTGAGGGACTGGCATTTAATTTGATCAGTTCCAATCACTAGTGGTTGGGGCCTTCAGTGAGCTTACATCCCACTGCAGGAATCGTGTAGTAGACCACTTAGGTGGTCCGGTCTCTTTTCTCACCTGTAAGGTGTCTACTAACACACTATGAATTATGATAGCAGCGTTACAGGTCGTTGGAGAGGAGGATCGAGTGCATTAAAGGGTCCATTGAATTTCATACCGGCTACAGAAGAAAATATGTGGTTGAGGATTTTTGATATCTGTGAGGAATTGGGTGGGGATGGATTTGATTTGGTTATAGCTAGGTTTGTAGCATTTATAATGTTTTCGTATGTTAAGAGAAAAAACTTCAACTAGATCTATTTGTAGACCAAAACATTCAAATGCATGCAATAAACTCTTTACTTTACACAACCATTATCTTTATACAATCATTATCTTTCCCATTAGATCATACTAACCCTTTACTCTATAACCCTCAATTTCAATAGCTTCAGGAGAGGATATCGAGTGCTCATCAATGGTCCCCATTAGATCATCCTAATCCCAGTTCGGTTGTGTCCATTTCAGTGGTTGTTGACTGGTAGACTATTACAGACCATACGTACAGAAAAGAATAATTTAAAGAAAGAGCACCCATATCTGAAGTTAGATACTCGTATTAGTTACTAAGTTAGAGATGTACCAGTCGCAAATCTCTTCAGCTATAAAATGCTCATGGATCTAGCATTCTTCTTCATTCCTTCCTCTAAAAACCCTCTTTCCTTTCCTTTCCTTTCCTTTCATTTGTAATGACAATGGGGTGGTGTGCGAGGATCATGGGCTGCTTGACTTACCCAAGTGTCCTTTTCGCTATTATTTGCTTCTTCCTCGTGAGAAGCTTGTTTCAAAAGAACAAACCTATGGTGAAGTGGCCCGTTGTGGGCATGCTCCCTTCCCTTCTTCTCAACGTCCATCGCCTGCATGATTGGTACACTGAAGTCCTCCGAACCAATGGGTGCACCATTCTATTCGAGGGCCCATGGTTTTCGGGCATGAAGATGCAGGTCACATGCGACCCACGCAACCTGACACACATCTTGGGAATGGCCCACTTCTCCAACTACCCCAAGGGCCAGGATTTCTATGAGAAGTTCGACATACTCGGAGATGGCATCTTGGGCGCAGACTATGGGTCTTGGAAGGTCCAGAGGAAGATGGCCCACGCCCACTTCAGGAACAAGAGGTTCCGCCACTGGTTCGTGAAGACGAGCCAAGAAAAGGTGGAGAAGGGTCTCATCCCGGTTCTCCAGACCGCAGCTCGAGAGTCGAAGCCCATGGACTTGCAGGACATTTTGCAGAGGTTCACCTTCGACGCTACCTGCATCTTGGTGTGTGGTGCAGACCCAGGCTGCCTCACGACCGGGCTCCCAACGGTCCCCATCGCCCGAGCCATGGACGAGTCCAACGAAGTCGTTCTGCTGCGACACACCGTGCCCAGGTTCTGTTGGAAGCTCCTAAAGCGGCTTAACATTGGCATGGAGAAGACTATGGCCGATGCGTGGGAAACCATCGACCGTTTCATAGAAAAGCAGATATCAGCTCGAAGAGAAGAGCTGCAGAGACGAACCCCACCACCCAACAACTTAGAGAAAGAAGAAGAAGCAGCAGAAGAAGCAATCGATCTCTTGAGTCTCTACATGCAATATGAGAACAAGGACGAAATGGCTCAGCTCAAGTCCCCCAAGACGTTCCTTCGTGACACCACCATGAGCATGATGGCAGCCGGGACGGACACCACGAGTGCAGCCCTCACCTGGTTCTTCTGGTTGCTCTCAAAGAACCCATTTGTTGAAGCCAAGATCTTACAGGAACTCACTTCCATTCCCCATCCAAACCCCACCACAAACAAGCCAAGGGTCTTCAACAGTGAAGATCTTGGTGGGTTGGTATACCTGCACGCAGCCCTCTGCGAGTGCCTGAGGCTATATCCCCCTGTCCCAATCATTCGCAAGCGCGTTGTGGCAACTGACCATCTCCCGAGTGGTCACCGGGTCGAGCCAGGGATGGACATCTTCTACTCGCACTACGCAGTGGCAAGGATGGAGAAGATTTGGGGGAAGGACTGCTTGGAGTTCAGGCCTGAGAGATGGATTTCGGAGCAAGGAGTGATTACATTCGACCACACAGACAAGTTCATGGTCTTCAATGTTGGTCCCAGGTCGTGTTTGGGGAAGGACGTCTCCTTTACTCAAATGAAGGCTGTTGTGGCTGCTGTTCTCTACAACTTCCAACTCCAAGTCCTTCGAGATCATGTCGTCGCTCCTAAAATTTCTGTTGTTCTTCAAATGAAGAACGGGTTGATGGTTAAGGTGCGAGAAAGAGCTGTTGCAGCTGCCTAGTGCTACTTTGGTTAGAACTGGTCATGATCCTCATGGAAAGGGGAAAATAAAAACTTCATTAGCAAGCAATGTACGTACTGATTCCTGTTAATTTGATATGTTATCATGACTAATGATTACCCTAAGAGCCTTGATGGCCTAATAATGAAGAATGTTGAGGTGAGCCGCATGAATTCTAGTTATTTATTTCAGTCGTGGGCAGATCCTGGGATATAGTCGAGCCGGTTTACACCAGATGATAAAATTGGGTTGGACCATAATGTCCACCAATGGAGACCAACTTTACTATAAAGCGAGAAAAGCCTTGCTTTAGGCTAAAAAATTAAAGCCCCACATATCACAACTTGTTTTTCATTTTATTTTTTGTAACCCAAGGAAAGGCCTAGGACTCTTAAGACTCATGACACAACTCACGCATATACGCATGTGAGGTGATGTTAACACATAGTTAAAAGAAAAGATAGAAACAACTCATACATGAGAGGTGGTGGAAACTCGCAAATGCGAGGAGAAAGACACAACTCATAATAATATTAAAAAATAAAAAGGCTATATTTAAAATTGTGGCCTGAGAGCAGGCATTGTCCACGAACTCTCCACCAGTTAACCTATCCAATTTAGAAACGTACAAGAATTGTAATGTGTCAACAATATGGCATAAAAATTAAGGGCCACAAAATCATGATGTCTTCATTTTGCACACAGGTATATACTCGGTCTGTATATAACGAACTCATTTAAGAATGGGTCGAAAGTGGGGGCGGGACACTCGATTGAAGTTGGGTGTGCTTGTGGAGTTGTGGGTGCCGTGTGGGTGTGGGCGTGGGTGGGTGCGGGTGGAATTAATGTTAACCCTTGGTAGAATCACAAAGGCTACTGTTTTGGGTACAAAAGCGACTACGAGCACTATGCTTCCCAAAATACTCGGCTACCGTAGTATTGAAGTTAAAATTTCCTAAGCAAACTTCTTTGAGGCATTTGAGATAATCCATAAGTGGAGCCCACTTTTTAAATCAAAACTATCCGATATAAATGCCTCTCTTTAGTGACAAACGGCCAAAGCTCACTCCAATTGGAGCAAGGCAAGCCCAAATTCATATTGTTCATATAGCTTATGTAAGGAGTCCGCCCTTATTTCGTTGAAACAGAGAGATGATGCTTCTTCCCATCAATATTTGCCAGCTATATAAAATCTTTTGCTAGCTAGTGGACCCTTTCAATTGCTCACTTAGAATGAGAAGAGAAAAGAAAAGAAAAGATGAAATCTTATACAGCTGGCGAACGTTGAGGTCAGCTACATGAATTATAGTTATTCATTTCAGTTATGCGCAGATCCTGTGATATAGTTCATATATCCCCACCAGTTTACACCGAATGGTAAAATTGGGTTGGACCAAAATGTCCACCATTGCAGCCCAGCTTTACCATAAAGCAAGAAAAGCCTTCCTTTAGGCTAAAAAAATAAGGCCCCACGAATTGTATTTTATTTTTTATTTTTTATTTTTTATTTGTAACCCAATGAAAGGCCTGGTACTCATGACTCATGACACAACTCACACATGTGAGGTGATGGAAACTCATATATAAAAGAAAAGATAGACACAACTCACATATACTAGGTGATGGAAAATCACACATGCGAAGAGACACACACGTACAACTCACACATGCAAGGTGATGGAAACTCACACATGCGAGGAGAATAAACACAACTCACAAGTGTGAGGTAATAAAAACTCACATATGCAAATAGGGAGGAGGCAGGATTCGAGGACCCAAGACCTCCCAATGAGAGCTGCCGCTCCTTAACACTAAGGTAACAAGCTATTCTTGCTATCACATCCTATTAAAAGCATCATTTAACATTCCATAAAAATCAACTGCCATTTTTTTTCTCCAAAAAAATAAGGTATGGGAACGTCTTTTTTTTTTATGTATGCTGCAAACTTCTTGCCGTTTAGAAGTTGTTGCTATTAAAAAAAAAAAAAAACCATAAAATTGCAGCAAACAAGAAATCCCTTTCCAAAGAACACAATATCCTCTATATTCTTTTTCGATCACTTCAATCCAAGGGATTTTTTTCCAGTCTACAATTGCCATCACTGCAATATGGAGGCGTCAAGAAGAGGAACATGACTCTACTATGTTCCAAGGCTCAAGAACACATTTTATATAGTTTTATTCTTCCATTTACATGTGTTAGTCTCTCTCCCTAACTCATTTCTTTTATTATTATTATTAATTTATTTTTTTGTTTTCAATCATCAATGGGACCAACTGTTCCATCACTGTAAAATTCCAGATTTCATCCACTGATGGATGAAATCATTTGATTTCTGGTTTCTATCTTCTTGCCGTTCTGTCTCTTTTTTTTTTTTTTTTTTTTTATTTATCTTCTCAGGATGTAGATTCATTCGTGGGCTCTACAAGTTAAATCTATTTCGAGGGTGGGCCCCACTGATGGATTAAAGCCCAACTGCTTCTCCCTTTGTTATTTTCTATCCTTTTTTATTTTTGTTCTTTTTAATGGGTGTAGATCCATCCAGCCTTTTTTTATCCTTGGACGTAATCATAATACTATTAAAAAATCAAAAAAAATACCTCATTTAAGATTGTCGCTTGAAAGCCGGCCGTGCCTACAAACTCTCCACCGGTTAACCTGTTCAATTTAGAAACAAGAACTGTAATGTGTCTAGAATATGGCATCAAAATCACAATCCGGATCCCTGTCTGGACGAATTAAGGGCAACATGCGAACATTGATATCCTCAGTGCAACCTCTCTCTCCTCCTCTTTATTTCAACCTCAGCATGGATGCCCGCGTGTCGCCCCTATTCGTTTGGACGAAACGGGGGATCCGGACTCTAAAAATTAAGGCCCACAAAATCATGATGTCGTCATTTTACACACAGGTGCCCTGTCTGTACATAACCAACTCATTTAAGAATGGGTCGTAAGTGGGGGACACTCGATTGAAGTTGGGTGTGCATGTGGGTGCGGTGTGGGTGTGGTGTGGGTGGGTGTGGGATTAATGTTACAAAAGCGGCTACAAGCACAATACTTCCCAAAATACTCGGCTACTGTAGTATTGAAAGTTAAAATCTCCTAAGTAAAATTCTTTGAGGTCTTTGAGATAATCCATCAGTGGGGCCCACTTTTTAAATCAAAACTATCCAATATAAATGCCTCTCTTTAGTGCCACTCGACCAAAGCTCACTCCAATTGGAGTATGGCAAGCCCAAATTCATATTGTTAATATCGCTTAGGCAAGGATTCTGTCCATTGAAATGGAGAGATACTGTTTCATCCCATCAACATTTGTTAGCTGTATAAAATCTCTTGCTAGCTAATCCACCCTTTCAATTACTTACTTAGAATGAGAAAAGAAAAGAAGAAAATCTTATACAGTTGGTGAATGTTGATAGGATGAAACGGCATCTCCTTGTTTCAATGAAACAAGGGATCTTGACTTTATGCTCACAATGTCCTCTCCTGCTTTCAAATAAAAAGATCTTCAATTGGGGGGGGTGGGGGGCGCATTTGGGAGGAGTGCTCTGAATTTTGTCTCGTCTGGAGCCAAGAAATCCAGCCATCTACACTACATAACATCCAACAGTTTTAACCTTTTTGTAAATTTCTCACATTGTAAATTTCTCACAATTCATGATAAACACCGCCCCCACCCACCCAATTCATGATGACCACCCACCCACCCACCCACCCACCCCCCCACAAAAATAAAAAAATAAAAAAAGACCCAAATTCCTCACAATTCATGATGAATCAAAAGTCAAGACTTTTTTCTTCTTTTTTTTTTTGCAAAAATCATTACTTAGGAGCCCACAAAATTTTGAAAAAAACAAAAGAAAAAAATGGACAGGAAAAAAAGACTCATCCTTTGCACTATGGCAGATCAACATTCTAGATTTTTCTCAAATTTCTCATGATCCATAATGAATCGAGCTACTAATTAAGTTTGAATCCCTAGCCATTTAATTTGGCCTTTTGAAGAGAATGAAAGGTTCGGATCATGCAAATGAAGCCCACAAAAGTCCAGAGAAGATCATTTATTGGTTTGGAGCTTTTGCAGTGAATCAACTGACTGAAGGGAGGAGGGGGGGATTAGCCCCAGGAAGCGAGGATCCCTTTTTTCAGGTGTTTGCTCCCACCAAGTCCATGCTACAACCATCAACCATGAGGAATCCTCGGTGAGGATCAATGGTATCCAAACATGCCCTAAATTGAGTGGTGGAATGTCACATTGGGCCCACAATAGTTAAATTTTGCCGTTTTCTAAATTGCTTTTATGAGGGCGACTTGATCGAAAGGAATATGAAAAATTTTGATTCTCGATCATTTGAAATATTCGAAATCTGCAAGTACTTTTTTTAAAAGAAGCCAAAAGTTTTATATTTTTTTAAAAATTGTCCTTATATAAAATATGATGGATCGTCCTAACTTATTGAAATCTACTTGCTTTGCTGATTATTCTTTATTAGATTTAGTAATCTAGATGGTTGAGATGGATCATCTCAGATGGATCATAAATAAATGCCACTATGCAATGGAAGGAAAATGGGCTTGGAATGAGAATTGAAATGTAAAAATGGGATCAGAAAGAGAAGAGTGACCTAGAATGAGAAAGAGCCCCCCAAGTAAATGCCTTTGGTGACTGCTGGGCTGAAGCCAACTTAGCAAACACTAATTAAGAACTGACATATTGGCCCATTATCTAGTAACTGCCAGCAATTCAAGACTCTGGGCCCACAACACCAAGTCTTACTAGGCCCAGTAGCAATAGGTAGTCTGGATCCGACCTATAGTGGAGGAGGTTAACCTAGCACCATCCCGAGACACCTAAGTGGTCTGGGTGTCTCATCCTACAACAGCCAGGGATCAATCCTATGAATCCTACACACCATTCATATTTAACTGGTTTGGGACAAATAAAGTTGCTGATATAAAATGAAACTTCCAAAATGCAACTTCTCTTATTGGCTAGCAAGGACTTTTAATAATATAATATTAAAGCCAGACTTTTAATAATATAATATTAAAGCCAACCACTCCCAAGTTCAAATCCCAAGAGGAGTAATTCGGCGTTGAAATGTGTGGATCGCCAAAAGTGCACCGTCTAGGTTTCACCCGACGAAAAATCTTGAAAAGTATATTCTTTACCTGGGCCCGTTTGGTAATTTTACTTGTAAAGTCAAGTAAAGTTAAGTCAATTAAAACATCCCATCAAAAGCACCTTTTTACCAAAATTCCCTCCATCTTTTCCCAAAAAAGTCAAAAAGCAACTACATTTACTCACTAAAAGACAAAAATACTTCACTTTTCCATACAAAAAGTCAAAAAGATTCCAAAACAAACAACTAAAAATAAAATACCATCATAACCCACTTATATTTTATTCATTCTTCAAAATCAACTTTACTTGACTTGACTCAATTAGTAGAGTTACCAAACTGGCCCAAATTTAGGTTTTGAATGGTTTGGTTAGCTGAGAAAATTTTATAGAAGCCCACTTCCACCTAAGAAATAGGAATGTTGAATCTTTTAATCAGGTCTCCGAGGGAATTTTAAATGCTATTATTAGCATTCATACAAATGGGTTGTCCTTCTGATCTGATTGCACAATCATATTCTGACCCTTTTTGTTTGGAAGAGTTACATTATTTGTGGCAGAACTTGTGAAGTCATTGGAGATTGTGTGCTTGGAGCATCGGAAGTAGGGATGTCAAATGGGCCGGGCCGGGCCAGTCAACGGCCCGCGGCCCGACACAGCCCGGTCAACGGCATGGCCCGCACATGGGCTGGGCTGGGCCTAGGTGGCTGGGCCCTCTGGCCCGTTTAGCCCGGGCCCGCCAGGCCCGTCATGCACGTGGGCTGGGGCTGCAGCCCGCCAGGCCCGCTGGAATCGGCCCGCTGGCCCGCCCAAAAATTAATTTTTTTAATTTACAAAATTCTTCATTTTAACCTCCCAACAGCCATAAAACAGTCATATAAGGGGTATTTTATGTCCTTTTTCGATTTTACAAAGTCTATAAATACTCTAACACTTCTATTCTTTTTCTTTTAATCAAAGTTTTATTTACCAAAAAAAAAAAATATATATATATATATATATACAAAGGATGAAATTTGACCCTTTTTTTCACCCTTTCTTTCAATGTTTGATACAATATCTTTCATTACAGGAAAAAGAAAATGGAGTCATTTTCTTTGGTGGTGAGGATTTCAACTGCTTATTATAGAATATAAAAAAATGAAAACTTCAGTCTAATAGAAAAGTGAGATTTACAAAGAGCAAAAGTCCATCTACAAACATGTTCTTAATGTTGAGAACAAGGGGTAGCTCAGTTGGTTGGCTCCCAATTTCTTATTAGTTTCATATCTTAGCTTCTTTTGTAATGAGTAGGCTCCCTTCATGCTTCTTTCTTATGAACTAGCTATTATATAAAAATAAATAGTCAAAATCATTTATTTTTAATAGTAATTTGTTTGTATGAAACCAAGTAACAAGAACTCATGATATAAAAGGCTCGCGTAAATGAATATTAAAATGGTAACTAAGCAGTAAAAGATATAAGATGGAGATATAGATGAGACCGTAAATTTTCTACATTTGAATTATTAGGGTATTAGTTGGATATACAATTTTCATTTTTCATTGATTTAAATTCCATTTGAATTATTAGGGTATTAGTTGGATATTCAATTTTCATATATCAAAGATAAATGGACCTTTCCCAGTTAAATATGAACCAATGGTTTATCTTACTCTCATCAACCATCTGCAGGCTCCTAAGAAGTTCAGGCTCCTAAGTAGTTAAGACATGGGAGTTTGGATGCTTCAATAGAAGCAAACTTATCCACTATTTATACGGTATGGATTCTGCAAAAGGTGATGCTCACAAGTCAGTATTGCAAATTACCTCCTTCTAGAAGGAAGCTTCCGTTTTTTTTCCCCTCACTTTTGATGGTCCATGCGGAGGATTATAGATCGAACGGCCAGTAACATGAAACAGTTACAGACTTAGAGATTCGTGCATGTATCCCACGTGAAATAGATGGAAGCGTGTTCTATTCTCTTTTTTTTAATACTGAAAAAAAAAAAGGGCAAAAAAGAGCAAGGCCGCCTGGCCCGCTGGCCCAGAACGGCCCGTGGCTGGCCGTGCTAGCGGGTCGTGCTGGGCCAGAGTTTTTCCCTGGCGGGCCAGCCCGGCCCGTTTGACATCCCTAATTGGAAGTTCGGACATTTTTCAAAAGAAAATGTTTTGGTTCTATGCTCTTCTTGGTAAGTGAGTTTGATGTATGAGGAGTCAGCAGCACGGTTCCTCCCTATGGAGCTAGAGGTTTTGGTATTGAACTCCGGTTCCCACCTCTTCAAGAATCGAAAATTGAGTCCACTTATGCTACCACCTAGGGGCCACAGGGGTTTTACCCGGCTTCTCTCTGGCTCGGAGGGAATAGTCCAGCTCAAAAGGTTGGAACCCTCCATTAGATAAAAATAATAATAAAAAAATAAAAACAAACAAACAAACAAACAATTCGGACAAAGCTGCATAAACAGTAAGAAGACTAGAAGAGTGCGGTGTGCAACAGGAGGCCGGAACTAGTTCTTCCACTATTTAATGCTTGTTTGAAATTGTAAGTGCCTAAAAATTACGAACTTGATTAGGCGAGTATAAAACTCTTGATGTTGCTGTTGAGCTTCTTTAGAGAGATTGAATGCCTTGAACCTGAAAGGGAAAGAAGGAAGGAAGGTCAGAGCCCCTAGCTGCAGTCAGCCGAAGGCACTCTGATGCCTAAGTTAGTAGAGTTACTGAACAGAGTGAGAGTGAGTAGGGGAGAAGAGAATTCAGAATGTATGCTTAAGGAGTGTGTATCGCGTACCTAGCCATGGATCTTACCCATGCATATATATAGACGAGTATCCCATTAGAAGCTCCCTTAGTGGAGGTAGGTGGAGGTACAGTCCCATCAGCCCATACCTCATATCCTTAGTGGAAGTAGGTGAGAGCACTGTCCCATCGGATCGTTCCCCAATCTCATATATAAATATGGACATGACAGTCAGACAAGGATAACCTCTTATCGATATCCGGCGGCCATCCTATCTGACAATACATTCTATAATGTAGCCGTCCCATTACATAATTGAGACTTGACACTTAGTGTTCATCTCGGTCAATTGGACCGAACTGGAGAAGGCACCGAGGTCGGGCGTGTGCAAGTTCGGGCACTGTTGCCAAGGTGCACAAGGCAAAGCATAAAAAAGGGTCTAGTCGGTACTCTTACCAAGGATAGATCAAGCTCGGTACCAGCTGACACTATTACCAAGCTGAATAAAATCGAGATCAAAATAAACATGGTCGGTACTCTTACTTGAACCAGAGGTAATCTCGGTATTATGGAAACATCCCATGCATAAATGATATAGATTTTTCTCAAATTATAGTTCCACTTGGAATCTACATGACTAAAATGTGAAGAGAGATGCACGAGGTTGAGGAGTTGCAAGGAAATCGGTGATGATATCGCCAATTGGTTGACTTTGTGACCAATATGGGTAATTTCATCCAGAAAAATTACAACACCCTATGCTGATGGTTTTTTTTTTTTTTTTTCATATATCGTAGAATCAGAGTTTAAGCATAATTTTCTTCATAAAAATCCTTCTTTATATTATCGTTTGGACTTTGCCGATTGATTGCCAATGAATTAAATTGACAAGTTGGCAATTTAAGAATTAATTTTCTTCCATATCTGATTTCTACTAATCAGTCATGAAGACTTTTTTGTTGCACAATTCAAATTTGCTAGACAATATTTCCTCAAATCCTTACCCTTGAAAATTCCTCCATCACATGTGATACTATGGGTAAGCTGTCCTATCCACTAGTCTGAGATGATTAATGGAATTAAAAAAAAAAATGATGCACTAACAATGGCCCTGATGAAAACTGGCCCCCACCACAAATTCAACACCTAACAGGATGGACTGTGGGACCTAGCTCTTGATGCTATAAAGTCCTAGAAAAATGTGAAAGATTCTCAGAATAATGCATTCACACAGGACTAGCTAGTTGTCTCAATGCAGCTGAGTGGTGCCCTGGACTGTGCAGAAACAGTCCAAGATATCCTTCAAAGATGTAAGTTGGTCCAACCAGATTAAATTAGAAGCCCAGAACAGAATGAGAAACCTTCAAAAGATGAATACAGTGAGAGGAGAATAATGGGTAGTTAGGTAGGTGTTGATGATGTTTGGAATTTTTTTTTTATTTTATTATTTTCTAAAGATGGTGCTTGGATGTCTAATCTTACATTTATCCAGTGAGAATAATTCTGGAAGGTTCTCTGGATGTTTCTCAGAATTTGCATCTCCAGTGAATAGGTTATTTATATTTGATAAATGACCACTGATGTGTAATTGGTGGTCACCCAGGTGCCACCAGAGGTCACTCAATCTCACTAGAAACATTCCTCTTCTAACTGATGGGAGGGCTTCAATGATGAATTGAATTTAACCTAGTTTTTATCCATAAGCCTTTTGGGCCTCCATATGCAAAAGCTAAACAAACATGATTTCAGCCAAATCTCATTTGAACGAGACCTTTTCATCCAGATCACTCGTAATTCCAAGTAAATTCCCAAAAGGCAGTAGTGCTGATGCCAAGGATCCGGACCCACCTCGGGAAGAGGATGTAGGCTTGATTACTTGACAAATTCAACTGTTTGGTAACCTCACCATATTAGTAGGTGAACGTTAAATTCAGGATACAATAAAAGAAGATGTATCCAATAAAAAAATATCAAATTTCAAAAAAACATCTTTAGTTACTAAAAATAAAAAATAAAAAACTTTCTCATGCAACTAAATGACAAAAAATCCTCTTCTTTTTCTTAAAAAAAAAAAAAAAGAGTCAAAAGTTACATTCGGACGTCACTAAAAAACTAAAAGCCGCACTTTTTTATTTAACCCTTCTCCTTTTTTTTGTCTCTTAATTTGATCATTCACCTCACTTTACTTTGATAGTGAAGTTCCAAACACTAAAGAATTCTGAGATGCTTAATTCTGGATATGCATTACTAGACCCACCACTTAAATTCTAACCACCCCACATAACAGTTCCCATGTGTAACACGGCATTGAACCAAATTTTGGAGTTGGATCAACTATCAGACTGATGATGCAATTATCTATTATACTATCTTGTTTCACATAATCAAGTACAATTGGAGTAAAATATATGTTCAGGTTTAACAAGTAGCCTCCCTGATGGACTTACTGGAATGGATTCTGGGTGAGCCTCTGCCATTTGGGAAATCCACGGTCAGCACCAACAACCCCAGGACTATGGATTTCAAACCAACCTGATGGCTAACATCAATAAGACGTTTCTACCAAGAAAAGAGAAAAAATGATGGGTGATACGTTTTGTCCAATGCTTCAGAATTAGAATTTCCAAAGTCCCAACATCCTTTTCATTGGGGACCACTGAATAGAGCCTTCTTTATGGGAGGGATGCACAGGAACCTACAGGAAACAATGTCTGCTACCAGTATTGGTTCCTCATAAGAAAAAAATGTACCTTTCTCAGGGATGTTTTCAAAAACTTTGATAACATTCTACCCAAATTCCATAGCTCTAAATGGACCATTGAACAAAGTAAACCAGAAAGGTTTTAGGAGAGCAATAGTCAATTACCATCCTGGACCGGCGGAGTGACTAGAGATTATAGAGTTTGAATCTCCATGCTTATTCAAATGTCCCAAAATCATCACACACATGGTTTATCCTATCCTGACTAACTAATGCTTTCTTGGCATTAAGTTCTCTATTGCCTTTTGAAAATAGTATACAAGATCCTTGTAGGCCAGTCCAGGAGGATTTTGAGATTTAGTAAGTTGATGAATTCAAAAGGAAAAGAAATTTCAATAATGTTGCCAAGTATGTGAAATTGAAAGTGAGAACAAAATGGAAGTTCTGATTTTTCACCATCCATTCCATGGATTTAAGCACATAGTTATCAATGTTACAAGGTTGGCTAAAATCTCCCAACTCTCTTGTATGTGATAAGAATAGTGGACTCCATAAACTTTGTGATATTTACTAATTTTAATTTTCATACTGTAGAGAACTACGTCTAGAACCTCTCTTAATCTTGTCACTTCACTACTTGCCACCAACCCTTATTACTTTAAGAAATAAATAAACACAAACAAGTCTTAATTGGAAGGATTATCAAGTAATTATCATTTGACTAAGACCACCACAAGTGTTAGAAAATGTACCATATGTGCTACCCTTTGGAATTTGAAAAATACTCATCTTTGAAAAATATACTTGCTGGGGTCAGATTTTCAATAAGTCGGCACCATTGCAAAGTTCCACTATTTGAGTTCAAGATTTCTCCAAGTCAAAATCTCAACAATTCAAAAACCATAGGATTATTGGAGGATATTTTAGATATGGTTGGATATGGAAATGATAGAATTAAATTATACTTGAATTAGATTACATTAGGCTAGAATCATTAGTTGATTGGGTTTCCATATATCGTTTGATTAAATTTCCTTCTATAAGTATGATTGGATTTCCTATCTTGTGGTTGCAATGTTATAAATAGCCATTGCCTATTTTTAATGGAATAACTTTGGAGGTTTGCAAAAAAAAAATGTTGTCTCTAAAATTCTCCATGGTCTCAGAGATAGGTCAGTGTTGATCTCATGATAAGCAATAGTCTTTTTTCTTTCGCTTTTGCTATCCCAATCTCATACTCTCCTTCTCTAAACCCAACCCCCAAAACCCCAGCCGTCCTGCATAAGAAAACCGAACCCCTAAAACAAAATTGTGGGGCACCTAACAAACCCAAATCCCTACACCAAATCTTTGCCCAAATCCTAGGACAACCAACTTGGCGCTAAAACAAAGATGTATGTGTTGCCAAAATCGGGTTTCTACCCGATGAAGAGTTTTGGAGAAAAATCAATTTCCACCAGAGGGAGGGAATTGAAAAGTAACACCTCAAGGTTTTAGAATGAATGATTAGCTAAGAACACTTAATATCCATCAGAGCCAATCGGTCGTGATTCCGAAATCTATCCGAGGGGGAATATTGAAAAGCATCTCCACTGCCTCTACTAACACTTTGAAGTTTTGATAGGAATGATTAGCCAAGGAAACTTAATACGGAGGCAGGGCAGGTGGAAAGTCCAAGCCAAGCCATCTCAACTTGGCTTAGCTAGGGTGGGTCTCGAACTTGATCTTGAGTTAATCGAGGCAAACTCAAGCTAGGGCTTGAATTGATTGCTCATCTTAACTAAACTAGCATTTTTTATGAGGTCAAGTTCAACTTCAAGCCCAAGCTCAGCTTATCAACATCTATAAAATTAATGAATGAGGAACACATACCAATCTCATGCCCTAATTCGAGCTTAGGATGAAATTTGCTTGTGCTGGTGTTTCTGCCGAGCTTAATGCCGGAACTTGGTTATCTTGGTTCATCTAGCTCGACATGACTCGAGCCAAGTCGAGCTATATTGATCAGGCAAATGAGCTCTGTGTGGGGATATTTCTTCCCTCTTATCCTCCCTTGCCAAGTGCATGGCTCAAAATGGCCTGATGGAACTGGGCCCAGAAGTCAGGCCTGATGGGACTGTAGAGTGGGCTGTGATGGGATCAGACTCTGATAGAGCCTCCCTCTTGTCCCCTCTCTTCCTTTATATGAGCACAGCAATAGCTCCAGAAGCAGGATAGCCAATGAACACCACACTCACTGGTACTCCATTTCTTCTCCCACTACATCTCCTACCTCTGTTCTAGTCCTGCACCTGCAGCTAACAAAGGCATCGGAGAGCCCTGCGCTGCCCAAGCCAGGGTCCTCTGACCTTCTCCTTTTTCCCCTTTCAGGCTGAGGCATCGATTCTCCTATCATCATCGAGGAGCTGCACTCTCCATCCTCCTCCAGTGGGCCGCAAATTCACTCCCCCCTGGGTCTGTGAGTTTTTGTGCGCTTACAAATGGCGCCGTCTGTGGGAAAAGATCAAAAGGCCACCTTTCCCAAACACCATGCCTCCCAGAGCCTGAAATGAAAAAGAGCCACCACTTCGGCAGGTCAAGTCAGTACCAGACTGCCAAAAAACCAGGGGAGAGAGATGGTGGGGGCAACAGAAGAAAAGGAGTTCAAGAGACTGGAGACGCAGGTGGAGAATGGAGGAGTAGAAGCTTAGGATTACCTCTGCCTCATCAAAAAGCTCAAGACCTGTTGCTCGCACAACGTTCTACGGTCAAGTCAGCACCTGACTTCTCAAGTCAAGTCAGCTCGGCAGATCCACTGTCTCGGCAGCACAACGAACTTGTTAGGTCCTCATCTTGGCTGACGTCACCAGCAGATGTCCCTTATCTCTGCAGTGGTCTCTATGCTGACAGCCGGTTCCATGACAGCAGGTGCACCTTCTCAGTTTTGCACCACCAGCTCAGCAGGATGAGCTCGGCAGCAATTCCATTTCAGCACCCGGTCAGTCAGCAACCCCAGCTCGGTTGCAGGCACCCCGGCTGGTCGCCTTCCCTGCTCGGTCGGTGCCCCTAGCTCAGACGATCACCACAGCAGGCCCCCCTGCTCGGTCCCAGCTCATGGAAATCCCCACCTCGGTGACGACCCGAAGTGCTGATCTGCTGACGCCTCCCATTTCGGCAGACACTGCATGACGCCCGAACAGCCAGCTCGGCAGGTCCGTCATTTTGGCACCATCGGCACAGCAGGTTCATCTCGGTAGGGAGGCTGTCAGTTCGGCAGCCCAGGAGCACTCCAGCTGGCTGGACACCAATGCAGCAGGCTTCCCTGCTCAGTCCCAGTTCCAGACGAACGACCACGGCATCGCTGCTCGGTCCCAGACAATGATCGCAGCAGGCTTCCCTGCTCGGTCCCAGTTCCAGCTCGGCTGACCTTCCAGCTCGGTCGCCCCAGCCCGGCAGACCTCCCATGCACGATGATCTTGGCAGAAGTCTCCATCTAGCAGACATCTCCAGTTCAGTAGGTTCAGCTCGTCAGACACGACCAGCTCCAGCTGGCTGAACTCACCACTTCAGCACGATCGTCTCGTCTCAGCTCCCATCTTGGCAGTTCGGCATCCCAGGAGCATTCCATTTCTACAGATCTTCATCCCTGCTCGATCCCAGCTCGTGGAAATTCTCATCCCGACGCTGATCTGCAGACGCCTCCCAGCTCGTGGAAATTCCCATCTCGGCGGCTTGATCTGCAGACGCCTCCCAGCTCGGCGGGTCCACCGTCTCGGCAGCTCCGTCCAGCTCAGTTGGACCAGCTCGGCAGAGAGCACCTTTTCAGCAGGACTTCCATCTCAGCTGGGGTCATCATTTTGGCAGACGTCACCATTTCGGCGGTCCACCATTTCGACAGATCTTCATCTCGGCAGCATCCCCAGCTCTCGGCTGACACTGCAGCTCGGCCATCCCCCCTCTAGCCCAGCAGATCCCAGCAGAAGAACAAGAACGAGAAAGAGAAGGAGACGAAAATGGTATTGCTCGGGTGGTCCCTCACCAACCTCTTCCAAACCAGATCACTACCAGGGACTACACCTCTGGTGACGGGCTAGCGGGTCATGTCCTTCATCTCGGCTCCGCGCCAAATTCAGCCCACGTGGCCACAAAAATCACACTGGCCTCGGTAAAAGTACCAGCCAGTTACGTCCCAGCTTCGGAAAAAACACGCTCGGTGATGGCACCAGCGTCAAAAAAAAATCAGGCTCGGTGATGCCACCAGCCTCGACAAAAAATCACACTGGCCTCGGTAAAAGTACCAGCCAGTTACGTCCCAGCTTTGGAAAAAACACGCTCGGTGATGGCACCAGCGTAAAAAAAAAAAATCAGGCTCGGTGATGCCACCAGCCTCGACAAAAATATTACACTGGCCTCGGTAAAAATACTAGCCAGTTCCGTCCCGATTTCGGAAAAATCAAGCTCGGTGGTGGCACTAGCTTTCGAAAAAATTACGCTCGGTGATGGCACCAGCGTCGAAAAAATCAAGCTCGGTGGTGGCACCAGCTTTCGAAAAAAATTACGCTCGGTGATGGCACCAGCGTCGAAAAACTTCGAGCTCGGTGGTGGCACCAGCTTCGAAAAAATCACACTGGCTCCGGTAACAGTACCAGCCAGTTACGTCCCTCATCTCGGCTACGCGCCAGTTTCCGCCTACACGGCGAAAGACTACACCTCTGGTGACTAGCCAGCAGGTCGTGTTGCTCAAACTCGGATAAACCATCAGGCTATTTAGCTTTCAAACTTCCAAGGGGTTGAAGCACCCTAAAGAAGTTAAAAGCTGGGGGGCTTTGTGTGGGGATATTTCTTCCCTCTTATCCTCCCTTGCCAAGTGCATGGCTCAAAATGGCCTGATGGAACTGGGCCCAGAAGTCAGGCCCGATGGGACTGCAGAGTGGGCTGTGATGGGATCAGACTCTGATAGAGCCTCCCCCTTGTCCCCTCTCTTCCTCTATATAAGCACAGCAACAGCTCCAGAAGCAGGATGGCCAATGAACACCACACTCACTGGTACTCCATTTCTTCTCCCACTACATCTCCTACCTCTGTTCTAGTCCTGCACCTGCAGCTAACAAAGGCATCGGAGAGCCCTGCGCTACCCAAGCCAGGGTCCTCTGATCTTCTCCTTTTTCCCCTTTCAGGCTCGAGACATCGGTTCTCCTATCATCATCGAGGAGCTGCACTCTCCATCCTCCTCCAGTGGGCCGCAAATTCACTCTCCCCCTGGGTCTGTAAGTTTTTGTGCGCTTACAAGCTCGACCTCAAGCCTGTCCATGTTTGCATAGCTCAACTCCACTTGTCTACAGCTCTAGCCCGAGCCACCAATGCTGGTATCATGGTCTCTCTTTTTTTATTGGCAAATAGATGTCATGGCCTTTGGTCCTACTGGAAGGCAATGACTGGAGTAAGATGATAACAAAGTCACCCAATTACTTCAAATATGGTGTTGGGTCATAGGCTGCCATGGAAGTCATTCTCCATCTAGATGAACGTGTTTTGTCGTCAGTGTTGAACCAAATCTCAACAAAATCATTGGAACAGGTATAGACAATCATGTGGCCTGCATGCCACTGGTCTCACATCATATTCAATAGTTAACAAAGTCCAAGTGAGATCACGAGTCACACGTAAGTAAGACTTGATACATTGAAAATAAGCAATTGATCTACGGTAACCATGTTTGTTTTATCAAACGGTCAATCCAACGGTGGAACTTAGATTGACTTAAAATTAGAGGACATTGTATATATTTGGAGGGTATTTATTTTGAACGGTTGGGATTTATATAATTAGTGGCCCTTACCTTAGAGTTTGACTGCTTTTTTATCTCATCATTGTTCTGTGTTAAAGCCTTTAAGAGGATCTGCACTGGTACGTGTAACATGCACTCCCTTATACCACACGAGGGCAGCATGGGATTCCCTATAAGTAGTATATGGACTTCCTTCTGACTTCCTTCTATCTGCCTCATTAATTGAGAGAGAGGGAGAGAGCCTTCTATCTGCCTCAATAATTCAGAGAGAGAGAGAGAGAGAGAGAAAGAAGGAGAAAATACGTTAAGAAGCATGGCTAAGGCAAAAGAGGAAGTGCCCACAATGGGAACAGGTATTCTGCAGGTAGAAAGCGTTCAAGAGATGGTACAAAAGGACTTATTCCAAGTACCTGAAAGATACATAAGAGATGATGAAGAGAGGCCCAATGACACACATGTTGTTTCCTCCCCGGAAACTCCAGTCATTGACTTATCATTGCTTTCTTGCGGGAATGAGGAAGAGGTGAAGAAGCTACAGAGAGCTTGCAGAGAATGGGGATTCTTTCAGGTATCAACTGCCAACAGAAAAAGCACACACATGGGCTTAATTTCAACCCCCTAAAACACACACAGATGTAGCTTACTTTGAGGACTTGTGGAAAGCTGCTAGGAATTGGGAAAGCTGAAAATTTTGTTGATAAGGTGCCTTTCTTTTTTCTTTTTTTTTTTAAACTGACTACTGGTTAAAAGCTGTCACAAATATCCAGTTTTTGGATTTTTAAAGAAAACTCCGTAGCTGAAGGAGTGGAACTCTACGAAAAAGCACCTATTTGAATTCAGATTTTCTCAAAATAAATGCCCATCCATTTTGGGGTATCCCCAAATTTTAATGCAACCGGAGTTGTTCATATGGTGAGATTGACTGTTTAATAAGAAACATATAAATAAATATGCATAGATTGCATCAGTCATGTTTTTAATCAAACAATTGATCTTAAAATGGGACCAACTTCCATCAGAACAAAGTTTTGGGATTTCAAGCCTTTATCTACTGTTGAATTGAATCCCAAAGAAATCTGTTAGGATTTTGTGTGTTGGCTAAATTCATGGGTTGGACAAAACTCTGGGTCTTTGAGTTGTAATGTTTTATTTAGAAAAGACCTCTGAAGTTAGAAGATCTAAAGGACTCAGAAGGAGAAAGCCTGAAGGAATTAGAAGAAGTCTGCTGGAGAAAGAGAGCTGAATTTCCGGAACATATCCAGAGAAGGGTTCGCTCGAGCGACCATTTCATTGGCTCGAGCGAACAGTGTTCTGTCTTGCCCAGTTCTGAAACAGTGGGTTGTTCGCTCGAGCGAACCGAGAGATCGCTCGAGCGAACCTGACGCAGACAGTGGTTCAAGATTGGAAACTTGATATTCTAATTGTGCTCAAACTGCTGATTTCCATCCTAATCAAGTTAGGAAACATTAAGCACGAACCAAGGGCTATTTAAAGGGTTCTAAGGCTATTCCAAAGGGAGACCTCCCTCTCATAGTGCTGAGTTAGAGTTTATCATTGAGAGAGTTCTTCTCTAGAGCTTTATGAAGTTGTGCTGCCAAGTTCTCTAGAGTCACTTCTTCTGCATCCTTTGTAGAAGATTATCTTCCTGAGAGAAGATTTGAAGAGTCAAGTGCTGGTCTGGATCTGGTGCAATCAACGGTGTGAAGTCGTTGAAGCGTGAAGCGACACAAGATAACTTCAGTCCTTGGATAGGGGATATCTAGGGAGGAGATCTGAGTTTCTTGTAATTGCGAGATTCATAGTGCTTGATTTGATCCAGATTGGATCGGTGGTTTTTTATCCGGTTAGGGTTTTCCACCTTAAACTTGGTGTCCTTATGATGTGTGCTTGTTGATTTTATTTCCGCTGCATATTATATTTTTCTGCACACATTGGTTGATTGTTTGAGTAGACCAATCTAGAGATCCCGGAGACCCCTGCACTCTTTTTCAATTGGTATCAGAGCGGGTTGCACTATTTTATTGTGTCTGATCCTACTAGATTTCTAGAATGGTGCTCAATAGAGAAGGGACATCAACTTCCAAGCCTCCTTTGTTTGATGGCTCTAATTATTCTTATTGGAAGCAAAGGATGATTGGGTTCTTTAAATCCATTGATGATGATGTCTGGGATATTGTTGAAGATGGGTTTTCTAGACCAACATCTGTGGTTGATGGAAAAATTGTTCCTAAACCTAAAGCTGAATGGTCTAAGGATGAGAAGTATAGATCCAATTGCAATAACAAGGCTGTGAATTGCATATACAATGGAGTCTCTGCTGATGAGTTCAGAAGAATTTCTACTTGCAAATCTGCAAAAGAAGCATGGGACGTCTTACAGACAGTCTATGAGGGTACAGACACGGTGAAGCAATCTAAATTGCAAATTCTGAATAGAGATTTTGAAACCATCGTGATGGAAGAGAATGAGACCTTTGATCAATTTTATGCCAATCTGAATGAAATTGTCAATTCTGTGTTCATTCTGGGGGAAGAAATACCAGAACACAAGGTTGTCAAGAAAATTTTGAGGTCTCTACCTTCCAGATTCGATTCTAAAGTTGATGCTATTGAAGAAAATAAGAATCTGGATACCCTCAAGGTGAATGAACTGGTTGGAAATCTTCAGACATTCGAAGCAAACCGGTTAAATAAAGGCAAATCAAAAGAAAAGGGCATTGCCTTGAAAGCCACATCAGAATCAAGAAAGAAGCCTGTAAAGAAAATTGAATCTGATTCTGAAACTGAAGCTGAAGATGATATGGCTGAATTTGTGAAGTATTATCAAAAATACATGAAGACAAAGAGAGCAAATAAAAAGAATTACAAATTTGAGAAGAAGGATTCTGCAAAAGGAACAAAGTGTTTTGAATGCCAAGGCTATGGTCACTATGCTAATGAGTGTGCCAACAAGAAAAAGGCTACAAAGCAAAAGGCTCTAAACACAACTTGGGATGAAGAATCTTCTGAAGAAGAAAAAGAAGATCCCGAAGATGATCCTTCTAATAATGTGAATGGCAAGTTTGTAGCATTCATGGCTAAATCTGTGACTGACAATGATACTGATGAAGATAATGAAGATGAGTTGTCAGATCAAGAAAAAGATTGGGAAGAGTTGTACCATGCTACCTATGCTGATTGTGTCAAGATGACCAAGTATGGTAACAAGATCACTATCAAGTACAAGGTTGTTCAAGAAGAAAATTCTGCACTGAAGAATGATTTAGAGCAAGCGCTTGAAAAGATTCAGCTTTTGGAAAGTCAGAAAAATTGTATGGCTGAAAATTTGACTACAAAGGGTCAAAAACTTGAGAAGGCTGAAAAAGAAATTGTGAATATGAAGCAAGAGATAGTAAAGATGAAAGCTGAAAATCAAGACTTGTAAGGAAGATTGAAGATCACTCTGTCTGAGCTAGAAGTCAAGCAAGCATGTCTAAACAAGATGAACACTGGTTCGAAGACTCTTACAAACATCTTGTGTAGTCAGAAGCCTTCTTTTGACAGAAGCGGTCTTGGTTATGATCATGGTGCATCCACTTCAAACGCTAAAGGTAAAACTATTTTTGTTTCAAGTGTTGCACATGCTACTCCACATACTGCACTTTCAAATAATGTGTTGAGTAGTTTCAAGAAAAAGAATGTGTCACGCGCTGCACGCACTTCCACTTGTCATCATTGTGGATTAAAAGGACACATTCGTCCCCATTGCAAGAAGTTGCAACGTCTACCTAAGACCAAGCAATGGCGGAAGAATTTTTCTCCACCCAAGACAACTCCAATTTGGGTTAGAAAATCAGACTTGCCTAAGGAGTTTGCTCACACTCTGCTGAAAGATCAAACTACACAAGTGTGGGTGGCTACATGTGAAAAGCCCTGATCAAGGAGATCAAGCTCCCACCCCCCAGTGCTGATATGAAGATACATTCAGGGGGAGTTGCTATTGAGGGGGAGCTATAGATCCTAATTGACAAGAAAGCTGCTGGTATTTTTTAGCTTTGTCAAATTATGGACAAAAGGGGGGAGAATGACTGATCAAAGGGGAGTTCGAGAAGATCAAGCTGAGAAGATCAAACTGAGTCAGAGACAATGCAGATCTACATTGCTGAGTCTTTTTTTGTATGTATTTTGGTTTTATTATGGGTAGATCAAATTGTATTGTCCTAGGGAGTTTTGTCCATGAATTGCCAAAGGGGGAGATTGTTAGGATTTTGTGTGTTGGCTAAATTCATGGGTTGGACAAAACTCTGGGTCTTTGAGTTGTAATGTTTTATTTAGAAAAGACCTCTGAAGTTAGAAGATCTAAAGGACTCAGAAGGAGAAAGCCTGAAGGAATTAGAAGAAGTCTGCTGGAGAAAGAGAGCTGAATTTCCGGAACATATCCAGAGAAGGGTTCGCTCGAGCGACCATTTCATTGGCTCGAGCGAACAGTGTTCTGTCTTGCCCAGTTCTGAAACAGTGGGTTGTTCGCTCGAGCGAACCGAGAGATCGCTCGAGTGAACCTGACGCAGACAGTGGTTCAAGATTGGAAACTTGATATTCTAATTGTGCTCAAACTGCTGATTTCCATCCTAATCAAGTTAGGAAACATTAAGCACGAACCAAGGGCTATTTAAAGGGTTCTAAGGCTATTCCAAAGGGAGACCTCCCTCTCATAGTGCTGAGTTAGAGTTTATCATTGAGAGAGTTCTTCTCTAGAGCTTTATGAAGTTGTGCTGCCAAGTTCTCTAGAGTCACTTCTTCTGCATCCTTTGTAGAAGATTATCTTCCTGAGAGAAGATTTGAGGAGTCAAGTGCTGGTCTGGATCTGGTGCAATCAACGGTGTGAAGTCGTTGAAGCGTGAAGCGACACAAGGTAACTTCAGTCCTTGGGTAGGGGATATCTAGGGAGGAGATCTGAGTTTCTTGTAATTGCGAGATTCATAGTGCTTGATTTGATCCAGATTGGATCGGTGGTTTTTTACCCGGTTAGGGTTTTCCACCTTAAACTTAGTGTCCTTATGATGTGTGCTTGTTGATTTTATTTCCGCTGCATATTATATTTTTCTGCACACATTGGTTGATTGTTTGAGTAGACCAATCTAGAGATCCCGGAGACCCCTGCACTCTTTTTCAAAATCTATGGCTAAAAGACATCTAAACTGTAAGCTTTTAAACAAAGGGCTATGATGATCTGTGGGGCTGGTTCTTTTTCTACGATGATATGTGGGGCTTTGTTATCTAACAATTTTTCAAAATTAAGTTCATTTTAGACATTGCATTCCTAGCTGTTCATTTCATAACTTTAGGTGGGATAGTTGGAAACATCTGAGGTAAATGGCTGGAGCTCAAAGTCCTCTTGTATTTCGGAGGATTGATGTGCTCTACAAACTATGCATGTTGTTTATTGGAGTATCATGCTGCTAGGGCAGTTGAGTGTTTAGATCTCCATGAAATGATAGTTAAACATATAAAGGGCAAAGTTTTTTTTTTTTTAACCTCCCATTTTGCGGCTTTAAATCATATGGTTATCAATATATGTTATTTTTCTAGTTTTCTGTAGGTGACTAATCTGTATAACCTATTTTATGCAGCCTGCCCCATCGATTCCAAAAATTACCACACCCTACTTTCAAAAAATCTACATTTAGGGGGTTAGAGATTGTAGATGATTCCAATCCCATAATCAGTCAAAACATAAAGAATTCTTGTTTTTTAGTAGTTGGTATTAGAGATGTCAAATAGGCCAGGCCAGCCCGTTTTGGCATGGCACGGCCCATCGAGGGTACCGAGCATGGCGGGCCCGCTAGGCCCACCCAAAAATGACTATTTTTTAAAAAATTATCCATTTTACCCCACCTCAACAGCCATAAAATGGTCATATAAGGGGTATTTTGTGTCATTTTCAATTTTACAAAGTTTATAAATACTCTAACCCTCCCATTCTTCTCAGTGGAGTAGGTTGAGTTTGACTAAATCACTTAAATATATTTGTCATTCTCCTTCCTTGTATTCTAATTTTTAATTTAAATATCGAAAAGGAGAAAAAATTAATCAAAAAAAATTAAAAGAGGCACGCCGAGCAAGGCAAGCACGAAGGCACGGCCCGGCCCAGCCCGCTCCATCGTGCAGGCCCAGCCCGGCCCATGGCCTGGATTTGGGCGGCACGGCCCATTTGACATGCCTAGTTGGTACTCCTCACTCTCTCTCCCTCTTTATACTCTCACCCCCGCACCAGTCTATGGTACACTAATCCAAATGATCACTTTACAGATAATAAATCATGGCCTAGCGGATGATTTAATACAAAAGACAAAGGCTGCCATAGCTGGCTTCTTCAAACTTCCATTAGAAGAGAAACAGAAGTATTCCATGGAATTACATGACATGCAAGGATATGGGCATTTTGTTGTATCTGAAGACCAGAAACTGGAGTGGGGAGATCTTCTAGGATTCTCGGTATATCCTTTCAAGCATAGAAATCTAAATGCTTGGCCAACAACTCCACCCGAGTTCAGGTAAGCTTTACTTGGCTTACAAAACTTTCATCAGTCATAGAAAAATGCTTATGACTGTAAAATATGATCCTGGGTCTTCCCATGGAGGGGGGCATATAAAGGTCTCGAAACTAGTTCCAGTAGAGAGCTCAACTTCGAAATACATGTTGAGGGTGCGATGCAGAGTGCAAAAAGATAAAGCAGTCTTCGTATATATTGACTATATTTGTTCATGACAAGGACACAAATATTTATATAGAATTTAGAAGAGACAAGATAGAGATGGTTACAACTTACAAGAGATGAGATAGGAATAGATACAAATAAAGTAAGGGTGAGTAGAGAAAGTGTTGGAGAGAGAGAGAGAGAGAGAGAGAGATGCAGTGTGTCGGTGGAGAAATGATTGGCTCGCCATGTAATAACTATCTCACCTTGGTTTATCAGTAACAAAAATTTCACCACAACTGGAGTTACATCCACTATTGATAACATCTAAAATAATAGAAAGAAAAGTCATTCATATGTGTTACATCAAGACATTACCAATGTAATGATAGCATAACTTAGAGTGAAGTAAATTTTGGTGAACATTAAAAGTGGTTAGATTTGAACACATGATGTTGTCTAATTTTAAGCCATGAAATGGGCATAAAAAAGGAACTTAATTTGCCCTCCACTTAGACTTCTTTCATTCTATGGACTTAAATTAGATAGCTGGAAACAGTTGATGCGCCTGATTCGTTTTTTCTTTTTATGGCTAGACCAGAAATCCCTCTAATATCCAGAAGGACAATTAAGCTTGGTGAAAAGAAAAGCCCTCTAATGTGTAGTGGTTCCCAAGTACTTTGGTAGAAAGGGGATTCAAACACAAAGGAAAATATTCAAGAATATTATATTGTATAATGTAATTTATAGTATATATAGTGGATCTTTTTTGGGTCAATGATTTAGCTTCATCCCTCTTGCAGAGATGTTATTGAACAATACTCAGCTGAAGTAAACAGGGTTGGAAAGGAACTCCTTGGAAATATATCTTTGATGATGAAGATGGACAAGTCATCTCTAGAAGAATTACATGGAGAGTTAATGCAAATTATTCGCAATAACTATTACCCAATATGTCCTAGGCCTGATCTAGTACTGGGTCTGAGCCCACATTCAGACTCCAACTCCATAACTATACTTTTGCAAGATGAAGTCACAGGGCTCCAAATTCGACATGATGGTGGATGGGTGCCCAATACTCCAATGCCAAATGCTTTGCTTGTGAACATAGGAGACTGTATTGAGGTATTATGTCTATATCACTCACTTTCCAATGGAATTTTTTTCTCACTCTCTCTTTGCAAAAGAGGTCAGATTTCGGAAAAAAAAAATACAATTTTTCAAGTCTTGAATCAGACAACAAAGTTGATTGAAGTTGGCTAAGTTTATACTCTGTTTGCCAGCTTTATGTTTAATTCCTAGGAATTCATGATAGGGCAATTTTCTCCTTCAACTGTCCACGATCACATGCGCGAAGTTTGGTAGGCACCTTTAATTCAAAGGGGTTCTATTTTAGTGGATGATGGGGATTGAAGATCTCACACCGCCATTTGTGTAGAATCCTATGGGAGAAAATTTGCACATTATAGTAATGTTGGCTTTATTGAGGGAATATTAAGTAGTGAGGACTCAAGGGCATAAGCCTGAGATGTAGGTGGGGCCCTCATTTTCCTAAGATTTGATTCATTAGATGATGCCTGGGTAATCATTTCCTATGAAAGGGAGAGCCTATTTGATGGTCATTTGTAGATCTTCTTCGATACTCTTTCAATTTTAACCCCTTTTGATAGGAAAATTTGGAATTCAATACCAATCAAACAACTATTTGATCCCCATAGAGTGAAACTTACAAATTTCCTACATTTTGCATTTTCACACAGGAAAATCACATAATTACATGATGACTTGGCATAAAACCATGTCAATTCTGGATAAACTAATGTACCATGTCTTTGCATACACTTGAATTCCTATTCTTATCAAAGTGCCTAAAAATTAAAGAAATAAAGGTAAAGATCCATAAATAACCATCAAATAGTCACCCTTTCGGTGGAAAATGATTCCCCAGCCATCGCCTTAATAAATCAAATCCTAAGCATCACATCCACATATCCACCCTACATCTTTCACCACTCTCGAGTTTTTAATATTTGCTTCTCAGAATCAATTTTACCACTAATTCTATAATTTCATGCAAACAAAGAGGCCCTAAGATTATCCTAATTTGCTATCATATAAGGTATAGCAATTAATGCATTAAATACATGAGATTTTATGTACACAAGGATAACCACATTTGAAACTACATTACTAGCCAGAGAAAAAAAAAAAAAAGAAGAAGAAAAGAAACATGAAGGATATATTATGTCTCTGCCTACAAGTTTCCTAAATTCCAAGTGTCCTTCCATACAAAAATTCATAGAATTTCTTGATGGGGAGGACAACAAATACAATGGACCACAATGAAAGAATTGTAGCCTTTTCTAAACTTTTACTTGGTTGTTACAGATGTGGAGCAATGGCAAATACAAAAGCATTGAACACAGAGTAGTGACAAATAAGCATAAGCCAAGAATTTCTGTAGCTTCTTTTATCGAACCAGCCATGGATGCATACATTGAGCCACTGGACCAGATGGTGGATTGCGAACAACTCCGGGTTTACAAAAAAATAAAGTATGGAGATTACTTTAGGAACTATCTGGAGAAAAGATTGGAAGGAAAAACCCACACCCAGTTTGGGAAATTAGAAAATGAATAGAAGAGGGTGGACAGTCCCATCTCCATGAGATGAGGCTTTAATAATATGGTGACACTATTGAACATATGCTGGACTTTCCTACTTCAATGTTACCTAGTTCTTTCTCTGTTTGTCATTTTAAGATTGTAGACGAGCTAACCTCATATAGATAGAATAAGGCTCTAATGGTGGTGTTTGACATTATATAATATATTATGGACTGTCATTTCTGTTGAAATCTATTTGTTTTTCTTATTATTCCTTACTAGATTTAATAACTTAGACAGTTGAGATGGATCATCTGAGTCGTAGATCATATCCTTAAGATGATAATCAATTCCCGCGCGATCAGAACGGAAAAATTAGGTGGACCAAACACTAGTAAAGAACTGAACCTTAGCCCAATGTCTAGGAACTGTAAGCCAAGTCAAGACTCTCAGCCTAGTAGCAACCATTACGGGGTGTGTGATGGATAGAAGGCCTTCTCAATGGCTTGAACTATATATGCACTCATATCTCAATAAAAGATGAGTGAGAAGACTTGTAAATTGTAATCTGATTACATGTTTGAGATGATGCATGGATGCAATCAAAGCAAAAATATGTACTTCTCAGATATGATTTAAAGGGAGAAAGAACAGGAATCAAAGAAAAAACAATGGCAGAGATGAAAACTGACCCACAAATTTAGCTTCCAACAGGATGGATAACGTGACCTACCCTCCTCTTGGTGCTATCAGATCCTATAAAACTTTCAGAAACTCTCATAATAATGATCAGACCATCTTAGGAGAATCTGTCAGAGAGTAGATCTTCTCATATTAGAAAACCAGGTCAAAAGAGACCAGATGGAAGGGGCAGTGTCCTTGGGATCCCATTCCCAGGATGTGATGATCCAACATACATCATAAGTTGAACCATTGTGGGTATGAAAGTGGTCGTCAACGCCCAACTTTAGGTGCCGTTCCTAACAATGTAGTCAAGGTGGGGCTTAAAGATGATGGAAGCCCAGCACAAAATGAGTGAACTACAAAAGATGAATGTAATCGCCCAATGGGTGGAGAAAAATGGGTAGGTGTTGATGGTGTTTGGATGTTAATGACAGCCTTGTTAGGGTAAATAAATTAAAAAAAAAAAAAAAAAGGATTTTGACTGGCCCACTGCCCTTAGACGTCGCATTTACCCCTAACTGTTGAAGTTAAGTATTTCTCATAAAGTTATTCTAAAACAAGGGTGCAACATCCAATGGATGTAGGGTGTCGCATGGTGTGATATCACGCAGCCCTAAAACGGCTTTGTGTGGAGAACACTGGGTGAGTGTTGATGATGTTTGGATGTTAATGACAGCATTGTTGAGGTAATAATAATAATAATGAATTCTGACCGTACAATTGCCCTTATATCTAAAATTTACCCCTAATCAGTCAAAGTTTAATGATTTTCTGCATAGTTTTTCATACAACAAATGTATGATATCCTATGGATGTAAGATGTTGCACAGTCCAATATGTATGATATCACACAGCCCTAAAACAACTTAATGTGAATTTGTTAAACTTCAACCGTTGGCAGGTGAATGTAGAGGTCTTAGGGAAGCTTTACAGATGAAATCCCTACTAATAAAAAAAAATAAGAGTCTAAAAGTCACCACAAAAACTTGGTGACCATTTTTATATTTTATTAATTCATGGAGCCCATTCTTAATATTAGGCCTGAACTCAGGGGTTACTTTGATATAGACAGTAGGGCCTATCTGGATTCATGGCAATCTTGAATAGGGGTTTGAAAAACCTCTCATGTAAAAGATGACAACCATATATCAACGTGATATCATTTTGAGGGTGTCATCAAGTTTTAGCCGTTAAATAAACGGATTGCCAAATTCTGCATGATCAATTGGAGAGAGACAACACGGACTGGATCAGCAACAGATATGGACCCGACCTAATTCACAGAGTTTCTTTTCATGGGTGTTATGGGATTAGATTCATCTTAAGCCGCACAGGCTTGACCATTCTGGATGGGCCAGGCAGTTTCCAAGAAATTAAATAACCAATGAGTACGTTATTTATTTCATGAAGGGGATTGGTCAACAGGGTACCACCCTTCAATCTCACGAGTACATACTTCTTGTACTTGATGTGGTAGTTTTCATCTCAGAGTGTTTTTTTTTTTATATACACCCCCCTGGAGTTTATAGGATTTATAAATAAGCCCTTATAGTTTCAATATTTGTATATAACCCCTACCCTCTCATTTTAATACCTTTTGTATCCCAAATTTAGTAGCCTTACCATTACCATATAAGTTCTTTAGAGTAAAATGACATTTTTGCCCGTCTTTTTATTCATATATGCATATTTTCGAAAGCTTAAATTTATTTTTCTTTAAATCTTTTAATATTAATAATTACTATAATTCATTCAGTGGAAGAGAGTAGCCCTATATAAATCCATTTTTATTAATACGGGGCCCATTTTATCAAATTTAAATCGATCACAAAGAAAGTCTACACTTGTACTTATAATTGGTTATACTTTACCCAATCCATGTACAACCCCCAATTAGATTAATGAAAATCTCAAATACAAGATTAGGTGTCATGTGCATGGGAGAATTTGAGAGAGATTGTTGGGACTTCGGATAAAATAATGGTATTTTTATAAATAATGACATTAATATTTTTTTTAATTTAACTTAAGGGCAAAGTGGTCATTTTTATAAAAATTCAAAACAAATCTTTTGGTGGTTGCTATGACTAGTAAATTTGGGGATATGGAAGGTATTAAATTGAAAAGGTAGGGGAGTATATACAAATATTGAAACCACCGGAGCCTATTTACAAATTTTATAAAGCCTAGGGAGTATATACAAAAAAAAACTTTCATCTATAAATCTTTCGGGACTTCATGTGAAAAAAGCTCATTTGAACGAGACCTTTTCATCCACATATCATTTAAAACTCCAAGCAAGCCCAAAAACAGCAATTCTGGTGCCAAGGATCAGGACCCAAATGAACTGCTTGCCCCTGGCAAGTGGATGCAGGCTTGATTGCCTACCAAAGCCAGATCATCCCATGGCAATCTCTCTGGTGCTTTATTGCTTACCCTATAGATCCATCATGAGACGGGCCTCTTAAATAATAAACCATTCATGTGTAACGACAATGGGCTGAATTCCACACCATTAGTGTTGGACCAATCATAAGATTCATGACGCAATTATCTATTCTAATATTTTGTTTCACGTAATCAATCCGAGACAAGGCCCAACCACAATTGGAGTGAAATACATGTTTGGCCTTTTTAAGAGGTAGTCCTCACTGATGGATTTATAGGACTGGATTCCGGTTCATCCTGCACTTGGAGAATCCACATTCAGCACCTACTCCAGGCCTTTGGATTTCAAACCTGATATGCTTCATAATTTTCCATCATCCTATACAGAATTGGAACAGCCAAATAGAGCCTACTTTTTCCAAGTGAGAAAACAGTGTAACCTTTCACACAGATGTTTTCCAAGTTCCAAGTTCAGCTTTCATATCATGCCACTCAAATTCCGTAACTCTAAATGGCCCACTGAGCAAAATAATAATAAGAAACTACCAAAAAAAATATATTTAGACAGCAATGATCAACCATTGTTCTGGACTGGACTCTAGAATTCAAACTTCAGGCTTTTTTAAAATGTCCCAAAATCATCACATACACATGGTCTGTCCTATCCTAATTAACTAATGCTTTCTTGTCACTAAGTTCTCTACTACTTTTTTTAAAATAGTACACGAGAAAGAGATTGTAGGCCCACTGGACTCACCAGGAGGGCTCTGGGACTTACTCATTCAAAAGAAAGGAGGAAAAATCAGTAATGTTGCCAAGAATCCCAATGCAATGAATATAAAAGTCAAAAAAAAAAAAAAAAAAATATGGAAGCTTCTATTTTGACCATCCATTCCATGAATTTATAGCATATGGATATCATCATTGTGTGAGTGTGATGATACGTGGTTAGCTAAATCTCACAGCTCTCTTTTGTTTATGATGATGATAGGAATAGTGGACTCCACAAACCTTTGAGACATTTCCCATTTTCAATTTTCGCAAGGCAAAGAACTACATCTAGAACAGCAACCGGATCCATCCTAATCTTACCCACTTCACTTGGCACCAACCCTCATTACTTTAAGAAATAAGTAAGCACATTCAAGGCTTGATTGACAAAGGATTATCAAGTGATTGATGATGGGTTAAGAATTGACTAAGTACCACAACGTGTGTATGAAAAATGTACATGCTGGGCTAAACTTTGGAATTTGAGAAATACGCTTGTGTTTTCCTCAAATTACAAATAATATACCAAGCACAGGGATGAGAAGCAAACCTTTTGCACAGGCCTAACAAGTGTGAATCCATTCCAGTGTAGGTCAAAGCAGCCCCAGGAACTCTCAGATTACCCTGCAAGAAACACTATACACTATACTTTTCAGTTATCAGTTCAGCTTGGCTGAGGCAGATTCCGGCCAACTGAGGATCCAAGAGACCCAACTTCTGACATGCCATCATAGGAGCCCACCCCACTCCTCCAAGAAGATTGATGGTTGGAGTTGGTGGACACAATGCCCCCTTTCGGGAAGGAGTCGCCAGCAACCAGCGCCTGCAGCAGCTGGGGCGCAGGTGGGATGGCCACTTCCACAGTGCCCTCCAGCATCTTCACCACCACCCCCATTGTGGGTCGCGCCCCCTCCTCATCCTGTATACACCAAACTGCCACCAGCGCAGCCCGCTCCACCTCTGCCTGATTGTACTCCCCACCTAGCCGCGGGTCAACCACGTTCGCCACATTCCCTTCAATTATATGCTTAGCTGCCCATGGTGGGAAGAACCATTTATCCTCCCCTGCCTGTGCCCCACCCCCTTCTCCCCCTTCCCCACTTCCCTGTGCCTCCACATTCCTCCGCCCGCCTATGGTCTCCAACAATGTCATCCCGTAACTATACACGTCTGCCTTTGCAGTGATGGCCACACCAGATATCCACTCTGGGGCTACATAACCCCAAGTTCCCCTCATGGTGGTCATTACACGACTAAAATCACGGCCAACAAGCTTTGCCAGTCCGAAATCTGATACCTTTGGGGCAAATTCACCATCCAGAAGTATGTTCTCCGGCTTTATATCACAGTGAATGATACAATTCCGGCATTCTTCATGCAAATAGGCAATCCCTCTCGCAGTCCCAACCGCCATCCGAAACCTAACATCCCAACTCAGGCTTGGCCCATCCCGGCGCAAGAATACACTAAGTGGTCCGTTCTCCATGTAATCATAAACCAGGAGACGGTGTGAATTCTCAGAGCAAAATCCACGCAGGCGCACCAAATTGACATGCTGGATGTTTCCAATTGTGCAAACTTCCGCCCGGAACTCCCTCTCTCCACCGCCCGGCCGTTCAAGCCGTTTCACTGCCACCGGCGATGAATCTGACAATTGGCCTCTAAACACTGCTCCAAAACCACCATGTCCTAGCTTCTCAGAGAAGCCCCCAGTTGCAGCTTGTAGCTCTTTGTAAGTAAACACCTTCAAATTGGTCACCGGAAAAATGCCCTCTTCTTCTTCATTCCCTCTTCTCTTCCTTCTCTTCCAAAATCCCAACAAGCCCAAGAAAGCTAAGACTATCGCTGCTGCGCCGCAAGTGGCACCGATCAAAACTACATTTTTCGGTTTCTTCTTCTTTCTCAAGCCTCCTTTCTCAACCCTAACATAAAAGTCCTCTTGATCTGTACTCTTTGATGTTTGATTCAAAAGATTCAGCGGATTTCCATACAAATTCTTACAATTACCTGTTTGGGGGTTGTAATTAAGACCCAAACAAGAGCAGTTCTTCAAGCAAGATTCCTCGCAGAACCTCTGCTCGCTGCCACCGGAGACTGGCACCCTAACAACATCTCCGTCGAAGGCAACCGGACCGACACTGACGAAACCGTCATCAATGCTGCATTCACTGTTGTCTGCGCGGCGGCAACCACCAGAGAAATCTCCGGACCGCCAAGCGGAGAGATTCTCCGGCCGAAATCCGTCGAGGCACTTGCACGGGGCCAAGCTCTGTACACCGATATTGACACCGACGCCGCTGCCCCGGCAAAACCCTAGCTTTCCGCAGAGGCCGTAGACGTGGCAGGGGTTCTCCGGCCGGGACCAGAACATGTTCCAGTTCTCCGTCTGCGGAGACCAGGTGAACTGCTTCAGCAGGCCGGAGCTGTCGACGGCGAACCGAGTCAGCGGCGCCCGCTGCCCGTACACCGCCGTCGAGTACTTCTCCGTGTAGACAAACGACGCCGCCGGCGTGTTAGGCTTCTCGAACCGGAACGAGTAGATGTAAGGAACCGTCATCTCCGGCACGTAGGCGAACGCCTCTCCGTTCCAGTTCCCGGTCGACCAGTAAGGCCGCCCGGTCCCCGTGTGCACGAGCTCGAACTCCCCGCACTCCGGCGGCCGCAGGCGGAGCGCGTAGTTCCCCGGCGACGGATCCGCCGAGCTCCGCCAGCTCGTGATGGCAGTACGGCCGCACGTGACATGCATGCTAGGGAGCCACGTGTCGGCCGGCGAGTCGAAGCTCTGCCAGACCGTCTCCCCCTCCGCCGACCGAAGGACGAGATTTCCATTCTCCAGGAGCTCCACCTCCACCGCCCTCTCTCCATTACTCGTCTCCCACACCGTCCGATTTCCCGACCCGACGATCCTCAGCCGTCCGGTCTCCGTCAGCTCAACCGCCGCCGATCCGATGTCGAGAACCGGATCGTTTCGGTTGGCGACCCAAACAAAGGTCCGTATCGTGACCGCTGCGTACCAGATCCCCACGTACCAGCTCGACCTGCCATCGACACTGAAGAATCCAAGCTCGAATGTCCGATTCCCGCTTCGGATCGTCGAATTAGCAGAGAAAAGAGCGTTCCGCTTCGGAATCGTCGAGTTCGTCGAGATCAGGACGCGTTCAAGCCCGATCTTCTCGAATCGGGTCGGATCTAGGGTTTCTGGAGCGGATATTGAAGCGGCATTCGGTCGGATGGTGGAGAGAGATGTTCTAGAAGGTTCGGATGCGACGCCGAACGTGTATCCGATCTGGATCGTTGTGAGGAGAAGGGGGAGGATTGCGGAAAGGACAAGGGAGGAGGGTTTCTCGGCCATTTCCGGCCTTGAGTAGGGAGTTTAGAAAGCATTTTTCATGGAAATCCCCGACATGGAAGTAGGAAGAGAATGGAGATCAGAAAGATGGAAGATTGAATGAGAGAGAGAGAGAGAGATGGAGAGGATTCTTGTTTGTGTTTGGACCGATCTTCACAGTGAAGTGAAGTGCTGAAAAGAATATAAAGTGAAGCAGATACACTCTGCGTAAGAAGATTTTGATTTCCAGAGGTGGACAGAAAGTGGATATTCTGTTTGTAGTTACCACCTCGACTTTTACTTATATTACAAGGATGACATTGATGGTCATTGGCTTCTGTTTTGAAGAGTGGAAAAGAACGGAAAGAGACAACAAAGGTTTGGTTAGGATTAGGTAACAATCAACTAAAAACCCACTAGGTCGGATCAAGTTGGTTGACTCGGATGAAAGCTCAACTCAACTACCCACTAGGTTGGATGAACTTGAAAACTCAGCCGTGTATAAAAAAAAAATATTGTAAGGACTTGATTAGAGTTCAATTAAATTAAATTTGAAAAAAATTTAGTATGGGGTTAGCTCGTGAAGATGGATCTCTTCGATGATAAATCTTTAAATTTTACTTGAATAAGAGTTGGATCCACAGTAACTTTACGCATTACATGATTGTTAGTGTAAGATTTTACTAATCACATTATTAGTCAGATGCCCATCTTAAGCGTGAGGGATAAACCTTAAAATTGATTGGGAAATGGCAATGAGTACTTGAGAAGATTATATGGTCTGTGGTGTTCCCTTTACCTACCCATGAAAAAGACTTCAAAAACGAGGGCTGCTCGTAGGGAATCAGATACCATTCATCCATCTATGCTTGTAACATCTTGCCTCCGGTTTCTTACGAAGATAGTGCGTTTTAACTTCCTCTTAAAGACTTTTAATCTCCAAACCAAGTGGCAATGATTCTAAGCCAATAGTCTCAAGACAAACTAAAATCTAGAAGGCAAACGGGTCAAAGAAAACTTTCCCAAGTAGAGGAACTATGTGAATTGTGTGATACACTCTCGTAAACATCAAGTTTTCGTGACCATTCAATTTGTGGAAGAAATTGGCCAAAGTTTATTTTTCAACTGCCAATGGACACATGACATTGAACAAGGATTATATGCTCAAAGCAGGGGGGAGCATTGTCCATTTCAAACCTTGGGCCGAATGGTTAAAATTTGACGGCTAGAGCTGAATTTAGGTAAATTCAAAATCTGGCAGGTTGGATAGACTTATCAGCATCTGAGGTGGCACACTTTGGTTTTCAGAAGAGAATCTGAGCTCAACATCAAGCAGAGTGTTCAAGTTCATGAAATGGCCCAACAAATGAATGAGCTGAAGGACTGTCCCACACCTACAAAGAACAAGGGCAAGCAGACCCCGGCAATCATGATTTCAATTACAACTACTCTAGGAGAACAGAAAATACAGTTTTTATTCTGTTATTATGTAAATTCTATACACCAATTTTATTTGATCATTATGAGAATTTTATCCATTAACTGGTGACGTGAAGTCATCCCGAACAAATCATATACAATATTACAGATCCAGCACAGAAGAACGATAAGCTGCGGCATCTAAAATCTGTGCAAAGAAGAAAACCAAAAAAAAAAAAAAAAAACAAATTACCAGAAAAGGCGGAAACTATGATTCTGTCACAAAATCCTGGACTTGCATCTGATTCCAGCTCATCGTAACTCCCTTTCTCATTTTTGCAAGGAGAAAATACAAGGTGAATGCAAATATTGTGTTTTTGACTCCCCTTACCTTCCTGCAAATCCAAGAGACTAAAACCACAACTGTAGAAGACAATTTGAAAAATGAAAGCAGCCCTAAAAACAACACCACTAAAATGGAGCTTGATCTGGTGCCGCCACCATTACTATACAAAGAACTGTGCATCTCTCTGTCAACACTTTCTCAGTCACTCTGTTTATGATGCTGAAAACATCTTTGTCTTTTGCATGAATGTCAAACTGCTATTGAGCGAAGGCAGGGTCAAATACCATTTCCTGCATCAACATAGGAGGATTTCTCGTTAAAAAGATATGAACCTGCTTATGGAACACCATGTCGAAGTAAATTAGATCGAAACAGAAGATGCAAAAGAAATCAATTTTGTTTTGACCCCATTTCTTTTTTGCTCTGAATGGAGAAACGTTTCAGTCATTTCGCAAAACCAATATTTCATTTTGGAGTTCTATTTGGAAACAACTTTTACAAAAACCAATAGCATATATAATTAGAAAAACTGGAACATATTACAGTGAAAGTAACATAAACATTACATACATTAATTTTTGAAAATGGAATACTTTCATTCTAACCAATCAGAAATGCAACACGTTTTCTAACTTGTGTATGTGACAACGTGAAATTACAGCGTTCATCATAGCTCTCGACTCTGATAATCAACGTCATAGCCTAAATAACATATTAGATGATTTGTCAAAAAGAAAAATAAAAAGAAAAGGAAAAGGCAAAAAGAAGAATGAATTCTAGGAACCAGCTCAATTTCAGCTTGTTTGTGGCTGAAATTATCCTAATAATGACTGAAACATTCTATTCATCCAAACCAGCCAAACAGGACCAATATTCAGTCCAGACTCATCACTAAGCTGAATGGTTTCAACTCTTGACTGACCAAACCAGAATGAAACGAAGTTGACACAATGACACCATTGCCAAAACCTCAACCATAACCAACAACAACAAAAAGTAGGTTGGACAATAGTCTTCTATGGAGAATTCATAATTTTCCCTACCTGTGCAAACACAGAGTCTAGAGGGGTAAATCGCAAGTTGTCTTTCCAACTGGCAGCGTCAGTGAATCTTTGGGGATTAAGTAAGCAGGTCCCTCTTGGTTTGTGTTAAGCTTGGACTCTTTATTTTTGTATTTCATTCACGTTCACTGATTAATGAAAATTTAAAGCCACCAAATGATTACAATTGGCGTCAATCTAAATGGCATCAATTATAAATGGCAAACTGGCACAGATGCCTATCAATTTAAATGTCCTCGTGACCCAGTGTACACATTCCACAGTAGCAAAGACTGATGGATTGGATGATCCTGACATCCAATTTAAAACATTTCTTTAATGAGCAGTTTAAAATTTTAAAATTCCACTTAACAGGCACCACACGATCAGACAGTTGATTATCCATTCTGTTTTTTTTTTTTTTTTTTGTTGTTGGTTACACCCTATAAACAGTGAAGGATTTGGAGGGTTTGAATTGACTTAATGCATACTACATAGGGCAGTGGCCATGTGCAGGTGTCGGTATTTCCATACTCTGTAGCATATCAAAAAACTCAAATGATATTAGGCAACAAAAAAATTTTAAACGGACAGATCTACTAATCAAGAACCAAGTTATATTCCGACAATGAAGCAGACCTTATCACATACTGGGCAGGTGTCACTTCTTTCCTTCCATTCAAGAATGCAGGAAAGATGAAAATGATGGTCGCATTTTGTCATAATTCTTGGATTATCCGCATCATACTCTGCAACAAAAACACAACACAAGGCACTTATCATCATTTGTTTCGGTCCAATTGCAAGAATGGTAAAGCTATTTTCAATGTGGAAACACTACCCAGTCATCAAGCTGCTAAAAGATAACAACAAAAAGGCAATACAGCACAAATATTTTTATGCAACCCAACAATGAAAGTAGGAATCACAAAGAGTTGGCTTTATCATTAGGACTTCTTCCAAGAAGGATGTATGAATGGGGAAATCCCTATTGAAGTTTTTGTTTCTATTGAGAAACAGTTGGGTTTATTTGTATATATAGGAACATCTCCCTATATATATATGTGTGTGTGTGTGTGTGTGTGTGTGACATGAAAGTTTCTAAAAGAAATTAGATTAGTTTTTGAGATCCCCAAATCTTTCATGTATTGCTCAAAAGAACAAAGTACTAATCCATTCCAGCCTATTTCTTCAAAAAAAATCCACCCCCCCCACCCCCACCCCCCCCAAAAAAAAAAATAAATAAATAAACAAATAGCTTCATGAATCTCCCTTAAGCCAAAGTCTGCATGCTGCTTTTTAATCCCATTGAAAGAACACTGATTATTTTTAGTTTCGTTTTGAATGATGAACACCGATTAGTTTCCGCACAAAAAACAATTAAAAGGAGGTAGAAATGATGATAAAGAAGTGTGGAAACATGGTTGCAAGATGAAAATGCCCTAAAGAGTTCAAAAGAAGGCTTATCTAGGATTGTTGGCTGATAACAACAATAACATCAAAGACATACAGCTGTATACACTGATATCAATATAGTATCAAAATACAGAACTGGTGTCGATTGATACCTGGTACATTTCAACCAATATTTTCAACCATGCAGTTCATCCAAACACATGCACCCTCCTTTACACATAAACTGAATTACATGCACTTGGTTTACCAGTATCCAAATGTGTCCTTAGTGCCTTCTATTTGATGAAAGCATAGATAAGAGGTACAAAATCACCAAAACCACATCACAAAAACCACAGCCAAAGAGAGTACTGAGAGAGCATTTTTCCCAAGTAACACAATTTACAACCACAACCTTGTGGTTGTGACAGTGACCACCTTTGAACTGTGCCTTGGGTGCTTGAATAAAGCATATACACAAGGGGACTGCTTTTCCTATGTTAGGATGCTCGTCTTCATTGTATTTAATCTTTTTATTGAATTGAATTTCTCATTACTCAATTGTTTGGAAAATCAATAAGCAAAATATATTTGGTTGCCAGAGTGAAAAAGCTTTGTAGGGTTACAGTTATTCATACTAAAGTTATGACCTAAAATAAAACCAAATAACAATTACAGCTGCAGGAACAGTATTATTATCATCGGCATCACCTAGTGGTCGAAAGAGACTCATTCAATGCTATTTCACGGGTGAACTCTTGCTGATCCAGGCCCTAGGAAATTTCAATTTTAAGTGTCGGGTGCCTCGTGTTGGTTGGCATTTCGCCATGTGGTCAATCTGCAAATGGCATGGCCCTTGTAAAGTTCAATTTTAAGTGCTGGTTGCTTCACGTCAGGTGGTCTTTCGCCATGTGGGTCGATAAGCAAATGGCATGGTGGATACTCTAACTAGGGGGTGGACAGGACGTCATCATTGGTCACTCCTATCATGTAGTTTGTTTTCACGTTGGGTATAACGCTTGTAAACCTTCACGTTTTTCCTTTCTGTATTTTGTTTTCCTTGTATGATGTATGGACTTCTCTCACTAATATTTAATTTACCATTATTGATCAAACATAATACTATTACCATCAGCATCATATAATCATCACTGCAAGTGACTATAATCAAATTTAGAACTAGGAGACTCCATTCACCTGAAGTCTTAAGCAGCTAACAATGGCAAGCCATTCAACAATTTGCATTTGAGCTTACTAACACAACATAAATCTAACTTCAATTTCCAGTAGGATTGCATGATCCAGCCCTCTAAGACGGAGTAATGCACAAAGGATGGGTCTTGCATGGGTCTCGGAATCTGACTTTTCAAGCCAAATAAGGAATCAGGAGGGTTCATGTATGCACAATGTCCAAATAGATGCCAAGGCAAAACTCAGATCAAATATAAACATTATCAGGTCCAATACTTGGCAATCTTGGCCTAGGGCCAACTCCATTCATTAGCTAGATATGGACAGGACTCAGCCTGGCCAATGGCCAAGTTGCCGTCCCAATTGACAGTAACGAAGCAATCAAATGTTGAAACTCATTGAAGAAAATGTCATTGGGTGTCCAAAAGTTTGGAGATGTGAGTACCTTCAAGACAGGTAGGGCAAACATCTTCCTCATTCGTTGCCAGAACAATAGATTCACACAATTTTGATGGTTCAACTTCATCCACTTTCAGGGAGCCCTGTTTATCATCTGTTTCATTCTTGCAGTCCAATGCCTCCAGTTCTTCACGTGTAACTGAACCTTTTAACCCACTATCAGTTAATGCTTCTCCAACAGACTGGGAATCTGCTCCCTGCACTGTACCAAGCTTGTTGCCACTGTCAACTAGAATGCCAGACGAAGCCCGTGGGTGTCCCAAATCCACATCATATGGCAATGGTGCAGGAGGTGCTCGATACGTATCAGGGTTCGTTTCAACCAGGAGTCCCATAGAGAGTGAAGAATCTGTAGTGTGGGTAGATGACAAAGAACCATGCTCTTCTAGATTTCGTGGAAACTGTGAAAAGGATTTAGAAAATTAAAAATGAAGACAAATTGGTAGGAAAAGGAAGCTACACACAATGGCTTTAATGGGTTAATACAACAGAACAATATATAGTGTCCCCAATTAATGATGATAGAATAGAAAATTTACCAAAACCACTGCAAAAATAGATGATATAACTGTTTGTTTACAAGGACAAAAAAATATCTGGAATTTGAATTTTCGATATCAAAATAATTTGCATTCAGGTTATCAAAAAAAAAAAAAAAAAAGCATTTGCATTCAGTATTAGGTTTCTTCTGTTTTCCAAAACTGTGGTCTAAACCCAGGATAATAAACCATGTAATTGTTTTAAATTACTAGACGGTGTTGGGCCCTGCAATAATGAAAGCATTACTGTGCCCCTAGCCAAGACTTCACTCCTTGGCTGGAAAAAAAAAATGGACATTAGGTCAAGTCAACTATCCATGTGTGCTCGATGGTGTTTCTTTTTCCTTTTCCCCCCTTTCCATGGAAGATTGTTCAGATGACAGTGCAATTCATGAAATTAGTTGTACAATGCTACCTTCGTCTTGAATATATAACATTTTGTGGTTTATAGAAGAAAACATTCAGAGAATTTCCATTGTTAATGAAACATTTAGACTATTGCAGCTCACATAACTGTCATGGATAATGAAATGGAGCTCTTCATGCTTGTTCCTGTATTTGCTACTAATATGCATAGATTACCTCATGCTTAGTTTTCAAGAGAAACTATTTGGTCACCTATAACCTTGTTCTGAGCTACATATGGATATGAATTTCATCGTATAAATGTGTTTTTTCTTACAATAGGGAGTACTACCACATAGCAGCAATATAGGGAAGTAATAACAGATGATCACTTTCTTGTATATAGTTAGGCGTAATGCATAAGCTCGGATCATGCAGAACTGATTCAAAATTCAGGAAACAATTAATCAATTTTTTAATAGGCAATAATTTGTAAATGTTCAATGCATTGTTGAATGCTGTTGTGTATCTCACATCTGAATATAATCAGCACCAAGCATAGAGAATCTCATTGAAATTGCATCAAAACCAACATATCTAACAGTCACAATCTAACAAATCTGTACCATGAACTTGTATTATAGATTTTGCCATGTTTCTTAAAATTGCATCGAGCCTTTTGATGTGGCACATTCTATCTTGGTTCCCATTGAAGAGCATGAATGGTCGTTTTTAGTGTTAAAATGGCTTCGTAAATCTTGTTAACTGTAATGATTGAAGTGTATTTTTCTATGCGATTACAATATGCCCCAACTGGGTCAACTGGCTGATATGGACCAGTTTCTGAAGGATGCAATTTAAAGCACAAGTAATAAACTTGCACTTCATCTTTTTTGGTTGTATCAGTAACTTCTTAACCAATTAAAAAAACAAATAACATTTCATTCTTAAGTTAACAGTTTAGTCACATGTCTAGGTTTGCTAGGTATGGGAAATACCATACATCATTTTGTAGGATATACAGGAACCTACCACCAATGATATGCTTAATTTTAGCTCAATACATTCTTTTAAGTCTGTGGGAGCGCACACAAATGCATGAATACGATTATACGAGTGCTTGAACAAAAACTCAAAGATATGCCATCCGCATAAATTGGAAAAAAAAATCAAAGATACAAAAGATTGTAAGTCGTCATCTTCATTATTGCCTGGCCCCCTCCATTTAGAGTCATCTTTTTGCAAGTTCTTTTCTAACCAATCCTATTTTGAGGCCAGGCTCTCTATAACTCAGTCGAACAGAATATTATATATATATATATATAGAGAGAGAGAGAGAGAGGGAGATGCTCCTATGAGAGTTACTCTCATGGTATTGTGAGAGTAAGGGTGGGGGCCCGGGGCCCTCACATCCATATCCAATTCCAACAGCCTAAATGTGAGGGCGGCCACCCTTTACTTTCACAGTACCGTGAGAGTAACTCTCATAGGAGCATCTCCCATGTATAAATATATATAGACATATTATATGTATGTGTATGTATATTTATTTCCATGGAAAACACTTTCTCAAACTACTAGAGAAAATAAACTTCAATTCAACATGGTCCTCCATGTATTCAAGTCCTCATAAGTAAAAGCTATAGGTTAGGATGCACCAAAATCCATTTAGAAATATACCAAATACCAATCAAGATTCAGAAGATGGGAGAAATACATAAATAAATAAAGATAGATAAGGAATTGGACAGACGACATTTTATGGTAACAAAACCTATGGGAAAAACCCTCTTGTTCATGTTAAAATGCGAAAGGAAATGACCAAACTGCATGTCCAAGTTAAAGGAAAATAAGTACGAAGAAAATGTAAGAAGGCCGGATAAAGAAAAAATAAAGAGAATGAAGCAAGTACAAAAAGTGAACTACAACAATGACCCAAAATAGTAATATGCATAGAAGCACCACATAGTGGTCTTTTAGTACTACAATGCATAATCATAATCTAAGTTCATTCACAGGCACATGTATCGGAACCTGAAAACTAGTAAAAGACACCCAACCTAGTGAATCCCAAAACATCACTTGAGTAGATTCAACACAATATTTAAAAACTTTTAAACAAAAATCTATTTGAAAGTAAAAATACTATGCAAACAATAACAGGAATATAATTATTGTAAAAATTTTACTCTAGATGACTAAGCAATACATTGACACTTCACAGAGTTTAAAAAAAAAAAAGTTAAGACATTGTGATTGTATCCACTACCAAAAAAAAGGAAAAAGAAATGAAAACACAAAACTAGGTAGAAGAACACGGTTCTATCTCAAAGAATTTGAGATGAGAATCTAAGTAGATGCATGATAATTTGTTCAATTCAAGGAATCTTCTAATGTTGATCATGAATGACTACAGAATTGCAGTAATAAGGATTACATTCGGCATATAGATAGCTTTCTTCTAAATCCATAAAATTACACTACTGACAGAACAAAGGAACTACATGCCATTGCCAAATGTAACACGAGACAAACAGGTGCTACGCACATAGTAGTATACTGGTGGCTCATTCAATTGTGCACCTCTAGAAGGACAACAGCAGCAACCACCCATTTTTCGTCAATTTGTACTTATTATACCTGTTGTCCACCTGGAACCATTGGAGACTGATGCATTGTTTTCATTCTGACATGAAACAGACAATAAATCAACAGGATAAATAAGATGACCCATCAATCAACATATTACTTCTGAAGCCTGAGAAACAGTATCTGAATAAAAATAATTTCAAGGCATTGGAGTCTTTCTAATAGACAAAAAGAAAAGAGCATCACAATTACTAGGAGAAGCAATTTGGGAAGCTATCCGGCAGGAAGAAAACAGTAATCAGATTACCATAAGAGAGGGTTGATTACACAATTTTACATTTGATATGTGATGAATTTATTTCTGGCTGTATTATTTTTTCTGTGGTGTCAAGAGATATGCACATACTCCATTGCAGCACCATACTAAAATTGATATATATTAGTTGCAGTCCTTTGGTGTACAACCTCCATCCTCGTTAAAATTGTATTATTTTAGATGATTCCTTAAAATTACAGCCCCATCTAGATATTCAAAAAGGTTACTCATGCAAAATAGAACGGCCAAATAGACAAATACACGAGAAAATGCGCCCTTTGACCCATCTATCCATTCATCAAACTTCTTCTCTCTACTTTTATTTTTCTTTTTCTTTTTTTTTTCTTTTTTTTGAATGGTAATCTTTCTATATTTTTCTAGCATAGCTGGTCTGGGAGAGTATCTCTTGCCATAATCTTCATCTTCATCTCTAACTCATCGATATTAATGGGGCTCACTTTACATGCATCTAAGCAGAAGACTTCTGTAACGATCTGAAGGAAACCTATTCTCATATTAATGAGTTTTTTTGGGATTTCTTGATACCGAGAAAGGTTGGTTACTTCTGAATCTCACAGTACCCAGTTTCTAAATTTCATAACCTTTTTCTTCTCACAGACATCCATTTCTGTAAAAGTTTGGTTCTGTATTTAGAAATTCAAGAAATATAGTTGTTTATTTGCTATAAATCTATTTTTCATAAAGCGTTTGGACATCTATTTTTTTAGGGTACAATTCTTTTTTATGTAGCCTAGGTTGATGCCGACAAAACTAAGCTAACCAGGTTTGAATCCATCAACCAAACCTTAATTATTATAGTTTTCTTTTCTTTTCTTTTCTTTTTTAACTCTATTCTGATCATCTTTAAGTTATATTTAATTTTATTTACTTTCGCTCGCTGATACAGTGTCTGAAAAACATGTTCTAATAACATGTTCCATCCCTTAATCCACATCTGCCCTTTGTTCTCTAGTTTTGCTAGATTATATGAAGCATTGCTTTTTTTTTTTATATAATAAAAAGTTTTAATGTCAACATCCCTCCAACCCTCACACGCACACCCCCTGTGCCAAAAAGAAAAAAGAAGGGGAGGATTTCAACAAGTCCAGTGCTAATGTAATGATTTGCAAATAAAGAGAATACAGGGATGTCTCGATCAATAGGACTCCCACTCTCACCATACCACCCAGGGATAAATCCCTAGGTGGGTAGGTTTAAGCAGTCCCCCTTGGCCACTAGGCCAAGTCAGCATAGAGGGTAAAAAAAGTTTTGCAAATAAGGTCCAACAGTCAATATTAATAGCACAGCCAAACCTATCAATTCCTTAATATCCTTATATTAAGTTCTGCTATCTCTGAATGCACCTTGCATAAACAATGGCCCATTAACAACACAAGCACAATTTTGTGAATAGATTCTAGCCGTTAAACTAAGTAAGTTCACAACTCAATCCATACCAAGGATTCACTACTCCTTCAATTCATAAATCATTCCTCCTAAATGTGTTTGGAGATTTTAGCACATTGGATGGCCAACATGATGCTTCAACCCTAACCTGTTGTCAAGATCAAAATATCAATGTGGTTCAAAAATCAACAGAAAGAAAGCGGATGCCCTTAGCTCACAGAGACACTTCAAATCTTTAATCCATTATTCTATGCCATGTACTCAAGCCTCGTCAATAACCATATTGACAACTCAAGTCATGCATGCTCCAAACAAGCAAGCAAAGTCAAAGATCAGATCCCAGAAGCAACAAGAGGGGAATTTTTCAACTCAATTCTAACACAAACCTAAGCAATGAATCAATTCAATTGCATAGTTAATTTGGAGAAAAAAAAAACCTGGCAATTATGATCTAAAAGTTTGACATAATTAATCACAAAAATCCCTTCTTAACAGCATCCCTCTCCATATTATCACCCCAAAGAACACATATAACCACAAATCATACTAGAAAAATAAGCAATCAAGCTATAGGTCTACTGAATTTCCAAATATCTCAAGTCCATATAAAATTTATACCATACCAGTTTATAATCTTCCAAACCACAAGTAAAAGTAAAGTAGTGAACACCCATATCACTATAAAATATAAAAAGTGTATCAAGAACTCAAAGTGCGGAGTAAAGAACACTCAAAACATCAAAATATGCATCTAGGTAAAGTAGGAGACAAAAAAAAAAAACAAACACCAAATAGTGAGAAAGAGAGAGAGAGTTTCGATTATCCTATCAAAATCGGATATCTCACCAGCTCTAAGACCAAATTCGAAATCAAATGACACCAACTCAATCAACAAAAGGAGACGGATTTCAACAAACTTTATGAAATCGTGATTTCGAGAAGAAAAGGAAAATCGCCCATAATCCTGCAATATCTATTTCCATAGCATCCAAAAGCAGGCGACAATGAAGAAGAAGAATGGCAGAAAAGGAGAGTTAAGAGTGTTAAAACCCTAAGTGGAGAAGTAGAACACGGGATCTGAATAGTAAACTAATAAAAGAGGAAGAATACAAAACCGCAATTCAGGATCGAAACAGTTCATGAGCTTGAGAAAGAGTAGAGGAGGGAATCATACCTCGGAAAAAAAGATGGAAGAATCGATCGAGGGGATAACTCTTCTCAGTAGAAGAGAAAGCCACAGAGGCTTTACTCCTCAATTTCGTTTCGTGGAGTGGGAAGCAAGAGGACTTTAGAGGAGAATAAAGGGGTCATTTGTAATTAAGAGCAATTGTAAGGATGCTTATTGATTTTGACAGTTTTGTGAAAAGAGAGATGCCAAATGCACAGTGGACTTTTGCTCCGAGAGTTGCTATTAATACAACAACCGAAGCATTTCTTGCCACGTCCCTTCCTCTTTTTTCTTTTTTTTCTTATGGCAACTATATCCTTCGGTGTGAAGTTACCTAAAACGACATCTATCAAAGGTGTCTTTCTCCCCCCACTTCTTTCAAAACTCCTCCACCCCGAACCCTTAGCCCCACTAGAGGAAAAGGACAGGGAGAGAGAGAGAGCAGTGAGCAAGACGGCCTATAGAATGCGGCGGCAAGGAGAGGGAGAGAGACAGAGAGAAATGGAGCAAGGGATAGAGGTAACGGGAGAGAGCCAGAGAGGGGATAGAATAATGCATGGCATCTCTTAAAGGTACTGGACCTCATGCCCACAATGATGCCACTTATAGTCGTGTATTTAATTGGGGCTACATTGGCATATAGGAAAGTGAAACTCCAAGTGGGGATTCCCCCACTTAAGTGAAGAACTCGAGGAGAAATATGGGGAGCAAAAAATTCTTCCTTCTATATTATTTTTGCTTGGTGTTTAGAAAAACTAGATAAGGAGAAAGTATTTAATTATTGAAAATAGGAAAAGTTGCCTTCCCAAGTCCTTTCCCTTGGACAAACTATCTCTAACTCACGATCACACGGAAGAAACTCCTTTAGCGTAGACATCAAACTAGCACAATAATACGTGTTGAGCATAGACATAACCCATGTGGTTAGGGTCTCCATTACATCAACCTTTTTTGGGATTTTTTTGATAATTAATTATATAAATGCATTGTGCGGTATAGTGGCTAGAATCTAGATTGCCTTTGTTTAAAAGTTGATGTGAGGGCCCCCACCTTATCTCTCATAAGAGCATATCTCATAAAAGCATCTCCCTTATTTAAAATGTTAAAGGTCATGAGTTCTAAGGCTCGATAGAAGAAGTTAAAATTTAATTGGTATGCTTGCAGAAATTGTCTAAGCGTGACCCCCAAGTTTTTTAAATAAAAAAGGTTCTTATTTTGTAGGCCTTGCAACAACCTTACTTCCACATATTCATATCCAATGTAAGACCAATCCTACATTAGGAATGGGAGACCATACTTGGTCAAATTGCGCAAAATAATCTTATCGTATATGACCAACAAATTCTAAGAAGGGGATTTGACCATACAGGGTATAAAATACCCTGTATTTTCTAAAGTGGTGTTAACTAAAATATTATACCAAATATGGGTATTGTACAGTGGTCCCCATCTTTTTTTTTCCACTTTTGTCCCTAAAAGGTAAAAGGTAAACCTACCCTTGTAAAAACATTCGAAGCTTCTTTCCCCCTTTCACAGAAACCCTCTTTCCCCTGTTACAAACGAAAACCCATCTTCGTGAATCTACTGTGAGACTGATCGATTTCATCTCGATATCGCAAAGGGGGCGTTCGTCTTCAACCTTCTTGCATCGTTTGTTATCTCTTTTTTGTGAGTCTTATTTCTTGTTCCTTTCAACATTAAACTTGGCTGTCTAGCAGAGGCAGAGATCCATATTTCTTGTTTTATGAGTTGCTTCGTTCATGAAAAGTTGTTCCCACATGGTCAAGGAAGGTGGACCATGAAAATGGAAACTCTAATGCTGCCATCAGCATAGGATCATTTCGCCATCAAACATTTCCACCTATACTTTCTTTTTCTCTAAGGTTATGGAGCCTTTAAGGTGTGTTGGGCTTTTAGTACTTGAAATGCTTTGATGAACTGGATGTAGCATATACACTGCACTTTTGTGGCCACACAGAAAATAAAAAATAAACTTAGGTAGGCTTTTTTTTTTTAAATCTTACTTAGCAATATTAAAACAATTCTGATGATATTGAGTTGGGACTTGAGTGGCAAAATGAGGCACATAATGTGGTTTCTGATTTCTACATGATTCCACAGGCTCATTACACATTGTGCCAAAATGTTCAAAGCCAGTCCAGGTCCCTGAACATTTGATGATAATCCTTTTTATTGGCCATTCTCAAAGTTGTAATACAATCAAGTTGCATTTTGAGGAATCTAATCAGTAGGGTTAAGACTGAAGACATTAATTTCACAGTAAGGAACCAATATTGCTCTATAAAACTTTAGTATTAGTTGCTCTAGAGAAAGCCTTTGAAACAGTTTGGTACATTCCCTATCATATAGTAAACAATTTCAGAGTAATTTCAATCTATCAACTGAACAGCCGCAATAAAAGGTATTTTTTCTCTCAGTTTCTGTGTAAGTGCTACACGAACTGTCATGACTCCCGCCGCAGGTCCACTCAGACGGACCTTGACAACATATCCATCAATCTGAACTAGCTCAAGTACTCCACCTCCGGTGCTTGAGACCATGGTATAAAATATCGGCCGAGACCGAGTCATATTGGCTGATATGACTCGGTATCGGCCGATACCGATCCGATATCTCGCTGAGATATCGAAATCGGTAATATATCCCCATTAAATCCCGATATATCGGCCGAGATGATATGAATAGCGCGTGAACCGATATCTCGGCCGATATTTTCAAAATATCGGCCGAGATGATATAAAAATACTTAAAATCCTATTTTTTGCTACTTTTTCCCCATCTTCATCTTCTTCTCCTCTCTTCTCATTTCCTTACTACCCATAGCAGCAACCCTACTCCCTCTTGCATATTTTCAAATCCCACATTAATTTTTTGAAGAAAAAGGTATGAGAAAATCAACCCAAAGCATTTTATTATGTGTTTTTTTTTAATTTTTTAGATGAAGTATAAAAATCATTAGGTTTGTCATTTGTTTTGTGTTCTTCATTTAGAAGTTAGATCTACATACTTTCATGATAGATCTACTCATACACATGATTTTGAACTTTTTTTTTCCAATTTTTTTTATTTTCGGATTTTTTGATATTTGAATTATTATATATCATTTTGGGGGATTTCATCATAAGTAGTATTAAATGATGATTGATATGTTATCTTTATTTTCTTATATTTTATACTAATAAATTGATCATGAGCATCAATAATGGTTGCATTATATGAAATACTAAAAAAGATAGCGAACTGTGATACAGACAGGACTCATAACTTAAGGTGACCCAGATTTTGATTTATTGTTGTTACTAATGGAAAAAAATATTGTATTCCAACATTTTCTAATATTCTGGATTTTCTGGATATTTTTGCAAATTTTTTTGGATAAAAAAAAATTCACACCGCGACGGACTGATATCCGCGACCGATACCAATATCATATTGGTTTTTTGGCCCGGCCGATACCGCGACCGATACCGAGATTTTAAACCATGCTTGAGACATGCTATATGCTAATGGGTCTCTAATAATGTCACTAAACAAACAATCAGCAGTCATTTTTCTTCAAACTTAAAAAGTCCTCAACTTCTCTAGGTTGTTCTTTCATATCTTAAAATGTGGTGTCTATTTTATTGCCTTAGATCAAATGATTGGAGGGTTTTGATCCCCAGGGAGAGTCCCTTATGGCAGCTAGGTGGGATTTTTATCCTTGCATTCAAATCCTGCTTTGGAGTGGGCAGTTGTGTGGGACTCTCTAGGTGAAACTTTATTTGAAAGGGACCATGGAGCCCCCACCTACACTGCTGGGGCCTGGGGTCCTTCGTACATCTTTATAGTCACTCACCACACATGTGACAACCTTCTCCAGCTCCAGGCCACTCCGGAGGATCAAGACAAAACAAAGGTAGGCCCATCTTGCTTCCCCAGATAGTGACATGTCCAGACAAACCAATACATTCAGATGGCCAACAATAACATCCTCCTCAGCATTAGAGTTATATCATGTGGATCTTTCATAATCACTATGATGTATTTTGTTCAACCAAATTTTTCATTGTCATTGCAACTCATCTTTCCCTTCTATTAATAATTATAATATACTTGGGCCTTCTATCATTTAAGGCAGGGACTACATCCCTAGTTGTCTAATCAGTTTTTTCAAAAAATATGATCATCTAACATGGGGCCCCAGTTTTCAATATTCTTTATCATAGATCTATTGCACTAATATTTGCACACTAACGCCTCAATGTATCATTCCCATGTTATATTTATTCAAGAAAGAAATATATAAAGATAGTTATGAACATTTCCTTTCTTACTAAGTAATATATTTATTTAATAGTTTGGTGCAGCTCTATACTAAGTAATAAAGATGCAAGATTTAATTCCTGGTCCCGAAGACAAATCTATATTGTTTGAACAGGAGAACCACATTTCGAAGGAAGTATGGGATGGAAAGGTGAATATCCTATTTTATTTGATTACTCAATGTTTAATAATATTTCTTTAACTTTTAATTGTTGTATATTTCTTTTTCTTTTTTTTTTTTTTGTATTTCATAGGAGCTAGAAATTGCACGTTGCATTCCTTGGGATCCTAAGAATGATTCTTGGACATTGAATACAAGAATGCGACAATATATAAGAAGAACATGTTTACATCATTTCTCTGAGATCGAACAAATGAAGATAGACCATGCACTAATCAGTGGGCTTATCAAAAGATGGAGACCGGAAACAAACACGTTCCACTTTCTTGGGGGCGAAGCTACGGTCACATTGGAGGATGTGGCCTATATATATGGCATTCCCATAGATGGGCTCGCTGTTACAGGCCGTGTTTGGTCCCATTGGATGATTCTGGAGGAAAATTTTCTTGACCTATTGGGTGTTGCCCACGATTCGTCTGAATTCCAAGGGGGACAAATAAACTTTAAATGGTTCCATGACAACTTCAAAGACCTACCGAAGAGACCGTCTCAAGCAGTTGAGATCAGGCACACACGTGCATATCTGTTTCATCTTGTTTCATCTCAGATTTGTACAAACACTTCTGGCTCGAGGGGTAATGCTTACTTGATCGAGCTTTTTGAAGATTTCAAACCATATGCTTGGGGTCCTGCTTGCCTAGCAAATCTATATAGGAGCTTGACCCGAGCATCGAGAATCAAAGATCGAGTAAACACAATCACAGGGCCGCTTCAACTATTACAGGTAACTAAACAGATCTCCTAATCATAGCATTATATCGATATATGTTCTTGAGTTGTTGTCTCTTTCCTTTTAAATATATCCTTTTTTCATCACATATATGGGCATACTTGAGGATGCCGATCGGACGCTCAATATCAAAAAACATTGAGGACATTCAACTAGACTTTCCATTGTTCAAGATGTGGGAAGAAAGATTGAAGGATCATCACATTCTCACAAATGTGGGAGAGGTTCGGCGGCAACTCGACACGCAAGATGTTGACAGCGTAAGTTAGTTCTTTCTCAAGATTGTTTATTGTTCGATCTTGTACATATAATCTATCTAACATTCATTAAATGTTCTTTATAACTTACAGTTTGATTGGCAGTCGTATGACCAGTACGACGATGAGTTGGAATCTTGTGTAAATGAAGTGGATAGATCCCTCTTTCGATCTGCAGTGACAATGATAAATTATATAGTCGTCGAGAGGCACAATGTTGATCGTGTGCTTAAGCAATTTGGATTAAAGCAACATGTCCCTCCTCCATTTCATCCAACTGTGAGGGTGGAGAAAAAACTATCCAAGAGGGATATAAACTATGAGAGAAAATATGCACAACATATAGCAAATTGGAACAATAGGGCCGTGAATGTCATAAATGCAGAAAAGGATGAAATTAATGGCTGCCACCGGGATCAATACCTGCAATGGTATAGAAGAATTACAAGAAACCGAATCGGTCGGCCGTTGGAAAGAGTACATTTGGATCATGACAGCTCCACCAAACATAAGGTATGATGAGTAGGCTTTAATTTTGTTGTTAGTATTGGTGAACACCATAGTCATGATTGGATTCATTAATTGTGTCCACAGGTTGACAGATTCCTCGATTGGCAGCTCGAGAGTTTTGAGAAGTTGGAGAAGATGGCAGACCCCTCTCAGATGAATCACTTCGTCAAAAGTATGCAGAGGAAGGTCGAAATGTTTAAAAAAGCATGGTCATCAAGTTTTGTTAGTTTTAACGTAGAAAATTGCATCAACTCTACTTTTGATGAGGAAGGAAAGGCGGTTAGTATGTCGTTGTGTGTGATAGACAAAATGTTTCCATTTATTTTCATGTCTATAGGATAAAGATCGTTTATGATTTTCTTATAGAATGTGAGAAGCCCATCACCTAAAACCCCCGTTGGATCACGTGATGGCGCTTATGGATTATCACCATACCCGCGAACATCAACTCATGTCAGCACACCTGATAGTGCTCGGAGCAAGATCCCAGTTAATTTAAGCACCCCCCAAAGTGTCAGTAAAGATTTCATTATTCTAGGTGGACCCGATGGGTCAAGTGGTCAAAGATTGGGGAAAAATAAGATAGGATCTATTGTTGGTCGGATGAAGGTCAATCCTAGGAAGGCCAGTTGTATTCCAATACTAAAATCCCCGTACTATGTACCGAAGAATAAGAAGAAAAATGTCAACCGCCCGAATCCAAAGTATTGCCTTAATCATGCCGAGAAATCATGTTTGGAAGAATTTTGGATACGTTTGTATTCAAAGCAAGTTCTACTACTTAAACTTCAATCACCAATTTCTTTTTCTTATGATAAGTGACTCCTAATATAGACATATATATATATATATATATATTTCAATTTGCAGCAATCCAATCCTGGAAGATATATGCTCGACTATTCCTAAAGAAGAATTGCATAAAACGTTAAAAAAGTCATGGATGGATACACTTGTAAGTGCATATTAGTTAGAAATATTTTCGTTTTATTTATAATAAAATTTACTTTAGATGACTTGTGATGTAGATTATGGACTATTGGCTGTTCATAGTTGGAGAACATTGCGTAGACACGTTGTTTTTTCCTAGCACTCTTGCGGTACAACAATGCTTTTATTTAAATTTCTAATATGTCTATGTTTTTTATATGTCTACTGGAGGTTTGTTGCTATTTATTATTTGAACTAACGTGTTAATATTGTTTTACCAAACAGCACTTTGAAGTTGAACAAAAGACTGCAGAGATTTATCTAATGTTTACATGTAACAAAAATCGTGATTTTTGGACGTTTGAGACTATTGTATTCCCCATATGGTTCAAGCATCACTTCTTTGTTATAATTGGATATCCAAAAGAATGGAAATTTGTCTACTACAATAGCATGATGGGATGTACAAGTTACGATGATTATGCACATCATTTTGTAAGTAGTTTCATCTAGCTTGAATAATTCCATCACATTACTCTTACATCTACTTAATACTGTTACTTTTTGTTAGGTTGAATTCCTCCGAAAGAAGTTTCTTGATATTGGATGGTGTGATCCCGTGTTTTATAACTTTCAGATAGGAGATCCAAATCCCCAGCAAGAAAACAGGTGAAAGCCCTATCTTACTTGTAAACGTCGATTCCTTATTATCCATCATTTTTTGTAATGTTTATATTATTATTTGTTATGTGCAGTTGTGATTGCGGTATTTTTACGATGGCTAATGCGGAACATGTTGCATATCGACGAGCCATTGAATACACCCAAGCTGACATATGGTTTTATCAACAGAAGATTGTGACAGACATCTACCAAAAACAGAAGCAATTATATTCATATTTCTTCGAGACCCAAAATATTTCTTGAGAAGACTAGATGTTGACCACAGAATGGTCCATTTTGTGTTTTATTCTAGTTTATTTTGGAATTGTTGCCAAAAGTGGTTGTGGGATTGGGTGAAGAAATGTATAGTTTGACATGTTAACATTCATGTAAAAATGCACTGTATATATTATGATATTTGCCCCAGGTTTTTTGTGTTGTTTTATAATAAAAATCTGTCATTGTAGATGGCTGTCTGGTACTTCACCAAAAATATAGTGAGAAGCTTTTTGGAGCTCCACTATTTGTATAAGTGGCCAAGTGACAGTGCAATATCGCACAAAATGTCCAGAATTACAGTCTCATGTTTGCGATGGATTTTACTTGCTCCATATGAGGTCTAATTGCATGTCTAGAATACTTCGGAAAAGCAAATCTGGGCTGCTTAAAAAATCGATTACAGTCTCAACTAGAGTCACAAAATTAAAGTAAGGCATTCTGGAACTTCAGTGTTTAAGTAAGTGGCCAAGTAACTGTGCGATATCGCATAAAAAGCATTGAATTACAGTCCCATGTTTAATGTGGATTTTACTTGCTCCATATAAGGTCTAACTGCATGGCTTCCTACTTTGCTAAGGAAGATTTCGGCTGTTTAAAAAATCGATTAAAGTCCCAACTGCAGTCACAAAAAAAACAGTGAAGCATTCTGGAACTTCATTTTTTGTGTAAGTGGCCAAGTGATTGTGCAATATCGCACAAAATGCACTGAATTACATTCTCATTTTTTGCTGTACTTGCTCCATATGAGGTCACAAAATGGTTCCTACTTCGTAAGAGAAGGTTTGAGCTGCTTAAAAATTCGATTATAGTCCCAACTACAGTCACAAAAAAAAAAAAAACAGTGAAGCATTCTGGAACTTCATTATTTGTGTAAGTGGCCAAGTGATTATGCAATATCGCACAAAATGCACTTAATTACATTCCCATTTATTGTTGTACTTGCTCCATATGAGGTCACAAAATGGTTCATACTTCGTAAGAGAAGGTCTGAGCTGCTTAAAAATCTGATTATAGTCCCAACTACAGTCACAAAAAAAAAAAAAAAAAAAACAGTGAAGCATTCTGGAACTTCATTTTTTGTGTAAGTGGCCAAGTGATTGTGCAATATCGCACAAAATGCACTAAATTACATTCCCATTTTTTGCTGTACTTGCTCCATATGAGGTCACAAAATGTTTCCTACTTCGTAAGAGAAGGTCTGAGCTACTTAAAAATTTGATTATAGTCCCAACTACAGTCACACAAAAAAAAAAAAAAACAGTAAAGCATTTTGGAACTTTATTTTTTGTGTAAGTGGCCAAGTGATTGTGCAATATCGCACAAAATGCACTGAATTACATTCCCATTTTTTGTTGTACTTGCTCCATATGAGGTCACAAAATGTTTCCTACTTCGTAAGAGAAGGTCTGAGCTGCTTAAAAATTCGATTATAGTCCCAACTACAGTCACAAAAAAAAAACAATGAAGCATTCTGGAACTTCTGTGTCACTGTAAGTGGCCAAGTGACACTGCGATATTGCACAAAATGCACTTAATAAAAGTCCCATTTTTCCTGTGGATTTTACTTGCTTCATATGAGGTCTAACTACATGCTTCCTATATCGTAAGAGAAGGTATGAGCTGCTTAAAAAATTGATTACAGTTCCAAATGTTGTCACAAAAAAACAATGAGGCATTCTGGAACTTACAGACTAAGGGCATCGTAAAATCCCATGATCATGCTTCCATTGTTCTATATTTCATTATGTGGGGCTTGTTTTGGATGGGCAATGAACCCTGTGTTGCATATAGTCCCATTTAAGGATTGCATCTAAAACCATTGAGCTCATAAACCTACCCCAGGCGGTGAGTGGTGATTGCCCATATTATGGACATGGATACTTCCTACAATCTGTTGATGGCACGTCAGATCAAGGTTGGATACTATACCACTCTATGGCCGGACTTTATGTTATCAGTTTATGCAGATCACAGTTGAAATGGGAGACCAGGGTAGGTGACATAATCTGTTTCACAAGGCCATTGAGGAAATGGTAGCCTTTTGTATATGTAAAGACCTTTTGAAATAAGAGTTGAAAAGTTGGATGCAAATTCCTAACTCCATTGAAGTTCTTCAGGTCCATGTCAATGCAGAGGTTTGATCATTAATAGACTCGTACAAACCAGCAGCAAAAGGCTGGTCCAGTGACAAATTCTGTGAAAATTTACAATAGCAATATTATGTTTTTCAGTTCAATCCAAATATATTTTCTGTTTTCAACAAAATAGTGCTCAGCGCAATTGAAAGTATGGGCTTTCCAGGAAGTTAATGGAAAAATACTGCAGAAATAAAAAAATAAAAAAAAGCAAAATCAATTGAAAACATATTTAAAATTGGAAAATTTCTCATGTGGGGATTTTAGGACTTGTACTATCAACACAATGTCATGAAAACTTCCAACTTTTTAACATATTTTTAGTTCTATCACAATTTCTCAAGTGATCTCCATTCTAAAATAAGGAAAAATTTTCACATAGAATTTAGGATACACAGGTGGCATTCGTGCGTGATAACGTTTGGCACCAAAAGAGGACACAGGGTGTTAGCACCTTAGTTTGGACCAGTTGCCCAATGTAGCCAAAAGAAAAAAGGGTCATTTGCTCCAAATCCTTGAAAGTCTCATAAAAAAACAGCTACTTCTGTCCTCTTGGAATCAAAATCTAACAATGTAATCTGCACTGACAAATGACTCTAGATCTCTGCCAGAGATTAAAGTCCATCATATAATAAGCCCAATAATGAAATGTATTGGGGGCAACAGTTACTTACAACACTGGCTGTGTGGTACAGTAGCACCAACAGTCCTTTGTCTGATTTGATCTTTCCTCTTGCCACAACTAGATTGATCTCTGATGACCAAATTTTCCTGGTAATGTTTGGACCCCAATCAACTTAAATGTATCATTCTTGATCATCAAGTAAGCTTGTGCTTGCTTAATTGCAAACCTTCGGATCAATGAGATATGGCTATGGTGTTTTTTTGAAAAATGCCAGCTTACTCTTTTGTCCGATTACATCTGGATTTGCATTTCAAACTCACATCTGATATTTTATATTGAAGCGTGCCAGTTTACACTGCCGCATCCACAATTGATGCTGACTGAATTTTCATTTGGGAAATGAAGGGAACTGTAGAAAATTCTCAATTATCTTCAAAAGGTTTTAACTGATGTGAACTAAGATACACATTCAACTAATCTACAGCCATGGCTTCTGAACCACCACTAGCATCTTCCAAGCTATTTTTATGCTCTTCCATGGCAAGTCTCAGTTCCTCAGCAAGGCTCTTCTGTTCCTCTTCTATGGTATTCTGCAATTCATCCACTTGTGAAAATGGAACATTAAAAAAGGCAAGGTGAAACCCCACTCCTGATATTTATATGATACAAAACTAAGCTTCCTCCCTAAGAAAGCCCCACGTGACTCTTCCAAGAGTATCACAATCCAAAGAAAGATTGCCACGGGCCTGAGACGGCTAGGTGATTTTCAGAAAGGCAAAAAATCACTAGTCATCCATGATCTTCAACAAGACAGCTAGCCTTGTCTCTTAGTCATAATTAGCCCACAATGCAGGCCATGAAGTGGCATAGAAACATTGCAGTTCAGGTCACCATTAGTTATAGATAATACATGGCTTTATCTGCCAGACAATTTTTAATCCATATGGTTGTATCTGTCTCGTTATTTACATTAACTCAAAATAACTCATGGTATGATTTGTTATAAAGCCATAATAAAAATGCATTTTAAGAACGTTTCATATCTTTTGTTCATCTAATACAACCAAACAAAAAAAATTGAAAATATATCCCAAAGTATCTCCATGACCATAAGTTTTTGGTGTCTCAATGCCCAACCATTTTTAGCATAACATTTGACAGAGTATACAAAAAATTCCAAACATGTCCAAATATTGTCTAAGAAGAATCATCTGAATGCTCCAAGGAATTACAACACAAACTAGTACAGAAACTCAATGGAGCATACAAAGCCAAAAGAACTCTGTTTACAAAATATTTCACCATCATAAACGTTGTGAACAAAATATCACACCAAAAAAATGCTGTGGTCATAAAATATTTACGAGCCATTTGGATCAAACTCAATCCTGTATAGGTGGATTGCGACATGTTTGACGGTTATGGCCCTTCTACTCACACCGGGAGCAAGTGACTTTGTTCCTCCCACGTTCCTCTGTACGTATTCTATTCTTTTTGGGTCTACCAGCTTGTATCTTTCCATGAGGAGGAAGCACATGTGAACCGGTTCGCACATCCCATTGGTTCATATCTCTCACACCGTGTATAACAAAGTTGTAAGTCCTTCGATACATATCAGAGCTAAACCACTCCTCACAATTGTCATATGGATCGAGACCTCTCATCTTAAGTGCCGCTACAGCATGTGAGTAAGGAATTCCAAGCAATTCCCACCGACGACAGGTACAAGATCGACGGTCCAAGTGAACAATGTCTACATACTCACTGGAGTGGACCTCGATTTCAGTTGGATTGGCTGCACGAACACCCAGTCTACGAGCATGTTCACTCTCTTTGCTCAATATAGACTCAGCATAAAGAGTTAACTTGGAATTAAGAACATGAAACTTTTGCCGACGAAGCTCAAAAAATTCAATGAGTTTGGAACGAATTGCCTCGACCATTTTAGTTATGGGCAATTCTCTCGCCCCCTTGAGCAAACTGTTTGTAGCCTCGGCACAATTTGTCGTGAGCATGTCATATCATTTGCCCAATATAAAAGCATTAGCCCAATGCTGCTTTCCAATATCTTCAATATTTTTATATGCCCCCTCGTTAACTGTTCTAATGTCATTCATATGACGTTCATACTCACATGGTCTAAACGCATGAGCGGCATTCCAAAACTTGCGACAAATACCATCATCTTTGAATCTTTCACGAATGTTTTCTGAAATATGACGCACACAGTAACAATGGTTGGCATCTGGAAATCGTTCCACAACAGCCCTTGTGAGTCCTTTCATTCGATCAGACACAATTGTTAGGTTTTGGGGTGGCCGCAATGCTAGTGAGAAGGCGGCCAAGAACCACTCCCAAGTTTTGAAATTCTCAATCTCCGCGATACTGAAGGCTATTGGAAATATCCCATGATCTCCGTCATGAGTCACAGTAATGAGTAGCACGCCAGGATATTTTCCACGTAGGTGTGTCCCATCAACTGCAATTAATGGCCTCAACGTGGAACGAAATGATTCTATACTTGATCCTAAAGAAAAGAAAAATCTGCAGAATGTTGAATCCTCTTCTTGGATCACATGCGTCACAGTGCCAGGATTAGTCCTTCTTAATTCATGGCAATAGTCTAGTAATATGCTGAATGATTGTTCATATGAACCCCGTATCTCATTGAGTGCTATCTCTCTCGCCTTCCAAGCCTTCTTGTAGCTAAGTTGAACACCAAACTCCTTTGAAAAGTCAGTTATAATTGCTTTGGGTGTGTATGACTCATGGATACGTAGTCTGTCTATGATCCACCTTGCAATGAATCTAGATGTTGCTTCTCCATGTCCAAGCCCCGTCATTGGCTTCGAACAAGTATGAGCACCATTGTATGTCCTAACCTGAAATTCTGGGCCAGAGTTAACAATTGTTGCATGGATACGCCAAGGACAATTACTTTCACTGCACCGTGTTGTAATTTCTGTTGGAGACGTTCTCAAGGGTTTAATTGCAAAATTATCATACATTGCAGCTTTTGCAAGTGCTTCTCTAAAAGAATCGCGGTTTGAAAATTTTGTTCCCTTCCACATCTCATGCATGGAGTTAATATTTTGATCATCTCCCAGAACAAGGGGATCGGGTACCAATGTGTCTACTAGATTCAAATTTAGAGTTGCAATAATCTCTTGTTGAACATAAGCTATCTCTGATTATTGAGGAAGATGCATATTCATATTCAAGCCAATCAAGTTAAATGGATCACTGTGACTATCTTCTTGAAAAATTGACTCAAGACCATCACCATAAGAAAATGTTTGTGCTCCATCACCATTTATGCGTGTGGTTTCATTTTGATGATCATCAAATGGTGATGATCTATTCAAATCTATCTGAATTGATGGCGTCGCTGGAAGATTATTCCTGCATAATTAATTGAGCAATAAGATCGCCTTCTTATAAAAAAATATTTCGAAATAGAATAGATTTCAATAGTGTTAGCCATAGCATACCTATGGGAACAAACCGTTGCTTCAGGAGCAACTCTTTTGTTGCCAACTTCCGTAAATATTCTGCAACTTGTGCGTGCCCTCGAAGATGTGCGACTTGAACAACTTCAAAATGAACAATAGGAAGCAGTTCATGAATAAGAGGAAATTTAGAATTCATTAAGAAAAATGTATAAAATAAATAAATACGTACCGTGTAGTGGGCTTCTTAGTTCTTTCTAAAATTTCTGAACTTCTATAGAGATACAACAATATGGGGTCAGTTCGTTCACGATTTAATCTGAGCATACTCCGCATATCTCCATCGCCTTTTAAATCGACCAATGTGAATGTCCGATTGATATGACACATATATCGTATCAGTGGATACTCATGTTCTTGATCCCAGTTCATCTCTGTAATTATTTGTTCAACTACTGCATTATAACTTATGTTGTTATCCACGAATATGATTCTCTGCTCGCCACCCATGTATATCGGAATTAGATGATCAATATCCAAATCCCCATTAAAGTGCAATATCAAACATATTTCATTTTCGGACATCCTGCAATAACAAAGAAGTTCAAAATTGGATCAAATGTTAAAAAATTGATGAGCAGAATTCTAAGACTTTTCTGATAGAATTAGAGTTCACCACATATATGTTATAACTCACACGTGCATGCACAGACGGATATATATATATGCCTCGTGTACCGCAAAGGAGATAAATTAAATGCTACCGATGAGATGAGACTCAATAGAGAAAAGATGGCTGATGTCACCATAATTGAGAAGATTCTTCGATCGATGACCTTGAAGTTTGATTATGTGGTGTGTTCGATTGAGGAGTCAAAAGATCTTGACACACTCTCAATCGATGAATTGATGAGTTCATTAATGGTTCACGAGCAACGGATTAATCAGCATGTAGCAGTAGAACAAGCATTGTTGTCACAACTCTCTTTCAGCGCCCAATTTTCAAAAAAGAAAGGATTTAGTTGAGGAAGGGAAAGCAGCAACAACGATGATCAATTCATACAGGATAATCAAGCTCTTGATCCCAAAGGCAGAGGCAGAGGACGAGATAATCAACATGCAGGAGACCAAGAATCAAACCCATTTGATAAGTCAAAAGTTAAATGCTACCGATGTAACAGGTATGGTCATTATCGTTTCGAATGTCGGACAAAATTATATAAAGAAAAGGGTGGAAAATCAAATTTTATAGAGAAAGAAGATGAAGTTACACTTCTTATGGTTTGCAATGTAACGGAAGAAACCCATCAGAGCATGTGGTACTTGGACATAGGATCAAGCAACCATATGTGTGGAAACAAGTCCATATTATCTGATCTGGATGATTCTTTCCGAACCTCTGTAAAATTTGGAGATGATTCCACAATTTCTGTTATGGGGAAGGGCAACATTAAAATCCGGACATCCAAAAATTCACAGCAAACCAGTTCAAATGTGTTTTATGTTCTGGGTTTGAAAATAATTTGCTGAGTGTGGGTCAACTTTTTAAATCTATTGAAGATTCATGGTTTGCTGTAAAACATTCAGATTTTACACTTTTTAATGTTCGATCATTAATGGTTTGCTGTAAAACATTATTGTTTTATGTAAACTAGGAATCTATTGAATTAAAATCTAGACGTTCACACACTTTTTAATGTTCGATCATTCATGGTTTGCTGTAAAACATTCTTGTTTTATGTTCCGGGTTTGAAACCTAAACCGTTCCACAACAGCCCTTGAAAAATCATTCATGGTTCTATCCCTTGTTCAAGCTAAATTCATTACAGCAAAGAAGTAAACAAATGGAAGAGAAAAATGAAGAGTAGTAATAGAGAAACCTTCATATGCTTTTGAAGAAATGAAAGAGCGATCGCTTAATCCTCTTGAGAACCTCCCTCTAACGATGGAGACAGCCACAGAAAAACAATGAGGGAAAACGACATGCTCTCTGGTGGGAACGGAGGAAAAAAGGGAGGGAAAACGAGTAGTGTATATAGTGACTGTTTAGCTTGTGCAATTTCGCAAATATCTGTGATATCGCACAAGAAGGGTAAACTTAGAAAACAAAAGAGGCTCTCTGTACGATCCCCATATTTAGGATAACTTTTTAGTCAACACCGTTTCAAAGAATACAGGATTTTACATAACCTGTACGGTCAAAATCCCTTCTAAGAATATGTTCGATCTATTTGACGTTTTTTTTTTTATCCAAAGGTACACATAGTTTAATAGTCAAATTCTCAATGAAATGGTATTATCCATTTGATTCCAAAGATATAGTTAACAATCATTTTTTCCAATAAAATAATATTATACACAAATTATACAATATTCGGACATGACACACATGATATGACTATTTTATACAATGAAATTTTCACCAACCTAAATGTCCACATATGTGCCAAAGAAGCATGGTCCAGGGACCCTTGTATTCATGTCGCCATTGTAGATATATTTTAGAGGATTTTAATTTCAAAACTAAAGGACACATGGTCTCACATATAAAATTCTATTGGATATATAAATTTCAATAACTTATATTTGAAAAAATATATAATTATATATAATAAAAATTGTGAAGAACATATAAACTAATATACATATGCCTATGTTGATTTTAATTTCTGAACTTCTCAAATAAAACTGTATTAATTCAAAAGAAGATTTAGATTAAGTTTTTGGTATTTCCTATTTCTTTTCTACGTTGGGGATCCAAAATCACGCACCCTACTCATGCAATGCCCTAACGAATTGAGCTTTAGCAGAGGGGGCCGTGTTTCCTATTTTTATAGTCATAGTTTTTTAATTATGTATCTAAACTCAGACCCCCTCTACTTTTTTTTTTTTTTTTTTGCTATCGGAGGGTTCCCAATCCTTTGGACTGGACTAATTCCTCCGGGCCCAGAGGGAAGCCGGGTAAATTCCCCTGTAGCCCCAGTAGACCCTCTCTACCTTATGGTGAGCTCTTCTACCAATTCTAGTATCGCACCAATCGGATAGACTTGGTTAACTGTATACTCATTTTGAACGATGAAAATTTATAAGTCATCGATCACATAACTAAAATGATGATTCGTGCCTCTATCAACCTGAACAAAATGGTGAGGGAGAAATCTATTGATTCCCACATTCCTATCCTCCAGTGGAGTTCAAGTGGGCCCCATAAGAAATTTTGCTCACGATGTTAAGGTGGGCACATGTGTTTAGAAGAAGAGGGGCCCATCTATACTATACCTAAAACACGTAATTTTTTTTATACATTATCTAGCGACATGCCCTATGACTAATTACGCAGACCGGGCCCATCAATCAATGACACCTTCCACGTCCTCTTGAGTACCCGTTTATCCCTCCCCCCACACGGATATAGATCAGCGTACGCAAATTGTGTACAGCACGTAAGTCCCGTACATGTCCAGGGACCGGTTACCGGTCGATCCGGTCTCCTTTCTCTCTTAGCCGAAGACTCTATTTAGCATTAAGTGGAGATGTCGACATAAATCCAAGCCGTTCATGATAAAAAAAATCATATCTATTAGTTGTCTGTCACCTATCAGGTGCACACTCAGCCCCACATAGCACTGTGCTTCATCGGCTGTGGGGCCCACTGTTGGTCTACAAATATCATATCTTTTAATTGACTGCACACCCATGTGAATGGAGGTGACACTGTGGAACTTGTTAGGTTTGTACGAAGATGATAGAATGATCAAATGAGCGGTAGATACTGTAGTTAGATATGTGGCCCACCTGATCTTGAAATCCTCCGAGTGCCATCTCCATGTAGGCCTAGAGCCATGTTAAGTTGTAAATAGGATGATTCCTAATCGGAATTATAGTGGAACCGGATCCGGATCATAATCCGATTTTGAATAAGAATTTGACTTGTTGGTTCCTGACTATCTCTAGTATTATATTTAAAAATACCAAAAAAATTGATTTTAAAGTATAATTTGTAATATTAAAGACTCAGAGTTTCGAGTCCGCGGATCAGAACCTATATGAATTTGGAACCGGATCCGTTTACCAATTGAAACTTAAATTATGATCCGGACACGAACTAGTTTATAAATCCAAATCTACAATAGGTTTTAGATTCTTTACTAATCGGGTAATCATGGAATCGAATACCCATTTATAACTCTATTTATAATCTCACATTGAGCATAGGGATTCCCTGATTCCAGACAACAGAGAGGATTTCAACTTTTTAGACTCGCGGAGAAGATTTCGTACTATATTAAGCATCCGGTATTCTCTTTTCTGTCCTTTCCGTTTTCTTGTACAAGAGATTTCGCAAGGAAACTTATAGAAAGAAAGAAATTGCCTCTTTTTCTATCGGATTTCTCCTCACGAAGATCAATCGGAGGTAAAGTTCCGATCGGAATCTTGCAAATTTGGATCGTGTTCATTAGGTTTGTCTTTGTATTTTGCTGGAATTGGATTCGTCGCTTTTTGTCTGGATTTTTCTAAATTTTCCTGTGCTAGCTGATTTTGACACGATGTGTAGATCTAGGGTTTCGTGTTGAGTTTGTTGAGATGGAGCGATGCTTTTGAACGAGTGGTTTCGGTCTGGATTCATCACTTTTTTTGAGATGCATCTTTTCGTCTTCGTATTCTTCTTCTTCTTCTTTTCTTTCCCCACTTGGTTTGATGACTTGAATGGGATTCTGTTGATTGATGCAAGGTTTTGATGATTGGAAGATGTTTTCTTTATTATGTTTGATGTAAGATTGTCCAATTTTCTTGGGAAATGACTTAATTGTTGGGAAAGATGGATGATTTTGAAGAATAGTCGGATGAGGATTTAATCATATGAAATGATAAGAGATTTTTTTTTTTCGTTGCTGTTGTAAGGTGACACCAATGAGAATTGACAAATATATTATGCATTTTGCTCAGAGATCTTATGTAGTTATGTGATATTATTATTGTTATTGTTATCTGCTGTAGATTGGTAGAAAGTGTTTGGTGATGGAATTCAATGGTTCTGAATCTCTTCCATATAATTCTCAGTGGATTCTTTTTTAATGATTTAAATTAAAGGGCAAACTGTTGTTTATGTGTGTAGATTTATTATTATATTAAGCTCTTTTTCTTTTTTTTTTTGGGGTGGGGGGCGTGGGTGTGTGTTTTGCGCGGGGCGGGGGGGGGGGGGGGGGGGGCGCGGACAAATTCCGTGATTTTATGGATTGGCAAAAGCATAATTTCCTGGGACTACTGATCCTAACTCTATGATCTAAAAAATAAAGTAATAAACAAAGTGTTTTTTTTTTTTTTTTGGGTAGAAAAATATAGGTTGTTAAAATGGCCAGATATTAAACTGTGCAGATTTTCTCAGAGTAATCTTCTGGTGTCAACTGCGCACAGCTTTGGAGCTACTAACCTTTGATGTGGGGCCGACCTTGATTCGTACAAATCACTATGATAGGGGGAATCGGTAGGTTAAGGGCATGATTTGATGATCTTAACCACTTGTTTAAGGGCCCCAAAGTTTAACACCTATACATCCCCTTATAAAACGGCTAAATTTTGATATGGGATGGTTACAATTATCAAACATACTCATGTTGGCCATCCACTGATCCATGATGAGAAACCCCCCAATATCCCCACCCTTCCCACCACCACCAAACCCATCCCAGTGATTGGATACTTCACTACTTCTAGGTGGAGCCACATACAGTTGCTAATAATTCACATCTGAATATTATCTAATTTTTTTTAGGGAAGATGTTGCCATGGTGAGGGCCATTTTGAAAACGATATGGATCAATAACATGTGCTCACACATGTATGGAACTGGGCATCTAAACAGATGCATTTAACTAGGCCCAGTACAGAAATCCCTATTTGTACCTTAAAGCCGAACACAGTTGGAGAAAAAGGGCAATGAGCATAACTTTCAGGTCAACAATGTGCATGGGCTCCATGTCCGCAATGAGCAACCTCATCTAAAATGATCCAACCAGCCGATTTTATTTTCTGAATTAAGGGTCCCATTTAAACGGGAAATCATTTAATTCCACTTAATGCCCTGTGTATTTGTAACTCTTAAGGTAAAAGTTTGTGCAATAAAATCATTTAAATTTATGCCCATGTTAATTTCCTATCATCTTAAGAAATATATGTTGCCTGTAACCATGAGACCCTTTCCATACGTTTGCTATGAACATGGGACCTTAAATAAGATTAACTGTTAGTAACGATAACCCATTTATCAAATTAATTCCTATCAAGGTTGTTTTTAACACATGTTTACAAAGTCCATTATAGTTTACATCTCTTCGACATCACTCCCCTTCTTTATTAATAACCCTTTCATCTACAAGGCTACTCTCGATCAACCTCACAAACCATTTTTTACTACAATCTGCATCTCTTGATTCCAATAAGCCAAGCATCTTTTGTATTGCAGTGGTTATCTTATTACCTTTTTATAAAAATGTTTACCAATTTCATTAGTTTGTGTTTCATGACATGTATGCTGAAATAGATGATAACCCTTGGATGAACTTAGTTACTTGAGATTTAGTTTTTTCCCTACCCATCCCTAAAATATTTAAATTACAACATCCATATTTTGTAAATAATACTTTCATTATTTTGTATTTTGTGACATGTATGTAGCCCTTGGATAACTTAGGAGTTGTTTGTTTGGACTCATTCACATATGTAAATGTTGCCCGTGTGAATCGGTTGTGCGTGATCACGTTTGTTTGTGCATTTACGCATGTGATGAGGAGGTGTGAAAGCAGTGTGTAAATGAGGCCATTTTCATTTAAAAGTTTATGCACTTGCAAAGGTGTGAAACTAGTAACGAAGAGGTGCTGATACAAGTTCTGCTTCAAGCATGTTGTGATTTTGAATCTTGTCACCCGACTTTTAGTTTTTTCAACTCCTATGGGCCCCAAAATTTCAATCTAAACCATTCAAATTGTTTATTGACCCATTAAAACCCAAAATGTACAGTTTCACATCTTAAAATATTCATAGATTTTGAGATATATGAAGACCTTACATATGTAATCCGAACCACATTTACTCGTGTGAAATTTAAAAATGGTGCTTCCAAGCAAACATGGTATTGTGTTTCACATGTGTGAATTTGACATATGCAACATTCACATATGAAAATGGCATTTACACAATACATGTGTTAAAAACAAACAAACCCGTAGATATTTGTGAATAAGATTTTCCCCACCCATCCCAAAAAAGATTTGGATAAGAACATCTATATTTCCTAAATTAGAGGCCGCCTTTTTTTTCATCCTTTTTTTAAGGTGAACTTTTTTTTTTAATATCTTCTTTTTATTTTGTTATCACGATTTATTTGGTTTTAGTTTTCATTGTATCACACTTATCGATATTTAATTTTTTCTATAATTTGTTCATTTTAAAGTTTTTTAAATTTGGGTTTTCTTTTTCTCTCTACATAATTTTAGAATCAGGTTTTGACCCTTGTTAACTTTTCCATCATTTTTAGACTTCAAAATCTTTTTTTTTTTTTTTTTTTTTTTTTTTTTTATGATTCAGGGTATCTCCTGCCTGGGCCGTGGGACACTAGATTCTGGACAGCCAAGAACTAATCCCTAGGGGCACAAGCAAACCCTCCTATCCACATGACTATGGGAGGTGGCCAACGAAGGTTGGTGTCGAACACAAAATCTCTCCGCTTCTTGAGGCGCAAAGTCCTTGGCCAACTGAGCTACCGCTCGTTGGTTTAGACTTCAAAATATTTTTAAAAAAATTATTTTGAAATGTGTAATTATTAAAAAATAATTTATTTCATCTTAATTTATGCTCTAATCAAAACTATTATTTACTCCATTGTTGTTTATGGCTCATTTCTACCTTACCTTTTGTCTTCTGATTTTTTGGTTCTCGTGCATTGCATGGCTTCTTGGTACTTTTGTTTTTAAGTGTTTATGGTAAAATGCGGTTCATTTGTCAGAGCTTTGGTGTTTTTGAGAAAGATTGTCTACGTTTGCTCTTTAGGCAGCCTTTGATTTGTTGATGCCAATTTTCTATCCAACGACGATCTTTTTTTATATTATATTTTAAGTGCTTCCTTGAGAATTATTGGTTATTTATTAAAATAGAAAAGTGATCTTCTATTCACTGAGTGTCTTTTTGAGAGCCATTATTTCTCAGCTATCTGTTTGGTGGAGCTGAGCTGGCTACAATAACAGTTTTTTTATCTTACTTTAATAAAATTTTCCCCGTCTATTACAACATTGGAGTACTGACCTTTGGGATATTTGATTCTAGGAAGGCTAGCCATTAAGAATGGAAGATGATGAAAATGGGGTCGAGGGAAATACCCGTGGAAATGAATGGGAAGTTGTGTCACTTACTGCATCAACATATGCTGCTGCACCTGGTCCCAAAGAAATTGAATCAACTGATGATGATAATGACCTTACTAGAACTGGTGAAGAATCCTCTCTTACTAGAACTGGTGAAGAATCCTCTCAAGCTTTGTTCATGTCTCATCATTTTGTATTTTCAGCAAGCCAGGATGAGAATCTGACATTGGAGCCTGATATCAGCAAAATCTGTAGTGAACTTGGGGTCGAAACTGAAAGTGCAGACAAATCTAGTGATGAAAATCTGAAGGTCAAGGAGTTATCAGATGTGGAAGACCATAATGTTATTCAGTTTTTTGATGAAAAGAGTAAGAGGCTCTCTCCTGCCAATATGAATTTCGAGGAAGGGAAGGATTTGCAAGGGCTTGATTTGCTAGAAGAGCACCATTTGTATGGAGCTTCTAAATCTAGTTCTTTCCATACTGAAGCAGATATAAGCGGATCAACTTCATTTGATGAGAGCACTATCAATCCTGAGGAGTGCGATCCTCAGAAGAATTTAGATGCTTCATTAGATTCGCTGAAGTCTCAAGATTCAATAAAAGAAGATAGGCCTGATCTTCCCTGTGAAGCTTGGTGGAAGAGGCAGGCAGCATCACTTTATACTCATGCAAAGGAGGCAAATACATTTTGGTCTATAATGGTGGCTGCAACTTTGATGGGGCTTGTCATTCTGGGGCAGCGTTGGCAGCTTCAGCAGCTTAAGTGGCAATTTGGTGTCAATGATGAGGTATGCTGATTTCAAATATGATGAAGTTGTTCTGTAGTCATTTCTTTGCGAGTAGCTAAGATGCATGTTTTTCATTACTTAACATCACTCATTGATTCTTGGTACTGTGACTTTAATATTATATTTTTAATTTATCTTGGAAAAAAAGATTTAATCACCTATAAGAATATAAAAAAAGAAAAAAAAAGAAACAATGAAAAAAGGAAAATCCGAGCAAAACCTTCAAAGCGATGGCATTTGTAATGCAGCCATATGCTGAAGGTTCTACGTGGGACCCATAGAAACTCATGCTTAATGGGAAATCCAAGTGGAAATTGCACATTTCCAGGTGGAGTGATCGGCGAGTTTTAGATTCCTATGGAAACCAAGGTAGCTTAAGGCAAGAATCACGATGTGGAGGTATTATATGGTGAATAGAGGATATTAAAGTGTAACTATTAGCAGAAAACGAAGATCTAGATAGAAAGGAGGAAATCGAAGCACTATTGGAAGAGCAAAGAGATAGATGGATAGAGCTGAAGCAGATCTTCTAGAGTAAATTGAGGAGATTAGTTGAGGCAGAGTTTGCCATCAAAACCTCAACACCAAGCAATTTCATGGTCGGTTGGATATCCGCATTAGTTGTAGAAGGGATGCTTTTTCAGTTATTATGAGACTATAGAACTATTGAAGAACTAGTGTAGTCTTAAACAACTAGAGTCGCATAAACTGATTGTGGTAGCTTAGGTTTTAGTATTATTGGGGTATATAAGGCTGTGGTTGGATAAAATATTTGAGGTGAAAAAGGTTCGAGCAGTTTTGAATTGGGGAGGTGATCATGCTTTGAATCTAGGGGGTGTGATTTTTCGGACCTTCTGGGATGTGGTGTGGAACATGGATTTCCTTCAGGAGTCCCACAAGCATGGTTGGATTGTTAAATATTTGGGGGCTTCCATCTTAGATTCCAAGGGATGAAAATCCACTTATTAGAATCATAAATTAAACCATGGCATTTGATTGGCAGTTCCGAAAGGATCTTGCTGAAGTCCTGATCCCAAGGGTAAAATCAGTTTTGCCTTGTATTGTATCCCATTATTATTATTATTATTTTGAAATGGTAACTTGTATTAATCAAAAGCTTTTCAGTATAAAAGGACTATACTGAGAAGCGGCTAGGGAGGACCCCAGAAAAACAACCACTGCCCAAAAAAGAGAGAAGGTATAACAAAAAAGGCAAACTGCCTCAGGCAAAAGAAAAAAGAGCCACATTAAAATGAAATGACTTCCCTCCAATTGAAACATAAAGCGTCAAAGGAGAAGTCCCTAAAGTTTGGGAGAATAGAGACCCAGGAGGCTACATTGAATTTCATTTTGATGGGTTATAAAATATAACAGATTTTAGATGGGATCCTAATGGTGAATGGAAGTATACACTCGAGGTAAAAAGAGAGAAGACCAGATCTCATTTGTAACTTAATAAGATAGACATTGAGAAGGCTCATGATAATGGACAGGGGCTTTATTCAGTGTTTTCTATGGAGGATGGAGTTGGGAGTGAGTCGGGGAAAGGTGGGTGGCAGCATGTCTAAGGTTGGCGTTGTTCTCATTTCTGATCAATAAATCCCCTGAAGGATATTTTGGTGCTTCTAGTGGATTAAGGCTGGGGGAACCTTATTATCATTTTGCTTTGTTATTGTCAATTGGGCTCTCAGGAGGCTGTTAGATGGAGCCTAGTAGGTGCACTTGGTTCAAACTTTGTTCTTGATAAAGAAAGGTGGACGTGGTTAATGGTTTCAAGTGTGGTGTGAAAATCTCTTCTTATCTATTTGAGATTTGCAGATGACACCTTAAATTTTTGTGCTGTGGCTAGAGACCAAATTTGGAATGTAAAAGCAATTCTCATAGGCTTTGAAGCTGTTTTTGGCCTTTACAACTTCTTCGTGAATAATTAAATTTTAGAATTTAGGGTGGAACTTTGTTGGGATGTGGAGTGGGTGAACTTTTAGCAACTTGGTGTGACCTCTTTGTGCTAGTTAATGCCTCCGTTAGTCAGTGGGGTCTTGTGGTGGAAACAGTGAAGCAATGATTGTCTAATTTAAGTCCAGATATCCCCTTTTGAAACTTATAATTGCCGCTCTAGCTAATCTTCCTATGTATAGTATGTTAAGTGGTTGTTTGTGCAGTTTCCTATCACCAATTGGTTTTGGAATTACTAGCTAACAACTTTGAGATGGTATCAGAGCCAGAGGGGTCTTGAGTTTGAAACCGCGCAGGGTAAAAATGCCCTATGCTGCATTGTGTGTTTGTGCTGGCGCAAGTGTGCAGGGCAAGAAGGCCCCATGCCGCGTTGTAGTCTTGTGCGGGCGTGTGCTTCGGATTCGGGCAGTGTCCCGCCCGAGGGGAGGTGTTTAGTAATTGTTTGTTCAGTTTCCTATCACCAATTGGTTTTGGGATTACTGGCTAGCAACTTTGTCATAGTATGTCTGCAACTTCATGCTTTAGACACAGAGAATCTTCAATGCACTTTAACGTAGGAAGAGAGTATAAGATCTTCACAACTGCTGAATCAAGATATCTTTGGGAAATGGCTGGTGAGATTGTGGATGTTCATATGGTCTATAGTAACAAGTCCTCATATCTATCTACACGACTACACTACAGGTAAAGATGGATCGGTGTTAGGGAATTGAGTTGCCGGTAGCCACCCCACTGTTTGGAGGAACATCACTAAGGTGAGTGAATCTTTTGTGAGGTATATCTGAATTCTAGTTGGTGACTTCTCGAGGAGGTATAGTTGAATTCAAGTCGGTGACGTCTCGAAAATTCTTTTTTGGCTGGGCACTTTGGTTGGGGAATGGTCTGCTCTGAGGATGCTTTGCTTCTTTGTTCAACGTGCTGCTAGAAGGGATGTTTTATTGAAGAGATACATGGAAGAGAATGGGTGATGCAGTTGTTCGAGGACCCATTTTTCAAAGAAATCTTTTGGAGGTGGATGGCTGGATGCGGACTGACTGACTTTCTCTACATGTTCTGGTCTATGATGCCTGGATGCAAATGTGGGTAGCGACACAGGTAATGGGTTGAGCATACGGTTACGGTTATTTGAAATCAAGGCATGGGTATCGGTTACAACTATCCTGTCCCTGAAATCTCATATTTCAGGTTTTTCTCCTATCAATAACATGAAATCTCAAATTTTAGGTTATTATTATTATTTTTTTAATGCAAAGTACTATTTTCTCCTTTAGACCATATTGAAACCATAGTTTTCTGACTCAGGGGGTCGCCCAAACTTGGCCAGTTGACTAGCTCGGTAGTCAATGAGTGGGTCATATTAAAAGAATTTAGTAATTAAAAAGAAATGAATTGTAAATGACATGAAGAAAAAAAAATTATATTGCATATTGGCACTAAAAATAAACAAATTATATAAATAAATCCTATAATAAAGGTGTTTTTTTTTTTTTTTTTTTTTTTTTTTATAACAAATAACCACATCCCTTTTCTCATATCTACAAAGGACTGCCTATCTTTTTGTTATTTGTAAATGACCACCTCTATGCTTTCTGACAACTGCGGTCAGCCGCCCTCACTGGTAGTCAGACCCCTTTTCAAGTCAAGTGGACCACCTTTGGGTCACTTGTTCATTGAAATACTAAATTACTCTTAATTCTGCTCTAGCTTGGACAAGGCCTAACTCCTTGACTATGGTTAAATTAATTCATGCAAATTTGAAAACAAAACTTGCTTTTACATTTGCTGGCAAAAATACAGTAGATCAAAATGTGCTTTTAATTGTTTTCTCATCAAACATATACCTCCCTTCTTACTTTAATTACTCTTGCTTTTTTTTTTTCATAGCCATTTTTATGTTTCCTTATTGAATTTTTTTGGCTGTCCGTCCCTCGATGTTCATGATTCAAAAAATAAAAAGAAAAAGAAAGAATAATTTGTTTTTTGGGTCAATCAAAGTTGGGGCCTGGTAAATAGACGGTCTAAATTCATCAATGGTTCTACTCTTTTTTACAATCTAGTTGAATTAAAAGAGTCGAAGTACTAGGGATCTGATCTGCCAATCCATTAGCCCAAGTTGTAAGGCATCTCCCAATCCACAGATACAACCAGGGATCGATATCCCTGGTCTGTTTGATAGGGACTTGGGTAGCATGCGTGAGTGGGTGTGTATGTCAGAGAAAAAAAAGTACTAGGGATCTGCCATTCATAACTACTGACACGCCAGTAACATGCCCCAACCTTGACATTGTTTTGATTGATTTTTAATAGCGGTTGATTTTTTTTAGAAGATTTTTTTGAACATTTTTTTTGGAAGATTTTTTTTGGGGGATATAGGATATTAGTTGATTTGGTATCAGTTTTATAAGAAATTGATGCAGAGTAGCAGTGTGATATCCGATTCAAACTTGTATGATTGATTTGACCTATACATACCACTGCTACATTCTGTATACAGACTATTATTTCATTTTATTTTTTTTGTAAGTTAAATCTAATATCGCGCCAATGTGGCCAATATGCCAATCCCTATTACTGATACAGCTGGTATAAATTGGTCTCTTGGTTGATACAGGGTCCAATTCCAGTAACCTATGGTTAGTCCCCTCTTGTGCTCTGATGAATGGCTAGTGTTTGGCTATTCCTCCGCAAATCTTTGCATGGGTAATTTTCCCCATGCATATCTTTAGAATGAGAAAACCTGACCATTCACATCCTCAAATGCCCAATTTGCGTCTCTTCTTCTTTCCTTTTCCACTTCCCTTTTGCATTCATTAGCTCCTGTTTTGCTTCTTGTATTCCTTTGTAATGTATAGAAGACATTAGTAGAATCTAGTGGTCATTTGGAGAAAATTAGTTTCAATTTAAAAATGAAGAAGTCGAAGGCACAATTACTGGGGTGGAACAGTTCAAGAGGAGGCCCACCATGGCTAAGTTGCCATTATTTCTTTTATTTTTTATTTTTGAAAATGGATCAATGCTAAAACCAACTTAAATTTGAGGTTGGCTCTTGTCTAAACAGACGGACCTTGTTTTAGCCTAGGTGGGGCCAACCTTTTGAAGACGTGTGATGACCAACATAGATGACACATAATTCGGACCACAACTATTATAGTTTTGATGCAAGGGTATGGTGTGGTCTTTCTTATGCATCACTTAGGATCATCCATGGTGGGGTCTAGAAAATTTAATTTGCTAATTTTCAAACTGCTTTTGCATGTTGATGAATTGAGAAGCATTTTTTCGATGTACATGCACATGCATGAACCCATCCATGAGTGAAAAATATCCACCTTCAAATTATTATATCATACACAGGCAATGTTGCTGCGACTCGGTGCAGTCAAGAGAGAGTGAGAGAGTTTGGGTAGGCTATTTTAGTGTTTGGTTATAGCAGCTGACCCTGGATTGTTGAGTTATGGCTTTGTTGATGATGATAACCTTAAAAGATGGATAGAGTGGTAATTACTGATCATTTCACTGTGATGTGATTCCAACAAATGACATTGCTTTGATTTTTCACCTTGGACAGAATGTAAACCGTATGTTTGGTCCCATTTCTCGTTTTAAAGATGTGCTTGTCAGTGGAAAGCAGCAAGGCCCAGTCATCCACGGCAGGGCACCGGCAAGGCGTTGAGATGACAGCAGTAGAGCGGGGCCCACTGCTGATGATGATGACGAAGAAGAGCATGGCAGGGATGCTGAGGTTTCTGCCTTGAAAGTAATATACTGTTTTCTTATTTCCAGATTGCACTTGGATTTTTCATGTTTGTGATTAAATGCATCTTCTCATACTTTTACTTTATATACCAATCCATGTATGTATTCTCTTGTCCATATCCCTGCTGTCCTGGTGAAATGCAGTTTTCAGAAGAAAAAAAGGCAACTAATAACAGGTGCTTCGCTGTATCTGTTGTTGGTTCACTGTGTATTTTTTTGTATATAAAGGGGAAATGTCTGGTCTCTGTGTCTACTACCCTCTAACATTTTCTCCATGTCGATATGTGAGATTTCCAATCCAAGCGAATCATCAGTGTCATCTGTCCACTGATAAGAGCCCCTCGCCTGAAAAATAGGGATGAGGCCAACCTGACCAGTAGATGGGATTTGTTTTGGAATTGGGCAGCACTCAACTTGATATATCAGTGGGTCAGATGAGTCAAAACTTGAATTTACAAGAGATGAACTGATTCTTTTTTCTTTTTTTTTTTTTTTTTTCTTTCTGAAAATCCGGCCAATTATTCTGTAGCCCAATGAATTTAATGTGCTGTTCTCTTCAAAGTTCAAACCACACCACCCAACAAAATGAGTGGGCAATTTGTGGGACTATATGTTATTTTCACCATAGGGGATTGAATCAGTGCGCAAAGAGGAGCATGCACAGAAAAGCAACAGAGTAAATTTTATTGAGATGTAAATCAGAAAAAGAAGTCTCTTTTAGAAGGCAATAGATCACACTTTTTGTGTAAGGAGAAAATAAAATCCCTCTACAACCGGATTACAGTTTACACCGCCAAATCATTTCTGATTACTCCTTAGCTGAAGAGTCCCCTCGCCTCCTCATTCCAATATCTTGGAATATAATGAAAGATATTTGAGGATTCGACCATCTTTTTATAGTTTTCTGCATGGTCGAAGGTCATCTCCCGATTGTTAGATGTTTCCCTGTGTTCTAATGGCATTACAAAAATTTGCCTCTAGTACCAAGTGGCCAACGCACGGAACTGCTTGAGTCTCACCTTTTAATTGTAGTTTCGGCCACATGACAGTCTACAGTAGCAATTGGACCCCATAAGGGCTAAAGATAAATCGCATGTCATTTTAGTTATTCCCCCAATTCTAAATTTACTCCCATCAGTGAGCAATGTTCCACTTGGCTACTGGATGTGGACTGGGTTGAATGTAGTTGGGACAAGACTTTCATGATGATTAGTCTAAATGAAGTATTATTATTTTTTAATTTTTAAATCCTTCTGTTTATTATTTTTTTTTCATATCACAGCTAATTGCCATTAGGTAATATGCTGCGTAATACAGCTTTCCGAATACAGTTCACCAAAGCAATCATCAATTAAAAGAAGAGGGGAAAGGAAAAGTGTTAGGTGACTCCAAACAAATTATGGAAATAACATCAAATAAGAGGTTTCCTTGAAGAAAGAGATCATTCAGTCACAGACTCTTAAGATCTTTTTTTTTTTTTTTTGTGAGATTATCAATGGGTAAATTTTATTGAAATAGGGCATCAAATAATAGCATTTACCTTTGTACTAAACAACTCTAAATTGTTTTAGAAGGGAAATGAATTTGATGTAGGGATTTGTCCAGTCCAAAGGACTAGGATACTCTTCGTTATAAAAAATAAAAAGAAGTTATGTGGGGCAATGGGAGCATCATCATTTCCTATTAAAGGAGAAATTATATCTTTCGTCTTTATTCTATCATGTTTAGCCCTTTCGACGGAGAGGCTTTGCTTAGAGTTCTTAGGAATTCAATTCTTATTGAACAAATGGGCTTAAAGGATTCGGTGCTGGCTTTTAGTCGAAAAAATCCTACAGGAATCTTGCGTAAAATATGTTTTTTTTTTTTTATCAACACCCTCCAAAGGAAGTTTCCCTTTCCCAGAGAGTCTCCATCATTTTAAGGAGCATTATTATTCAAAATCTCTTATTTCTCCCCTAAATAAAGGTTCCACCATCTCCCCATATTTCCTCCGCATATCTTGTTAAGAGCACCCTTGCAATTTGAAACCATAGTCTTAAATCTAGAATTATCATGTTTCCACACTCTTGAAACTGTACTATTGTTACTCCTTTCCTATATGCCTTACCAATGATTTTTTTTTCTTCATTGATCGGTACCAGTAATGTTTCTCATCTTTTGAATTTATGAACTTTTGTTCATAAAGGATCACACCATATTCCATTTCCATTTAGAGAAAACATTCACAATGTTACCTATTCCCAATCCCAATCCCCCATTTTCCTTTTTTCTTCACATTTTCCCACCTGATTAGATGAATTTTCTTTCTCCAACTCTTCCCTGCAATGGGAAATTGCTTTAGAGTCTTTTTAGTTTTTTCATCTAGTTCTGTAGGATCTGGAAACGTGATAGGAAATGAACATGAAGGTTTTAAAGAGTAGAGTTAATAATGGTAATTCTACCTTCAAAAGACATAAACCTTCTCTTTTAAGACGCTAATTATTTTTTTTAATCCAAATTTTTCAATGAAAGGATGCTAAAATTGAGTTTGGTCAGTGGTTTACACCAATATGAAGGCCAACATAAATAAAAGACATATTCTTGCAACACCCAAGAAAATTTACAATAGGAGATAGGTCATTATCTGACTACACTAAAAATCTAGAATTATCATGTAGAAGTTTTTGCATCTTATGTGATTCATCTCCCAATTTTTATAATGTCTTTCCACTCCTCCTGAACCCTGCCATTGTTATCCCTGCCCCTGTCGCACCCCTGATGTTTCTTCCAGCATTGTCAAGCTATGACTAGGTGCAGCAGGGCATTGTAGTGCTTTTACTAGCCTACTAGTTGAGTGCATCATAGTCAGACATGGCCCCTCCAGACTTAAAGAACATGTTGGAGCATTGGCTGCATCAATATTTTGGTCCTTTAAAAATTGTAGTTTTTGCATCTTGTTTCCATCAAAACAGAAATACACAAACAGACATAAGCACACTACCATGGCAGGCATAAACTAACAATGGCTCAATCTTTTATTAATCTATGAAAGGTTTGGATGGTTTCTTCACCCTGCACTAGGCTGTTTACATGATACTAAACACTATCATTATCTTAAACCAGACGTATTAAGAGAAACCCTTGTGCAATGGCTGTAATCAGTCCACAGGAACTGGCTCCATCTTTGCTGCCTCGTCTCTTAATTCTTGAAACAACACAGATGACAGGTACCTTTCTCCAAAACTTGGATGAACAGTCTGCAATGCGCATCACAGAACAGAGATTTTTTTACTTTAGAACAAAAATGAAAATGTAACCCAAATGGAAAATCAGCTAGAATGTCACTAGCATGGTTCTAAAACATGGTTTCGGACACTGTTGGGCAAAGCCAAAACCTCTTATGCATCAGCTGATATATATTAAGACTGCACTAATATATTGGTTTGTTTTGGTAGAAATATCAGCCAATTCTAAAACTTATCAGAAAATAAAAACTGCAACCTTCATTTTTTTAATTGCTTTTAGGATATGTATTAAAGGTAATAACATAAAAAATATAGTAGATTGGAAATGGAGAAACGAAATCTGTAGCGACCCCATTATAGTTGGGGCATCGCTTTGATGATGACAACAAGATCAAAAAGGTGAAAGCGAAATGATTCATATCACTTCACTTTTAATATTTTAGCAAACAACAAACGTAACGTACCACAATAAGTTTCCCTTTGTTCTCCGGCATTTGAGCAAGCCTCAGTGCTGCAATAGTGTTAGCACCTGAGGAAATCCCTACCTACAAAACAGGAAGTTGTTTTTTCAAGAGTAAACCAAAGGTGAGTTTATAAAGTACTGTTGAAGAGGCAAGGAGTGAATTTAATTTTGCTAGAGTTATGATTGAGTACTGGGGTAGTAATTTCCTATCAAAGGGGAAAATATTTGATCCCCCTTATAAATCTTCACCTCTAATCCATCACTTTTAGCACGAAAGGCATTGCTAAAAAGTTCCTAGGAGTTCAATCCCAATATAAGTAAGTAACTAACAGGCCCCAAATATTCACATTCAAAGAACTCCCATCTGGTGATCAGGGGTTCTGTATGATCATCTCTGTTGTGGAGTCAAGGAAGGGTGATGGACAGGGAAAAACCTAACCACTAGATGAACAAGAGAGACAAAACAAGATATAATTACCAAGAGCCCTTCTTTCAGTGCCAGCTCTCTTGCCATTTTCACAGCATCCTCACCGGTCACCTGTCACATGCTATAGGGATTCAAAACTTTGTTTTAAATAATGTGCAAAACAATCACAGCAGTTTGAGTAGTGCATGGCATTACAAGTATAAGAAATTAAAAATGAGCCCAGTATTACTTGCCTCAAGGACTCCTTCCAACACATCCATGTCCAAAATCTTTGGCTTGAATCCAACCCCAGTGCCAGTTATATGGTGGGGACCTACTCCGCATAACCATACTCACATGAGATGTTATAAAAAAAAGAAAAAAATTTGCAAACAAAAGATGATTATGAAGAATTACAACCTCATTAATCATGATAACAAAGTTTTAAATATATTATTGGTAGGGATATCCATTAGCCAGGCGGGCTTTGAGAAACTCTATTTATTAATAGACCCAACTAAAGGACAGGATGAAACAATTCAAATCTAGGCCTTTCATAGTATGCAAAAATCTAAATGAAGTTTATAAAAAATAAAACAAAATGACAATTTACCTGGTTTACCACCATTTAGTACATTGCTCTCAGCTGGCTCAAGTCCATATATCTATTATGATAAAAAAAATATATATATATAATTAGTAAAAGCTATGCTCTAATAGTTCCATTTTATTTATGACTACTTTTCTGTAATGCATCAAGAAAACTGTGAAATTATAATTAAGTAAAACAAGTACCTTCACATTAGGGTTTTTCGACTTGAGATACCTCCCCACACCAGAAACAGTGCCTCCACTCCCTATTCCCATCACAAAGATGTCAACTTGCCCAAGTGTGTCTTCCCATATCTCAGGCCCCGTGGTTTCAAAGTGCGCCTATACATTGTCTTTCTTAATCAGATATTAAACATTGTTTAGATCAATATCTACAATGACAACTTGACAAGTGATTAAGATGGTGATTTTGAGGGAAAATCCTGCATGGCCCAAACCATCCCAACCGTCTGTTCAATTGATAGCCACATCTTAGATGGACTACAGTATAAGACACAAACTAATTAGATGCTTATAAGCATTATTTTGGAACAACAATCTGTACAGGCGGGGCCCACCTTTTGTATTGTCTCTTGGGCCTAGCATTATGTGGTATCTGTAATGGTAAGGCCTGTCAAAGGTGAACCATGGATTTCAAGGTAGAGACGGTTTAGACAGAGTTTCCCCAAATGGTTTTACATAATTAAAAATTAATCAGGACTGTCTTAGGCCTTGAGTACCTGACTGTTGACAGGATTTTCAAATTGCTGTAGCATGTAGGCACCAGGAGTTGTTTCCATAAGGTCGTAAGCCTTCTTCACTGTTCCTCCCATGCCTTTTGTGGGATCTGTGAGGACTAGCTCAGCTCCAAAAGCTCTCATGGTCACCCTTCTCTCAAGACTCGTGTAGGAGGGCATGGTGAGTACGAGCTTGTAACCTTTCAATGCAGCCATGAAAGCTAGACCAATTCCCATATTTCCAGATGTGGGCTCTATCAAGACCGTCTGTTGTAATAGAGATGGGGATCATTAGAAACAAAATTAAAAAGAAAACAAATATAGACTTTTTTCCAGCCTTATTCGCAGCAGGCCCCATTGGCATACATAGAGCATATATAGTTGATATGCCCTCTACCCACAAGGCAACGGCGGACCCGGAATTTTCATTTGGGTGGTGCAGCCAATGGCCAAGTTAAGAAGTCAAATAATAAAGTAGAATTTTTTAAGGTCTTATTTAAGGAATTTCTCGAATCTCACGGGTGCGGTCATATCCGCATCGTAACACTTAGGTCTGCCCCTGCCACCAGGGACCGAACCTGTGTCTCCCATGTCATAAGGGGGGACTTTCTTGTGTGATACCAGCTGATTATGGCTATCCATGTGATACCAGCTGCACTACTGAATTTAAAACACATCAGTTTTACTGCATTTGCCAACACCCCATTTGAGTTCAATTCAGGTCACTCCTATCCATGGGATGCCTAGTGATATAAACATGTTGGATGAAACAAAGTTGGGCCTTACAGTTCCTAGAAAGGTCAGAGCTGTAAATAACTTACTTTGCCAGGAGATATCAACCCTTGCTTTTCTGCAGCTTCAATCATGGCAAATGCTGGTCTGCCACCATGGAAAAAAAATTAATAGAACTTTCAGGGAAAACTATAAGAATCATACTTCTTCAGCTCCTAATGGGGTTGCACATGGTCTGGCTATGGCAGAGCTTTTAGGCCTGTGAGCTGGACACTGGATATTCCAGATGTATGCTAAAGCCTTGCCCAGTTATCCCATGTGCAGCTGCTCAGCTCAACATATTTAAGCTAGATAGATCTAGTATTTCCCAAATTGGTGGGGCCTGGGCCTTACTTGAGGCCCAGAAGACCCTACAATTTCTGCATGATCTCATCCATGCATTAAGTGGGGCCCATTGGAAAGGGCATAGCCCAACGTAGGATTTTTTTGGGTAGTCAATTAAAGGGTTAAAATACTCAACTCAGTTCCTCTGACTTGGCTGAGTCAACTGACTCTTAAGGGCATTGATTCCAATTGGTCTCATTGAGATTTGGGTTTACCAAAGTTTGGAAGTCACCCAAGTTACATAATCTACGCCCTTTCAACCCACTCAAATCAGTCAATTTTAGAACATTTTATCATAACCATGGAAATAAAAAAGGTTTTTGCCTATGATGCCCAGATACGGCATGAATACGCCATAGGCACGGATACGCCATAGGCACGGTAAGGACACGGATTTTACACATAAACGTTGAAGTATCGGATACGATACGACACTATACGTTTCCCCATTTGATAAGTGCAAATGTCTTTTGTTTAGTTTTCTTGTGTTGCTGTCAATGGGCAAAGTCAGGCTCAAGAATTGACAATTTGGACACATTCAGCACATTAAGCTTGGACTGACCAGTTCCATCAGGGTTGAACAAAATCGGGCTGGGCCAATTGACAGCCCTAACATTCTTTGTTTGTGACTCTCAGTTTATATATCACTCATCAAATGATCATAGCAAGGATGAGATATGGCATCTCTACATGGGTCCCATCATAGAAATAGTCCCTGGCCCTATTCTTTGCAAGGATACAATTATCCAAACAGTGGCCCACCACTGTGGATGAAGATAGAAAAAATTATCATTTTGATCAATGATCCCCATCATCCAGTTGGTGTCTGTCAAACAAACAGTTAAATGGTTAACAGGCGAACTTCAATGGTTGATATCACTTGGCCAAATTGTTCATAGAGTGGCTATGAGTCTAGCCCAAAGTATAATTAGGACTAGCCAAATAAAAATGGGGTCAGGATTTTAGGCTGGGCCTATTTAAAACTAAGGTTTCCTTGAGCCTACGACCACTCTGGCCCAATCCACGAGTCACTCGCCTCGCCTGAGTGAGTGGAATGGGCATCTTGTGGAGTGACTCGGGTGAGTTGACCAGTTTTTTAGCAGACTCGCTAGCTCATTCTACTCTCTGACCTTTGAGTCTAACTGATCAGGCCCAGTTGGAACAAGTCAGAGCCAAATTTTAAATTATGGGTCCAAGCTGCAATCATTTTTTTTTTTTTTATCTAGTGGGATGTAATTTCCAAAATGGTGTCACTTCAATCAGCTACTTGAGGGCAAGAGAATGGTCAAACAAGAACTAAAATAATAACATATTGTAATTTACTTCAATTGTAGTCTGTAGATGCGACAGGCATGTTGTGGTTTTCTTTACACATGCATGTTGTGGTTTTCTTTACACATGTAGTTGACTAAAAAGAGAGTGTGCAATTTACTTCAACTGTAGATGGGACAGGCATGTTGTGGTTTTCTTTACACAAGTAATTGGATAAGAAAAATTGGAGCTTTCAACAAATTAAAGTTACAAATAAACTGAGATGAAGAAAAGAAGGGTACCTGTCCTTGATGCTAGAGCATGGTTGCATCATCTCTAATTTTGCAGCTACATAAGCTCCACAACCTTCACTGACTTTGTTAAGATAAACAAGTGGGGTCCTCCCAATAAGCTGGAAAAGAGTGTGCAATATGGTGTTAAGGATTTCCATCGACACATAACTGAGATACACAGTCATGATAGTGAAGGTACATATGTTTTAGGCAAGCATTTCACCATAATTTATCGGGGCAGTTAGGACGAGGATAAAATGACAAGTGGAAATTCTTGTTCGGTGGAGAAACAAAAAGAAAAGGGGTTTTAACGGGAAAAACCCTCCTACATGGGCATTTAATTGATTTGAACCCAATAAAAATGGACAAACAGAAAGGGGCCTAACTTTAGGTTTCTCTTTTTATTTTTGTTTTTTAGCGCTATAGTCGATATCGACGCTCGAAAGAAAGAAAGAAAGAACGAGGTGTGCATCGGCGTGGAGTGCAGTGGGTGGCAAAGGGCAGTGCAGGGAGAAAGGAGAAGGAGAAGGAGAGGGGGAGAGGGGGAGGAAGAAAGAAAGGAAAAAGGAGGAAAGCCATCTCGGTGGGGTATGCAGTTGTTGTGTGGTGGCCCATCAAGGCTCATCTCCTTCATCTCATCTTCACCATCCCAGGACGCAGACCTCTCCCTCCTCCTTCGTCCTCTCCGGCCAGCCAGCCCATCGCTCCTTCATCCTTTCCATCTCCCTACCAGCAACCTCCATCTCACCCTAACTGTAGCCTTCACGCATCTCCCTTATCTCCATGCGGCCCATCATCATCTCTTCTTCATAGCATCATTTTCACTGAAAAAAACAGAAACCCATTGAGTAGAAGGGAGAACCCAAGATGGGGAATTCGATTCCTTCGTTGTCGTCTCTTCTGTTGGGGAATTCGATTCCTTCGTTGTTGTCTCTTCTGTAGTTGATGATAAGGCATTGGTGGAGGCGATGGAGGTTGTTGGATTGAGAACCCAAGAAGGGGTGGGTCTGGGAGAATGGGTTGAAAGGGGAAATGGGGTTTTGGGAAATAAGAGATTGAAATTGGAGAAATGGGTTTTGGGTGTGGAAGAAAGAGGAAGATGGGTAAGGGTTTTGCATTTGAAAGTGAGGGTCTCCACCGTGGCAGCCCTCTGCATCTTAATCTCCCTCACGCTCATCACCATCTCATGGGTGATCCCTGTGTTTTTTATGTTTCAGCGAAATAGTCGATATCGACTATGACTGTGTTTTTTATGTTTCAGGTAAATAGCCGATATCGACTATAGCGCTAAAAGACAAAAAAAGAAAGAGAAATGTACATTTAGAGCCTATTCTGTCTGCCCATTTTTATTGGGGCCAAATTAAAACAATGGCCGTGTAGGAGGGTTTTTCCCGTTAAAACCCCAAAAGAAAACAATAAGGTACTGTATTTGGATTTTAAAGGAATGAATATTCCCCGGGCACAAGTGCACCAAGTAAATTTGGATGGGAGTCCTACACAAGACAAAATACGGGGAGCAAACCCACACCTTATGCGATGAAAAATCACCCGGACGGGCACATTTTGGAACCTTAATTTGAATAAAACATAATTGTTAAAATGTTGTAGGTCATTTTTTCGGCCCCCAAGAATTAGTAGATCAAATTTTCTCTGTGGATGGATAGCTTTCACTAGTGAAAGTGGCGTTTTTTGCACCCCATGGAGGAGGAAATCATTTCTCCCACTTTTGCAAAAAGTAGGTAAGAGGAGAATCACCTTTTTTTTTTCCTCTAAACCAATCCAAACGAGAGAGATATTCCTCCTCCCTTTGCATGTGAGTACTTTCCTCCTCCCTTTGTTCCACATGGAAACAGGGCAGCTCCAACCAAGGAGGCAAAACTGCACGAGTGTCTAGTAAGAGAAAAGAGGTTTCTCTAGAGAAAACAGTTTCCTCCTCACTTTGCTCCCCCTCCAAACAGACCATGATGATTTGTTCACATGAAAAACCCAGCAAGCAGATCCAAAGAGGCAAAACTGCAAAAGTGTCCTACCAAACAAATACCCAGCAAAAGAAAGAGAAAGGAACAAATAGGCAAATTTCCACTTGAAGAAGCTAATTCTTCCTTTAATTTAACAAGTACAGAACAAGGTTAAGACTGGAAACTTAAAAACTGAGATTTATTTTCTAAGATCTATCAAAAGTACCAATAATTGAAGACAATTTTTTTATAAAAAAAAAATAAAAATCTCTAGAGACCATTCAAACACCACAAATGTAAAAGAAAGGAGCAGAGGATTTTAATAGTTGGGTTTTTTAGCATTCAAACCCACTAACAAAGGTACTTCAACAAATTCAGTCTCCCACCAGGAAAAGAAAAGAAAAGAAAAGAAAAAAAAACCAAGAAAGAAACCCAGTTCCCATGCAGAGGACCAAATTCAACTCAATCACAAATCTCACACAGAACTTGCCTGACTAACATCCTTCTTGACATTGATTCCTGAAAGGTCCCTGATATTCTGAGGGAACACATGAGGATCTAAAATGGGTTGAGTAGAGAAAGAGCTCCTCTGAAAGAGGGTGTTGTAGGCCTTAGCTCCTCCTCTCTTGCTCAAGCTTAAGAGCCTTGCCATTTTATCCCTCGGATAGTTCTTAATTTGTGATTACAGTGTGAGAGAACCTCTGGAAGCTGAGACTGCATTTATAGGAGTTTGGGATGTGTCAGCAATCCTGGTCACAGACCCATATGGCTCGGCTACTTGGCTCCACTCATACCAAATGAAGATGAAGAGAGACAATTTGACTTGACATCAGCCATTTGTCATGCCTGATTCAATGTAGTATTTGGCAATAGAAGACGAGAAGATAGTTAAGGTTGAATTTATCCTGGATTGGCATGATGAATATTGAAAGTTAATAGGCTAACCCCGGATTTTTCAGCCCATACATTTAGAATGGTTGGGGCTTAAATCTTGTTTAGGACTTGGTCCATACAATCTATTTTAAATTGGCTTATTTTATTAAATTTCTTTAGTTGCCCATTCTTATTAAAACTGCAAAGTCTTGATAGAAGTGGTTAGCAGAAGAAATTTAATATGGCATCAGAGCCAACCTATTGCGAGTTCGAATTCAGAAGGATTGGCTCGGCGTAAAAAAAATAAATAAATAAAAATAAAAAGGTAAACCGTTAAAAGTGCATCAACTGAGTTTCACCTAAAGGTGAGTGTTGAGGAGTGGTCTCTATCCAAAGGGGGCGTATTGAAAAATATTTATGCTAACTCTACTAAAACCTCGAGTTTTTTGTAGGAATGATTAGCTAAAAAACTTAACATACTACTATGTTAATAACAAAAATAACATAAAAAGTTAAAGCCGTTAGTAAACGGCATAATTATATATATATATATATATATTAAAAGGTCTTGAGCCTCACCTTTAATACCAAATTAAATTTCTTTTTCTAGTCATTCATTGCAGAACTTCAAGGTTTTGGTAGGAATGCAGGTAAGTCGTTACTTGTTATACACCCCCTTAGCAAATCGAACAAAAGTAGCATACAGCTTTCAAAAATTGTAAGAAAATCTATAGAATTAATCTTTGGGATTTTACCATTGTATGCTTCAACTTTATCCATTTTCGGAACTAGTTGATTCGAATAAAATTATATATAACAGTTTTGGTGGTCTCCCAAAGTGGCCAGGCCCACAAGTCCTATGAACATACATGTACATGATCAGCTTGAAGCAGGAGATGGCTGCTGGTCAATGGCCACCATTGGCCACTACCGGCCCTAGAGATTTCATTTCTTTAATCAGCCATCATCCACTAATCTGATGAGCTTGGGTTTGTAAGGTTTGTACAGTAAGATTTAATTAACCTCTAAAATAAAAGCTTCAAATGTTGTTCAAACTACAGTAGATGTAGATCCACCCTCCTTGGCTTTTGTCGAGGGGGCAACATGACTCTCACATGGCCTTTTTTCCTAACTTTTGCAAACGATTCATTGAATGATACAAGAGTGGGATTGCCATGCGCAACTTTTCATGCCATTGAAGAAGCTTTCCTGCATTTTAAGGGAAAATGCTTCTACCCTACCGGATTAGGAAATCATTTGCAATACTGAAGTCAAATCAAAACTGATATCAAGAGACACTAAAATTCATGGAATTTACGTGGGATTGTTTTTTTGTAACCCCTCCGTGGAATTCTTATCTGAATAATTTATGCGGATTCAAATGAATTGGATGGATCGTTGGAGTGAGGGTCAATTTTTGTTATATGATGTAAAACTGTTAAATCTGTAAACCACGGATGAAGGGATTAGAGGTATTAGATTTACTTCAAATTTGATATATAAGTTAATCCCACTTAGATCTTTTGATCTCCCTCTATCTCATGATTAGTGGGGTCCTAAGGTTGGCCCCCTAGGTAGACCGAACTCACTTCTTTTCGGTGAATTTTTTCGGACTCATAAAGTTTTGATAGGCAAGAGGGACGGGCTCTTTGGTTGGTGATCCAGACCACTCATTTGCAAGTGACCACTCCTCAAACAGTCAAGATGGTGTGATTTTGGGTTTTTTTTTTTGGTCAATCAACATCATGGTCCACCAGTGATTCTCAAATTCTAGTTCTCCCAAGAGGAGAACCTTTGGGCATGGAAAAGGCCAAAATGAAGAAAGGTTACTTTCTTTCAAGACGAATTGACAAATAATATATGTCCCATCTTAAAAGCAGGTTGGTTTACATACGTGACAAAGTAATATAAAAATAGATGTCGTATAAAGGTTAAAATAAAATAAAATATATATTTAAGTGAAAGACAGAGATGGGTAAAGTAGCGTTTTTTTCTTTTATCGACTTTACTTTACCATACGTTTGTTATGATTTTAAAAGGCAAAATGACTTATGATAAAGTACGTGGTAAAATAAAATAATACTGGACTTTATCTTACCACACACAATATATATATATATATATATTCTGGAATCCAAACACAATAAAAGAAGATATGTCACATCTAGATCAACTTTACTTTCGTTTTTTACTTTACTACTTGCTAAACAAACATGCCCTAGGGGGAGTAACCCGGTCTGATCTTATGCAAACGAACTGACACGTGTAGGGGGTTGTAATTGAGTAGCTTACATCTAAAGTTTAGAAATATGTTCAATTAAACTTCTTTCCTTAAAACATTGTTTTGCAACCACCTCCTTATTTGGAATGGTCAATGTGCTTAGTAAGGGTACTAGTCTCACCACGATGACATTCTCATGCCAAACAAACAGTTAAAAATCACAAAATACATTGTCTTTGGTAGAATGAAAGTTCAAAATAGCTGTTGACTGCTTTCCTTTCCCTTTTGTGAAAATTATCAACTGAGATACAAGAATTCTTGGCAGGGAACCTACTTATTGTATAGGTGGATTGTAGATCACTGGTGTACCAAAAGCTAGCCCAATTGATACTCCATTCAATAAAAGGTGAGGTAGGCATTGTCGTTTTGGTGCAGCAGCCTTCTTATATACATGGTGGGGCCCACTTATTCAAATTCCGAGACGATTGCATGCACCAACACGCGTATAAATAATTATTTAAATTATTAAAATAGCCACTGTTGGTTGACTATATCTAAAACACATGATGAACTTACTTTACTTTCTTACTTCTGGATAGAAATGGAGGGAATCCTTCATGTATGATCAATTGAATGGTCGGCCCACTGAAACTAACTTTGGAAAACTAGATAGAATAATTACAGTGGGTGTTAGAGTTGGTAACTTTGAATAAGCATGCTCCACCATACATTTATGAAGGTCGCTGACCATACTACAATGCAATGATGATGCATTATAGTGCTGCCATCAAAGGTGACCGGGGCTATGGAATAGACTAACATTGAAATAGAACGAAATCTTTTTAACTTTGCATATAACTACCTTTAATCAAATATCTAGATATGTCCTGTGAGGCTGATTTTAATACACCGTTGCTCCATAATTGATCTATGTATCTAATAAGAGAGTGCGACCAACATAATGCCACTTATTTTAGCTAGTTATTTATTTGCAAAACAAAAGTAAACAAAAGTCTGAAAACACTATATATACGGACACTAAACTTTTACTACTAGAAAATCATAAGCAGTGACTTATGGTATTTTGATAGGATGAATAGATGTACTCTAGGTTTTAGGCACTAGAGTTCAATCTAAGGTTATAAAATTCATGATTCTAAGCTGCTATCTCAGCTGGTAAGGTGCGTTAAAGTCCCCATGAACGATGCGAAGTAGCTAAGTTTGAGCCTCAATTATAATGAGGAGGTATCGCTGCAGCTAGCACAATATAAATAGATTAGATCAGATAGCTTAAGCTTATTTGAAAGATAAGAAAACAGAATCTATTCAACCATCCAAATGATTTCATAATTAAGTAAGATGGCATGAGGATTATCCTTTTATAATCCAACCATGTACAACATACACGTCGCGAACCCGTCATCGCGACAGGCCCATTAGAATGCCACTTGCCTCATGTAATGTCACCGATAATTTCAATATATATTGAGATTTATATAATTAAAATACATAGGAATTGAATACACACATATAATATATATATATATATATATATATATATATATATATATATAGGGATTAAAGGTGAAATTCAAAAAATGAATAGCAAGTAATAATTTCTTATAGAAAATAGAATTAAAAGAAGATGATGTGATTTGATGTTTATTTTTAACCGCCCTAGGTATTCAATTCCTATGTATTCTAATGCAAAACAAGCAAGCCATAAAATGAGAATTCTAATAAAACCGGAAATATGATAAGGAGGAAAAAAAGAAAGGAAAAAATTATAATAAAATAATTTTTTAACAGCATTTCATGATTTATTTTAATGGGAGATATTCAAATGCATCCATCTCTCACTATTGTGGTGAGGGACACCTTATTTTTGAGAAATTTCAAGTACAAAAGAGAAGTATAAAAAAAAAAGTATACTTCTCTTTTGTACTTGAAATTTCCTAAAAATATATTGGGATGGATGTATTTGAATATTTTCCTATTATAATTAATTTGAAAATAGCTGAGAATTTGTGGCAATGGTCTCCAGTCTCAGCCGGCTGGCGTCTGGTAGTGGGCACGGCAGTGATTTGTTTGTTCTCACCGGCAACCTTTCGCTGCTGTCAAAAGCCGTTTGAATTTGACGTCTGGAATCTTTTGGCGGCCAAGAAAAAGGACTGCTCACTGTATCATTCATGCTCGCGAGTTCATTGAACTGATCCATGAGAAATAGAGTGTATGCATGATGGTAGTATGGCATTTTCTACTAACAGCAGCTTGGCTTGGCTTGTGTTAGTGGCTGGTGCTTTCAAGCCGAGCTAACTTGGGGGTCCAAAAATGGCCAGATTGGGTTAGGCACAGGAAAGTCCAAGCCCACCTTGACCCGTGATATATATAGCTTTATGATATGCCAGAAGGCAGGGACCCCTTACATTTGATCATCAGTAAAACCTCGCCCCCAAACTATTCAAAATGAAGACCTCCGGCTCATTGCAGGACTTTCTAACCACCCGAAGTTTTCAAGTGTGGGCAGTAACAATTTCAATATGGGCTAACAATTTTAGTGTGGGTCTCTTTTTTTCCCCTTATTAGGTTGGCCGAGTGATACTACCAACGTGCAGACCCAAGGATCGATCCTTATGTACATGTGTGATACCGAAGTGTCAATATCACTCAAACATGAGTGTGTTGGCATTATGTAAGATTTAAAAATGCTAAGCTATATTGAGGTTTTTGAAAAATTACTTGAAAATTTTCTACTTAAGGTAGAGGGTCTTGGTTTTAGAATATTGTTTGAATTGCGCGGAGCATTTGATGGCAGGGATGGTAACGGGGGCATACTTTGTATGGTTGGGAGAAACTCAAACCCGCCTTGGTTGAGAACTATGCTTCTCACCTTAGCACGCATATTATTCATCTAATCTTGTCTACAAAATATAAGGATTCCAATGATTTAGAATAGTAATAAAAAATTGATCAACATCTATGACTTTATTTTATTCTGAAAGTGTTTTGATTCGGCGTGGCTTTGCCTTCAAATTTATTTATTCTATTTTTATTTTTAATATTTTCATTTTCCTCCATTTTCGATATATTAATCTTACAGTAAGACCAATAGGAATTGAAATTAAATTTCTCTGACAGGATTTCCCACGAACATTTCACAAATGTGCCATTAGTCTTTAGAGTTTTAGATATATGTCAAGAACCCCATCAATACTATTGTGACTCTGTGCATCTATCTGCTCATGCTAGTTGAAGGTTAGATAGCAATGGGTTGGTTACAAGTATCTATCCCTCTTTTCACGTGTGTAGACTATTCTTTCCACTTTGTGGACTTCGTCTTTCTACTTGTATATGGGCTACCATTAAAAAAGAAATACAAAAGGGGACCCCATTGACTTTCATAGCACCCATCTGTTAGATGGGATTGGGAACTTCCTCACTGGAGAAAATCCTCCTTGACTAACAAAGCCCATCATGTAAGAACATTTTAGATTAAGAACAACTGAAAAAGAAGTCAAACTGGTCATGGAACAGACAAATATGCAGTAGACCCTGAATGAATAGATACAGTTAGGGGTCCAATTTTTGAACTGGTCTTTAATTCGGACCCACGTTTTAGTCCATGGGGTTTCATACCCAAGGACCCAAATACCCAATGTCACAACCGAATGTTGTATATTTGTATATGTTTGTTAGACATCTAAAGTGTTTATTCAAGTATTGAAAAGGCCTTCAATTCAAATCTTGGTCCAAGTCTGAATTAGGCATGGGTTCTGCAATCTGGAACCGATCCAGGTATTGGCTTAGGATAATACTAGGTATTATAAATAATTCTGGTTCGTGCCCCGCCACAGAATTGATCCAACCCAAACCCTGGACATTCTCATCGAGTCCCGACCGACCTTCACTGTCACCTAGGGCTGCTTATGGGCTTGGCCAGCCCGAGCTTGACCCGGGCTATCTTGAGTGTATAATCTGGGCCTGTTTAGTAATTGGTCTGGGTGTAGATTAAGTGACAGAATGCCCAAAGGCCAGCCCATCCCGACTAATGAGTGATTGTACTTTAATGTATTTTACCCAAATAATTGATAGAAGCTTTTATGGCCCTTGTTGGGCTTGGGCCCGGCTCATGAACACCCCCAACAGTCACCTCTGTTCCAAACTAATGCAGGTCAAATCATTGCCTTTTAATTTTGAAATTTATGTTACACTCGGGTAGGGACATTGATATTTGCTAGAATTATATTACTATTAGGACTAATTTGATAGAGATGTTGTAATAATTTCATTTTTTTCCTCTGGTATACATTGAGAAGTTTGTGTCAATAAAAAAGCTTTTAGGTGGAACATATAGACTTTCTACACTCTCTTCCCATGCGCAGGCATTTAATCAGACATTTGGAAACCCCATGAGATGAACACTAGATGAATGGCCAAGATCTCTCCCACCCATGTGTATCATTTGCACTAGGGACAAATGAAAACACTGAAACCAGGCCTTAAAATCTTTTAGATTCTTCTAGTACTTTTCTTTAGTTAAACAATGGAAGGAAGAAGACCTACTTCTTCAAGTTCACATGGACAAGTCCAATTTTTGCCTTTTAAAAAACACGAAGGGGGTGTCTTTTTGGGCTAAACCCACATCTTAAAATTTGATCCTCTTCCAACCAGCAATTGAGCCACATAAAATATTACAAGCATGCACATGTATTATCTGTGTGCTTAGAGAGATTAACCCAGATAGTGTTGTTTATAGGATGCCACTACTGATGTCTTTGAGAAAGTTCTAGGAAATTTCCAGGGTTTAGGCCCTCATTATGACTAATGGAGACCGTGTCACTTAAGGGCCCACATTGACCACTTTTTAGGGGATATGTGCATAGGACACCACTTGTTACATTGTGATTTGGTATATGCATAAATAAAATTAGCACTAGAAAACAACCTGTATGTGTGTTGCAAGGTAAAGAGAAATATCAGTCAAATAAGAAAAAAAAACGATTGATAAAGTTTTAAATGAAGATTTAAAGAGTACACTACTGTTTGATTTGAAAAAAAAGAAACTGTTGAAGTAAAATAAAAAGAAATTTTAAGGGACTGGCCTAGTGGTCAGGACCACAGTACCTCCCTCTTTCGGAGCTAGTGATCTTGGTATCGACTCCGGATTCCCCACTCTTTAGAAACTGAAGGTTGAGTTCACTTGTGCTAGCACTTGGGGGCCGCAGGGGTTTTACCGGACTTCTCTTTGGGCCTGTTGGGATTTGTCCAGCCCTAAGTGTCGAGAACCCTCTGTTAGCAAAAAAAAAAAAAGAGTAAAATAAAAGAGAATTTTATACATTAATAGAATAAGAAAATCAAAACAAAGATATATATATATATAGGGATATATATTGCATGTACAAAATAGAAGTTCTAAAGACCACTTACCCCATTTTTTAGTAAAAAGAATTTAGAAATTATGTTATCATGAAGAACAAGAATAGAATTTATCTTCATTACGCTAGCATGTGAAAACGTGAATTCACCAATAACAAATTTCTATTTGCATACTGTTAAATATATTTTGTAGGACATCAAAACACTGCGAGTTCCATAATGACAATGATGTCCTGTTTTCTTCGTTATTGTGTTAAAAATATTATAAGACATAAACATAGAAAGTAGTAGCAATTGGCCTTCAAGCAAAACTATTGATTGGCCGATATTTTGAAAATATTAAAAAATTACAATAAGATCCTAAAAGTTGCCTGCCAAGCTCAACACTACATCGTCACCTCTGGTCAACCTGTGCCATGGTATTAAAGGCCCAATAAAGGCCCATCAACCGACACACCAATCAGGGTGTCCAGGTGGATCTGCCCATGTAGAAGGAGCAGAGTCAGTGAATGATGGTGGAATTGCCCTTGTAGAAGGGGCAGAGTTAGTGAAGCACATAAAGAGGATGCGGACTGCTGCATGCAAAAACGAGGCCAAGCCATTTATGAGATTGCAATGTATAGAGTGATGGAGGATCTGTTGTCCTATTGATTCTTTTTTTCTGGAATTTGTCCTATTGATTCCACCATGTGTCTGTTAGTAGCAATTTGATGTATACTTGTAGAATAAGGGTTTTTTCTTTTCTGATAAAGGATACATGTTGTTAGATCTAATGGGTTGTGGATTGGGTTGGGCATCAGCTGAATATTTTTGAATCAAACCTCATGTCTTTTATTAGGTTCCATTTATCTTGGATCCAAAGAGTCTCCTAACTCAAGTTTAAAAGGGGTAATGGAAGACTCACGTCCTATCCAATAACAGGTTGAAGACAATGGACATGGCCGCTACGAACACAATTTAGGATTGTATCGTCTTGAATTGGCACCGGTTATGGAGATGAGTGGCTGTAATTATAAGAATTTGAGGGGAAGAGAAAATAGGCTTTTTCATCATCATCAGCCCTGAACTTTTCTCTCTACTCTCTCACAACTCCACATGCATGGTTGACCAGGCCCTCTCATTCCCTGTTGTATAGCCACTTTAGGGAGGATCATTATATCTCCATCCAATCATTTGAGAGAGAGGTTTTTGGGAAATATCTTCACAAGGATTGACACATCCTTTGGTTGGCAAATGTGGAGATATTGTGAGGGACAGCATATGGTAAATTCCAACAGGTTAATCTCTAATAGGCAATTTTTGATCCCCATGATGATTGCTTGATCCTACCTAATATTTGGTTGATCTTTGTGTTTGTAGCGGCCAAATCATCTTCGATCAAAGCTTGCCGAAGGCTAACAGGCTATCACTTTCTTATGCAATTTTCTTTGTTTGTTTGTTTGTTTTGATTTTTTTTTTTTTTTTTTTTTGAAAGATAAGTGATTCTTTCATCTTCCAAATGATGTATTAGAGGAAGATTCACTTAACAAATGGAGAAGCAAATTTCATGGGGGCGTACCCCTCACGAAAAAACAGAATGTCCACATCTAAATAAACAAAAGAAACGGCCAAGGATGAAAGGAATCTCCATGGATTTTCTTTCCCTCCCGGGAAAGGAATCTCACTCTCATACGGTATCAACTAGACACTGAAGTCCTCCCAATCAAAGAAATATTTAGCTCATTTTTATCCCTTTTCCCAGATAGACAAGTGTCACAAAAATGAGAGTGGTTGTCTTCTCTACCACGGAATCTTTGCATTCCACAAAATGTGCCCTCAAATTGCCTACCACACTACCACAGAATAGATTCATTTCTCTTTTTCATGGGTTCCATGCACCTGAACAAGCTACCTAACCTACACACATGAAAGGGAAGCTGGACTGCTGGAGTAATTCAGTGAGCTAGAAGTCCTCTCACTAGATAGTGACCCCACATTTGATGAACATGGACTGCATCTTAGAAGTGGCCATGATGAATTACAGAAGTAAGAAGACTCCTACTAAGATGATCTTGATTAGGATTGTGGTGGGCACCTTGTGCATGTTGTGATCGTGTGTGTGGAAGCGTGTGATCAACAAGCAAACAAATCAAGCCTCACAAAAGAGAACACGTGGTTTGGTGATTTCACACCTACATCCACAGACAAATCTCTGTTGGAAGTAAGTGGGCCTCGCGAATAGTGTTTCAAAACTTCTGACCCACTTAACTCAGGGATCAAGTATCCACAAGGCCAAAAACCCAATCCAAGATGCAAACCCTCAATCTCACATATCAAGATCAGTAAAAACATCTATCTAGAAGATAGAATCAGCAACATAAAAGCTTCAAATAAATCTACAACATGCAAGGAAGTAGATTATACTTTCGGAGCTTGGTTATGCTCTAATGGAGAAGTTGCTACTTTATTTGATGTCGAACTCTTTCGCAAATCAAATTAAGATCTCCAAGACCCAATTGTCTTCCACACTATGTCCCTTATCAGATTTCTTTTCTCAAGGAGATGGGTGGGATCTCCTAAAGAAAACTACTAGAGAACAACTAGAAAAGGAACTAGAAGAGATGTGCAACAACTTGCACAAGAGAGGAGAAGAGAGAGAGGGCTAGCCTTGCACAATAATGCTTAGGACGTCCAAAGGGGTTTACTCCTCTTTTATAGCCTCTTGCAACTCCTCTAATACTAATTCCCATAGAAGTCTCACTTCCATTAATTAGTAACCTTCTCTTTCTAATAGAAGTCCTACTTCCATTAATAATTAGTAGCTTACTATTACCACTATTAGAAGTCTCACTTCAAATAGAAATAGTAATTCTCTAATTCCTTTCTATCTAGAGTTCTACTAGAATTAGTATCTATCCAATACTTGGGCTAGTGTGGGGACCACTAGGGATTCCTTAGAAAGCTGGCTCCAACTGGGACACGCGACCCCACATCTCATGTGCAATCCGGGCCACAGTTAATTGCAAATAACTCCATTATATAAATGCAATTGAACTCCAGTTTTAAGAATAAATTACAAATTACATAGAAGACCCTAAACTTCCCTATGACCACAAGTAGGCCCCTCCATCTATATCCATGGATCAATTGGACATGTCCACCGAATTAGATCCATATCTTATTATCCTTGAACCCCAATTAATTATAATGATCGATTGGTACCTATCCAATTAACTCTTAATCGGAATGGGTGCGCACTTACCAATGATAAATCCATTAATTGGCATAAGGTGATAATCAGGATAGATTCTATCTTGACCATTGAATGTTCTCACAGCTCTACTACCATTCACCTAAATCACCGAGGTGTTGACCTACAATTGGCCTCACTCATTGGTGACTCAAAACAAATGAATAGATAGAAACTTGAGTTCATTAATGTCTCAGAATTGAGAGCCTATTGCTAGGGAATTATGAGAGCATACCTTAAAGTAAAGACAGTATTCTTAAGGTGCTTCTCATGGTCCTTCAATACATCTAATGTACCAGCACATTGATCCAGAATCTTCCATTCTGATGATCGAGACAAATCACACTATCTCATAGTGATCAAAGTGTTGTAACCTTATCAGATGAGATGCCCAGTCTCATCACTGGTTGTGATGATATTTTTAAGTATAAGATTTATGACATATATCTCCCGTGTGTGGATCTCATCCATACACATATATCACATCTAATATACTAATGGGACCCGGTTCAACTCATGAACCATTATGTCATATGTATTGGTCATGTGCATAAAGTAATAAAATAATATTCATCTCATGAAAGTATAACATGATTTTATTGATAAATAAAGAAATTAATCAATTTATGACATCAACTGATGGATTGAGTCCATACAATCTAACAATCTCGTCTTCTTATCCTTCACTAAATAGAGTTTTTTCCTTTTTTAAGGTTACAACCAAAAGAGATAATATGTAGTTTTAGACAAATACCAAATTATCTATCGACCCTAATACAAATAAGTCGGGCCTATAAAACGAGCTACAACCCAAACCCAAACCCAAACCCAGAAACCCAACGGTGCACTCAATGCCTAGCCCCTTCTAAGATCTATCCAATAGTTCAGGGTATTGTGTGCCCAACCTCTATATTTCCTCCATCATTACAGAAACTGTGGAGCAATGACTACTTTTTCCCATCTGCTGTCGACAGATGAGCCTTCAAAACTATGATAGTTTCTGTAGGAGACATTATTCAGTGCTCAGAAACAGTAATTGACAATCCCAAGTTGGTGTCATATGAAAGTGATTCTTTGCTGATTGAATGCCAATAATAGCATCCAAAACCATCATATTCTCAATATAGAAAAGCGAATGAGATGTACAATGAAGATGTTTGCATCACATGTTGAATCTGGCTTTTGTGTGAGAATCTTCAACAATCAAGCTGGCCCACTTATCAGTTACTCTTAGGTGCCTACTTGTAATTCACTTGATGACAGGACCATTCGGATATAAGTAAGGACTTGTTTAGGGCCAAAGTGGACATTACTATTGCACATGAAAATCTTCCGGACAATGAAATGCCTTGTTTAACAGACTATATGCTATTTCACCCACGGAATTCTTGATTTCTTTTCAGGAGAAACTTCAAAATAGTCTATTAAGTTTTTGCCTGGTATGCACTTTGTTGGTATCTGTGATGGGCCCACTTGTGTTTATATGTGGGCGGATCCCACTGACAAAGAGACACTCCTCACAAGGAATCTCAGGGTGATGGAAATAAGAATAGTTTGAGATTTACCGAACTCTCTATCCTTATCAAATCTCCATTCAAATTCAAATGGAGAGATTTTGATCCAACTAGTGCTTGATTCAAGCTCGATGGAATCCTTATTAGGTTTGTAGCGGCCAACTCTCTGAGGTCCGCGTTATCTAGATTCAAGGGAACTAGGAGAAGATGAGAACCATGAAAGGCTTTGGTGGAATTATTGAAACAAATCTATTAAGATGTAGAGTAAAGTACATTTAGATAGAGTTGAGTGATATAGCATAAAGCAGAAAAAAAAAAAAAAAAAGCAGCAAACCTTAATAGATGGTATTAGTGGAATTTGATGGTTTAGTATTTGGAGAAATAACCAGTTTTGAGTGTAACATAAGCAGCACTTAATAGATACTAGCTGTAAACGATTATAAAGGTATAGGGTAATTTTCTACTTTGATGTCCCCGCATGTCTGGGTGGCATTATTTTTGTTGCCACCTTGAAATTTAAGGGACCCTAATTTATTGATATGGTGCCTCTTTAACATTTACATGTGGACATCCATAGGAAAAAATTTTAGTGTAAAAAAAAAAGATAAAGAAGGAAAGATAGACTCAGGTTGAGCTTAGCAACATGCAATTAAGCCAGCCCTAGGTTTTATCCTCTTACCCAAAAATTAAATAAACAAATAAAACTTATTCCAAGTTGTATCACTTGATCAACTATGTGTACCATTCCCCACAAGGTGCAAAAGCCCACTCAGTCGCCAGAAAAGATGGCCGGGATTACATTCTCAAAAATAATATTCTAGGGTCAGCAATAGCATAGTAATTACTGAATGGGAATTAATAAAAAAAACTATTTTTTTTTTTTTTTTTGCTGTTAATGGAAAAGCATTGTAAACATAATAACATTTGAAACACTACAGATCTAAGATATAGTTAAATGTATGAATATATTTATCATTTTTCTCAACTAGCACAATGAAACTTATATAACTACTTCCCAACAGGGATGGCAATGTGTGGAGTTGAATTGGTAACCCCAACCTCAACCTCATTTGCTCCTCTTCCGTGTGAATTTGGTAATGGAATTGAGAAGTTTCTTTGGTTTTTTTTTTTTTTTTTTTTTTTTTTTTTTTTTTTCTTGCTGCTATCGGAGGGTTTCCAACCTTTTGGGTTGAACTAATTCCTCCGGGCCCAGAAGGAAGCCGGGTAACTCTCTTGTAGTCTCAGTGTGGTAGTGCAGTTTCGAACCCACAACCTTCGAGTGCAAACTGCGGTCCTAGGCCAACTGAGCTACCCCTTGGGGTTAAAATTGATAAGTTAAAGAGGTATTGGTTTGGAGTTCGATCCAATCAGGTTTGGATTTTGACTGCCTCACATTTTGGTTCATATATGATCTATTTACATTTTCATGATACTCATATATGATCTATTTACATTTTCATGATAAAAGTGATGCAATGTTCATTACTTCCTTGATTAAAAGGAATATGGATAGCTCTATCAAACATGTCCCCATTGTTCTTGCACCTCATGCAGGTTTGGCATCACATATTATTTCAACCCCAATTGGATCCCAACCCATTATTCTAGGGTCCAGCTCACCCTTCTTATTTTTCGATTGGGCTTGAGCTGAAGCTTCTGACCCAAGTAATAAATGAGTTGGCTACCAATCCACCCTGTCCTTACTATTTGACCCATGAATCCAATTAATTGCTCCAAGACAAGTCAATCCAACCTAAATATAACTTGTTAATTAGGAGCTTAAGTTGAGACTTATAACTTTTAAGTCAACATCATCACAACACGATTAAAAGGACTTGACTTTACTGATTTGAATTGAACGTCTGTCCATATATAGAATACCCATGTTACTCATCATGGCCCAAACCCAACGTACCATAAGGTGTAGGGGTGGGAAAAGGGTCAGGTTGAGTCAACAGTTGGGGTCCAAATTTGGAGTCCAACTCATATTCGACCCAATTTTAAAATGCGTCAAATATCCCTAATCTGACCCGACCCGATCCACATTGACCCACAACACATGGATGCCAACCTGAACTGACCTCTGTTGACTTGCATAACCAACAAAATGTATGGATAAACCCTGTAAACTTGACCTATCCCAACATGCATTGTCAATTGTCAAAGCTCAGCTCAAGCTAAACTTCATTTCAAGAACTATATGAGGTCCATCAACCAATTTTCCATTTCTAAAAAGTTGGGCCAAGGTCCATTAGCATCTTCCTAGCCCATGCATTGAAGTAGTCCATCTAATTCCTGCTCAATTTGTAAATGCTTAGCCTAAGTCTAACTTCATTTCAAGAACTATATGACTCAAAATCTTTTTGGCAGGTTGGGAGTGAGTGGGAACCCAAAATACCAAACATGGTTTTCCCTGTACCCGGATCAAACCCGCCCATTTGGCATCTATTACCCGTCTCCCTCGTTTCTAGTCAACTAAAAACCTACTCCAGAGAGAGAGAGAGAGAGAGAGAAGGTTGTTTTCTCGTATAGAATCCAACTCCAACAGCTTTCAGTACAACAGAGAACTCTCTGTTGTTTTTCAGAAAGAAGAAGGAAAAGCTAATCTCCTCTTCATCTCTTTCAAGAAAGCTTCTTTCTCCAACTTTGGAAATGAGGGTTGCTTTCAAATCCTACTATGAGCTCAGTAACATCTTCAGATCATGAAATTTTGTCTGAAAAAGCCCAGAATTAGAGACACCCATATGGCACCTTCCTCTATCAAAAAAAGTAAGTCTTTCTCTTTTGAATGAATGAATTCATCCCATTCAGTAGATACCACTTCACAGATCTATCCACTTCTTTGAAAAATACAATGTTATAGTGTCTTAGGAATTTTTGTCTTCATTACAGAAATTGCTTTTATTTTTTTTTTTTTTTTTTATAGAAGATTTCAGAAACTGCTTTCTTATTGAAACTTGAAGGAAAAATCTGTTCTTTCAGGATTTAAGAAGATGGGTTTCTAGATGGAATGCACATCATTGATTAGAGTTAGACAAAGCTTTCTGGATCTAGAAAAGGAAGAAAAATCGAGTCTTTTGTGGGTTTCCTGGAGATTTTTCATTCTATTTTGGAAACTAGGTGGTTCTGCAATCTCCAAGATTTCAAATAGTTCTTCCAGATTTAGATATCAACAGTTCTGGGAAATACTTTTTTTTTTCTTTCTAATTTAGAAATTGGGTTTCATGAATGGAGAACTTCCATAGACTCTATAGTAGTTTTCTGTAAGCCCTACAAATTCTTCTCTCTCTCTCTCTCTCTCTCTCTCTCTCTCTTTGTACTATCAATTTATTTTGAGCTTTTCCTTCCTTGTGAACAACTGGGTTTCTCTGTCCAAAGGCAGAACCTTAAAATTTCAAAGCCATTTTGCAATTTAAGTTGAACTCTTTCAGATCTAAGTAAGCATGAAATTTATCCTTTTCTTTCTAGTGCAGTACTTCAACTGGTTTTTAAGAAATTTCTGCATTTTTTTACAAGGCATGGAAATCCAATCCTGGATCCTTCTGAATTTTCTTATCTTTTTCTTTGATCACTTGATGATATGTCTCTGTTGAAAGACTATAACATTTTAAACATAATTTCCATATTTCAGAGAATTCTTTTTTACTTGATAATTAACCTTTAGATATAAAGCTTCCTAGATCTTGAATTCATGAAAGTTCAGGACTTTTTGAGTTGTCATAGCCTTCTCTTCCACTATGGAGGTGGGTGTTTTTTTTAAAAACTTTTTCAGAAAGATTTCCTAGATCTAACTCATGTTCTAGATCTGAATGCCACAAGTTGCCATGGCCTTTTCTTTATTGTTGGAAAATGGCTTTCGGATTAAATGCATCCACTTTTACATAAACAAAAGAAAAAGGAAAAAGAATAACAAAAGTTCAATTTCATCTTTTAATGTTTAAGAACTTTTCTTCCATTTTAGATTGCGGGTTTCTTATTGAAATAATTTTATTGAATTTGTAGGGATAGTGAAATTCAAACTGCATGAGAAAATAAAAATCAAAGGTTCCTTCTATTTTGGAAAGTAGGGTAGTGACTAACTTCATTGTGTTCGCTGCAGTGGGCTTCCCTGATCTAGAATGCATGGAAATCCAGATGTTTTGAGGGTGGGACGTCTTATGAAAATGGATATATGGAGCTTCGACAAGAAAGTTCCAAGTTTGGGGCATTGTCTGCCACAACTTCACGAAACCTGTCATCTTCTTCATCAGCATTCGTCTCCGCAATCCAGTCACCTTTCTTCTCTCCAAGATCACCAAAGTCCCAACCATCTGAGTCAACTAGGTTTGACCGCCTAAACTCCTCCAAAACTTGTGATGTAACCAGTGATCCTCGCCCATGCAGCACCGGAATTCATAAACCAGAATCTTTGTCCAGCATCAGTTTCTCCCCTTTTGACATTTTAGAAGTTCCAACTGTCTGTACTTCCAATGATTTCCAAAGACCAACTGATCAGCTTTCTTCCCCAAGTGACATTTGCAATAGAACTTTGTCTAATTGCAGCCAAGAGATGAGCAATGGATATTTGGAAAGAAAAGAGAAAAAGAAAAGGTATGGGAAGTTCTCATTTACTCCAAGTTCAGCTTCTCTTTCAACTTCTAATAGGCTAAGCAGCTGTGATGTATACATTGGTTTGCATGGTCGCAAACCTTCTTTGAAGAGATTTTCTAATTGGCTCCGAGCAGAGCTAGAACTTCAAGGGGTGAGTTGCTTTGTTGCTGATAGAGCTCGGTGTAGGAATGCTAGAAGCCATGATATGGTTGAGAGGGCAATGGATTCTTCTAACTTTGGGGTGGTAATTATCACTAAGAAGTCCTTTGGGAATCCATATAGCATCGAGGAACTGAGATATTTCTTGGGTAAGAAGAATCTGGTTCCGATATTCTTTGATTTGGGTCCAGGTGATTGCCTGGCAAGAGATATAATTGAGAAGAGAGGGGAGTTATGGGAGAGACATGGGGGTGAGCTTTGGATGTTGTACGGAGGGTTGGAGAAGGAATGGAAAGAAGCAGTGAATGGCCTTTCACGAGTTGAGGACTGGAAATTGGATGCACATGATGGTAATTGGAGAGATTGTATACTGCGAACTGTGATTCTTCTGGCAACAAAGTTGGGCAGGAGAAGTGTTGTTGAGAGAGTGAATAGGTGGGTGGAGAGGGTGGAGAAAGAGGAGTTTCGTTTTCCCCGAAACGAAAATTTCATTGGAAGGAAGAAAGAGATTTCTGAGCTTGAACTTATTCTGTTCGGTGATGTTAGTGGTGATGGGGAGAGAGAATATTTTGAACTCAAGACAAGGCATAAACGGAGGCATTTGGTGATTGGTCGGAATGAAGAAAAAGGGAAGGGACGGGAGACCCCTGAGAGTGGCAGAAAAGGTAAAGAGCCTGTTATATGGAAGGAGTCTGAGAAGGAGATTGAAATGCAAAAGGTGGGGAGTCCACCTCCAAGGCAACACCGACCTCTAAGGGCAAAGCATGGAGGATGGTACAGGAGGAGGAAGAGTTCCATGAAGATATTGTATGGAAAGGGTATTGCATGCGTGTCTGGAGACCCAGGCATCGGTAAGACAGAGCTGTTGTTGGAATTTGGATACCGATTCTCTCAAAGATACAAGATGGTTTTGTGGGTGGGAGGGGAAACAAGGTATATTCGGCAAAACTATCTAAATCTTTACTCTTTTTTGGAAGTAGATGTCAGCATTGAAAACCCATTTTCAGATAAAGGTAGAATGAAAAGCTTTGAAGAGCAAGAGGATGTGGCAATATCTAGGGTGAGGAAAGAGCTCATGCGGGACATCCCATTCTTAGTCGTGATTGATAACTTGGAAAATGAGAAGGATTGGTGGGACCAAAGATTTGTAATGGATCTCCTTCCACGCTTTGGTGGAGAGACTCACTTCATAATTTCCACACGTCTTCCTCGGGTAATGAATCTTGAGCCACTGAGATTATCATATCTGTCGGGTGCAGAAGCTATGTCTTTGATGAAGGGAAAGTCCAAAGAGTATCCAATTGCAGAAATTGATGCTCTCAGAGTCATTGAAGAAAAACTCAACAGGCTAACAATTGGACTTGGGATTGTTGGATCGATCCTCTCCGAGCTCCCCATAAATCCGAGCAGGCTCCTTGATACCATCAATCGAATGCCCTTGAGAGACATGACATGGAGTGGGAGGGAAGTCTCAACTTTAAGAAGGCATACATTCCTTATGCAACTTCTGGAAGTTTGCTTTACGATATTTGATCATGCAGATGGACCGCAGAGTTTGGCCACTCGAATGGTTCAAGTAAGTGGTTGGTTCGCACCTGCTGCCATCCCAATTTCACTTCTGTCGTTGGCAGCACATAAACTTCCTGAGAAGAACCGCAGTGGTCAGTTATGGAAAAAATGCCTGCTGGCTATCACCTGCAGCTTTACAAAATCCCATCTGAAGAGATCTGAAGAGGAAGCTTCCTCCACATTGGTGAGGTTTGGGATTGCTAGAAGTAGCACTAAGCCTATGTGCATCCATTTACATGAAATTGTTAAGATATATGCCTGCAAGAGAGGTATCAATGGTGCTGCTCAAGCTATGGTTCAATCTATAAGCGCTCGAGGATCTGTTTCACAGCATTCTGAGCATTTATGGGCAGCGTGCTTTTTACTATTTGGGTTTGGGTCTGATCTGGTGGTCGTTGAATTGGAGGTACGTGGGTTGATATGTTTCATAAAAAGAATAGTTTTGCCTCTTGCAATTCACACATTTATCACCTTGTCACGGTGTAATGCGGCTTTAGAACTCCTGTGCCGATGCACCGACACACTGGAAGCTGCTGAAGTGTCCTTAGTTTCTCGAGCTGAAAATTGGTTAGACAAATCACTATGCTGGATGAAACCAGTTAAATCAAATGCACAGCTGAATCCTTACCTTTGGCAGGAACTAACACTACTGAGAGCAACGGTGCTTGAAACACGGGTGAAATTGATGCTTAGAGTAGGGCAATATGACTTGGGGGATGACCTCATTAGGAAAGCAATCTTCATCCGAACGTCAATCTGTGGTGAGCATCACCCCGAAACAGCTTCTGCTCGAGAAACATTGAGCAAACTTACTAGGCTTCTCTCAAACATCCAAACCAACTGAATTTTTTCATCATGGCTAGTTGTATACGATGCTTGAGCTGAAAAAGGACGTCCTCTGATGTTGCCCATCTTTCAGTATTATTAGCTGTTGATTTTGTGGGGCCAATTGGTGACAAATAAAACTGCTTGTTGCTGAATTTGGAGGAAAAAGAAGTTCCCACAGAGAAATTCTAATTTAGAAGTTCATCTTTTAAAATTTTGGCCCATTGTAGAAGTGCCACATTCCATTCCATTCTTTCTAGTTGATGTAGCATCTTTTTTTCCTTTTCTGTTCTTTTTTCTTCCTTGTTTCAAATATCATTTTTCGTGACATGTGATGTTTGCATCATGTATAGGAGCTTTGGCTTTTGTTTCTTTATTGACATCGGTATGAAATGGAATTCCATGTCATGAATTTTGTAACCACCCATTTGTTCAAATAGAATTCATGTAGCTATGATTTTTTTTCCCTGTTAGATTGAAGTTCTGTGGAAAATACTGTCATCTTTTGGATTACACCATGTCTGTGTTGTTAGAGCTGACTGATTTGTCAATAGATATAGCAGATGCCTTTAGTTTCAGCTTCTTGTAAGACAATAGTGACTAGAGATTTTGAAATTGGCTGCAAAAAAGACCTGTTCATACTAGAATTCCTTCTTAAAAGCAGTTACTATTATCATTTGACATAAATTTTGGTTAGCCCAACATCTATTCCAGGACAGTAATCCAGGGCCTGTTTGGATGAGGAGAAAAGTAGGGACCCATATAAACATATTTCATCCTGTCTAGTTTTCTTTTAGAAGGAAAGAAATTCTCCTCTGAATTACCTTTTCTATAAGAGAAGTTTTCTCCAACAGGAGCAGAGATCGCAACTTTTTTTTTCTTTTCTTTTCTTTTTTTCCGGTGGAAAGGAGGAAATTGTATTAGCAGCAAAAGATCAGCGCACATTAGGCTTAAATACATTTGAGACTCATAGAATCGAGGATTCATCCCTTCTAGAGCCACAGTGACTACGAATCTGACTTGTCCCTCCCTGACCCAAATTGTTGTCTACATAATTTTGCATCATCATGTGATTTGTATATAGATGCCAAATCACTGGTCAAATGAAAGTCCCAGAGACTGAAAAGTATGGACTAAATTTTGCCAAGGCATCTGCCGCCCTTTTAGCAGTCCTACGACCAAGTTGTATGCCCCAATGACGAAGTCCTAGGACCGAATTGTATCCCCCAATGAAGAAATTGGAAGATCTTCCCATCACCTTCTTCGGAGTGATCATAAATTTCTAAGCTAAAGAACCTTGACTTGTGATCATGATGCAATGATTTTCTAGGAAGAAGATTAGGATCAATAGGTTGATATTGAAAAATGCAGGCACTCCTCATCTTCCATGTAAACCGTACCGGCTTCTCCAATATGTCTTCCAGCTGGGGTTGAACCATCCATAACAACTTGAAATGGAATCAAAATGATGTGGATTCAGAAATGGAAAGCTCAAAATTCTCCAAATTTTTACTAGTGTAATTGGATATTTCATTATTCGAAGTGGCAGTAATTATGTATTGATTGTTTTGAAGAAATGTTGAAACTGGTTCTCTCCTACAAAGTTTCCCTCTATTCAAATCTACGCGGTGGAGAATCACTACTAGTGAAAAATGGTGAATCTCCAAGAGTCGGTCCTCCATGCTAGACTTGTCTTCATTTCTCAATCTGGTTAAGATTCTCCACTTTGTTTTGTATTCATTGCAAAGGCCCAAGGTCTGTTTGGATGAGAACAAAAGGTGGGGAAAATGCGAACACTGAGAAATAGGTGGAGGAGGTTAATGCCCTGTACTCATGAAATGTGAGAGTTGCTGACCCTCCATCCCTTTGTTTTCCATACATGTGAGGCCCATGTGGAACATGTTTTACCAATATGGTGAGTTTGATAACTGGGCGGTCCTCAATTGATTTGGGATCTTCCAAAATCATCTCTTGCAGGATTATGTTATTTTTTTACCACTCTTCAATTCTACACCATTGTTGTAACCCTTTCTCAATATCTATTTGTAGGCCAGGGATGTAGAGTTGATGTGACTAATCCCAAGGCAAATGGTCGAGAAATTCAACGCCACTATTCTGAACAACTTGGCGCGGGGCCTTCTTTTCGCACTATTACTTACTGATAGGAAAAGAATGGATTCCATAGGATCGACTGCCCATAATAAAAACCTGATGTGAATTGAAGTTATCATTTTTCAACCAAAACCATTTATGATTTACCTTTGGTTGATCAATGTGGCTCAACTGCTGAACCGTTTGAATCAATCAAACTGACAGGATGAAATGGACTGGACATGGGAGAAAAATTTTGAGAACCAAAGTTTTAAATTTGAAGTTGTTATAAATTTCTAGCTCTGTAGGACTGTGAATGGGGATGGGGTGGGTGCTTGATTGCGGAGAGAGGTTGGGTCATTATGATCTGATATAGATAGTGACATGTGTTTGTCGGATGCCCAAGAAGCAGTGAATACGGATGGGAATGGGGCAGTGCCCCAGAGAAGGAAGGGCCTTTTGAATTTTCCATGAGTCTCTGGTTCAGAGGATCCAGACTTGTGGAAATGCAGAGGCTTATGTGGGAAAGGGATCAAAGATTTTTGGGACTAGAATTACCGTAGCAAGCTTGTGCGGCGGTTTTTTTTACAAAAGAGAGATGGTACTGTGTCTGTCAGGGAGAAGAACATGGTGGTGTTGACTAATGAGTTCCAAAGAAATTTTGAGTTTTTTTTTTTCTTCTTCCTTTGCATCTTACTTTGTAGCTCAGATTTCATTATTATTGTGGTGGTGGTGGTGGTGGTGGTGCGGTCGTGGGTGGTGCTGATGTTGGAAAATAGAAGATTGAACGCAACAATTTTTAATTTTTTTTATTATTGCTCGGTACTGTCTATGCACACGTGGGAAGAGAACATACCTAGAGATTATAACTTGGGTAAGTCATACCTGTGTGAGAGATGGAGTTGCTGACCAACTGAGCAGCCCATGGTTCTCCAAAGCATTTTATTAGAGGAGGAATAGAGAGATATAAGAAAGCAGAAAAGCCTTACGGAAGCATTAGATTAACAACTATAGCATCATCATCAAAGCCTCATCCCAACTATGTTGGGTTCTGCTACATGAGTTTTGTTTTTCCATACCTATCTATCTTGAACTAAATCCTCAGATAAGTTAATACTTTTTCAGATCTATTTTTACTATATTTATCCACCCCTTTAGCTATATGTAAAAAAAAAATCAAATAAAAAATGGATAGGAAAGCATGAAAGTCACTTGGAGAAAGCTCTTGGGCCTGAACTGCTGCCTAGTTGGTGTATATGCCTCCTGGTTTTTAGGGGTATTCAGGGGCTGATCCCCTAGTACATACATTTTGTATATAGGCTCAGCCCGGGCCAAACATTTAGAGGCCGCATGTTCTCAATAAAGGAGTAAATCTCAAGTCCAATCACTAAACAGGTTGAGCTTGAACAAGTTTTGTCTAGGCCCATGAACACTCTATAGTTCTGTTGAAAGTTTTACCTACATTATTGTTGGGGCTAAGAGTGGCCATGAGTCTCATGACAGATGAGGCCCAGCCAAACTGCAAACCTGCTTTTGGATGGATTTAAACTGGTTAAAGGCCCATGGGTTACTTTGGGCCCAATAAATAAATGGCCTCCACCAAGTGTCTGCAGATCGGTGATGGCTAGTTAAATAGCATGGCTAGACCCAACATAACACCAAATGATCAATCCAACTCAGCCCATTTGCATCCTTAAAATAAGATGAGCCCATATCAGGTCAGGGCTAGAGGTGGCATTGGGATGGGTTGAGCACTGCAGGTAAAATAAATAGCCTCAGCCCAAATCCAACTCATTCATCTACTATGGTGAAATCTTCTAGCCTGAACTCAACTTGAAAGTTAGAAGTGTAAATCTGAACCCTATAAATTAACAGGCCGGGCTCAGCTTGAGTTAGTAGGTTCTAGTGCAATTAATCATGGTTTGGTGAGGTTGGTTTGGGGTGGAAAAATAATAATGATAACAACTCAACTCAAACCCAACCCATTTTGAACCACGTCTGAAATTTGAACCCCAACCCAACTCAAAAATGACAAGGGTCAACCCAAACCCTGAATTACCTAGTCAGTTGCTGGATTGGATAAGGTAAGCTTGCACCAGTGTCCAATTACATCCAACCACTCCTGTTGCTGCAGTCAAGCCATACAACCAGAGTCAATTTATTTCCAATGGCGTGGAAATCTGATGCAAAGAAAAGCCCCACATTCCCTTCCATTAATGAGCCTTATGAAGAGTCTGGTTCAATTTATTTTGAGCCACAATATCATGAACAGGTAGGGAAACTTAGATTGGACCTGCAGCTAAGGATCAACAGGTGATTACTTGCACCGGAATTTATGATCCAGATGGAGTTGAACAGGATGACAACGCCAAATGACAGAGGATTGATAATATAACTTTTTTTTTGTTTTTTTGCTATCAGAGGGTTTCCAACCCTAATTGATAATAACACTGAATGAGCCATTCTGTGATATATCTAAACATTGCTTATTCAACACTTACGTGGGTCATAAACATGGATGGAGTAGGTTTATTTGATTCACTTTCCAATTTTTCTAGCTCGTAATTTGAGTTCGATAAATTCAATGAACTAATTTGTCTATGTCTAAACTATTAGCCCATTGCTAGGGCCTACATCTAAAATCCAAATCATACAAAATAACGATTCTTGTTTACATTTATTTGAGCCTAGTTTTATTTCTATCAAGATTTATTGGTGATCTTATTTTAAAGTGTGGCCAATTTTTATTGGAGTTCGATATGGACTAGTATTAATACCTTGGGCGTATTGCTTATGAGCAGCTTATTTATGTTTTTTTTAAAGAGCTATTCGTAAATTTAGAGGACTCAACTTTAGTGAGAATAGTTTCTAGTAATTTGAGAATCTAATAATGAATTGTTCCAAATGGACTAATCACAATTCAAAATGGACCATTCACAAGGAACTAGGTAATTATGTATCAAACCGGGGGATGATCCTTCAGGAGAATGGTAGCCTCTTTAAAATTAGTAAGTTTGTCCGGCACAAATCCTCAGAGGAAAAATCCAGGTTCAAGGTCATTGGCAGGAATATGGGATGGTGGAGAGAACAGTTGCTCTTATCACAACTGGCTCTTTGAAAATTACAACGTTGTAAATTTGGCTGCAAATATTTTTTTCTTTCCTTAATAGTTTATCCGAACTCCTGGCCCATCAAATTAAGATAGTGTAGCTGGGGCTCAATTGAGAGCCCCCACACATACGGGAAGACAGACCACTTAAGTGGGAAAGGAGCCTGCACAAGCGGGAATAATAATGGACACTAAAAAAAATAAAAGAATTCCTTAGAATTTAAATCCATGCATACCAATGGACACTAAAATAAAACCCAATACAAAGCATGAGCATCATCAACATAACATGTGAAATGGATTGTTTGTTTCATGTAATTGAATTTCTAGAATTTCTGTGTGGTGTGTGTGTGTGTGTGTGGGGGGGGGGGGGGGGGGGGGGGGGGGGGGGGGTTTGGTTTGGTTTAACATGGTGTTGCAAATATCCAACATTAGGAAATCATATTAGGGACTCTTGTAAAAGAAGGGGGGGGGGGGGGGGGGGGGGGGGGGGGGGGTTGGTTTGGTTTAACATGGTGTTGCAAATATCCAACATTAGGAAATCATATTAGGGACTCTTGTAAAAAAATGCCTCCTAAAAGTGGTTAAAATTGAAGTAACAAAGGTGAATATTTAAAAATAACCATAAAATATTCTCCCATTAAGGGGGAGATGGGAAACAAATATTCAACAATCACCTTAATAACTAAAATCGCAGAAGAGTGAAGGTCCAATCTACATCTACGCTTTATATCTACAACCCTTGCCTCTTTAATATTCCTTTGTTGGGGCCAATTTGACAATAAATTCTTCTGCGTGGAGTGTTTTCATAATACCGAGATTACCCCTAGTTCAAGTAAGAGTACCGACCGGTTTTATTTTGATCTCTGCTTTATTCAGCTCGGCAAAAGTGCCAGCTGATACCGAGCTTGATCTATCATCGGTAAGAGTACCGACTAGACCCTTTTATGCTTGGCCTTGTGCACCTCGGCAGCAGTGTCCGAATTTGCGCACGCCTGACCTCGGTGCCTTCTCCAGTTCAGTCCAATTGACAAAGGTGAACACTGAGTGTCGAGTCTCAATTATGTGATAGTACAGCTACGTTGCAAAACATATTGTCAGATAGGGTGGCCACCGGATATCGATAAAGGGTTATCCCTATCCGACAGTCATGTCCGCATTTATGTTTGAGATTGGGGAATGATTCGATGGAACAGTGTTCTCACCTACCTCCACTAAGGATACGAGGTATGGACTGATGGGACTGTACCTCCACCTACCTCTACTAAGGGAGCTTCTGATAGGACTCCCGCCTATATATATGTATGGGTAAGATCCATGGAAGGGTATGCTTCACACTAGATACACCATGAACTCTCTTCTTCCCTACTTCCTCTGTTCAGTGACCGCACTAACTTAGGCATCAAAGTACCTTTGGCTAACTGCAGCCAAGGTCTCTGACCTTTGTTCTTTCTTCCCTTTTCAGGTTTAAGGCATTCAATCTCTTCAAAAGAAATTTAGCAGCAGCATCACGAGGTTAATACTCTCCTAATTAAGTCCGTAATATTTAGGCACTTACATCTTCTATATTCAATTCCACGCAAAAGCAATGGGCTCATAGCATTTGGATAATAAGGACAATTTTTAACTGTGATGCTTTGCGCCAAATAGATTAGCCTATGGTTGTCGCGATGGAGTGCATGATATAGAAGGGTGTCCCGCCTTGGGGGACGGTTAGAATGAGTGCTCCTTTAAAGTGCCGTGCGCAAGAGAAAAATTTTCTTTTATTATAATATATGGATGTAACTACTTTTGGCACGATATAGTCAGTCACTCTAGGAGTCAAGTCTGACCATATGAGAGGGTGATCCGATCAAGGCCTCTTATACAGGGATGTAACCGAGCCAATCTTAGCCCATACCGGCCAAGCTTGATCTTAGTCTTGACTGCCTGATCCACATCTCGATCTCAACTTAAGCTTGACTTGGAACTCAAGGAGCAAAGTTTGATCTTGGCTTCAGTTACCGAGCTCAACTTCGGTTTTGGAACTGGCTTATTTCAATCATACATAACATTCCTTTGTTACATTCACAAACCAAGCTTGAGCTTAAACTTGGGCTTGGGAGTTGAGCTCTGGCCTATTTAAAAGAAGAAACCCTAACTCTAGCTTGAATTGTACAAGCTCAGCTTGATGACCTCATAAGTCAAGTTTGAAGTGAGCTCGTTCGAGCCCGATCGAGCCTCACAAGCTAGGCTTCATACATTGACAGCCCCACCACTAAGCCTGCGCGTCGGTCCAAATCCATTGTTATCAGATTCAGGATCTGGCAGATTTGGGCCGGACCCAGGTCCATTGTCCACTCTAGCCCTAGCCCTTGGGCCTTCCCAAAATAGATAGGAAAAAAATGCAGGACCCAAGTGCATAAACATAATTTCGTTACTCTTGCCACATAGACAATGGCAAGTGAAAAACTGTTTCAAAATAAAACCTCTCTTTTCCGTCTAACCTTCTTGCTGTTTCTACCCAAACGGCACAAAACCCTGTATTCTCATTCCTCCCTAAAACCCTAGACCGATTTCTACAGAAAGCTTGGATTTTTCCTTCTCTACAAGCCAGCTGCAGTAAAGTAAGGTTTTTCTTAACCTTCTTAGCTTTCTCCTTTCTGGGTTTTTTTTTGTTTGCCTTCTGTCTCTCCTTCTTAGCTAGCACTTCCATGTAATCTATTGGGAGTTTGTATTGGAATTGTTCTTATCTTACATGATTACTTCTTCGATTTGCTGTGGGTTTCTGGAGTATAGCAAGGGGTTTGTTGCTTGGTATGTTTTAAAGTACGCCATTCAGTGCTAATGTCATAAACTGTACGCTTACTGTAATTTTGGGAGGACTTTGATTGGAAAGTTTCAAGTATTTTTTCAAGAACCAGTTCAGTTGGAGGATTATCTTTGGTATTTGGATGTAATTTTTGATGTATAGTCTGATGGGTATTTGTTTACCGTCATGCGGAAATGGAAAGCTCTCACTTTGTTAGTAGATATCTATTTAGGCCACAGAACTCACGTTTGTTTGGGGGTAATTGGTAGATATGGATGTGGGTTTTTGAAGTGGAGTCGGATGGGTGAATGCTTTGTTGTCAACTCGATTTATTTCATTGGGTTTGTAGCACCAAGAAACCGCAATCTATGAGTAGAAAAGATTTTGGATTCCTCCAACGGCTTCTTCTTGGAAAGGTACGCTTATCTAACACGTATTCTACTGCTTCATCTGCGTCGCTGGTTGATGACCACACCTTCAATTCAGACTCAAATGCTGGAACTGTAATCACCACTGATGAAAATCGTGAAGAGAGGAGTCTTTGTATCAGCAGAAGTCATTCTCTCTTCACTTTGGCGACTAGAGTAATCCGTTCTTTGAGTTGGGAAGCTGTCAGGGAAATAAGCTTTTCAGAGGCAGTCGAGAAGCATGGAATATCTCATTCTGTTGACGTTTTTTCAGTCATTGTCCATACCTTTGCTTCGGCACGAATGGAAAGTGAGGTATATTGCCTCCTTAGACAGATTGTCCGATACCACAAGAGTAGTGTGAATTTTGATGCTTTTGAACTGTCCACTGCATTGGTTGAATTGTTGAATGATGTCGAAACTACTTCTGTTGTTTCACAAATTCTCATTAAGGTTTTTGCGGAGTCCAAGATGGTTGAGCAGGCTGTAGAAGCATTCTTGCAGGCCAAGAAGATCGGACTGAAGCTGAGCATATCCTCATGCAACTTTATGCTCAAGTGTGCAGTTGAGAGGAACAAGGCTGAAGTGGTTCGGTGCTTGTTTGATGAAATGAAGAACTCTGGCCCTCCACCCAATGTATACACTTACACCATCTTGATGAATTTCTACTGTCGAGAAGATATGGGTCAAGCCACCGAGATTCTATCAGAAATGGAAAAGAATGATGTTAGCCCAAGTGTCGTGACGTATAGTACATACATTCATGGGCTTAGCAAGGCTGGAAAAACTGAATTGGCATTGATGTTACTTCATGAGTTGAGAGACAAAGAGATGCCTTTGAATAGTTACTGTTACAATGCTGTTATTCATGGGCTATGTTGTAAAGGTCAACTGTATGAGGCCAAGATGGTTTTGAAGGAGATGCAGAACTGTGGTTTGTCTCCAGATGTTCATAGCTACAGCATTCTCATTGACGGATTTTGCAAGAGAGGCAATGTACAGCAGGGATTTAGTCTTTGTGATGAAATGGTAAGAAATAGAGTAAAGCCTAATCTTGTTAGCTATAGCTCACTTCTGGATGGTCTTTGTAGAAAAGGAGAGATGGACACTGCATTGAATTTGTTCCATAAACTTGTAGATTTTGGTTTTAAGCATGACCATACTGCATACAACATCTTGATCAATGGTTATTGTAAGCATGGGGATTTGGATTCAGCCCACAGGATTTTGGAGGAGATGGTTGGAAATGGATTGGTTCCCGATGTTTTTGATTTTACCTGTCTACTATGTGGCTATTGTAGAAGTGGACGCTTGGAGAAGGCCGTGGAGCTTTTTAAGAATATGCCAGAAAAGGGCATATACCCAAATGTCATTTCATGCACAGTTATTGTTGATGGTTATTGCAAGGAAGGGCTTGTCCTTGAAGCTTTTGAGCTTATGGATGAAATGCTCGACCGGGGTATTATTCCAAACTTATTTACCTATAATGCAGTCATTGATGGGCTATGTAAGGAAAGGAAATCTGAGCGGGCCTTGGAGATTTTTGAATTCATGGTGCAAAGGGGGCTCGTTCCAGATGTTGTTATTTATAGTACCCTTATAAATGGTTTTGCCAAAGAGTTGAACTTGGATATGGCTTGTAAGTTGTATGCGAGGATGTCAAAAGAAGGTGTCACACCCAACACCATCACGTATACAAACCTTATCAATGGATACTGCAATTATAATGGAATTCAGGAAGCTCTCCATTTGTTTGAGGAGATGATTCGAAAGGGGCTGATGCCTGACACAGTTGCCTACACATCAATTATTGCCGGATGCTGTAGACATGGAAATATAAAGAAGGCTTTGGAGCTTTTCACCACAATGGTGCAAAGTGGTCTTTTGCCTGATGTTGTAACTTACACATGTCTTATAGATGGATATTGCAAGAAGAGCATGATGGACAAGGCGGTCTTGTTGTTTGATGAGATGACAAAACTGGAAATAAATCCTAATAAGGTAACTTATACTTCTCTGATCACTGGATATCGCAACATGGGCAACTTGGGTAAAGCACATGAGTTGTATGAGAAAATGTGGGAGGGTGGTATTTTTCCAGATGATATAACCCTTACTGCATTGGGTTTGAAGTCGTATGAGGATGAGAAAGGTTGAGCATCCAAAAGAGTCACATAGCTTTCACATGTGATGTTCAATTGTGGATCCTCCCAAACTGATGTACCCTTGGTAAGTAATATAGCTTAAATATTCTTTAGTGAAAAAGTCTGTAGCCAAACATTGAATTGAACCAAACGGCCTTGATTTATTGCCACTCTACTAGTCATTTTACAGTTGGTGAATCCAAACTGCTCATGTGGACTTAGGGAAACACACAATATTAGCCGTCCAATTTGTGGAAACCAAATGAGCAATTAAAACCATGGAACTTTCAATTAGTTGAGACTAAAAGTGGAAAATCCCATTAATTGGATGGCTAAGGTTATCCAATGGCCTTATGTAATGCACGCGTTCAGCTATGGACCCATTACATGGATGAGATTCTTACCATGTATTTTTTGATCCTTCTCTTAACTGTTGCTTTATTTATTGGTCACTCTCTGTGTAGGCCACTGGATGTGGAGTTATGACCTCCTAGTTTGGATGGTTTTGCGGCATGCAGCATCAACTGTGATACCCATCACATTGTGTAGATCATCAAAAATGCGTCCCTGGCCCAACCTGGCTTGATTTCCCCTGGCCCAGCCCGATAGACCAAATGACCTTGAGCAGAGACTGGCATGATTATTTTTCAGGTTTGAAGTTTAAATTCTTATCTAACCAAACGTGACCCGACCTAACAGGATTAGTAGTGTAGTCTTGAAACCTTATCTGTGAAGGGGCAGGCTCAGGACCTGATGATTGGCATGACACATTGACACCCTTGCAACTTCAAAATTTTCAATAAAATCATAGGAGTTTATTAATGTTTTGGCTTTTGTATGATTTCTAGTATTTCTTGTCTAGTTTATCGTGCATATGATGTCTAAAGTTTAAAAATGACCACCTAACCTCTGGAGGATACCTTAAGCGGAATGTATCACCCTGGCCATGAGTTTTTAATTTGTACAGGTTAGGCCCTTAAATTCCGTGATCAAAATTCTAGACTCTGGATAGGCCACACTCCAAATATAGCTAGATTTAGAAGTTCCTAACCATCTACTATTTGACCTTTTTTGCATTGGAAATGGACATTCATCCTTTTTTTCTTAGCCATCTTTTTGTGAGGTCTCAATAGAAGGATTTCCCATGTTTCCTATAGTAAATTTTGGTGCATAATTGTGGTGTAACATTGAGTTTCTATGCCTGACTGTTGCTTATGGTGTTTGATTTCTGCAGTGCTCAGGTCTAAGAGTTGCAGACAGTGATCAGAGCCTGTGATGGTTCCATCCACTTAAAATCAGTTGTATTGTTGGTTTACCATCCTCAACAGGTGAGCACTGTAAGCTGTCAATAGAGAGAAGAGGAAAAAACAAGCATCATTCAATGCACTGACTAGGATAACCTAGTATTTTCATATTATGAATCTATACTACCTTATAAAATAGAAGAACGGCGGGCTTCTCTACCCCCATCCCCACCCCCCCAACTTGGGGACCACATGCAATAGTAAAACGTTTCATTAAGTATTGTCCCATACTCCCCACCTATACTGAGTAAATATTGGAGCCACTTTCTGGTGATCTTATTTGCCTAAGTTGCCTGTTTTCTTGGATAGCTAGCATAGTATCATCTGATGGGAAATGTTCTATTCCATGATGGAGCCCACTAGATCAATATTCTATATTAACAAAATCTGCTCCCTACCTGTACCATTGCTGGTTGCAAAAACTGAATTAGACTAATTACATGCAAATCTTATAAACTCTTGTAAGATTAGTTGCCAATCTTATCCACTTTTGTAAGAATTTGGGAATAGGTTAAGATATGCTTAGTTCTATCTGTTACCAATAAAAAAGGTGCTTATTTTAGAAATCTTCTTAAGATTGTTCTAATCTTAGATCAATCCAAAGCGATCAAAAGTTTTTAGTGAAGACAGACAATGATATTAAAGAAAGAACGAGAATATATTAACAAACTCTTGAATGAAAATTTTATAGAAGGCTTAAGAACGAGAGAATATATTTGGAGGGAAGTGGCTCTGTTCTTCCTAAGTTTTGGGTCTTTCCTTAGATACAATCATGTATAATTGGGAGGAAGTGGCACTCCATTAGTTTGGGCTCCTCCTCTGTTTTGGGGCTTTAAGGTAGCCTTTCTGTATTTATGCTCCTTTCTTTTTCTTAAGCTAGCATATTGCCCTTTGTTGCTTTTTTTTTTTCCCAGTGTGGTTGTTGTATATATATTTGCTTTTCAGTATAATCCTTTTTGTATTATTAAGCTTGTGATTAATACATGTTACCATAAAAAAAAAAGAGAGGATACTTTGTTAGCAGGACATACCTTTTGATTGCAAAATTAGGATAGCAGAAGTAAGCATTGGCAAGAATGAAAACATGAAAGGTTATGGGGCCAAATGGTATCCAAATAGATGCTTGAAAATGCTTAAGAGAAATTGTATGAGTTTTGTTTCTCCATTTAAGAGAATATTTAATAAGTGGATTTTATTTGATTTAGAGCAGATTTTGATTGGAGTTCTTTCCAAATTAGGATTAGGACTCTCAACTCTATATAAAAGATTGTAATCCTTCCTTAGGGATCATTGATTGAAATCAAAATTAGTGCTTTTCTCCTCCTTTGGTGGATTGTAGACTTTGGTGTGAAGCCTAGGCATGTGATTCCTTAAGCTTTGGCTTGGAGAGTAGTCTGGCTACTCTTCCCCTACCCGTGTTGCGTCACCTAGAGGTTTGAACTAATGATTTTTAGATAAAGGGAGTATCCCAAGAGGTTATATTGATATAATCAAAGGCATGTATGGAGTTGTAACTAGAGTGAGAACTACTTTTGGAGAGACATGCGAATTTTTGGTGACCATAGGTTTGTATTAGGGGTCAGCTTTTAGCCTTTTGATGCATGATAGACCTCAGGCCACATGTGTAGGGCCCAAGTCAATTTAGGACTTTTTATTTCACTAATTATCTGTAATTAGTTTCTAGTTTTATTTAAAGAGTTGTAATTATGTTCAGATTTCCAATTTCATTGGTTTCCTAGTTTAATTAGTTTTCTTAGGGCACAAGTTATTTATTTATTTATATGGCATTGTAGACATGGATTATTAGAGTTGATTGATTAATAGAATTGGGTTTTATCCCTTTGTGAGGTGCGTCCTCGTTGATTGTTTCTGCGGAGACATCGTGATAGTGTTTGCAGACACGTGCTTCATAACTCTTTTTTTTTTTTTTTGAAATGGCATGCTTCATAACCTTTATTGTGCTTTGGCACTTCCACATAAGCCCTAATCCTAGGGCTTGCGTCACCTTTACTTTTTTTTGCATTGATTATGGACAAGTTAATTGCTCATATTTAAGAGGGTGTTCTTTGGTATATGTTGTTTGCAAGTGATATAATGTCGGTGGACAAATTGAGATATGTCTTGAATGTGAAACTTGAGAGATGGCAAGATGCTTTAGAATCCACAGGCTTTAAAATAAGTTGTACAAAGATGGAATATAGGAATTGCAACTTCAAGGGGAATGTGCAAAGATATGTGACTCCTGTGTGAATTAAAAGCTTAGGAGATAATATTACAAAGAGATTCCTTCTAATAATTTGGCTTTATAATTAATAAAGATGGAGAGATTGAGGATAATGTTAGACATAGGGTAAGAGATGGATGGTTGAAGTGGAGACTTGATTCTAGTGTACCTTGTGATCGATGTTTACCAACAAGATTGAATGAATTTTTTTACAGGATAGTGGTCAACCAACTATGGCCCATGGAGCAAAATGTTTTCCAATTAGGAAGTAACACATGCCAAAAATGACTGCATCAAAGATGAGAATGTTGAGATGGATGTGTAGTAAAACTAGGAAAGATATAGTCAGAGATGAGCGCATTCGGGAGCATTTAGGGTGGCATCATCAATTGGGATTAAATTAAGAGTGGCGTGATTGAGATGGTTTGGACATCTCCAACACATGCTAACAATGGTGTGGGTAAGAAGATTTTCTATGTAGGTTGATGGCCTCTCAAGGTAAAGGGGTAGGCTGAAGAGGGCATTGATGGTAGTAAGGACATATATGAATAAGTGGAGCTAGGGGTGTTCGCGGGCCTACTTAGATATCTAATCTTGGAACATTTAATATTTGGATTAAATGATAGAAAGCCTAAAGCTTGTGCCGACTTGGCCCGGCCCAAATAGGGAGTGCTTGTAATTTTGTGATAAATTTGTCCAAATAATTGCTAGAAAGCTCGAACAAGGGCCATATTGACTAAACGGGTGGGCTCGGACTTAACACTAATGGCCTGTGTTGGACTTAGGCCGGATATAGGTTTGCTTTTCTAAAGTCAGGCCTGGCATGGATATGCCTTAGCTTGCTTGACCTAGCCACAAACACCTCTAGTGTAGCCTATCCAAGGATTTTTCCTAGGTTAGATTGGAATGGCGAAATATAATTCATGTAAGTTAACAACAACATAGTTGGGAAAAGGTTTTGATGATGATATGATGATTAAGATTGATCCAAGGGGACATAAGTGGGCCCCACCAATTGACTAGTGGGCTTATGGCCAAGGCCAATGGGCCAGGCGATCATCGGCTTGGCCCAATGAGCCAGTTGGTATGAGCTAGGCCCAATGGGTGGGTCTAATGTGAAAGTATTGCTGGGGCTTCTTTTCCAAATTTTGGCCCATGATGCACTTGGACTTAATGTCGAACCCCAGCAAAACCCATTGATTTAATGAGACCTGGTGAATAGATTGGCCAACTGAGTAGTCGAAGAAATAGACGAAAGAGTGATAGTCCCTTGGCAACCATGTAGGCAGACAAAATGACAACAAATCTTGATGCGTTTAGGTATACACACTGGTCAATTTTGATTTAGTTTTACTGAACCATGCAGAAATTCGGTCCTTTTCGGTCAAAACAGTCCAAATTGCTATATTTTGGTGGAAACACATCCTTTCGTTTTTTTTTTTTTAATTGTCCCCCACCACCACCACCACAACAACAACAACAACAACAGGAAAGGAAAAAAAAAAACCCTCCTTTTCCCAAAGATTTATCCAAAGCCTTATTCTGTCTTTTAGAAATAGAAGAAGAGAGGGTGAAGCGTGCCTCTTTTTGGTTGGGGGGTTTGGGTTGTGCGGGGTGGGAAGAGATAGAGCTGATTGAAACGAGAGGGCTGCTAGAGCTCCTACATGGCTCTTCTTCTTCCTCTTTTCTTCCTATGTTATCTTGTTCGCTCTTGATAAAAGGGGCAAAAAGGTTGTGGGCCTATGGCCCCTTTCTCCCAGGGTGTCAAAACTTGGCCAAGTCTGAGCTGACTCGATTGACTCGACTCTGACCTATATAGATTCAGTTCAGGAATGACTTGGCTGAGTCCCAATAAATCTCTCTATTCTTCTTTCAACACAAAAATGCCCTTTCCCAACATATAAAAAAAAAAAAAAAAAAACCCTCAAAACCCAAAGGTATAGACCATGAATCAAACATCCTAAAAACCCTATAAAAGAGAGTTGAAATGGGGAATGAAGAAAGGTGTAGAGAAAGAACTGTTTTACCTAATTACCCTTTTTTTTTTTCCATTTCTTTGTCATCTTTCAACAAGCAATTTTTTAGCCGGTGTACGTTAAGAAAGCTCCAACGTTGACCTAAAGTCTTCTACGGTAGCATCTTTAATTTGTGGGCTCAACAGTGGGTCCCACTTGTTAAAAATCTTAACTGTTTGAAATAAATGTCCCACTCATATTGGGCCCTAACCAAATTTAACTCTAATAGGAAATAGGGACCTACCATTCTTCACTCTAATAGGAAATGGGTCCACTGTTGAGAGTGATCAAATATAACTTTTTATAATAAAATTGAAAAATACCCCCAAAATTTAGTATTTTTATAAAAAAAAATATCCTGAGGCACCATGTTTACTTAGGTGCATACTTCGTTGTCTGCACTGCAGTTCATGAGTAAGCCATAAATGAAGGAATCACATTCAGCCTCCAACCATAGTCTTGCATGCATCATAATTCATACCACATTTTGTGGAATGTACTGCAGCGTTTTTTTTTTTTTTTTTCTTATTTTCCGGCAACAAGGTCTGAACATGCATTAATGTCCCTTTTTTCTGGTTGAGTTTAACAATCTCTCTCTCTGTGGCACTGGACAGAGGCAGTTATATTCCTCAGTGTGTGCTCAGTTTTGCTTGACTGTGTCTTTGGTTACATAACATTTACTCTTTAGTGTCAGGTTATGATGGTGCCGAGCATTAAGGAGAGCTCACATCACATGCTTAATGAGAGCAAAAAACTTGAGACGAAGGTGGGACATGTGGCCGGTAGGTATTTTCTATTCCAATTTATTCACTGGTGGAAGAGGAAGATGCCTTCAATTGATAACTTCATGCATTTATATACATTTTTTTTTTTTTTTGTACTGTCAGGTTCTTGAAATCGAGAAACACCAAACAAACTGATGAAGCTGATCCAGAAATGAATGATGAATCAGGGGAATTGGAACATTTCATGTAGCAGTGAACAACAAGCAATGCATTAAAGACAGATGTTTGGATGGGCTGGTGTGTCTGAATACACCCTAAATTTAACAGGGTTAAATATTTTGGCACAGTAGCCGATTGGTTGTTCCACATGTTTTGGGAGGCATGGAAATAGGAAACATCAGGTGGGATAATGTCTTTCCAGTTACCCATTTTGCTCCAAACGCAGAGTGAAATGAACGTCTATCTATTCTTTTATTATTTCCATGACTACAACTTTTCAGAAAGAAAAAAGAGAGGCCATTCCTTCCATGTCCTACTGGCTATTGCATCGGACTGACCATGTGGATGTCCATGGCAGTGCTTTGATTGCTTGTTGTCATCTGAAAGGTATTTTAAACTGCTAATCTTATATAGTGGCAAAGATTTCTTTAAAAAAATAATTTTTACATCCAACCGTCCAACAAAAATACATTGGGGCTGGCTTTTTACTGATGGAGGTTAATGGTAACAACAATCACAGGGGACTGGTACTGTGGGATCACTGATCAAGGATGTATAGCTAGTGACAACGATCCCTTTGGTGGAAATCTTTTTGAAAGAAAGCAACGGAAAAAAATTGGGAGAGGTAGAGAGATGAAGAGTGAAAGAAGAGAGGACGGTTTCAATGGATCCCTTTAGATCCCTGGCCCTCTATTCTATTAACTTATTGATGTTAACAAAATTACCAAGAAGCTCCCTTGAAACTATTTAATTATTTACAGGAACAACCCTAATCATATGGAATGCATATGATTTCCTACAATAGTCCTGGATTAAATTCTTATTCGCGTGATCGCAAATTTTGGGCATGTTCTATTCAATTGAGTAATCTAAGAATATTTGATGATATATCAATGACGAATTGATTGTTTCTTTAGCTGTGCATAGCAGATGATACATTAGCATCTGTCATTTGAGGAAGGTCTTCAAAAAATTTTCCCCTCTTGTTGATAGATATTCTAAAGAGGGAATATGATCAGTGTGAGGTAGAGGGGTGGAAGCAAACTTACAACTGATGATAGCAATGGAGATTATCAAAACTACTCTTTTCATGGAAGGAGGTGAGCATCTAATGGAGGGTGTGCATGTGATCATACACAAGGCCATAGATGTCAGTTGGAAGGAAAAGTGATTCCCAAAGAGGTAAACACTATATCTGATGTTTTTTTTTTCTTGGTAATAATTAGTCTTTTATTGAAGTGAATTTGACAGGAAACCAACAGTTGATGAGTATGCAACTTATGCCAATAAAGATATAGTTGAGAGAACTGCAAAATCTCATCCTTTTGTGTATAAATTTTCAGGGGATACTCATTAAAGAATTTTGTTGAGGATACAATGACCGAACATGTGGCAATAAGAAGTTAATTCCACAGCCAGATGACTACTCATGTTCAACAACAAAGTTTGGTGACCATTCCAAGATTTTTATAATGAAGAAAAAGAATATTCAAATTCAAACTTAAGACTGGTCCTAAGTTTTTCTCAAATGATTTTAATGTTTCAGGACTACATTTTTTTGCTGTATAAAGTTTTTGCACTACTTTAAGAGAAGGATATGAGATTAATATTAAAGATGACTTTTACTAAATTATAGATGGTTAGCAGTTTTCCATTATAAATGCAAGGATGATGTTTTCTAGTGCACATAGGAAACGAGAGTTCATTGTGGTCACTTACATTCTAATGGTTCGACTTCATTGTAGAAAGATGATGATGATAGATTTGTCATTCATAGATTGTCTAATGATGACTCTGAAAGTATAAGCGAACCCAAAGTCACCATGTGTATAACCTCCTGTACATTTAGTTCCATTTTTCATATCTTATCCAGATTGTAACATTGCTGCAGATCATGTATGATACTTGTTATGAATGAATGGGAAATTTTCCCTCCTAATCACATGAGAAAGGAGAGTTTACCTCAGACGAGGTTATCATGGTGTATTAGAGGAGTTCCAGGAATGGTCCTGCCAAATCATCACTCTCTCGTATGCTCTTCACCTTTCCTCTATCTTAGCCTCATCCCCTCCATTTTCAACCGTACTCTTGGCATCTTTATCTTCCATATTGGCTCCAAACCACTCTCACTATTCCTAGGTAACTTTATTTCAATCACTGACAAGCGAAAATAATCTCCTTTGCTGTGGAACCCCTGCACCACATCAATGATTTGTATGGATGGGCCTATTTCTTGTTATTATGCAGTTCTTTGATTCCTGGAGCACATGAATCTCTACAATTTGTGTAAAATAATAATAATAATAATAATCTTTTGAAAATAGAAAATGGTATCCTATGAATATATATATTTTTAATATGCATGTGTTTTGACTATCAAGTAAGTAAGTGGCTGCATTTGCCTTTTAATGTCAAATAAATAGCATCTCAATTCTTTGAATGCTAATATCTTACAAAGAATGTGGTGCTGATCTTTTGATCTTTTAAAAACCAGTGTGGTGGTTTCTCATAACCTCCCACGCCTTCTATAAACATGAAACAGTGGAAGTTAAATAATTCTCATCTGTGAAACGGCAACCCCTCAACAAGAATTCTCATAATTCCAGCAAACAAACAAGTTAAATAACATGGAAGTTATTACAGGAGATATTCACCTTTTAGGTATTTCTCCAATTATTAATGAAGAAGCTACTTGGAAAATAAGGATATTTGAATAATAATGAAAATCTTGCTGCAACAGCATAAACGCCATTTTATTTCAAGAACCACTTCATAAATGAAGGAAAATGGAAAGAAGGTGATGTCTTTTAAGTGTGAAGAACTCAGGGTTTTTGTTTTTAAAGTATGCATAAATCAATCAAGCATTATTTCTGCAATTCTTGAGGAACTGCTTCTATTTTCTAATTGATGGCATTATACTCCTCTCATTTTATTTTTGAAAGGAAACGAGTTCTCAAGAGTGCAGACAATATTTATGACACTGTGATAAGCTCACTACCTTCTAAACAGAATGGAAAAAACTGCTAGTTTAGTAAGATGCTGTGATATCTTTTTATTATTTTGAAAATATCATAATCAGAAGTTGAAATCCTCTGATGTTATATGGTTCAGTGAAATCCCTAAGCTCATCATTATAAATTGATCCTCGGGGCTTTTCTTTGAAATTCAAATCGCTCAAAATCACTGCTTCACCTTGTCTTGATTTGTCAGAAAACTCATTTCAATTGAAGTTTGGCCACTATCCTATCGGTCATGTCTGGAACACTTAATTAAAATAAGAAATGGTCAAATCACATATTTTACATGTGACTAATCTGGTATTGAGTATAACTCCAATTAGAGTGAAATTTGGCAAATATGTAATACATGAAACCGCAGTGGATTTCAGCGGTTTGGATTCTGTTGGTATGTGCCACTCATTGATTTCTAGTGATGGGCTCTGAGAATCTCTATCCTCTGCTTTCATAGGCTTTGGATTCCATGATCAGATACTGGAATTGATTCTTTCATAATGTCTACAATAATAAAAAATAAATTTGATGATACAAGGCAAGATTTTTCAAATGTGTATACTGTTGCATAAAAAAAAAAAAGTCAATCTCAACTCGGCTTTTGAAGTCAACCATTTCAAGTATGGAATTGGAATCCATCTGCATCCAACACATGGAGAACTCTGGATTTTCCGAAAACACAATAAGCCTTCAAATGGAACACAATTTGACAGGTTAAATTGGGCAACTCACCCAACTTGTCTCTTTCAGAGGGCAGCTTGGAATTTGGATAGTGGTTTTGTCGTGTTTGAGGTGAGCATCAGTTTTGTATGGTCCAAAATCCAAATCCAAACCCAAACCCTTTAAAAAAAGTTTTAAAAACCTGATTCCACATCATTTTTTGAGGAGAAAAAGAAAAACAATCTAGACTGAAATACATTAATAGTATTTCAAATCCGTACTCAAAGAATTCAGTATTGGCAAGTGGCTGGCACAGTCCAAATCCAAGCCCAACAGAATGACCCCCACCTGGCTCAGCTCATTGACAGCTCTGCCCCTAGGATCTGCTTACAATGTACAATTCACTGTCCCCCTTTGTCTATTCAAGTAAAAAGCCGGCTAATTGAATTTCAACTCTCCTGCTGAATGAAATAAGACCTTACCAGTTTTTACTTAACCAAATGACATTTGCCGGCATTGCTATCCCTTAAGTTGGTATCAGCTGTTTCTCTGTTACAGCTCATTTGAAGCTTTCAGTTCAGTAAAAAAAATGCCTGGAAAACACATCAGAGGCCGGCCCATTACCTCATGTCAACACCCAATCTATTCATTTCACAGCTACATATACAGAAAGCCCAGGAGCAACGTATAAGTTGGCTCTAAACCACATCCAACACTCTCTAATCTCCTTACAATCACCATTTTTCACAATATCTGTAATCATTCCTTACTTGGGATGGGATTGCTTCATATAAGTAAGAACCTGTTATTCTTCTGCTGCTTCTTCATTTACGTCGCCATGGTGTTTTCAGCCAGTTGGAGCTCACATGCCCGCATGCTATATCAGCCGGAGCTTCCGGCGCCTGAAAGTCAGAAGCTGAGTGAAAGGGACTTTGAGGTGGTAAAAGCTATGCTGCCGTAGGGGATACCGGTGCCACCGTCTGGGCCGAGCAGTGGAGGCAATTAGGCCACCGCAGACAGTGTCGATCTCTAGAACAAAAAACCACCTATGCTTTATGTTCATTAGATTTATGTATTCATCCATTGACACATTTTTATGTTTTTACACTTCGTCTGTTACTCAAAACTTTATCATTTCTTTCTCTATATCTATTACAGGTATGAAAATAGTGATCACATTCTACCCCTTCTTATTCTATCTCCTATGCTTTCAAATAAAAAAGAAAACAAGAAAACAACAGAGGTTGTGGGCTTCTTGTTCTTGAATCAGCAGTTCAGCACTGCTCATGAAATCTACTAATATTATCATTGGAGTTGGCTCTACTGTTGGATTTATAATTTATTGCATGTAATACAATGTAAATTATGTAACAGCCAACTCTGGTGGAGCCAAATTTGAGTTAGTTAAAATTCAAAGCAAGGCTTATAAGTCGTTCAAGTCAAGAATGGTGTGTTTGGCAGTGGACCCAGGAAATTTTTCTTGAGGGGGCGGGCCGTGACGAAAATAGAAAAAAAGTTTGATGGGGTGCATATATATTTAAAAAAAAATGTTTTTCATAAAATTGTGGCGGGAAGGCCATGGCCATCTTCTGCAAATCAACCCACACTACATATATAAGGAGTGCAATTCGATGAATGCTTTCTCAGTGATCAAGGTTGGTTGAATCATATTAAGTATATGTGTGATTCACTTTACCAATATCCAAACCATTCAAAAGATGACCCACAAATGTTTACTGATGTAGATGCCACATTCATGGTTTGGTACGAAAAGTCTTAAAGAAAATAACTAATATGAAGAGGTTTAATGATAAATTACTCACATGTTCTTAACAAAATAAAATCTTCATACAATGGAGACCAGCAACATGGATAACCGTCAATATAGTCTCCACTTGATTGGATACGTACATGAGCACCTGTTGTACGCGTGCTGTGGTGGGTTGATGCCGATGAGTGTGTTCAATACAACAATGAAAGGAAATTCTCATAATCAATATGAAGGCCTCCAAAATCAACCCCACACCACCCACCAAGTCCTACCCACAGACGGAAAAGAAAGCCTTGGGAGCTGTGATCATCAAGGCCTCCAAGATCAATAGTAAAAGAAAAAAGAAGCGTTGAATCTCAAATCAAATCGTAAGCATAGTTTGAATGAGTAATGGGGACTGGTAGAAACTCACGAGATAGTGTTTCTGAGGCAGTAGCCAAGTGAGGCCCATAAACTAGTTCTCACGCCATGTGTCAGTTCTCTTCATTATAGAATTCTCATGTGGCTGTGTATCTGCTGCAAATGTCTGCATATAAGACGGTGGGAACTCGCCCATGCCCCACCTGGGACCATGTCAATCATGAGACTGGGTATGGAAACATCTCAATGAGATCTGAGTGTATACAACATCTCAACCCCGTTAGATCATCCTAACCCCCTTGCCCAAGTTATAATGACTTTAGAAGGACTCCATTTTTGGATGAAAGAGCTCTTGAGCACCAGAGTAACCAATAACTGAAACTATCCTTTGAGCCAGTAAAAGAACAAGTTGTGGCAGCAGTTATTTTTCTCAGATTAGAAACAGTTCATCGTGATTGTGGTCTATAGATCATAATTTACATCTCCCAGATGAAAGTAGCATGATGACCATATACTGAATACAACATAATACAAAATCATTGATCACAGATGTTGAATTTTTTAAGTCACTCTATCTACCGATGTTTAGCTATAAAAAATGCAGGATGAAGAAGCGCAAAAATCCAAAGAGCTTGGAAAGCTCATTGTCACCTACAACCCAACTCAGCCCTCCCTTCATCACCGATAGTCAGGTTTGTGCATATCTTCTGGAGGTCAATGTAGCCCAGTATGGTGTCCTCAAACACTGCATCTTCCAGCTGGGCATCGTTGAAGGTGGAGCCCGACAATACAGCATTCTTAAAAACTGCTCCTTTCAGGTTGGCCTTCCCGAAGTTGACACGATCCAGAACTGCATTTGAGAAATCTACACCTGCATGCTTCCAAAATGTTTTAGTCATTCCTACGAAAACATGCATCGTCATAGTTGATTACTTAATTCAGCTATAGCTAGATCATTCCATAAAATCATGGTCATTTTTGCTGATTTCATGGTCAAGTTCAGTTACGAGGACATAGCAGAACTTGTTTTACTCTAAGCACTAAAGAGTATTTAAGTGGAAAAGAGGGCCTCAACATGAATCTATCTATCCATATATATATATGTGTGTGTGTGTGTGTGTGTGTGTGTCTATATATATATATATATATATATATATATATATATATATGTATGTATGTATGTATGTAGAATTGTTAGATACCAAGAATTTCCACTGTTGCGTGAGAATCATGTCTGGCTCGAACACGGCCACTGAGGAACCCAGCACAACTGAGTAGTCTTACAGTCACATGATAATATTGGAAGATGTATTGATAAATACAAATTTCATCGAAGCATAAGAGTGGAAAATAGAATCTGATGAATACAAATACATTGAACTGCTGACACAGGCTGAATGGTTGTAATTGAATGACCCAAACCAAACACAATGATTCACTGATTTCCAAATATGCAGCAAAAACAAGTAGCTTTCTTGCCAGACTGTTGAAAATAACGAAATCGCAGACATAATATATAGTTATAACAAAAATAAAGAATTGGGTAATCTAATGTAATGTATCTAACACAGTTGGCAATACCGTAATCAATTTTACCACCCATACTAGAAGGTAAATTGGTCACTAAATCAACTAACTCTCTCATATGCCTAAGCACTTTTCTTCTTCTTCATCTTCCACTTTTTTTTTTCGTCTTATCTCTTTCTGTTCTTAATACAGTACAATTGGATATTCAAAGACAAACTTAAAAAAATCATTCTTGCTTTTTTGTTTCTTCTCATGTTGTTTTGTCTCGAGCATCAATGGCGGACCCAGGATTTTTTATTAGGTGGGGCGGACAATGGGCGGACAATGGTCAATTGCAAAGGTCAAAATTAACACCGACTACCAATAATCTCCACTTATTATATGGTTTAAAGACATTATTTTTATTTTTTACCTTTCGATAAATAAAATATAAATAACTTACATCTTACTACTAATACTCAATTTCACATAAGCTTTTTAACTACACCAACCAATTTCTCCTCAAAATATAATTTTTTATTGAAATTAATGGGATGAAAATGAAATTAGCAATCACACTGCAACGATAATAAAGAAACTCTAGATAACTCCAAGGAAATATTAATTATTACCATACAAGCCATTAAAAAAAATTATCATACAAAAATAATACGTCTTTGGTTATTTCCTTTAGCTCCATCCGCAATATTATCGTACTACAATCTACCTCTGGTTAGATAACCAAAACTCTCATTTTAAAATCTATAAATTTAATTTTTTTAGTGTATTGATCTTGGTAATAGAATCCAACTGTGAATAATGGTTAGATAAATCTCATCAAAATAAAAATAAAAATAAAAACAGAGAGGGACAAAGAAAAAGATTAAATAAAAGTAGGTTAATATGAGATAAACCCATGAACCATAAGGGTTAGTAGTTTGATCTTCGCATAGGGATAATAGATAAATAGAAAGAAAGACATGATTTTAAACATAATTTTTTCTACTGTTCAATCCCTTGCTCCATGGACGTCACAACCCAATCTCTACATATAGATAATAACAAAGCATAATGAAACATGACAACACTTTAGTAGCTGTGCCTTCATTTTCTCACGTTTTTATCCCAGCCAAACTAATCTAAGATGCATGCTATTGATATTATGGTTCCATTTTTTCCATGCCACTGCTTCATAAGTTATGATTGGAAAGATGCCTTCTTGAATGTCTAGAAAAAACAAAATAAAGAAAGAATAAAAAAAGGTTTTGTCTGCCATTGCTTTATATAATATAATGAGTGAGAGGGTAACGTGTGGTGGGAAGACTCTTATATATAGGGCGACGTGTGGTGGGAAGATTTTTATATATGGGGCGACGTGCAAGGGGGTGGGGCGGGATTGAGAATCAAGCCATCAACTGATGCATGGGCCATGGCACTTGTAAGGAAGTCCAAAAATTTACTTGGGGTGGTCCATAACGTGGGTCCGCCCCTGTTGAGCATGCTAATGGATTCCTACTTAGATGCCTTCAACTATATCCAGCCACAACATTAAACCTCTTTTATGTCGAAAATGAACTTGAAGAAGCTAATCTAGTGTTATATACCTTTTCAAATAATTAAAACACCCATAATCATTGCTGGCATAAGTATAAAAAACAATAAGCATGGTTATAGGGGCATTGGTACCAAAAGTTTTATGTTTAAAAGGGAAATAAAAAGATGATTAATTTGAATAACAAGTTTACTAGATTATTACCCCATGGAACTTCGGATTGTTGATTAATGGACAATGATTATAATTTGATAATAGAATTAGTAAAAGTCATTCTAATATATTTACAACAAAAAAGGACATTCTGATATTCTATATTTACCCTTGAAACTTGCACCTACAGCATAAGCCTTGGACATTACCACCTCCGACATATCTGCTCCATCAAACTTGGCATCTGACATAAGGGCTGCAGCAAGTGACTTCCCTTTCAGATTAGACTTATCATTTGTGTAATCACAAAACCGAAGATCGATTGCTTTGTCATACACTCCATTTGCTTGACCAATTGTGTTCCCAACGAACGCGCGCTCACACCGATTTGGCTCAGTTGATAATGGAGGTAGCCTCTGCAAACCAAAGTTAAAAATCTAAGGTTGAAAACAGTAAAGTGCATTTCAAGTTAGAATATTTTGTGAGAATTGATAGCTCTCAATTCCATTGTTGTGGGATGTAACAAGGCCACCGCTCGATCAGTCATTCATCTACCATTTGAAGTACAACTGAACATTGTAAGATGCCATGTACCAACCTAAAAGCTTAAGCTAATAGGTGGAAGGCCCAAACAGGTACATGAAGACTTGTACAACATAGGACTTAGGAGATGTGGGACTTCCCAACACTCCCCCTCACGTGCAGGCCCAACAGATTTCACGAACGGGCCTGCCGCATGGGCTACACAAGAACGACAAGAGCCACATGGGATACACAAGAATGAAGGGATCGGAACCCGCTCTGATACCATGTAAGATGCCATGTACCAACCCAAAAGCTTAAGCTAATAGGTGAAACGCCCAAACAGGTGTATGAAGACATGTCCAACTCAGGTCTCAGGCAATGTGGGATGTGGGACTTCCCAACAAACATAATTTAGAATTCGGATGCAGACCCTTATGTTGTAAAATTGTCCTTTAAATCTTAGTGTGATATTATTGACTACAATCAGTCGATAGATTGAGATTTAGTAGTATACTGATATGATTTAATTTAACCAACCAAGCAATTGTGATTAGCCTATCAAGGTTATAAAAGCATAAGGCCCTTACTAAGAGAGGACCCTCAAGTCATTTGATCGTCAGCATGTACTTGGTACAATGGCTAAGGACAACAAAAGTCCTTCCTTAGGAATTAGGACAGTGAAAGTTTTGTAGAGGTCAAAAAATTATCCAAGAAATGAAGGAAAACAAAGCAAAAATTGCAAAGAAATGTGAGGAAATTAAGGAAGAAAAAAGAAGAAATAGAAAAAGAAAGAAGAGCAGAAAAAAGAATGAAGGGAGAGCAGCCTTTCCATGGTGCCAGGAACACCCTGGAAACAGCCCAACAGCACCAGAAGCCTGGAAATATGCATATATGTTAAATGGGTTAGTGGGTCACAGCCCATGTCAAATAAAGCCCAACTTGTGAGACAAAACAACTCACGTGTGTACAGCTATGTAACTTTATTATTTACCTTATTAGGAGATATGATTAGATTATAATTAGATTAGAATGGCTGTAATCTAGATGATTGCTATTTGCTACAATCACTGTAACTTGTATAGCAACAATATTTCTATATAAAGGAGCATCGTGACCCTCAAAGGGATCATCGAATTCACAATCAGATTGTTTTCTCTTCTTGCTGGCTTTGACAATATATAGCAAGCAAATGCACATTTAAAACGAGGATATTCCGGACTTTCCTTAGAGCCTCTCCGTTTCTAGTAACTTGTTCTTTTGAAGATTTTGGGTAAGCTTTTGAGGAAGAGGATGGTATTGCAGTTTCCTTCAATCCGAATTTCCATTGTTCTCTTATTCATCAATACTATTGGCAATCATTAGATCCATCAGAGTTTAGTCCAGTGCAGATTCTCTGATTCTTTAAGATTCATTAGGCAATGAAATATTTCCCTTAATGCTGCATTTGCATGAGTTTCTCTTGATTTTTGATTGGTAGATTGAGCAGGATGCTCCACATGGAATAGAATCCTGCTACCACTAGGGAAGTGATGCAGCTGCAAGCCCAACTGGGGACAAGAACCTGACCCAGACTGATGGACCCATATCAACCTGCACCTGCCCAGGAAGCTCAGCATGAACCTGAATAAGTCGGCCAACACTTAGAATTGAGCTATTTCTTTGAACTATGTTTTATTACGGTTTGTGGATTGGTTTAAGATATATTGATAAATGGATATGATTTATCTTAGAATTTATTTTTTGGTTTAAGAGAATGAGAAACTATACAGTGTAATTCCATTTTAGGTTTTGTGAAATCATCATCTTGGAGTTCACACCCAGCCCTACAGGGGTATTTGAACCTTGGAAATTGAGGAAGAGTAGCACAATTGGGATTGAGGTGTAGACCTTTGGATTTAGCCTAGGGATTTATCAAATTGATAAGTTCCCTCAAGGTGCTTGTCATCACAATCTACATCAGATAGCCGCGCAAAAAAAAAAAAAAAAAAGGAGTGAGAAGTTATTTGATCTTTTTCCTGTTCCATCGCTTACTATTAAGTGTTTAGGGAACAGATTTTGATATTTTTGTCCAATTTTAAGCAAAGGACTTGACTTTCTCAATCTAATTTTGTCTTTAGTTTGTTTGCTACTGCTACTGTCCATAAGGAGGTTCTAGTGGGAACCCACCTGGTGATCAAGGATCAAAGTTCTTACAGATCATGGTGTGTGCACATTTTTGTGATAATTATGGTTATTTATTGGAAATTTTCAAATTGAAATAGGTTGGTACCTTTTTAAATCTCTGTAGGTGCACGAAAATTCACAGACCCGGAGATGGTGAATTCTGGACCTACTAGAGATGTGGTGTGATGCCTCAGAAAAGAACCTGAAAGGAGAAGAATGGAAAGAGCAGTCAAAGACCCTGGCTGAAGGCAGCGCAAGGCTCTCCGATGCCTAAGTCAGTACGAGGACGTGACAGTAGGGTAGAGATTTTCAAATGTCAATTGTAAGTGTCTGAGTGCGTACCTTTTGAGGAGACTGAGTCCTCTTTTATATAGTGATAGGGACTCACAGATCGATCGACGTGATTCCCTTAATCGGGGTAACTGTCCCTCAATCGGGGTAACTGTTTCAGTCGATCACGCCCCTTAAATGGTGATAACGGCTCAGTCAATACCTATCCCCCATTTATAGTCGTAACGTTGCTCATTCCCCTTAACATTCGCCGCCTCATAAACCATACAGCCACGTCCCTCGGCCGTTACGCCATGTCTAGGCGACCGAGATTGAGGCGAGTACATCCGAGGTTAGATGCGGCCGAACTGAGGTAGGAGTGAGCTGAGGGAGGTGCGTCTGCAATACAAACAAGTCGACCGAACTGGTTCGGCAAGTATGAGATCTCTGCCGAACTGTGATGCTAAAGCCGAGATCGAGACGAGTTCGGTGCCGAAATACCGCGTATTCCCCTTATTGCTGACGGAGTGGGCCCAATCTCGGTGTTCGAGAAATGCCCCCACACAATTGCCCCCTAGCTTTCGACCCTTGGGAGCTATCTTCCCGAGGTCGGGAGCTATAGAGAGATATCCGACTTCGAACGATTCGTCTTCTATGGGCTTGTCTCTTGATCGGGTTGTGCTGTTATCATCTTGCCTTTTCCCTATGTCTTCGCACCATCCCAAAATATCTTTATGACATTTAAACACCGGTGACACGATCGAGTAGGAAAACAAGACGATGATGCCACGTGTCATGGCTCAGATGGTGGCTCGTGTATAGAGGGATCCGTTTCCCGTGTTTAGCACGTAGAACGATGCTTCGTAAATGGGCGCGTATTTCCTGTGCTTGGGATAAGCAGCCTAAGCCTATAAATAGGGTCCTTCTTCTCCTGATTGAATCACTCTTGAATTTTGACGTTTGGTATTTCAATTCGAGAAGACAGGTGCTTGGCCTCTATGGAGTTAACACTCGTCGGCGAGAAGAAAGACCTCCGTTTTTACAAGCCTGAAGTTTCATTTGGTGTAACTACAATGGCTGGCTCGAGCTTAATGGGAGGAACTTGCCCCCTAATGTGCTCTGACTGTGCTATCTCTCCTGAGGCTTCTGGCCAACTGCGCTATCTCTCCTGAGATAGACCTTGATCTTTTGATGATAGGAGATAAGACATCTATGTCAAGATGTCAGAAGATGGCGCAGGATTTATTCTGGGCAAGAGACCTCGAACGCCTCCGAATTGAACTCTGCCCGTATCGTGGAGCTGCTCTTCTACGAAGAACACGCCTTTCAAGAGCAGGAAGATCATATCTGTAATTTTTATGAAGTCGAGTAATCCATTGTATTAGATGTCATGTAACAAAAATGACTTAATAAAAATTATCAAATTTTGTCTGTGGTCCAATCTCTTTCTCCGTGTTTGCTTTGCTTGATTATTTCTGTAGCAACAATCTCTTTTCTATATGCCTATGAAGATAAAACCATTTTTTCTCAAATGGGAACTTTGCGGAGCTATTATACCGAACTGGGGCTACTGCCGAGCTGTCACTTCTGCCGAACTGCGGCTCCTGCCGAGCTGTCACTTCTACCGAACTGTAGCTCCTTCCGAGCTGCAATCCGCCGAGATACAATCTGCCGAACTTGAGATACCCTTGGATATCAATTTTTGGATCCGACTTTGGGTCAAATCGATGTCGCTTCATATCCCCCCGATGTCGCTTCATATCCACCCGATGTCGCTTCGCTATCTGCGATATTAAATGCCTCGCCCTGACTGGCGCAGGAAATAAGCTGACGGCACCACGTGTCGACTCTCCACGGGATGCGCAGTCTTTTCCAAGTGGCGCATATGGCGGCTAATCAATAATAGAAACCGCCTTTTACGAATTCCAAAAGGGTGCTGTGTGTATCGAAACGACGCATGATGGGTTGCCTTTATTGGATGTACCTTCTTCTTACTATAAGTAGGGGAACTCCTTTTATCTTTTCTTCTTCTTTACTCTGCATTTTGCTGTGAAAGAGAAAGGCTCCTTCCGACGAGTTTTCTCACGGAAAAGGCTTTCGATCGATAAGGAGTGCTGTAGGAATCGAGTCCCATCCCTGGCCTCTGTCTTTGTAAGTCTTCTTTTCTTTGCCTTGTTCTTTTTCTGCATCTAGGGTTCCATTTTCCCTCTGTTCTTCGCCTCTGCCCCTTCTTTCTCTCAGAAAAATGGGTGTCTATAGTCATTGGTTAGAATCTGAGGGAGCGTTAAGAGACCTTAGGATTAGGTATCAGATTTCTGACGACGTCTTCCTCAAGGCTCCCGAACCCAAATCCTATATCGATGGCAGCATCTATGATGGCTGGATGCCGTTCCCTTTAGTAGCCATAATAGAGGGCGGGGTTCGTTTTCCCCTTAAGCCCTTGCTCAGGGACTGTCTCCGGGCTTGGCACCTCTGTCCATGTCAGTTGATGCCCAACGCCTTCAAAGTCATAATGGGCACCGCCGCGCTTAATGACATTTTAGAGATCAATTTAGGCGTTCATGATATTGAGGACGCCTATGAGCTGTGTAAGTCAAAAAATAGCTTTTACCTCCGAGTTAAGTCGCGCCGAACGGCATTCGTTCGTGCCCTAGAGGATTCGAACAAATATGCCGGGGACGATCGTCTGCTCGTCTCAGGTAACTGGGAGTTCGGTGATGACGAGCCGATGTCGCAGAGGTTCAACCGGATCCCGCGCCGTCTCGGCATACCACCAAGTAAATATAGCTTTTTTGTAAATTTTCGCTACATCTTATTCTCTGTGGAGCCGACCTGATGTCCTTCTATGTTATAGGTGCGCGCGAGAGGAGAAAGGAGGCCAGACGAGTCGGATGGGTGAAGAACGCGGCCTGGTTTTGGGCCGTTGAGACGTATCGAGGCCACGAAGATAGGTCGGCCTTCGCCCTTTTAGACTACGAGCCGAGATACCGCTCTTACAAGAAGAGCCTCGCACACCGCCAAGATGCCTTAGCCGAGGTTGAGGGAACCGAAATCGAGGAGGTCGATCGGGAGCGGGCTGTAGACGATACTGAGGGCCGAGATTCACCAGGGACTGAAGCATCCACTTCAGGTTCCGACCTCGGGGACGGAAGTTCTTCTACGAGTAGCTCCGGAGAAGACGAGCCAATGGACAAAAACCGCCCGAGACCCCCAGTGAAGAATCTTCGGTCTGCAGCCTTTGGGGGTGTGACTCAAGGTGCTGCCGCTTCATCCTCCAGGGCTCCTTCTTCCGTACCTTCTTCTTCCAGGCCCCAATCTTCCATGCCTGGTACTGGTGTTCCTCCTTCTTCTTCTGCCCAAACCTCGGGGGTTGGTACCGACGAGGTCGCAATGGAAGAGGTACGCCGGCAAAAGAGAGTCAGAACTGAGGGGCAGTCTGCCCTAACTACTGTGCAAAGGAGGGTTGACCCAGGGGCGACGAGCCAACGGTCTTCAGTGGCGCCCTGGAGGCCGAGCTTGCTGCTTCAGCCAGGAAGACCGTTGACCGTGGAGGACCGACTTGGCGGTCATCCCTTAGTGGCGGCTGCGCTTGGCGACGCTTGTACTTTGCCCCGAGACATGGAGAAGCATGATGAGCTTGACGACGTCATGTTGCTAGTGACGCAAATGGAGTCTGCTCTGAGCGTAAGTTTAGTCTCTTTCGTTTTTCTTCTGTGCTTGAGTTCGGTAGTAGTTGTCTAAAAGTTTATTCTCTTTGCAGATCGTGCAAAAGTGTCATCTCTCTGTGCGAAGGGTCCAGCGAGCCAGGAAAATCCAGGCCAACGCTGAGGCCAAGGTTGAAGAGTACAAGAAGTCTTTGGAGGCCAACAGAGAAAGAATCAGAGAGTATGAAGAAACGTCTCGTGCCATTCTATCTGAGCTTGACAAGGCAAAAACCGAGATTCAAGAAGGAAAGTTGAGGGAGGCTGAGCTCCAAAAGAAGATCGCCGATCTAGAGCAGGAAAAGGCCGAGACCGAATCCAGAATCCGGGCCGATGCCAACAGTGCATATCTTGAAGGATTCCAGGAAGCTGAGGCCGAATACGCTGCCCAAGTGACCGGAGTCAGGGATGATTCATGGGAGATGGGCTGGAAGGCCGCCCTCGAAAAAGCTGGAATCCAAAGCGATCATCCGGCTTTCTTGAATCCTGACAAGTTTCCAAGCTCGGTACCTGCGAACGTCCTGCCTCCTACTCCCGAGGTTCCTCCCGTTGCGGTCGAGGAACCAGTCGTCGAGCCCCTTCATGCTGAGAACGAGGTCATCCAGATAGAAAGCGATGTACCTGTTGCCCCTGCTCCCTGAGTATCTTTATGTATTTAGCAGTTTCTTCTATTCTCTCTTTCGGTTTGTTTTTGTTGGGAATATATGTCCCTTTGGTTTGCGAGTCACACTCGCCTGATGTAAGAACTCTTTTTTAATGAAATCCAACATTAAGGCAAATTGTCTTTACGTCTTTCTTAGACCTTAATGTTTACAGACACTATTTTTGCCGAAATGTATATCTTTACCGAATTAGCACACGTAGTAATTTTAGCCAATGAACTAAGAACCCAAGAGAAGCAATTCGGTAGAAATCCTGTCCGAACTCCGCGCTGCTTTTGCTTTTCAAAGCGCGAACTCGGACTCTTTTGTGGGACATGTCTGGCCGGTTCATTCCGGCAGTATAGTCCGTCTCTGCCAGTGATCTGGTATAAAGACCGAGATCGTTTGTGGCCAGAATTTTGTTTGATATGACCAAATGGTTCTTCACCAATGGTGTAGGTATTACCTCGCCAGTGATCTGGTATATGTACCGAGATCTTCTGTGGCAGAGGTCCGAAATTCTGCGCGTGATCTGGTAGGCGTACCGAGATCTTCTGCGGCAGAATCGTGGCACCGAAAGGACGGCTATTGCGCCGAACTGTTGGAGAGTTTGCCGAGCTTTGTGACTCGTAAAAAATCGAAATGTCAAGGAACGAAAGAATAGCTTTATTGATGCTTGAAATTTCGACTACAGATCAGAAATAGAATTTTTTGAGGTGAGCGGCATTCCATGGCCGTGGTAACTGTTTACCATCCATGTCCTCCAATCTGTAAGCTGATTGACCCGCTGCAGAGATCACTTTGAACGGTCCGAGCCATGTTGGCGCAAGTTTGCCTTCGTTTGGATCTTTGTCTGCTGGCAGCGCCTTTTTCAACACCAGTTCCCCAATGGAGAACTTTCTTTCCCGGACTTTTTGATTATAGCCCCTAGCCAATTGCTGCTGGTAGGCCGCTAAGCGAACGGCTGCAGCTTCTCGTCGCTCTTCGGCCAAATCAAGCTCTCGTCCAAGATTAGTATCGTTCTGGCCTAGGTCGAAGAGTTCCGACCTCAATGTCGGAAGTCCGATCTCTAGGGGTATCACTGCTTCGGTACCATAGGCCAAAGAGAAAGGCGTCGCCGAAGTGGAGCGCCTTGGAGTAGTCCGATAAGCCCACAGGACACTCGGGAGTTCTTCAACCCATCTTCCCTTTGCTTGGTCGAGTCTTTTCTTAAGGCCATCGAGAATGACCTTATTAGAAATTTCAGCTTGACCATTGCTCTGCGGGTAGGCTGGAGTGGAATAATGATTTCGGACCCCTAGATCTTCGCAAAATTTTTTGAAGAAGGCGGAGTCGAACTGTGTCCCGTTGTCCGAGATCAAAACTCGAGGAATACCAAACCTGGTGACGATATTCTTCCATACAAACTTTGTTGTGTCTTTTTCAGTGATGGACGAGAGCGGTTCTGCTTCTATCCACTTTGTAAAATAATCAGTAGCTACAATTAGCCACCTCTTATTTCCTAATGCTCGGTGGAGAGGTCCAACGATGTCCAAACCCCACTGGGCGAAAGGCCAAGGGCTGGAGAGCGGGCTCAAATCCTGCGTTGGTTGATGTAGGGAATGTGAAAATTTCTGACACTTCTCGCATTTCCTAGCATATATCTGAGAATCTTTTTGCATGTAAGGCCACCAGTAACCCTGGCTGAGAGCCCGGTACGCTAGTGACCGACCTCCGATGTGACTTCCACAAATCCCTTCATGGATCTCGAAGAGAAAGTCCTCGACTTTGCTTGGGTGGACACATTGAAGGTAGGGGCCTGTAAATGATTTCCGGTAGAGCTTACCCTCTGGAGATAGCCAAAACCTAGTAGATTTCAGCCTCATTTTATGAGCAGCAATTTTGTCTTCCGGAAGCTGATTATCTTTGAGGTACGAGATGATTGGGTCCATCCAACTTGGGCCGAGATCCACACAAAGTATCTGACGGGCTAGGTGAAGCTGAATACTAGGTTTCGCTAATGATTCAACCTCAATGATTCTTTTTCTTCCAGCCTCAACGGCGGATGCCAGATTAGCTAAGGCATCTGCATGGGAATTCAACTCTCTGCCGACCTGCTTCACTTCTACTCTTTCAAACTTAGAGAGGTGCTGTTTTGCAAGAGTCAGGTAGGCCGCCATTCTAGCATCACGGGCCTGATATTCTCCGCTCAACTGGCTCGTCACCAGTTGTGAATCACAGAAGACGACCAGATGTCGTGCCCCCAGAGTTTTGGCGCTGTCAAGTCCTGCAATCAACGCCTCATACTCGGCTTCATTGTTGGTAGCTTTGAAATCAAGTGTCAGGGCCTGCTCGATGACTAATCCTTCTGGAGATTGGAGGACCAAGCCAGCGCCAGCCCTTTTAGAAGTCGAAGATCCATCGACAAAAACCTTCCAAGCTGAATCGAGGAACTGTTTCCAAGATTTTTTTTCTTGAAGGTCGGTGTCGGTGACATCACTGGCACTCTTATTGTCCCCCAGTTCGGTTTCGAGTTGGCTTGGTGCCGAACTAGGAGAGATGAACTCCACTAGGAAGTCCGCTAGTACTTGAGCTTTTATCGCCGTTCGGGGCCGATATTGGATATCGTATTGGCCCAGTTCGACTGCCCACTTGGAAACCCTCCCAAAGAAGTCTGCTTTGTAAAAAAGTTGTCGGAGAGGATATTCCGTTACGACGGTGATCGTATGAGCTTGGAAATAATGGGAGAGCTTGCGGGAAGCACTGACAAGGGCTAACGCGAGTTTCTCCAATTGCAAGTACCTGGTCTCGGCATCAATGAGGATTTTGCTGGTATAGTAAATAGGCTCTTGCCTTGCCTCCTCTTCTCTAACCAGCACCGAGCTCACCGCGTGATCGGACACAGCAAGGTATATATAAAGCACTTCTCCCTGTTTCGCAGTTGAAAGCAGGGGTGGTGAGGAGAGATACATTTTGAGCTCATGCAGAGCTCGGTCGCATTCTTCTGTCCACTGGAACGAGGAATTTTTCTTGAGGAGTTGAAAGAAAGGTCGGCACTTATCCGAAGATCGGCTGATAAAGCGGTTGAGAGCAGCCGCCATGCCCGTCAATCTCTGGACTTGTTTTGTAGTGGTAGGACCTTGTACTGCTTGGATAGCCGTTATTTGATCTGGATTGGCTTCAATGCCTCGTCTGGTGACGAGACTCCCTAGAAACTTGCCGGAGCCTACCCCAAACGCGCATTTTGTTGCGTTCAGCTTGAGCCGATATATTTTCAAGATGCCAAACACCTGGCGTAGGTCGGCCAGATGATCCTGGGACTGTTTGGTTTTGACGACCATATCGTCAATGTAGACCTCCACAGTTTTGCCGAGAAGGGCCTTAAACATTGTGGTGACCAATCTCTGGTAGGTCGCCCCCGCGTTCTTCAGCCCGAAAGGCATCACTTTATAACAGTAAATCCCTCTTGGGGTTATAAACGCGGTTTTTTCCTCGTCGGGGCCGTACATCGGGATTTGGTGATATCCCCGATAAGCATCGAGAAAACTCATTCTCTCATGGCCCGCGGTAGCGTCGATCATCTGGTCGATCTTCGGCAGAGGGAAGCAATCCTTTGGGCAGGCTTTATTGAGGTCGGTGAAGTCTACACAGACACGCCAGCTGCCGTTTTTCTTCTTGACCACTACGGTGTTAGCTACCCACCTTGGATAGTGGACTGCTCTGATCGCCCGGGCTTGCAGCAATCTGTCGACTTCTTCGGCCACGGCCTCTGTCTGTGGGATCCCAGTCCTTCGGGCCTTCTGGATGACAGGCTTCTGTTTGGGATCCACATTCAAATGATGGCATAGCACTTCGGGGTCGATGCCGGGCATTTCATTTGGGCTCCAAGCAAATACTTCTTTATTTTCAATTAAGAAGTTCAAGAGCTCGGACTTCTCAGGCTCACCGAGCTCGCTGCCGAGCAAGAAATATTTCTCGGGATCGTTGGGATCGATGTTGACCGAGGTTAGATCTTCAACACTTTTATGCTCGGGGGCGCGGCCGATCTTTTCCAATTCTTCTTCGAGTTCGGCCATGTTAACTTGCTGCGGCTCTGCCTCCCCCGGGACCACGGCCATCAAGCATTGCCTGGCCATTTGCTGGTCGCCCCTTACCGTCACCACCTCAATTTTGCCATCCTTATTTTCTAAAGGAAATTTCAGTTTTTGGTGGTACGAAGAGGGTATAGCCTCTAACTGATGCAGCCAAGTTCTCCCTACGATGGCATTGTAAGGAGACGGCGCGTCCACCACAATGAAGTCTGCCATGACAATGGCTCCTTCGACTTGGACTTTCAGGGGGACCTTCCCCTTTGGATACACTGGTTTGGCGCTGAACCCCACAAGGGGAATTCGTGCTTCCAGCAGATCTTCCTCTTTGAGACCCATTCTTTTGAAGCAGTCGTAATAGAGGATCTCGGATGAACTGCCGGGGTCGACGAGAATCCTCTGTACTCTGCAATTTTTCAGCTTCAGGGTTATAATGAGTGGGTCATTGTGAGGGAGTTGGACGTCTTCCAGGTCCTTTTCTCCGAACCAGATTTTTGGCCTATCCCTCTGAGCTTTTTTTGTAGCTGGTTCGAGCTCGGCTGACAGGACCTGCTTGCCGTGGGAAGCCTTCCTCGCCACAGCGCGAGATTGGTCGTTCCCCTTCGGAGCACTCCCCTTCGGTGCAGACGCCAAGTGAATGACGTTGATTATTCTCTCGGACTCATCACTATCCCGATCTTCGTTTCGGCGAGGATGATGCTCCTCGCGTTGAGTTTGGTTAACTCCCTGGCCACCCTCTTTGATATATTCTCGAAGATGACCGTCTTTCACGAGCTTCTCCAGATGTGACTTGAGGCTATAACAATCCTCCGTCATGTGGCCGTTCTGCTTATGATAGGAACAGAACTTATTTTGATCTCGGGTGGACGGATCAGCCCTCATCGGTTGCGGCCACTGAAAGTATGGTCGCGTTTTTATTTTACCAAGGATCCTATAGATTGGCTCCTTGAAAATTGTGTTGACAGCAGTGAACGCCGTAACGCGCTGCTGTCCCTCTCTGTCGCGCGGAGCCCTTCTAAGCTTGTTGCTACCCGCGGAAGGTGTATACGGAGTAGCCGAACTGGAAGGTTTTTGGCCGTGACCGACATCCTCCCTCCGAGGCGACTTATCCCTCTTGGAGAATTTCGCTTCCCGGGTGAAGCCAAAGCTTTCCCGAGCTCGGGCATCGTCTTCTTCTTGCTCTATGAAGCGATTTACCCTGGCCATGAGAGCTTTCATGGAAGTTACAGGGTTCCAGATCAGGTACTTACGGAGCTCATTGCCGGGAAGTAGAGACTGCTGGAACGATTTAATAGCCACTTCTTCAGTGGCGTTTTCGACCTGACTGTAAATCGTCCAGAATCTCTTGGCGAATTGAGTAAGAGACTCGTTCGGCCTCATCTTTAGCGCCATAATGTCAGCGTCAGTCTTGGGGATGATTCTGTGTGCTTGGAATTTTTTCAAGAAAGAGCCTTGGAGCTGTCGCCAGCTCGTAATCGACTCTTCTGGAAGTGCACAGAACCATCTCAAAGAGAGATCCCCAAGACTGGAAGAAAAGACTCTGCAGTTGAGGTGATCGAGGTCTCCCCAGAGCGACATTCTTTGAGTGAAATGCCGAATGTGTGCTCCTGGATCCGAGGTTCCGTCATACAAGACGAACCGTGGGACGACGAACTTCTCTGGGAGAGAAAATTCTCTTATCTCCTGCGAGAAAGGAGATGTACCAAGGTTCTCCGCGTCGCCGACATCCAATTGTTCGCGGGCGAATCCGGCTGCTTCCATGTTGCGCCGGATTGTCTGTTTGACTTCTCGGGTCAGCCATTCCTTCATATCATTTTTGTCGTCGAAAGTGGATTCTTGCTTTCTTTGGGAGCAGCTATCCCCCGAGCCTTCGATGTGATCTCGGGAGCGCCTCTTGCGGTTCAGGTGCTGCCGCAAATCATCATGGATGACTGGACGTACGACGTTATTCGTGGAAGCCTTTTCCACTTCCCGGAGCTGCTGCTGGAGCTGATAGATTAGCTTATCCTTTTCTTGGATAATCAGGTTCTGGGTCCTGATATCCGCGAATGAGGATGTGTGTTCGTCACGCGCCTGGTGTACGACCGGCCCTTTGCCCTTCTGCAGCGATTTTGGTGGAGGGTTGTTTTCCGTAAGAGGCCTTGTCTCCTCCATTAAGGGTGAGACGGAGCCAGAATTGTAGCTCTCCACCACGACCGGGCGTTCAGCACTTTTCTCATGTCGAGATACGGCACGGGACGTTCCAGGACGTGCAGTCACGTCTACAGACTTTGTCTTTCCACCTCTCTTGCTCTTTGGAGGCATGGTGTAAGGGAAGAAGATTTCTGAGTAAAGGTGTTTACTTCGTTTCCCACAGACGGCGCCAATTGTAGGTGCACGAAAATTCACAGACCCGGAGATGGTGAATTCTGGACCTACTAGAGATGTGGTGTGATGCCTCAGAAAAGAACCTGAAAGGAGAAGAATGGAAAGAGCAGTCAAAGACCCTGGCTGAAGGCAGCGCAAGGCTCTCCGATGCCTAAGTCAGTACGAGGACGTGACAGTAGGGTAGAGATTTTCAAATGTCAATTGTAAGTGTCTGAGTGCGTACCTTTTGAGGAGACTGAGTCCTCTTTTATATAGTGATAGGGACTCACAGATCGATCGACGTGATTCCCTTAATCGGGGTAACTGTCCCTCAATCGGGGTAACTGTTTCAGTCGATCACGCCCCTTAAATGGTGATAACGGCTCAGTCAATACCTATCCCCCATTTATAGTCGTAACGTTGCTCATTCCCCTTAACATTCGCCGCCTCATAAACCATACAGCCACGTCCCTCGGCCGTTACGCCATGTCTAGGCGACCGAGATTGAGGCGAGTACATCCGAGGTTATATGCGGCCGAACTGAGGTAGGAGTGAGCTGAGGGAGGTGCGTCTGCAATACAAACAAGTCGACCGAACTGGTTCGGCAAGTATGAGATCTCTGCCGAACTGTGATGCTAAAGCCGAGATCGAGACGAGTTCGGTGCCGAAATACCGCGTATTCCCCTTATTGCTGACGGAGTGGGCCCAATCTCGGTGTTCGAGAAATGCCCCCACACAATCTCCATGATTGTTTAGTTTTCAGTTAGTCATCATCTCCACCATACAAATTCGTAGAATTTCTGCAAGAAATCCTAGAAACTTGTCCATGTGGGTGTTTTTCAGTAAGGATTATGAACGTTAATCTTCACTTCAGAAAAAGGTCTTGATTGATTAGCTGTTTCAGACATCCAATGGCTGACATCATAGGCCATATTATTTTTCTTATATTTCAGATGTGTTGGAAACTGGACAAGATAAAAGTCCTTTCCTTTCTTAGGATCTGCTGTAGAAAGTGGAAACAGCAAACTCTGTATTTGGTAGTTGTACATAAAACCTTAAAACAGATTCCAGCACTGCAGTTACAATCGGGCTTACACTACAACAGGAGATACGAGGGGACGAGGGCTTATTCAGAGGTAGTTTTCCATCAAGAAATGAAGCCCAAATATTCTAGTGAGTATATGAAAGTCTGAAACTTGTCAAGCAGAAAATGATGTGTGAGACTACTACTCACTATTTATGGCCCTTTGGCTAGAGTATAACTCTATCATATAGGCAAATGTTATAGAAGACTCACTATTCTTCGTAAAAAATATCCATGAGAAGGCCCGGCCATAACAGGGTTCCTCCTTCAAATCATAATACTTATCGGTGGAATACTGCCCGTCTGACTTTCCACCCCAAATCAAAATTAGCAATTTGTATTGACAAATATTTATGGTTGAAAAAATAGAATATAGTCTCCCACATGATGATGTTAATTTCCAGATGACAACATGGATATAGCAAAATACATGAATACTTTTCTGGTTTAACATTCAAAGCATGCATGATTGCAGTATGCAGTATTAGCATAAAAAATTCGACTTATTTAAGTAATATGACTAATTTCAATGTAAAAACAACTCTAGTGGATGAGTACATCTAATAGCCATGCACACTGATAACGCTTGCTTTGTTTGCAATGCACATTAGTTTAGGAATTAATGAGATATTCTATTGTCAGAACAAAATGGAGAAGTTTCAGATACCAGGGCACCATCACAAATCCAGAACACTTTTTCTCCGTAATTTCAATCAAATCAAGCAAAATGATAGATCATCCCCCTTTCCTACATCAAGTATATCAATGAACTTTAACAAAAGAAAAACCCTTAAATATATCTAGACCCATCAGCTCTGCATCAATATATCATTCTAACTAAGATAGATGTTTTTAGTGTTACCCTTCATAATTCAACTAAACAAAAAAGGCAGTGTCTATCACTTAAATATAACACTTAGAAAGTCCTTATTCAAATTAAAACAAAAGGCAACTACTAGAATGGGTGAGATTCCCCGTGTGCAATGTCCCAAATGAATCAATTGGTCCACTTGTTTGCTTTATGTGGACTACAATCCTCCTAGCATGTTGATCAAGATGGCTCTTGTCATTTAATAGTTTACAAGAGAAGCCTTCAAACACAACCATATATTTTTCTTGATTTGTAAGAATGGATGAAAGATGTCTGCTCTATGTGGAATATGATCCTCCTTGCATGTTGGGGTCATCAAAACAGCTCCTGTAGCGCAATAGTTTTACAAGAGGAGTCTTTGATCTTTGAGAATGGAAGAAAGCAGATTACTTGAGTGACTACAAGTTAACAATTTATGGTTACTTTGTCTCAACATTTGCAATGGTTTCTATGAAAGAAATTTGGGATGAAAGAAATAAAGGATAAGAATCCTAACCCCATTTGCAGCAAAAACGGGTGAGGCACTGGTCACAGCTAGAACAGCAAGAAAGCTGCATGTAACATTATTCAGCTCCTTGAATAGGAAGCAGCCATCCCGTAACTTGGAGGTGTCTTCAATTACTGCAACAAAGTAAGACAGAAGCTCATGTTTTTAACCACATTTTGTGAAATCTAATCTCTCTCTCTCTCTCTCTCTCTCTCTCTCTCTCTCTCTCTCTATATATATATATATATATATATATATCTTTAGTTGGTATATTAAACCTTCCTCTCAAGCAACGTCAGATGGTATATGCAACCAAAGCACTACCCCTCTCTCTACTCAAAATTTTCTATTAAACCTCTCCCAACAAACTTGCATATCAAATGCAGCCAAGCAACCAAAAGAGGACTAAAATCAATAAAGTAATTGTTGCAGCACTGAAAAATAATGGTTAAAAATCTAGGTTAGATTTATCCAACATCTCAAATAGAACAAAGAAAAGAGAAGAAAGGAGAAAGAGAAACAAGAGAAACTTGTTTTAGGTGAGACCTTTTGGATCTAGACTCTCAACTCACATAATGTCATAGCTTTCTGACCCTGCGGATCATCTACAAACCATCCCGATCCAACTCAATGCGGTCACATACTGGTTGACTGGGACAGGTGGAACTCATTCCAGATGAGTTTTGGCTGAAACCCAGCAGGTCAGCTCATGACTTGCTCTGACTCATCCTAGTCTGGCCGAGTCATCCTAAGTCAATTTATTCATACTTATAATAACAACAAACACAATCTTTTTTCATTTTTTGATTGGTAATGTGACTTGAACCCGCAACCTCAAGGTTGCAGTGGTGATAACCTTCCACTGTACCATGGGCTTTTGTCATTAAATGCAATCTTGAAGGAGTAAAATGATAAAAACTAAGATATACTTAAATGATAAAACTGAAACTACAGTTTAAAAAAAAATTATGAAGATATGTTTCGAAAGTGTACATACTCGTTGACTTCTAGATAAATTCTCCTATATGTTAGTTCTTATGAATGTTTGCATATCAAAGAAATTATACATAAAAACTAATTTACTAACAACCTGGTTGGCCCGCCAAATTTCCTGGTCAGTTTGATCAGGTAATTGGTGCATTTGGTCAACCTACTGGGTTGTAGAAGTATGCTTAATATTATTATACTACGGAAATTAACAATAATAACTGCCAACTCTAAAGCCATGTAAAATTACTAGTAACATCAATAAAATAGAGCCCATAGCACAGTTGGAGGTGCTGATTGTTGCAACCCTGAGGTTGCAGGTTCAAATCATGTTAAACAAATATATAATATAATCCCAACAATTCCCCTCAAGCTGAAAGTATAAATATTGTTTATGCCTAGCGTGATAAGAAGTTCTTGAAACTATATTCTCCAATGGCTTTAGTAAACGTCTTCTAACTGATCTAATAACCTCATAAATGAAGAATCAATGAGATTAGATTCTACTTTCTCCTAGATGAAGGGGATTGCTTTGTCCTCGCATGGTGAATAACACTCTTTTGCAATATGTCTAAACATATGATTATCAAAATAATGGTGAATAACACTCTTTGTCCCCCTCAAGTTCTCTCAGGGCTTTCTCTACTGGCCTTTTTCCCTCTCTCTTCACAGAGGTTAGCAAGAAGCCTTTGTCAATGAGGGTCAGTAAAACGCAGTGAAAGATGAGATAAATGCTCTAGAGAAGAATCACACTTGAGAAATGATGAATCTTCTTGTGGAAAGAATTCCGCCTGTTTGCAAATGGGCACTTCCCTAAAGTAGAACCCAAAGCTAGTATGGCTTCTTGCTATAAAGCATGTCTCTTTGTAAAGTGGCCAGCTCAAGTGTATGGGAGAAAACCGTTTTGAGACATTTTCTATTGTTGTAAAGCTAAATTCATTCCAGAGTCTTCATTTCATAACATTAGATCATCATCATCATTTTTGCCTTATCCTATTGATCTGGGGCCGGCTTACCGTGCTCTACTCAAGAGACAAATTGAGATAACAAAAACCCATCTTTCTAAGATATCTGTACATGAGTGAGCTCTCTCTGTCTCATGAATGTTCATACAAAGCATAAAACATTGCTCCAATTAGACCATCCTAAATGACCCTATCACCTAAATTTTTCCTGTTCTTGAAATTTCTACACCAGTCATTTTACACAGCACCAATCACATGGAGAAGATCATAATACAAAGAATACAATCATGAATAATAACCCCCGAAATACTCCCAAATTCCCAATTTTGTATTCTGTTATCTTCAAAGTACACATGGTATGCATTGCCAGTTGGTGGTACAAACAAAAGAAGATGGATTTCTGTAGAAGAAGAAAAAAAATTGCAACTTTTTGCTAATAAAAGAAGATGGTATCTAAAAAATTCAGTTGTGGGTGGGTAGCGATCGTACCAGAGGAGCATGTGATTCGCATCTGAGGGCGGAATTTCGGTTTATGGAGCTTCGTAGTAGGACAATGAAGAGAGAAAACGTTGCGAGATAAACAAACATTCGCCATAGAGAGTCTACTGAAACAAGGATAGAATTTTTTTTCTTTACATACAAGAGATGGTAGCTGTGCTGCTGCTGTTCTCTCTCTCTTATCTACAATATTTGTCTATCCATCCATCTGCAGTAGCCAATCGTTTGTTGACGAAGGGGAACGGATTACCAATTTCGGATTAAAATCACGTTAACCCGTGCACGACACTTCAATTTAACCGGTTAAAATCCAACCCGAAAATGACCCGTTAATTTAACGAGTTACACGATCCAGTCCGTTAACTCATTAAGTAATTAAGTCATTTCGAAAATTAAAAAAATTATATAATAATAAAAAGAGAAAATTATATAAGCCACATAAAAACTGTAAGTGAGGATCTCGAGTTGATCCCACCTAAAACCCCACTATAAAACAAAAAATTTTCATTTCTTCTTTATGAATATAAATTATTTTTAGTTACATTTAGGGAGTAAAAAAGTTTAAATGGGTTAAGCGGGTTGTTAATGGATTACTGGTTTAATTCGTACACGACTCTTTAACTTAACGTGTAAACGGGTTTGACTCGTTAACAACCAAAACTCATTAAGAGCTCACCTGAATCCATTAATATCGTATGGGTTCGTATCGTGTTAACGGATAGTGTGGCATTTTGACAGCCCTAATATGCACTGATATCCCTGTCATTTCCAACTGGTACGACACGTGGAAAAGGGTGTAGAAATTAGTGAGGCTACCAGTGGGGTTCACCTCTGGGGAAAATCTAAAATTTAAAACAGATGCCCCTGTTGTTGCACTTGCTTCCATTTTTTTTTTCTTTTAATGAGATGTGTGTATGATATCTTTGTCTCAATAGGTCTAATCTTCCTGTAGTGTCGGTTAAATCCATACAAACCACAAATCTACATTGATAAATTTGGGATGGGTTTTGAAAACAAGATTTAGAGAGCAAATTCATACCTTATGCGACTCCGCCATGCATTGAGTCCTCCCCAAGCTTAACCGAACAGGAGTTGCGCTCAGCCTCTCCATCCACCGGGTGTCTATGGGTTGTGAGCTTGAATACTTCAAACTATTCTTTATAAAAGTTAAAAAGTTAAAAAAGTAATTAGATTTACATGTAAAGTGAGAGGAGGGATAACAAAGTTCTTGTTGATCCAAACAGGGCCTATGCATTGTCAATAATTGTGACTTACATGTAACAGATGCTCATTTCTTTGCCATAAGCAAATGCAGACAGGAAAATTAAGTTGAAAGCAGTTAGTTTTACATGTAAACTTTACAGAAGGCAAATGAAGTAGCACTAGCAGCTAGCAGATCCGAATTTGGACCTTTGAATTGTCAGTAATTTTAACTGACAGAGGATTCAAGACACCGTCGCATGTCTTTCTCCATTTTATTTGTGGCCTGTGGGCCTGTGGCTATGGGCTTTTGCAAATTTCCCAAACCTTGCAAGGATAATAAAAGGGCTCAACCGAATTGTCATGCGTTGACCCATGTATGTCCAGGTCAGTTTCAGGTCAGAGTTTTATGGCCCTTTCCATAATCCGGTCAGCCTCAGGTTGAGCAGTTTTGCCTAAAACATTGGCTCAACCAGACCCAAACCCAACAGGACCCAACCTTATTGCTGTAATATAGAATTTCTTTTACTTTTATTATATTATTTATTATTATAATTATTACCATTTTTTTTTTGTCATAATAAGTTGTTTAGGCCGGCTGTTATACTGGCAACCAACCATCCTTAGGGCGTGTTTGGATGTGTGGTGAAGTGAGGTGGGGTGAGGTAAAGTCTCTATTATCCAGACAAAAAAAGACAATGGATCATATCAAAAGTACACAATTTCAAAATTCCCTCCATCTTTTTAAAAATAAAAAATAAAAAAAGCAACATCCTTTCTCCACTAAAAAACAAAAAAAGCTCAATTTTTCTATATAAAAAGTCAAAAAGATTTCATACTAAACAACTAAAAACAAAACACCATCGTAACACCTAATATTTTATTTTCACTTTATTTAATGTCTCACCTCACCATACATCGGAAGAGTCCCTTACCTTCTTGAAATTGCTGCTTCTCCATCATTGCCTAAAATAACTTGACGTCAAGAGCCCTTTATCAATGGCATCTTGACAGTTCAAGCACACAAAAAAATGACAACAAAAGGGTCCCACCCCAAGCACACAATAATATTCCCTTTTTTAATCAAAATCCTAATTTATAGATAAAAAAATCCTGGAAATCCCATAAATCCAAAGTTTCTCAATTGACATTCATTGACCATGAAAAAGAGTCCACCTTCATCATCACCACCATGCAGATGAAACATCACAATCCAAGACAAAAACCCAATTCAGTTTTCTTCTTTTTCTTTCCAGAAACTGGAAATATAATACAGATATCGATATAAAAGAAGAAGAAGATATCGACAGAAACGACTGAAGAGATGCCAACGGAACGAACAGGTGACAGGAAGAGAGAGAGAGAGAGAGAGAGAGAGAGAGAGAGAGATCAGGCTTCGGAGAGATTGTCGCCATCGTCGAAGACGATGGGTTGGGTGAGCATGAGGGGTCGGTCCTTGGCCTCCTCGTCATCGTCGTCCTCGAAATCGATGGTGCTGAGAGTTACGCATGAGAACCGCTCGAGAGACGCGAAGAAGGCCGACGCCACGCTTGACCCCAAGAACGCAAGGAAGCTTGGATTGTCCTCCATTTAGATTTGAAAAAAAATAGATTGGAAAGAATGAGAGATTGAGAGAGATGAAACGGTTTTGAGTAAGAAGATTGCCGGATTTCGGAATTATTTCTCTGTGTGTGTCTTGCTAAGCTTTCCTCATATTTATATAGTTCTGGGGCGGCAAGCCTTTCTCTAAATATAAGAATGAGTTGGTGGATACAAATCACCAGTTTCTTGGACCGTTCGATAATTTTAGAGTTTGTTGTGAAATTGACAAAGTTAGAAAAGGAAGGAGACAGCTATCTCTTTTCCCTCTCTCTTCCTTTTCCTCGTATCGTCCTCCGAAATATCGGTTCCGCTTCAGCCCCTCCCTCCTATATGCAATTTGGGGCAGATGGTCCTGTCTGGTTAGGGAGATCGGGCGGAGAAAGATTTGTAGGAGGATGGCGATGAAAGGTGAAGATGTTGAAGGTGTTTGTATGAAATCATGCAATGCATTCATCACCTCCCTGACCTGGTGTGAAATCATGCAAAGGGACCCAGTGAAACCTTCCCATCCCCAAGAAACAAGATGCATTAGTGTGACCATTGAATTCTAAAACCATCGAAGATGAGGAACAAGCAGAAGAAGGAAAGTTGCAAGAGGTTAATGATGCCATCAACCAATTGGCATTATCATCGACCAAATTGATGATAGCGTCAGTAGGAGTAACCATCATCATTAAAGTCTTAATCCAACTATCATGGTCGGCTACATGAATTTTGTTTCTCCATTCGATCTATTTCAAGTAAAATCCTTAAATAAGGTGTACTTATTTAGATTTATTAGTTTTTACTACCTTTATCGACATCCGCTTCAGCCTATCCAAACCACCTCAAATAGAATTTTCTAATTTTATCGCTTCATTAGTGCTATCCCTATATGCTCTCAAAAGAGCTTATTTCTAATATTATCATCTTTTCCTAGTTTTACTATACATCTACTTCAACATTTCCATCTCCACCAAGGCCGGCCCAAGACAATTCGAGGCCTAAAGCGACAATCCTAATTAATAAGGCATATTCTATGTTTTAATATATTTATAAATATTTTATTTAAAATTTATTTTTTTTTGCTTTTTGTGATGAAAAATTACTAATTAAGTTTTTATATTCAAGTTTTGCTAACCTATCTTAATTCCACCTCCAAAACCCACATGAAAATCTTGTGCCCATCCCCAAAACTCACATGGAAATCTTGGGTTATAAAATCTAACTACCTATTTGGCTCTAAACCACCTCCCTCCAAGAAAAAACAAAAATCTTGAGTCTGTCATTGGTGAGGCTCGATGTATTTTCACCTGCACATATGCACCATAAGTCAGGACCATCCAAGATGGACTTCGCAAGTGAATAAATTCCGAAGGGAGCCCATTGTTTATATTAAATTTTAAGATCTATTATAGTGTTAAAATCTCAAGCTATGGATCTATTACAGTCACATTATGGATCAAATTTGAATGGGCCCCTATTGAAATAGGATACACAAAAATAATAAGATTAAGGCTTGTGAAGCAAATTCATGGCTGAATGTATGGCTGAGATTTGGTATACGTGGACTACTAGAAATATAATGGCGTGCTAAAATCAACTGAACTCATAGCAATAGAAATATAAGGGGCAGATTTGGAAATATAATAGGTTATAAATGACACTTTAAGCCCCAAGAAAACCTTGGTTGTATCTTCTCAAGAGAGTATTATTATGGGGCCTTATATTTTGGGGGGAAAAAAAAGAGATGACAGGTGACAAGTTTGATTTTTGGGGTTTTTAAAAGATGTCAGCTGTTATCATGAGGCATTTTTTTGTCATTATTTTCTGGGACCTAAAGCAAAGGCTTTATTATCCTTATGGTTCAACCGGCCCTAATCTCCACTACATCCACTTTGTATGTATATATATATATATATATGTTGCTTTTTGACTGACATTTTGCTCCATAGGTCATAATTTGTCTAATCGTTGTCTTGTAATAACCTCGTTGGTATGAGCCAATCACAAAGCACTCCAAAAGAAAGTCTCCATTATAACCATCTCACCTTTTATTTTATGCTCAACATCTTTATTAATCTCTCTGTCTTTACTAATTATTAAGTTAAGATAACATAATGAATCTAATTTTATGGTATCTTCTCGGCTTCAATTCTTATTGTGATACCATCTACATGAGTAATTTCATAAAAAAAAAAAATAGACGAACAACTAGGCATAAAAACCTGGCCGTGCTGGGCGGGTCCAGCCATCCTTGGGCCGTACCGTGCCCACGCTATTGGGGCTTGGCCTAGCACGGCCTGGAGCACAGATTTTTTCATGCTGTGATGGGTTGTGCCGCCCACAGGCCGGCCCACATTCCTCTTTTATTTTTGTGAAAAATATTTTTAAACTTTTTATATAAATTGAAAGAGAAATTATAGACTTTTAGGCATTCATAACTTGAAATAAAGTTGAAATTATTAAAATAAATGAACAAACATTGATTCTAATTTACAAACAAGTAATAAATCTTTAATTATTTTAAGTTTTATATTTTATTTATATAAAAAATTAAATTTATAAATATGGGCTGTGTTGTGCTTGGCCGGCACGGCACGGATAATTCTCGTGCCGTGCCTTGGCCTAGGCACTCCTGGCCCAGCACGGCTCACGAGGAGAAGCCAGATCATGCTATGCCAACATGTTGACCTAGTCAACGGCTCATGCACGACTTTTTCCATATTGGGCTGTGCAGGGCATGGGCGGCCCGCCCAAATCTTAATCTCTACGGACAACTATACCGTCATTTTATAATTTTGCTTTGTAAAAATATTTAATTAAAGCTTAAGCTTAATATTTCATAAAAATCCCTAATATTTTTTTCTGGATTTTATAAACTTAAAAAGCTAAGTCATATCTACATCTCCACCTTACATATTGCCGGTTACCTTTTTTAAATTTACTCAACCATTATCCTACTAAATCAAATCCTAACAAATTATAAATCCAATCTAAATTAATGCATTAGATTTTTTACCCCCGCCTCTTCAATAATTCTCGTTGGATTTTATACCATTAATTACGATGAAATCAATTCCTTTTTTCTTTTTGATGACGAGGTTGTTTCGGTTCAAAAATAAATCCCCAATGGCCCAGTATGGTATTGCACTTTAAACCCTTATGGCCTGTTTGGATGTATGGTGAATTGAAGTATGGTGAGATGGGGCATCAAATCAAGAGAGAATAAAATATAAGGTGTTATGATGGTGTTTTGTTTTTAATTGTTTAGTAAGAAATCTTTTTAACTTTTTGTATAGAAAAATGAAGTTTTTTTTGTCTTTTAGTGGAGAAAGGAGGTTGCTTTTTTGACATTTTTTGAAAAAGCTGGAGGGAATTTGAAATTGTATACTTTTGATATGACCCATTGTCTTTTCTTGTCTGAATAATGGAGGCTTTATCTCACCTCACATCACTTCACCACACAGCCAAACACGCCCATAACCTCCGAAAATAATTCAGGTCCTGGGCCAACTAGTGAGCTGCCTTGGGTTTCTATGAATTCAATTCCAAACAACCAAAATCACAGAACTAAAAATGATCTGAAGTCCTTGGTTTTTTAAATCTTGCAATGAAATTTCAATTTCCCCCACACACTCACAGTGAAAGGTTTAACAAGGGTTTTTTGCTTTTCTGCCTCCAAAAATCTCTCAAGTGCTACCCTTCCCTAGTTCCCTTCCTCCAATAGCGGCCAAAAACCCCATGATGAGAAGAGTCTCTTCTTCTCTCCTTTCTCGCCTCTCCCTTCCCAAAACCCCCTCCAAATCCCACCCGCCCTCTCTCCTTAAACCCTGCAAAAGACTCCCTCATCCCCTTCTCCTCCACTCCCCTAAATCCCTCCCCCACCCCCAAAACCCTTCTCCCCTTCATCTCTCCACCCTCTCCCAAAACCCCTCTCCTTCTCCTTCTCCTTCTCCCTCTCCCTCTCTTTCCTCCCGCCAGCTCAAAATCAAAGAGAGAGACGCCCTCGAAGAAGCCCTCGAATCCGCCTCCTCCACCGCCGACATCCTCGCCGCCTTCGCCTCCTTGGAGCCCGCCTTCTCCCCCGATGACCCCAAGCTCGGCCTCGCCTGCCTCAAAGTCGGCCAGTTCCTCGATGCCGAGGCTGCCGACCCCGAAAAGGCCCTCTCCTTCGCCGACCGTGCTCTCAAGATCTTGGACCGCCGAGTGAGCGCCACCACCAACCCCCTCCCGCTCGCCATGGCTCTCCACCTCATGGGTTCCGTCCATTACAGCTTGAAACGCTTCAACGATAGCTTGGGGTTCCTTAACCGCGCAAATCGCATTCTGGGGCAGATTGGAGAAATGGGTTCCGGCGATTTCGATGTCCGGCCTGTAATTCACGCCGTCCACCTCCAACTGGCCAATACTAAGACCGCGATGGGCCGGAGGGAAGAGGCGCTTGTTGATCTCAGGAAGTGTATGGAGCTGAAAGAGATGCTTTTGGAGCCCAATAGCAAGGAATTGGGCATCGCCTATCGTGAATTGGCCGAAGCCTACATCGCTGTCTTGAATTTCAAGGAGGCATTGCCGTTCTGTTTGAAGGCTCTGGATGTGCATAGATTGCAATTGGGTGGTAATTCGGTAGAAGTTGCCCATGACCGCCGAGTGCTCGGTGTAATCTACTCAGGTCTTGAGGAGCATGACAAGGCTCTGGAGCAGAATGAGATGTCGCAGCGAGTTCTCAAGAACTGGGGGATGGGCTCTGACCTTCTCCAAGCCGAAATTGAGGCTGCAAATATCAAAATCGCGCTGGGGAAGTATGATGAGGCAATTGGGACTTTGAGGGCGGTGGTGCAGCAGACAGACAAGGAGAGTGAGATTCGGGCACTGGTTTTCATCGCAATGGCAAAGGCCTTGTGCAATCAGGAGAAGTTTGCAGACTCCAAGCGATGCTTGGAGGTATCATGTGGGATTCTTGACAAGAGGGAGATTGAGGCCCCTGTCAAGGTGGCAGAGGCATACGCCGAAATCTCAATGCTTTATGAGACAATGAATGAGTTTGAGACTGCAATCTCACTGCTGAAGCGGGCGCTTTCTATATTGGAGAAGATCCCGCAGGAGCAGCACGCAGAGGGGAGCACTTCTGCGCGAATAGGATGGCTGCTTCTGCTGACTGGTAAGGTGCCACAGGCAATTCCTTACTTGGAGAGTGCGGCAGAGAGGTTGAAGGAGAGCTTTGGACCAAAGCATTTTGGGGTGGGGTATATATATAACAACTTGGGGGCTGCGTATATGGAGTTAGACAGGCCACAGTCTGCTGCACAGATGTTTGCCATGGCGAAGGATATCATGGATGTTTGCCTTGGGCCTCACCATGCTGATTCAATAGAGTCATGTCAGAATCTTGCGAATGCATATGGTGCCATGGGGAGGTTAGGACACTTTGCCCTGTTTGAAACTTTTCTTTCTGTCTGTAGTTTGATTATCTATCTTATGTTGTCATGCTCAATTGAAAAGGAACGGAATTTTAGTTCAGTGCTGAAATTCTACTGGTAGGGCCCAACTTTTGTGGATGAAGGCCACTCATCTCTTGGTCTACCGTGGAACAGAATATCCTCCATAATTTATGTGATACCATCCTCCCTAGCCATCTGCTGGAAGGCTTTTAGGGTATGCTCCATACTTTCTGTGATATCATCCTCCTTAGCCATCTGCTGGAAGGCTTTTAGGGTATGTTGTGCTCACCTGGACCCAGCCATATGGAAAATATGGATCCCCAAATTATCACCCCTACATGCACAGTAGTAGAATGTTTTAAAGATTTGGTAGAACATAGACAAAATATACCAAGTGCAAGTTTATTGATTCTAAAAGAGGATGATTTCATCAAATTTGAAATGACATGGTTCCCTAGAGCATTAAAATTTGACTAAGGAGAAATTATAGGCTGTCAATGTTTTTTTTTTTTTGAATGGCTACTTCCATTAAAGAGAAAAGCAAGTAGTACAGGAGAACTATACTGACAAGCTAAACACCCAAAAGATAATAAGGTAAGCAAGCAATGCATGAAATCCTACCAAGACTACCCGACATTTAAGGCGGCAACTTCTTTCCAATTTAGCATGATTTGATCAGTTGAGAGTCACGATGAAACGGAAACATAAGATGATACTAAAGATGAAGATTCCGAGGAAGTGGAAGAAATAGAAGCTGAAAAGGATTTTGATGCTCTCACGGTCCTCCTGGAGTCTACACCCACTGTTGAGAAGAGATGGTTGCGGAAATTTTTTTTTCGTTCCACATGTACAATTTGTGGGCAAAAATGTACAGTTGTGATTGATGCTGGAAGTTGTGAAAATATCATCTTCCAAACTCTTGTTGATCGCTTGAAGCTGAAGGTTTACAAGTACAATCATCCCTACTTTGTCAAATGACTAATGACAAGTGATGAAGCACAAGTGCGACATACATGTCAGGTTACTTTTGTAGTTGGTGTTGATTACAAAGATACAATTTGGTGTGATGTGCTACCAATGGATGGTAGAGATATCCTATTGGGTCGCCCTTGTATGTATGACAAGAATGGAACTCATGGGATGCACGGCAACACTTACACATTCACGCACGGTGAAAAGGAAGTTACACTTCATCCAAGGAAGCCTGAATCACTTAAGAAAAGATTAAGGGCCCATGCCACAAAAGAAGTGCTTCGCTTACACCATGTATACAAAGGCAACATGAAGAAGACTTGAGTTCGAGGTCGAGCTCTTTTTTCAACATGGGGGAATGATGCAAAACGGGCCACAGTGGTCCCACCCAGTTAGAGATATATTTTATTTTATTTCCTTTTATGTTTCCTAATTATTAGTTAGCTTATTTCTAATTGTAATTAGGCTAGTTTGCATTATTGGTTTAGGTTTGATTAGGCCCTAAGTTTACTTTTCTTATTTATAATTATAATAGATTGTAGAGATGGAAATCTTAGACTTGATTATTGAATGGAATTGTGGGTTTTCCCTCGGAGAGGTGCGTCCTTGTGATGAAGTCTCGGTGGAGAAAATTTGAAGTGTTTGCGAACACGGTGCTTCGGCACTCCACGCAAGCCCTAACCCAGGGCTTGCATCACCAGTTGCCACAATAAGCCTTTTGACTCATTCCCCAACCTCCATAGCCATTTGCCCAACAAAGCTTGATTCATCAGCCTTATTGACCGAAAGCCTAATCCCCTTTCAAGTTTAGACTTGCAAATAGATTTCCAATCCACGCGATGAGATTTTTTCTCCATACTTCTGCCATTCCAAAGGAAATCTCGCTGCAATTTTTCTATTCGGTTGGCAATTGAAATTGGAACTTTAAAAATGGACATATAGTAAATTGGAAGTCTAGACAGTACTGACCTTATGAGAGCCACTCGTCCTCCCAGTGATAAATAATTAGCTTTCCACAGTGTCAGCTTCTTTTCCACCACCGGGTTCCATAGAAACTTATCAACCATCCTCGAACATAGTGGAAGTCCTAAATAGGTAGTTGGAAGGGAACCTAATCTACATCCCAGATTATCGGCGAACCGAATCATCTTAATCCTGCACCATTATACCAAAGAATTCGCTTTTGAAGAAGTTAATTTTAAGGCCCGATATAGCTTCATAGCATATCAAGGTTGCGTTAACATTTTTAACTTGATCTTCATTGCTTCACAAAAAAATCAACGTGTCATCCGCGAATTGAAGATGGGAAATGGGATTTACATCCATTGCCACCTCAAAGCCTCTAATTAAGCCTGTTCTTTCTGCCTCTTTCACCATCCTACTCAAAGCCTCAGCTACCATGACGAAAAGGAAGGGTGAGAGGGGATCCCCTTGCCTTAGTCCCCTCTGCGCCTCTAGGAAGCCCTTTAGAGACCAATTTTATCATAATAGAAAGTGGGTAGATGATACACGTTCTTGAATCCACCTTCTCTATTTGTTGCCTCTGCAGGAACATCCTACTCCACCTGGAGGAACATCCAATCCACTTTGTCATAGGCCTTTTTTAAGTCCATCTTACAAAAAAGTGCGGGGGTCTTTTCCTTATTTCTTGAATGCACACATTCGTTCGCCACAAGAACACCATCCAAGATTTGCCTCCCTTTAACAAAAGCTCCTTGCTTCATAAAAAAATTTATACTGGGCAACACCTTTTGAAGTCTTCCTGCCAAAACCTTAGCTAAAATCTTATAGACACTTCCAATAAGGCTAATGGGCCTATAATCCTGAATGCCAATTTCTCCTTTTTGGGAATTAAAGAAATAAAAGATGCGCCCATACCCTTAGACCACCTGCCTCTAGAGCGGAACTCATTCATAAAAGCAATAACATCCCCTTTCAAGGTTCCCCAAAAATGCTGAAAGAAGGCCATGGGGTAGCCATCCGGACCTGGAGCTTTATCCCTACCAAGATCAAAGATTGCCTTCCGAATCTCCTCTTCAAAATTTCTTTCTAACCACAGGGTTTTCTCCTTATTTACCTTTGAGAATTCCATATTATCTAAGGATGGTCTCTCCAGAACCTCTTGAGAATAAAGAGAGGAGAAATAGTTCTCGATATGCTTGACAATTTCATCCTTGCCTTCCAGCCTCTTCTCCCCATCCATAAGTGACAAAATTCTGTTCTTCCTTCTTCTAGCGGAAGCCATGCCATGAAAGAATTTCATATTCTTGTCACCTTTTTTTAACCACTTGCACCTCGATCTCTGTTTCCACTTTGTCTCTTCCTCCCTCACCTAAATGCTATGAAAGGATGTTAGTGTTATTTTAAAATAGAATTAGTGTAGACTGGGCAAATTGGCGAGAAAGCATAAGAGCTTACCTCTTCATCTGCCCAACTTCCTATCCTTATCCAATCTCAACTTGTTAATATCTTATTCTTATTTACAACCACCACGCATCCATTGTATTATATAAGGCATGTATATATATTCACATGATAAACCTAAGAGAAAACATTCATGAAAACTCAAGTTGCTGAGTTTATATAAGGCAAACTCAGCAACTTGAGTATTCACGAATGCTTTCTCTCATGTTTATTGTGTGAGTATCAGAGTATACATGCCTTATATAATACAACCTACGGTCATAATGGATACGTGATTGCTGTAGATAAGGGTAGGTTATTAACCACATAATCATCCTTGTTACATCGGAAATGATCAACAAAAACAAACCCCAGCAACAAATAAAAAAAATGTAGCAAACTAAGAAATAACCACAACCCATCAACAGATCAAACCCAATGTTCTCCAAATAAAAATACCTAAGAGTATAAGAATACATATCATTTATTTTATTTATCAACAACCAAAGGGCCGGGTCAGGCCCCCTCTGGCTGAGTTAAGCCAAGCCCTAGCTTGTCCCTCGAGGTTTTTGGCTTTCCAAAGTTGGTCCCTACCCTACCTTCAGGCTTTTGGACAAAAAGAAAGACCTCTCTTTGTGGGCTTTTGCAGATCAGGCCAGGTTGGCCCCCCCCTCGTCAAAGGGCCAAACTGACAATCCTATATTATATAGGGGTAGGATATTAACAAGATGAGATTGGATAAGGATAGGAAGTTGGGAAGAGGAAGAGGTCAGTCCTTACCCTTGACACGCACCCGCAAGTGAAGTGGCCCATCAAAGATGTTGAGCTTGTCCAAAAGTGCCTCAAATCGAGCTGTAGATAATGCCTTTGTCATGATATCAGTAATCTATTCTGGTCTTTGGAGGATATGTAGCGTACTTCTAACTGTTATTGTGTAACTTTATCACGAATGAAATGAAATGCAATTTTGAGGTGTTTCATGTGATCTTGGAAAACAGGATTAATAGTGATATATGTTGCACCCATATTATAACACAGAGAAATGGGACAGCGGAGCTGAGAATGTGTAATTCACTAGATAGAGATTGAAGCCATGTGAGTTTCGCAGTGGCATCAAGAAGAGTGCGATATTCTGACCCAGTGCTTGATCGGGCAACAGATTTTTGTTTGTTAGACAAAGAGAGACCAAGAGAATAGATTAAGGTCAAGGAAGATGGTGTACCCTCCTATCGATTTATGATCATTTGGGCAGCTGGGCCTTTTCAGCATTCAAATATGCAAACAATTGAAGAGAAGGAGATTGATTAAAGGTGAGGCCATAAGCAATGATGTCTTTAAGGCACCGAAGAATCTGTTTGACAACAGCCCAATGTTCTTTAGATGGGTTGTGCATCTATTTACAAACTTTATTCACTAAGAAAGCAAGTTCGTGGGAAGAAACGGTTGCATATTGAAGGGCACCAGCAATACTTCGATAGAGGGTGGTATCTTGATGATTTTAAGGGATAGTTTGGTGTAAGGGGAAAAAGGATTTGGGAGTGGTTTTGCGCTATCCATGGATGCCCGTTTGAGTTGGTCAACAATGTATTTTCATTTAGATAAAAAAAACAAGCCTTGAGCTGTGGGGATCACCTCAACTCCAAGGAAGAAGTGCAAGGGACCAAGGTCTTTGATTGCAAATTCTCGACTTAGTGTATCCATGAGCTTGCGAATGGTAAGAGAGAAGTTGCCACTAATTCTGAGATCATCAGCGTAGACAAGAATATATAAAGTGATGGTGGCGTCAGCTTAAATGAAAAGAGATGTATCATTAAAAGAAGCGATGAAGCCTCGATGAAGAAGAAAAGCACTAAGTTAGTCAGACAAGCATGAGATGCTTGTTTGAGGAGCGACATACATGTTTAGGAAATTGACGGTCAACAAAGCAGGGGGCTGAGCCATGTAAACTATTTTTGCGAAATGCCCATGAAGAATTGCATTATGAATGTCACTTTTTTTGTTGAAAACTATAAATTTTATTTCAAGACTAAGCAGGAAAACACTACTTAGCCAAACCCGAAAGCAAAACAACAAACTTAAAAAAAAAAAAAAAAAAAAAAAAAAAAAGAACCATCAAAATTAATAGAGAAGTGTAAAATTCCTTCCTTTGCAAGACCATTCGCCAATCACCATAAAATTAGCTTCTCGAGGAACATGATGAAATAACACCCCCAGCTATCTAGAAATATCATGCACCTCCTTGACCCAATCTACCAATTTCCACGGATGGGTAGCCTTCCTAGAACTCTATTGAATAGCTGAGGGAGAATCACCTTCAAGAATAGCATTGTGACCACCCTATCTAATCAACTCAAGGCATCCTATAAGGAGAGGGCAAACACCCCAGCTCTATTGGCATCCACAAAATCCACAGGCCCAGACCAACTCCTAATAACATTATCACTACAATCCCTTATAACGCCTCTAAAACCACCTTTATGAAGAGACTAAAAATAGCTGCCATCAAAATTCAATTTTAGAACTAAAGGAGAAGGGGCTTCGCTACCCTTATAATGCCTCTAAAACCACCTTTATGAAGAGACTAAAAATAGCTGCCATCAAAATTCAATTTTAGAACTACAGGAGGAGGGGCTCATAAAAATTCAATTACGAGTGTCAAGCTGTTGAATGATCATTACCAATTCTAACAGCCCGGGATAAGATAGTGTTAATGGTTGCCGGTTTGACAGGACTAAATATCTCTTTATAGTTGATGGCAGCTTGCTGATTGTATCCTTCGGTGACAAGGCAGGCTTTGTATTGTTCTATAGTACCATTAGCGTGTTGCTTGATTTGATACACCCATTTGCATTTGACAATATTAGCGTGAGGTTTGGGATATGTGAGTGTCCAAGTACATTTTTAATCAACACATTGAACTCGCTAGCCGTTGCAGCTTGCCATCGAGGATTTTGGTTGTCAGCAGCAAGGTTCAAAGGTTCAAAGAATTGGACTCAGGACCCGATTATTGTTTTTCATCATGAACTAGAATTCTTGATTTAAAATGGCTTAAATTAACTTTCACAGAATGACTGCAAATTTTGACATCGGCATTGTTACAAATAGCATTCATTCTTCCCATGCATAATATTTTTTAGACCACTGAGTCGTAATTTATAGGCATATCTAGAATGTAAACATATAGTCAGTCAGACAGTCTAACTGAGATAAGATCCATGTGAGGCTCACCAAATACATTGTCATTCCACAATTAAAAATTCAATGGAGGTGGTATTTTATCATGTCTCTAGAGACTGGGTAGCTAGCAAAATCTGGAAGGTGAAAGAGACCTTGAGGGTTGGTGACATAATGGAGATATAATTTTGCCTCTTTTTTTTTTTGTGTCATAAATTATTATTATTTTTTTAACATACAGTGCTCTTGAGGTTGCAGTCATTTAGTCAAATTCTTGTAGCTTTCTAATAGAGAGATTATGTAATGGTGCCTCAACCATAATGTATCAGAATTCAAGGTAATCGTCATCACTAACTGCATCCAAAGAAGATGAGAAGCACACGATATCCTGTTCCTCAATCGTTACATTTCCAATCCTGTGGCTTTCACAGACATTCATTCTAGAATCCGCTCTCTGAAGTCTGAACCATATGTTTTACTCATTATAAATGATGCTTTCTGGATGCTAGGTCAATTTTATTCGCCGTATATTGTATTTTTCCTGTTAAGAATATTTCTTGTACACCTTTTTCCAGAAATTATAGCAAGCTTATTTTGTCAGTAAATCAACTTCTCTTCCGTGTGGCGAGTTGAAACAGTATGCTGTTTTCCTGTTTTAATCTAGGTAAAATCTTAGATTCTAATGAACTGTCATTGAATATGGCTTGTCCTATCAAATTTATCATGGTGCATACATTCTCCGGTGTTCGATGATTCAATTATTTTCTTCCACATTCAACTCCCGACTGCTGTGCAGTAATATTGATCTCATTGATTAGTTACTAACAGCTCATTGCTTCCTGGTGCAGCTTTGGCCTCGCGATGGAGTTCCAGCAACGTGTTATTGATGCATGGGAGAACCATGGACCAACTGCAAGAGATGAGTGTAGGGAAGCTCATCGACTCCTCGAACAACTAAAAAAGAAGGCTCAGGGGGCATCAAGTGTGCTCCCTAGAAAGGCCTTGCCACTACCACATGCTAGTGGAGCTGTTCCCACCAAGAGTGTTCCAGCTGCTGTTGAGGTCAGTTACAAGTGAGTGATCCCATAACTTCAGCTTCAAATCCTCATTGATAGTTTCTTCTTCCATCACCTTGGAGATCATGCTTGCTTCCTAGTTTCCAGTGCTCATACTAGAAACTTTGCCTATTGATGGTTTGATTGTAAATTTTGCACTGGGAATCCTATATTTTCTGTTATTACCCATGTTTGATTAAACTATTTTTTCTGCCCTCGATCTCTTTGCAAACAATTTTGTTCTGTTATGCAATGCTACGAGGGAGGTCTCAATATTTTTTTTTGTAGTAGCATGACATCAGAAAGTCCTAAAATCATTTTGTAATGCTTGTTTGGCATTGTATTTTAAGGTTAGTAGTCTGATTGAGTAAACTGATTGGTTCTTGTTGAAATTGATACATGAAGGAAGTGACTGTAGAAAGAAATGATCCATTCATCTATACATATATAGGAAAGTAAGTGTATCGGAAGTTAATGCAACTAATCCATGCTGATTGCGGCATGTTTAACACATGCATGTCTCCCACAAAATTTGCTTGCCACCGCTCTTCTGTTGATCACGTCATACACTCTTCTGCCAGTTAACTGTAAAATAATGTTGTGATGCAGCCCGATAGAAGACTAGGGCCCGCAGGCCCCCTTGATGGACCATTTGATGGGGTCCGAATCAGGGATCCCTATCTATTTATATTAGAAATATCAAGTAGTTGCTTAATAGGAATTGATTTCTACACTTCTAATTTCATTAGGAATAGGTAAGTTGCTATTTCCAATATTATGATGTTCTATATAAACAGAGGAGATCCATTGTTTTATCATGCTTATTCAATTAATAAAGATTATCGTCAGTTTTTCTCCCATGAGTTCATGGCTGTGAGTGTTCTTTTGTGTGGAATCCCTTTGTTGGATTCGATCAACCTCATTTGAGAGGTTGGTCCATTCGATCGAAGGTCCGGGGCTGCGCCATGTTGCCTGGACAGTATTTGCCTGTTGAGAACTTGGACTGATGACATAACCATGCACTTGGTGACTATCAACTAGATGGTTTTAGATTTTCTGATTGATGTGATTATTTGGGGTACATTTAATGCGGCACAGCACTATTTAGCTGGTGTTCATTGTGCAAGCATGCTGGATGTATGTAAACTAATTGATAGTAGCAGTGGATGGAAAAATGGCTTCAAAGACAAGAATTGATTGTCATCATTATCAAAGCCTTGTCCCAAATATGTTTGGGTCGGCTACATGATTAATTTTGTTTCAATATGCTGGCCTATCATGGGCCTTGGATAGATTGTACTTCTTCACATCTAACGTTACCACTTCTATCTATGCCCTCTTTAGCTTATCCCTTTTCCTTGGTGGGCCATTAATTTGCATAAAAAGACTTTTCCACACGGCGTTGTTGCCGGCCTTTGTTGAACTTGTCCAAACTATATGGTGCCATTGCTAGCCTGTGTTGAACGTGTCCAAACCATCTCAAATGAGTCTCTTTTAATTTATCAGCTATTGATGCTACCCTAAATGCTCCTGATTGCGCTCATTTTCTTATTATATCTTTCCTAGATTTACTACACATCCATCAAACATTCTCGTCTTTGCTACACTCATTTGTGCGTGTTTTGTTTTTTGATTGGCCACCATTCTACTCCATAGGTCATGACTGCTCTAATCGCCGTCATTTAAAGTTTTCTATTCAACCTTGCTTATAGGCGTCGATCACATAGCACTCTGAAAGCAAGTCTCGACTTTAACAATCCCACTCTTTTTATATATTTGACATTTTCTTCAATCTCTTCATCCTTACTAATTATCGATCCATGGTTTCGGAATGTATTTGTGTGTGCTATTTTTCGAGCTACAATTCTCACCGGCATTTTAGCTCTGTTACATCCCTACTGAAGTTGTAAATCATAGAAAATAATTATGTTTGAAAATTAATAAACCTACCTCTTAGAAGAAAGACAATTGCTAACAAGTGTATGATTTAGAAGAAAGTAGATGCTTCAGTGGAGAAATATAAGGTTCAATTAATGCAAAAAGGCTCTGGACATATAAAGGGCATCGATTATAAAGAGATCTAGACCTACAGTTAAATCAACGTTCTTGATCGGTGATTTAGAAGAAGAAATATAAATGTATAGCCTATGAATTATTTTTAGATGGGTCAAGAAAGCAATGTTTTTATGCTTTTGGAATCCATTTATAAGTTTTAAAATGTTTATGAGGCAATCGTATCAATGAAATTGGTGGGAGTCACATATGGATTGATTTGTGACTCTGAGAAGTTCTAGGACTGATTTGTGATTTTCAACTATTTAATATCTTGACAACAAGAGGTTGCCAACCGGTATCGATCCCTAGGTATGCCACTCTTCCCACATGTGTGTGTGGGCTTCACCTTTCCACTTGTGTGGGCTCTCCTTCCCATGGCACGGGCTTCCACATCCCACTTGTGTGGGCTCTATTGGGTCCCAACCCCCTAGGTTGGGGTGAGACATTTTTTTTTTTTGATATCTTAGACCATATGGTGATTGGTGACCATCAAGACAAGTACATAAGAATGTTTGTTATTTTATACTATTACCATGCGCCCGACTGTTTGCATGGAAATGAATTTTTAGGAATTCATAACCAATAAAGGAACATTAAGGGCCTGTTTGTTTGCAAGAATCCCTGACAGGAATTCCTATTGTCGGGGATTAGTGGAATTCCTATCCGGAATGCTTTGTTTGGGAGGAGGGTAAGTTGGATACACAAATCCCCTTGGATTTCTGGAAGCTGTAGAAGGGCTGGATTTCGAATGCTTGAGGGGTCCTTGCATTTGGGATTTCTGATTTCCAAATGATTTTGAATGTTTTCCGGCGAGGTGTGAAACTCGAGTATCTTCTCCTTTCCTCCAACCCCTTTTATGTGTTTTTTTATAGCGTTTGCTTAGGAGATTCTGTGTGTGTGTCGGATGTTTGGTTAAGTGGATTCAAAAATAGAGAGAGCATGGAAGGTAGGTCAAGAGGAACATGGATAGGAGATGGTGAGCTGTGATGGGATTCGGAGGTAATGCTTGTGAGGGTGCTGCATCCGGTGGATGTTGATGGCGGGGACGGTGATGAAGAGGGAGTTGGTTGATGGAAAGATGGAAGTCGGCTGTTAGAGATGTTGAGGAGAGTGGGTGAAGAAAGAGATGTGGGAAGATGGATTGTATGGATGAGAGAGGTGAGGAAAAAGAGGCTGAATGGTGAGGGAGTGGCTAGGACGAACAGATGGAAAGATAAAAGGGCAGAGAGGTGGGTTGTGTTTGGTTAGGCCCTGAGATGAGGAACCATGAGGTGGAGTGGATATATAGGTGGGTCTCAGGTCGTGTTTTGGAGTTGTTTGGCTTAAGGACAGGAGGGGGTTTGGAGTGTGTTTGTGAATGGGTGTTTTGGAGAGTGTTGCAACTTGCAAGAGTTTGGGTGTGGGGAATGAGAGATGGTGATGTTATGTAGGGAACACTGGAAAAAAAAAAAACTCCCTGATTTAATGTGGGCATCATTTTAATTTCTCCTTTGTTTTCCTCTTTTCTGTCTTTACAAATAATTAATCTATGAACTTCTCTTCTTACAGTTGGATTAATGGGCTTAATCTAGATAGTGTTGCCAAATGCATCTTGTTTGCTGCTCTCTCATTAGTTTTTTTGCCATGATTAACAAGAAGCAAATTGATTCAACGTGATGGACTGATATTTAAACTAATATTTAAGGATGATAAAGCAACTAGTAAAAAGTAGTGTGCAGAGAGCATGTCTCTGTTTTTCACTATTCAGAATTTTTGGGCATTTGATTTGGTGGCGTGGCAATACTTTTTGCTTATTACTAGGTGCTTTTGATCAAAGCTTAGACCCTTCTAAATTTTGTTGCTTAAACTGTTAATCTCTAGAGATCTTAAGAGTAATTAGAATTTTGATTTATTATGCTCTAATTTATTACTAAAATTGATTATGTACTTTTTAATATTTTGTAATATGAAAATCCAATGAGAACTCTTAATAAATTATCAAACGGAGAATTTCTGGAATTCAGGGTGGATTAAATTCTCAGGCATGAAATATAAGGATGAGTCAAACAAAGAATTAGAATTCATATAAAACTTAGCAGCATTCTGAATTCCAGAATTCATAATTCTCCAAATTCCAGCATACTTGAATTCTCCAAATTCTTGCAACCAAATGGGTCCTAAAGAGGTGAGGAGTGAAGGATTTGGGGTGGAAATGTAGACGTGACCTTGATTTTCATGGGATTTAATTTATTAAGGTGATGGCTTGGTGTTCATTTACCATCTTCTCTTATTTCATCTTCCACAAAAGTAGATATTATTTGATGTTCATTTTAGAATCTTACCTTTTTGTTTCTTATTTTTTAACCTATCTTTAAAATACAATTATTAGAATTCCTAGGATTTAACTTACATGAAACTAATGGGCCCTAAGGAAAATTTTGTGTCACGCCTTGACCTGAATTGTTGGAATCCTATCAAACATCCAAAATTTAAAAAGATTAAATTAAAAAAAAATGATAATCAATTATAGAAAATAGCATATGTCAAATATCAAAAACATAAAATATATAAATAGATTTAAAAAATTTATAAACCATCCATATCTGATTTTTCATTATTTATTTCCTTTGTCTTCAAATTGATATAGTGTGTCCACAAAAGTTGGCGAGGTGGTTGTAAGACACTAGCTCCAGCAATGATTTCTAGAACAAGTATATTCAAACTTCTTGCTTGAGAATGCCACACTAGAAGCTCTAGTTACGTCACCAAAAAAGTGAAACCATTGCAACTTTGAAGGGATTCTATGTGCTTGAAGACTTCAAAAACAAATCCACTGACCTTCAAAAAGAGGAAACTAACCGATCATGTACATGGTAATGCATAATATTATATAGTGTTAACCCTAACATGGTATGTGGAGGCATCAACTACTCTTTTGACCAAAATAAATCTGCCCCTATCTTGACCATTTCACAAAATGGAATTTGTAATCTGTTAAGAATCTTCTGATTTCTTTTGTGGGGGCAATTGCTTTTCTGTATTTTGGACTTTGGTGTACTATTATTTATTGCTTTTGGAAATAGAATAATTTTGAACTAATCTTTCTCAATTATGTAAAAAAAAAAAAAAAGACTTTATAAAATTTTGTGCCCACATGAAAACGGATTTTTATGCGCTGTGGAGCACATCTTCATTCCAAAAACATGTCTGTTTCATAAAATTAGAATGCATACATGATCTTGTACCTATTGAGGAAAGGTCCAGCAGTGATAGTGTGCCCCTACAGTGGTGGCCCTTGATCATGTGGAGGTGATTTTTGAGCTAGAAGGAAACACGAAAGGAGCTGCACCCAACCACTGATTCTCATCTCTTTGCATCCTTAGCATCAATCCTCACCATATTTCACTCAAAACGAGAGATAAGGCTTGAATTAGATTTGTCACTATAAAATGCTAGAACTTTTTTAGTATTTATTTATATATATAAATGATCAATCTGATGGTGGTCCAATTCCCGTGGATTTACATTCGAGCAAGGTCTACACAACAATTTTAGGGGCTTGTTCAGTTACTAGGAATCTAGTGTGTTGGAATTTTAAAATTCCAGCTACCTAAAAGGTCTCAAATGACCTTTGGAGTTCTTGAAATTTCAACCCCTTTGCTTATTGTCGGAATTTTTGAATGTCAATTCACAAAGGAGGATTCATGAATTGCAGATGTTGGAGAATTTATAAATTATAGAGATACGAGTTCTTTGAACTCCAATAAAGAAACAGGCCCCGGATTTGACTCTTCTGGTTTTTAGTACTAGTTGAAGTGAAAAGAGGATTAGTAAAATTTAGAAACACTTGATAAATAATCAGGTTGAAATGTCTGTCTGACTGTCTTGCATTCTTCAAGACCAAATGGTGTCGTTGTTAGGATGCAGTTTAGGTCTTGCCGGACTTAAATATGCCAGGTCCAACCCAAGCAAAGCCCGAGCTCAGGTTGGGTGTTTCTGGTCTGAGGTTGGCTTGGGCTTGAATGTATAAATCCTAAATCCAAGTTTGGATTAGGTTTTTTTTTTTTTTTTCCTAAGAAAATAAAATAAAATAATAAGTATAAGCAACAATGGCCCTGGATCTAGTTGGGACCGAATCGAGTTAGGGTCAAATTCATTATGACCTAAAACATAAACCCATTATCTAAGTGACACAAACTTTACATAATAGGAGCAGCCAAATTAAAGAAAAGTTATAACTATAATCATATGATTTGGGGTAAACTCTTGCACGAGTCATGATGGCTAAGCTTAATTAGATGTATTACTAAATATATGGCATGTTGGTGAGATCCAATGATCCATGAAATTCAAGAAGCAAACAGTACTATATCTGTGACGTACTAAAAAAAAAAATCATTTTGCAGGGTCGTAACTAGTATGATCTAAGCTGATGACTATTAACCGCTAATTAATTTCATTTAGACGGTCAATTTCAAAAACTTTGAATCTGGAAGGTGTTTTTTTATTTTTATTTTAATTAGTTCAGCCAAGGGGGTTGGGATCCAAGAGAGGTGGAAAGAAAGCCTGCACATATAGAAATATGTGGCATATGCAGGATTCGAATCTTGAACAAACAGGTGAGAACTGTGGCTCTTTACGACTCCGGCAACGAGCCATTCTCAAAGAGAGTTAAAAATGTTTAGTGATGCCCACTATTAATCAATGGCTACTGCACACTCTTTTCTTGTATTCTTGGATTCCAAAGAGCCCTTTAGATTGCCACATATTTCCCATGTAGAAAGTTATGCTTAACATGCATACAGTAGCGTACCTCAAAATTGAGAGTATGGATGTGTTTGCCAAAGATGTACGGTGAGGACTGGAATAGATCCAGATGGCTCTATGATCATCGAGGTTCTCTCTCCTGAACTCCTTAAGTAATCTAAAATCTGGTTTTCAATCAATTTATAAGAGATTTAGAGACGACTCATTTAATTTGACCATGCACACATTCTCCTCATATGATCATAAATACGATTCTAGGGACTATTGACATGCATGAAAAACATAAGAAAAATAATATTTCTGAGGATATACTCTGTTTTTTCTTTTTATATAAAAACTTGTTTGTTTGAGCAGCCAAAGAAAAGTAATAAGACAAGATTCTTTTTTTTTCAAAATGTTCATTATTTTCTCCTTCAGCTTCATCATGTAGAAGACTTTCTACAATATAAAATCTATAGAAATGCTAGTTTTCACCAAAATCCCTAACCCCTCGCCCTTCATATTTGGGTAATTAACTTGTAAAGTATCAAGTGAAGGGCTACTTTAAGATATAAGACAAGAAGAGGGGACTTATCAAGAAATGTAAAATTTTAAAAATAACCTCTTTTTTTCAAAAAAAGTCAAGAAGTCAACCTCTTTTCCCACTAAAAGACAAAAATGGCTCTTCTTTTTATCCAAAAAAGAAAAGAAAAGAAAAAAACAAAAACGATATAGAATATTATAATATTATAAGATTTTTTTTTCTTTATTACCTTTTTCTAAAAAATATTTAAATCTATAAGTATTTTGTTTTATCCAGATTGAAACAAGCCATTTTATCAAGTTGGATCCTTTCCATACTCTTATCTATATTGAGAGTCACGGGTGGCCAGCATATGACACGAAGGGCCCATACATTTAACAAGCTAGCAGAAAACCTCAAAACTTCTTTGTTTCATCTGGCAGCCTATCAATACATTGGCTTGCTCATGCATGAGACATCAGTTAGTATTGAAGTACTTGACACTGAACCCTGTTTTCCAATCACGTCACCCCAATCAACAATAGCATCACATGCTCTATGCTAATAATCTAGGAACATAGCACATTGTCCTTTCATATGCTGAAACAACACTTGTGTCTAGGCTCATATGTGGTCCACAATCTTTTTGTAGGATATATTTAACTTGTAAGTGGTCATATGTGTCAATCATTCCTTCTGAAATCTCACCACAATTCTATTGACTGATAAGTTTAGATGCAAGTTGTCGTCAATCAGAAATATTCTATGGAGGGTTGCTTTACTAGTTTGTGCAACGGATGTGGTCATAGAAAGAAAGATTCATGCATCATCACCAAACATGTTAGATTGGTCTTTGGGCCTTTATCCCACCTATGTATATACATATATTGTCTTCTTCTCATATCTAAATTAATTATTACTAAAGTCTTTTGCTGGTTTTGATTTCTATGAACAAGATTCTGTTTTAGAAGTTCTAGATTGTTATGCTGATGAATGTTGAATTCTTAAAAGGAAGACTCGGGAGTAGTGATTAAAGGCAAGTTGCAAGCATTTAAGGTTTTATACATCAACATTACAAACGTGACATTTGAGTGGGGTCTTCTTTACGTTTTCCATTTTCGGAGAAGACAGCACTGCAGTTGGGCCTACTTAATAAAATTTTATAGGGATCTACTTCTTTTAGGCCCTCTTGCCATATTTTACTATCATGGACATGCAAGTTGTACTGGATTGATCACATGCAGAGTACGTACTTTTGATAATATTTTACTCGTTTATACATGATTAATTAAACTAATGGGCTCAAATGTCATCAAAGAGAAATTTGATGGGAGTTTATACAAGAGCTGGGACATCCACTTTTTAGCTGTCCTAAGTGGGCCCCATGGAAGAGAATGACCTAATTCGAAATGATATAGGAAAACAGATGATACGAGTTAGTTGTAGTAGAGTCCAGATCCTCTTAGGCTCACTCATGAGATGTATGGGAGAGACAAATAAGAACTGCATAGTGGGGATTCGGAGCTCCCGTTAAAAATCTAAACCACTCAAATTCAAATTCAACAGCATTCTCTTGTATGAACTGTGGCTAAAACTTAACATAGTAAGTGTAGGTCCCACCGTAAGATTGAGTATATAGAAGTCACAGGAAAAATGTATACAAAAGTCATGTGTTTTAATTGAAATCCGTTGTATGCTTAATCTTATGATGGAGACCACTCGTATTGGAGTAAATTTGGAAAGATGTATGATTTAATACAAGATGAGGGCATTCTTTTTGAGCTGTTTAGGTGGACCCTACAGTTGAGCTCCACTAATGTGATAACGTCGGAGGATCCAAGTTGTTTGTAGTAGTGGTCGCCATCTAAGAGGAGGAGACGTCACTAATCTTCTCTCGTAGTTTGACTTTTTGTTTTAATCTCAGAGTTTTCTACAATTACATTTTTGTCCCTCCATAATTTTAGTCATTTACAGTTTTCCTAGTTTTTAAAGCTTTTAATGAGTTGGCTGGATGTCAAACCCAGTGCAAATCCGAATTTGACACTCATCTGATGCCCATGATCAAAGTTTGCTAATTAATTTTGGGTGGATATAGATCTAATTATAGACGGTAACAAATATATTAGTCCACTTAATACTCGTGTTTCCGTGTGCGTGGTGGGTGCCTTTAAATCAGGTGGTTTTCTCGCATCGAGTAGTTGTAAAACTATAGGTGACATGATGAGTTTTGTTCCCGTGGGAGAAATGTGATGCGGGTTTTTCCATCCCGACCATCTATATGGCGGGACCCTCCCTTGAATTTTATGAACTGGGTTGTGATGAAGTTATCGATCCATTTTCCCCATCCTGTTGCTCAACTACGAGTAAAAAAAAAGGTTTTTTAGGAAATAATTTATTAACTGCTTCCCATGGTAAAATAGGTTATAACAAAAGATTATTAAAGTTGAAGATGTAAATTATGTAGATGGAACCTTGGTTTTTTTAACATTCTTACTAGGGTGATGACTGGATATTTTATTTCACATCTGCATTTGATTCATTTTCAATCAAAAGGCGAGTTGTTTGATGTCCCAGATCTTCATCTTTATTTCTTCGATTTTAATCTGTGGATGGGTGTTGAACCCCAATCACTGCTGTGTTGACGGAGGTGTCTCACCATTGAGCTAACGATGGATTAAAAAAATGAAAAAAAGTCTTATGCGATCTAACTCTTTTGAATTTAAATTTATTTTTGTTTTAAATTCCATAACACACTTTATTTTACTTTTACACAGTATAAATTTAAAATTCAAATTTTACAATTTTCTTTATAATCTATTCAGCATTATTCTCAGAAGAGGACCTGCAAGCTGACATGTTGGCTTGAGTTGTAGTCCAAGGATAATTACTTTTGACTAATTGACTTCCAGTTTATCTATAGGTACTACCCTCAATCATATATATTATGATTCTGGCTTTGATAAAAGTCACACTTTAAGCAAATGGGAAGCCGCAATTGAGAAGAGGCTACGATGACAACGAGAACAATGATGATGAGGATGAAGATGAAGAAGAGAAGGAATAAGCTATGAACTATTTTACCTGAAAACCCAAGATATCAGTGGCCTACATGATTTTCTTTAATTTGGTTGGTCTATTGTTCAATAATTCAGTTAAAGGTTTGAAACTTGATTAACCCAGAGGATAACTAACCTGAGTTACTTACGTAGGTCTTAAGTGATTACAAGTGGAGCCCACTGTCTGATTGAGAACATGATTGATTATCTATACGATATCGTGCAACATATTGCAGTTTTAAAAATATTTAAAAGAAAAAAAGGTTACTGATTCTCATTCCGAATTGTCAAATGTTGATGTAATCGAATGGATACTTGATGTATAAGTGTTTATGTCAATACGCCTCGAAACTTTTTCATACATCTTTCGTTTATTGAAAGTTTTAGTTCTTTTTTGCCCCCCGCCCCGCCCCCCCCCCCCCCCCCCCGGGAGAAATTCTTGGCTCCTCATTCGATTTAGTTTCCTATTGATCTGAGTCAACTTGAATGAGCTAGTCCAACTTAAATTGGCTGTTCAAACCATCAGATGGACTAAGACTTTACCAACAGTAAATGCCCACACACTTCTTTCAGGCCCAAATGAGTCCCCATTAATTAATTAATAAGAAAGAGGAACAAGAGGAATTACAGGTGTGTGGTCTTTAACTTCGGGCCAACCATTCTAGAAGTCGGTTGATCAACTGAGCCATCAGAAAAAAAAATTGAAATATATATATACTTGAAGAGATTCCTGGTTCTCGTCTCATGTAAGGTCATGAATTAGACAATCATTGTCAAACCCTTCATCAATCCTTCTAAGAATCCAAACCTCTAACACCCCCTCTCTGGTTGTGTAAGCCCCCTTCAAATTTCGGTTTAGAAGCAGATGATCCCAACATCAGATTAATTTGTAAAAAGAGAGAAAGAAAAGTTGAATTCTTTATAGTTTTTCAATCATGTTTTTAATAGTTGATCTTCTTACAGTCAATACAACCCCTATTAAAGTGTAATATGGCCAAGAAGTGAATTTAGTTTGAGCCGTTTATATTCGTACTATGTGAGCCACGTGTTGGCCCCCATGAGCTTCTCACGCTTGCCACTCTCAAAGAGTCCGGACCCTGGATGAGTAGCTGATTTTTCTTGAACTCGCGAGTAGTAGCCGTCCACGTGGACAGCGACCCAAAGAGTCCCTTTCCCTTCATTGACCAGATCACGTCTTACAAAGATGACGCATTCTAAACTTCACCATGACCATGCCGCCGTGCATCATTGACCCACGTGCCATTCATCCCATGGCAGGCCCCAACAAAGTTTCACATCCCCCACTTGCATCTATCCATGATCCTTCCCCGCACCCCCCTCTCTCTCTCTCTCTCTCTCTCTCCCTCCCCCATCTGGGTATTTAAGAGGAGCCCTTCAAATATTTTCAAACTCATATGGACCAAACAGAACAAGTATAACGAAAACTCTTCTAGCTCAAATTCAATCCCAAACTCAACCACCCAAAATCAAATGGATTCTTCTTCTTTCTTCTCTCAATCTCCAATTTCTCAACCCTCCCCAGAATCTTTCTCATGGGACGGCCACACCTTCAATCAACTTCCCCTCCCATTTAATGAAAATGACTCTGAAGACATGTTCCTGCTTGAGATGCTCTCGGAAGCAGCCTCTGACGCCCCTAAGGAAACGTCGTCAGAGACCACACAGAAGAAAGACAAGTCCTACAGAGGGGTACGTAGGCGGCCGTGGGGCAAGTTCGCAGCCGAGATAAGGGACTCGACCAGACATGGCATACGTGTATGGCTGGGAACGTTCGATAGCGCTGAGGCTGCCGCGCTGGCTTATGATCAAGCCGCTTTTGCCATACGTGGGTCCATGGCCGTGCTCAACTTCCCTGTGGAGCGAGTCCGTGAGTCCCTGAGGGACTTGCAGTCGGGTGATGATGGTGGGTCCCCTGTTGTGGCACTCAAGAGGAAGCACTCCATGAGGAGGAAGGGTGCGAGCGGTAAAAAGACAGGTAGAGCTGAGGTGAAGAAGGAGAATGTAATGGAATTGGAAGATTTAGGAGTTGATTACTTGGAAGAACTTTTACGTTCATCTGAGGTTGCTAGTCCTTGGTGAATCTTGTTAGACTTCTTTGCAGCCCATCTTGCCAAGTGGGGTCCATTCATATTCTCCCTTAGTTTGGATAAGATCCATTGGTTCTTCTAGTTAGATGATCAGAATTTGTCGGTCATGATCACCTATCTAATTCACTTGGTTGTTCAGTGATGAGGCATCTCATTATGCATAAAATCAGTTTTTCCATGAGACTGTTGGCTAGCTAGGTGTACCTGGATGTGAAAAAAGAAAAAGAAAAAAGAGGTACGTGTCACCTTTACTCCAACTGATTGAATTCCACAAAGTCGCAGGACTACAGACGCAGGGAATCGGCCATCCTGAGAGCTTTTCATTCAATTCAACTAAAGCAGGCCTTTTATCTGTTCATTTGTTTTTTAGAACTTTCTATTTTTTTAAGTTTGCACGTGAGAGGAGGATATTTTTCATTTGTTCTTCCTGTGTACACATCTACTTTGTTTCTCTGTTTGTAAAAGCTCTCTGTGGTGATAACGCCAACAATTGTTTTTGAGTACTTTATTCATATTATTGTATATCTGTGTTTCTTTTTTGTGATGAGTGCGTTGTAAACAATAATGTTTGTTCCAAGTGGGAAGACCCATCAATTAAAGCGTTGTAAACAATAATGTTTGTTCCAAGTGGGAAGACCCATCAATTAAAGTCTCCTTTATATGACAAGCATGATCAGATTGGAGTAGCAGACACACAATCAATGGGGAGACACGTGGAATCCGTATGATCTGATTAGTTTCACCCCACCATAAAAGAGGATTTGTGATTAAATGTTCACAAATATCAGTTAAGGTCTAATAGGGGTAGCTGTCTGGTTAAAAGGTGTGAAAGTGATGAAGAAAGGAAAAGGTGTAATTAAAAAAAAAAACGAAAGGATTTTTACTGTACAACTGCTATTAAATCTGATATTTGCCCAAACAATTGAAGTTCAAATAGTCTCTAAGTTGCTTGTACATGCAATACCACAAAGGTATCAGATCTTATGGATAAAGGATATCACATGGTGTGATACGTGCATATTCCTAGGATATCACATATTGTCATATGTGTGATATCGCAAGGCCCTAACTCTATAGGACTCGTTAAACTTCAATAGTTGTCAGGCGAAAGTGAGGTCTCAGGGCAGCTGGATGAGCAAAATCCCAGTCAATAAAAAGAAACAAGTGTCCTAGTTGCAATGATGGACTTATATTAATTATGCCACTAATCTCATCTGATGGGATATTTTCATGGGTTGCACCAACTTGCTGTATGTCTGAAATTTCTGTGGGAACTTTTCTTGGATAAGTTGATGCAATCGATCGCTTTTCCTTAGTAAAATGGTGCAGATTCACATTACATAAATGCCCTTTTGACCTCTTTTTGAAAAGGATTTTCAATAGCAGTTCTAATTAGGTACATAAACTACATTTCTAAGAATTAGGTACATAAACTAACTTCTCTTCAAAGAAATCACGTTGCATCAAACCATAAAAAAATTAAGCAAACAAGTAAAAGCCCTGTGGAAACAGGGGGTTACGTAAATGAGCTCTTCACGTCAATAGAAGGAGACTAAGGAGACTTTGTAGTGAAAACCTTTGATTTGTCCTCTTATGTATAACGCATGCAGAATATTTCCTAGTGCCAACATCGACATGTCATTAGCAGATAACTTGGACATTTTTTAACTAAAAAAGGGACCCATTCTTACAAAATAAAAATGAAAGGGCTGGCATATTAGGTCCTGTTTCAGCAAGTTAAATGAACTTGGTCTGATTTTGATGCATACAGTACAGAGACAGATACCTAAAAATCTCTTCCAAAACGCATGCCCTTTCACACCAGTGCCTTTGATTGGAATGCTTGAGATTCGTTGCTCGCTCATTTTTAGCATATCACCTATACATGTTGTAACCCCAACGGGTAGCTTAGTTGGTCTAAGACCATGATTTGCACCCGGAGGTTGTGGGTTCGAAACTTTACTATCACACTTGGGTCACAGGTAAATTTTGTCCGATTTTCTCTCCTGGGCCCCTAGGGATTACTCTGGCCCAAAGCACTGGGAACCCTGCTTTATCAAAAAAAAAAAAAAGCTATAAATGTTGCAATCGTCCCAGAAGCCATAGAAGCCATTGCCAACTGTGTCAACCTTATATATATATATATATTTCTCCTATATATATGTGGGAGATGCTCCTATGAGAGATATCTCTCACCTTAAATGAGAGATTTGATGGAGTCTTCACATCGATATCCAATGCCTACAACTTAAATGTGAGGGCCGCCACTACTATCTCTCATATAAGGTGAGAGATATCTCTCATAAGAGCATCTCCCTATATATATATATATATATATATATATATATATATAGCAAGACTCTCCTAAGCTCGAGTTTAGATTAAGATTTCGTAAGCTCATGCTAGTGGGGCCCACCTTTGGTCCAAATGGACCAAATATGACCCCCCCCCCCCTAAATTGCATATGTCAACCAACTTTCAGTCATATCCGAATTTACTAGATCGTTGAATCGATTATGTATCGATCCGAATGGACTGTTGGCCATTGAACTTTTGGACCCATATAGAGATGATAGAAATCACGGTTGGAGTTGATTTTTTGCAGAGAAGAGGATCCCAGAGAGTCCTTGAAATCCCCCATCCCCATCCCCATGTGGGTCCCCAGGTGTGCCCCACCACACACTTGAGCTTACCTTATCCTAAACTTGAGCTTAAGCTTAGGGGCTAGCTCTCCTCGGCTCAAGCTTAGGATAAGGTAAGCTCAAGTGTATGGTGGGGCCCACCATGGGCGGTGCTACATGCATGTTAGTCGGGTCAATTCATCTGAAAATTTATTAAAAAAAAAAAGGAATCTTTAATGAATTTAACTTATGGAAGATTTTGACTCCACTCAATGCCTAAGTCAATGGGCCATTTATCTACAAAAAAAAAAAAATAATAATAATGGGCCCAACTTTTGTTTTTTTTAAAAGAAAACTTCCTTTTTTAGACATTCTATCATTAACTCTTCATTTACCCTAACTTAACCTTTAAATATGGTATTCTCCCCATATTAGAAGGAGAAAACCCTAGCATTTAGATTTTGGCATATAGATTTTCAAAAATGACCAAAATGCCCCTGCCTGTGGAGTCGTGCTTGTCCCGGGACATGAAATCCGGGACAAGTAGCATGGCTGATATAGATGCATATCTACATATGATTTTGGTCCTCAATGTCCAGGTCCCACCTCTATATTTTTCTCTAGTCTAGGATCTCATTCTCTAAATTTTAAAGTCTAGGCCCTCAATTAATTGGAAACTATGAGCCTGATCCGAATGTGATCCATTTCATCCCTAAGTTCCTGGGCTCCCTTCTAGATTCCAATTGATTGCATCATTCACACCCCAATTTGTCTCATAAGTGGAAAGCTAATGAATGAAGCAATAGAAGTTAGAAAAAAAAATGAGGTCCATAACCGACAGTCAATGATATTTATTATATGGATAATATTGTTTCATGACATCAAAACTATGGCCTACCAAATGAGTAGTTATAATTATTTGACTTTGCAGATAGGGGTGGATTCTGCAATACCCCACCAAATTTAACTCATTAACTACTTTGGGGAACAAGTGTTCCATTGATGACTTGAACCTAGGAAAAAAAATGTAGAGAATAGACCCTGAAGGTGGAAAGTCTTGGTCTCTTGGAACAGTTTCTATTCCTCCAACTGTTAGTGATTTGTTTTTTTGATACATAGTGTTTGATATATCGTTTCTATTAGATAGTTTGGTATGCTTGTTTTTTTCGGTTTTCTTTTTTAATTTCAAAAAAATATTTTAAAAATATAAATATTAAAAATTCCCCCCGGTTTTAGGGTGTTTTATGTCAATTATCACTTGTGAAAGCTAAAGATTTTGTATTTAATTTTGACCGTCAATAATGAATGGCACTGAATGGACTATGTTATTGGTTGGGCGAAACCCAAATCCACCTCAACTCACAGCCTACCCTGCCCCATACCCGACCCAAAACCACAACAGAATTACAATCTTGTAATACCAAACTAAAAAGGTTACACACAGTTTCATGGAAAAAAAAATGTATTAAACTCATTGGAAAATATCTAATGAGAATGTCTAATTAACTTGAAACTCTGTTTTAATGACTATGAATTCCGTTCAAGTTATTAAAAATACTATGATAGATTGTCTACTTTGATTTCTTGAGATGAATTATTGTCACGACCTGGTCCGCCTCGCCTCTTATTAGACTCACAGGCATGGCGATGTGGGATGTTACATTCCCCCACCGTCAGAGGAGATACCATATTTGGTCTCGGAGCCCAGTAAGCTCCAAAACACGTCTTACTAGACTCACAAATGTGAATATATATAAGCCCAGTCTCTGGATAGTCTATTGGTGACGTGGGAGGTTACAATTATATTGTAAAATGTGTTGTCTAGTAAATAACATTTCATTTTATCTGTTGAATAGTTGATGGTAGAAAAGTAGATAGCCTATTCGGGCTATTTAAATGATGATTTTGACCATGAAATCACATTCTCTCTCTACAAGTACACACCATGTATAATGTAAATTTGATATTACAAAAGGTCCTCGGTTGTTTACCATGCTCTACATAGACACCCTTTGCTAGTAAAATATTGAAAGAAAACTGACGATGGATAGACCTAACACCCATCATAGGAGTACACCAGCATTTCAATTTGAAGAAACTTGTCGCTTGTTTGATAAATGGAATTTATACAGAAATTCACTTTTTTCTCAAAAAGTTCTCTCCTTCTTTGTCCTGTTGAGATCTCTCTTTGACAAAGAGAAATTTAAGAGGCATTATTAAGATTTGCTTTAACAAAATAGATAAAATGCGTCTCTGACTCTTGCTTATCTTTACGGACATGTGTGCATGGGTGTGTGGGTTTGAATCTCGTAAAAAAAAAAAAAGAAAAAGAAAAAGAGCTGAAATAGCTCTTAAAATGCTCCAAATCTTGAGAGTTTGGAATGGTTTCTTTAGAAATTGGCATTTGGAGAATTTCATTAGTAGCAGTGTGGAGATTTAAAATTTTTTTTTTTTCCCGATTCTATTTTGTGGAATTAATCCATGGAAGTCTTTTTCCAAATACTTGACCTTTTCATTTTAAAAATTAGAGGGATCTATTGAGAATTGGGCTCCACCTAAAGGGGAGCTTTGAAGAGCCTTAGTTGATTGCACCGAGTGCACCCGGCTTGATTCTGACTTGGTTGGCTCGTTTCATAGGTTAAATAGTTTTCACTCAATATACCCATACTCAATTGCTAGGATCGTGCCTAATATTCATAGGCTAGCCATTTCTTCCAGATGGATTTATTAGAATTATTGAGCTTGAGTGTGGCCCAAGGACCACACGCCCATTTGGGTTCCCTACATTAAGCTGGCCATTACACATTGGGACTCTTATATTGGTAGATGTCATTAAAGGACTTTAGTGTTTAGTAAAAGTTGCTAACTTAATAGAGTTTCTTATGCTAAAAGAAATCTATATCCTAATTGAAGTTATACTCCACGATGGGAAGGGAGTTGTCTAAGAAAACCTATATATATGGTTTAGGGGTTACATCTCCTCTCTACACATAATCAATACATGGATTGCCCCATTGAGATCACATAAAAAGGCCGTAGTGGAGGAGTGTAATAAATCTCCAATCAAACGTAGTGGTTCAAATTAGGAAAACGCAATGGGATTAGGTAAACCTTAGATTTTAAGATCTATGTTGTATAATTTAAATAAACCTTATATTTATGTAGATCCGATTAAAGATACGTTAGTCTAAGACTAACATGTGGCATCAGAGCACCGAGTTAATTAGGACTTGATTTTGATAACCCAAGATTTCTTCCTTTGTTTTTGTTTAACCACATGATTTATGTGTTACATGCATATTAGATTGATTGCATAAATTTATTGTTTTGTGCATATTTAATTGATTGTCAATTGTCTGTGGGATTGACCCAATCATGTTAATTGGATAAAAGTTGATGGCAAGACCTAGATCCATTGAAATTTCCTGAATTGATTACCACCTAAGTGCCCAAAGTGCGGAACGGGAGCAAAAGCGGGAGCGCCGAAATGATAAATTTTAAAATCATTATATGTCCGAAGCACCTCCGAAGTGCCTATTCAACATAGTGCTTATAGGTAGAGGTGGAAAAATATGACCCGACTCGCCAGACCAACCCGACTAGACCCGCGTATTACCCGCTTAACCCGACCCGTTTGATAGGCGGGTCGGTCGCGGGTCAAGTATTCATGACCCGCAATTAAGCGGGTCGGGTTAGGGTTGACCCCTTGACCCGCAGAACCCACATTAATTCTTGTATTTAAGTCTATTTAAGATTACCAATACTTAATTTAAGGATGATGCATGACAGAATTTCTTAATATGACAGTGATTTTATATTTCATATTTGTTATAATAGGACTAAGTAACATTATGCTTACCATGAGTCACACAATTTAGAATTATTCATCTTACATGGATGGTATTTTTTTTAAATGATTTGTGAACTACGATGTGCATGTCTTGCATGAGCCATGCTTGTATTGTTATTATTTTCTTTTTTCTTGTAAAGAAACTTATCACTCAATTCTATAGTATCTTTTTATTTTGATATGATATTTTTTATTTTTATGAAAAAACTATTTTATTTCTAACATTTTTTTTTTTGTAAAGAAACTTATCACTCACTTATTCAAGTATACGAGTCGACCTGACCAGTAAAACCCGCAATGGTTATGCGGGTTTAAGTGGGTCGGGTCGGGTTGACCCGTGGTGGGTGCGGGTTAGGGGTTTTTGACCTGTTTAATGAACGGGTCGGATGCGGGTTAGGCTTGTCTAACCCATTTAATAAACAGGTCCGACCCGTTTAGCACAACCCAACTCAATTGCCACCTCTACTTACAGGTTTATAAATAATTAACTAAGGGAAGTGCTCCTATGAGAGACACTCTCACCAACTTGGTGAGAGATGGGTGGGGGCCCTCACATTTAAGTTGGGGGTCCTTGCAAGATGGGTGGGGGCCCTCACATTTAAGTTGGGGGTCCTTGCATTTAAGTTGGTGAGAGTGGATATGGAAGTGAGGGCCCCCACCCATCTCTCATAAAGTTGGTGAGAGTGTCTCTCATAGGAGTATTTCCCATTAACTAATGGGCACAAATATATCTTATCCATATATTCAAGTGTAAAAAATGGAGAAAAATTTAACTTTGTAGTTTGATAACATAAAATAGAGAATAATTAATAAGTTAGAAGAAGTTTTTTCATTTAAAAGATAAATATCAAGCTTATAAAAAAAATGCATATAAACTAAAGATTTTGCACAGTTCGCTTCATATTCGGTTGATCAGTGCTCCGAACATCTTCGATTCGCTCTCCAAAAATGATCGAACCACGCTTCGAGGACGAATCCACTCTGGGTTAGGATCATTTTTTTTTTTTTTTTTTTTTTGCTAAATGGCAAATTGAATTAAGGAGAAGGAAAAGGCCAAAGGCCCCCGAAATACAACAGAGAGCCACTAAGGGAGACAAACAAAACAGCACCCAGCAGCTAAACAAGCCAAAAGAAAACACAAAGAAAAGGAGAAAAGAAAAGAACTACCAAGCCTCCAACACACAGAAGCTAACTGAAGCTCCAACAAAGAACAGTTCCAGAGAGGGAATTGAACTACTGGGAGAAGAGAGGAATCGAAAGAAAATCAAAGAGGAAACCCAAGCACAACCCAGAACAGAGACTGAATGCACCAAAGCAGCAAAACAACTCACAGCAAAGCCTTTCCCTGGCTACAAGACTACAGGGCAAACAACCTCAGCCCTCAGCCGAACAACACTGCTTCAAACACAGCAACAACACACGGAGGACGAGAAGAGACACTTCAACCAGCAGAGAAGAAAACCAAAGCACTACCCTGAACAAAGCTGAATGCACCAAAACAGCTTAGCCCACAGCAGAACAAAAAAAACACTACTGCCCACAGCAGAACAAAATACATGAATGCAGAACTGCAGCACTGCATTCTGAACAAGAACTACCCTGCTCCAGTACTATAGCAAGGCACAACTCCACCAGCAAAACAACAAAGCAAGCCACAACCAGCAGCAAAAGCACAACTCTGCGCAGCAGCCAAAAGACAAGAAAAACCAGTAGCGGAAAAGAAACTGAAGGAAAGAAGAACCTCTGAAACCACAGCATTGAAGCAAGGAAAACAACGGGAGAACCACTGGACACCTCTGCAGACCACCCAGCAGAAGAGAAAAAGACACCTGCAGAAGCTAAAAACAGAGCAGCAGAAAGACAAGAACACCACTGCAACAGATCACTCAGCTAGCAACAAAGCTGGAAGCCACACAAGCCTGAAAACAGAGCAGCACACTGCAACAGTGTCACGACCCGGGCCCGAGACCGGACTAATCGGGGCCTAACCCGGATCGCGATGTCATCATACTTACTCCCGTAAATCTTGAATTAACCGAAGTTAAAACAAGACTCACAAGGGATCTAACCTGCAAACTTGTCAAATGTACACTTTTGCGGAAATATATACATACATTGACAATAATTAACTTTACAGTACTAGTAAAGTTCTCATATACAAAATATAATCCAATGAAGTCCACCACTGCATATTCACAATACAATGCAGGGGACGTCTAATTACATTTCAAAATGATATACAAAAGTATCTATCCAAAACAATTCCCAAAATAATCCAAAGTATCCAAAACCATCGCCCTCCGAACTATGCCCATTCGGCTAAACCTCCTGGAGGTATCGGATGGGCCTCCTCCGCACGCGGCGCGGCCTCTGCAAGGCCGGGATGGGCAACTGGGCCTGTAATGCCATCAATAACACTATGAACACGACGGTTCAACAAGGTATAAACACATTTATGATAACTCAAGCTAATCTTGTCCATTGTCAATATAAGGACTCTAGACAATTGAATCTAGGTTAATGCAATATTTTGAACAGTGCAGTCAATTGATAATCAATGACTAGATTACAAGTACAATAATATTATCGTTATTTAGTTCAGTGTCTTCCAAAGGAAGCATTAGTCAATTCATTTCATGTCATTCGGATTACATTGAGCATTTATTAGATGGCTTATGGGGCTTTTCAGTCCAATACATTTTTCATTCAATACATATTTCATTACATGGCTTGTACATGGCTTTTCATTGACTTTTCAGTCTATATGTGGGATCTACCAGTGTCTTGATCAGAGATCACTGGCATCACCACGGAGCTCCGGAACACCCCAATCATCTGCTGCAGCAGGATTATTCATTATTCATTACCTTTATTCATTATTCATTGGTTCATTGCATTTATTCAATGTTCAGTAGTTCATTGTATGCAGTCATTATAGACTCAAGGGGATTAGATGAATCTTTAATCATTCACGGTCCTACTTGTCTCTATCCCAAATTTAGCCAATTTCTGGGTGTAATAATTAGTTACTAAATGCACGTGTTATTTTCGATAGACATCACATTTACATTTAATATGTGCATTTAGTCCCCAAAAATTTTCCACCCTCAATATCCGGTCCGATCGATTGGCCAAATTTTCAGTCACAATAATTATTTGGCCAGCATCAGGTTCACAGGCGGTTAGCCGGAACTTGACAAGCGGCTAGCCGAAACGCAGTCGGCGGCTAGCCGGAATGTGGCTGGCGGCTAGCCGAAATTTCAATTTCGGTTAACCGCCATTTCGCGGTTAGCTCACGGTCAGCTTTCCAGAAGCTGACATTTTTGACAGAAATCCTGACTAAATTTCGGTCACCTCACGGTTACCTCACGGCTAGCCGAAATTCAAATTTCGGCTAACCGAAAATTGGCGGTTAGCTTTCCAGAAGCTCGCCATTTTCACAGAATTTGACGGTTGGCTTCACGGTTAGCCTCGCAGCTAGCCGAAATTAGCCCAGAATGACTCTTTCGAGCTTCAGAACTTCTGAAGCAATTCCTAGAAACTGAGTTTCTCTACTCCAGTCCCGTCAATAATCTATAAAAATCCAAGGAAACACACTCTTGGACTCTTGGAACAACCATTAAGCATTTACATTCAATCCTTAACAATATCCATTCTACAACAAGAAAAAGGGTTTGAGAACCCATTTACTATAACTCAAGAAGGTTTATAAACTAGCATTCTTATCATAGATGAGTATTTATACTTGCCTCTTGAAGTCTATCTAGTAAGAACTCCTTCACTCGTAACTCTAAGAAGGAAATCCTTGAGTTCCCCTGCAAGCTTCACTACTCCGAAATGGAAACCAAGATGAGGAAGAAGATGAAGAAGGTGAAGCTCCACTCCAACCACTTTCCAAGCTTCCAATCCTCACTCAAGATGAAGAGAAATGGAAGGAGAAAGAAGAAAAGGAAGAAAGAGTGGTGTCTAGGGTTTTTGCCTGAGATGGGGTCGGTGGAAATGAACTCAAAGGAGTTTATTTTCTATTCATAAGCCCTCATTTGCAATAAAGTCCATTTCACTAAGACTATTTACATCTTCAGTCAAATGGAGGGTCATCCGACCAGATTCTCGTCAAACGACTTCGAGCCTATGATGAAAGTTGACGTACTCGTCGAGATACACGTGTTGGTATCAAGAGTTTCCGTATTCGACAAAATACGTACAAATCTGTATTTACGAAAAAGGTCTTGTTTCCTTAATTTAGACTCAAAACTCACTCAATTCACTTAATCTCTTCATTATCACTTCACTAAGTTCATTTGAGACTAATCTCATTGAGTTAGGTCATTAACCATCATTAGTTTAATTAGACTTGATTAATTAGCATTAATTGCAAATTAATTAGAGTTAATCTTGATTAACTCGGGGCGGGGTCTTACAAACAGACCACACAGCAAGCAACAAAGTTGGAAGCCACGCAAACCAACAGACCACAGCTTAATTCAGGCTTAAGAATCTTGAGCTTGGAAGCTAGAATGAATTGGGGGGTGCCTCTGCAGATGGAGGCCCAGCTGGTAACAACTACTTGATGGAAGGAGTTATGGAGCAGCCACTTTTCTTCAAATTTGAAGGGGATGTTCTTGAAAGAAGAGCTTTTCCTATGGAAAAGGAGGATGGGGCTATGGTCAGAGGCTATTCTAGGAAGGTGGCTAACAGTAGGATCATCAAAAGTGTTCAACCAGCAGGAATTGGAAAGAACTCTATCAAGTCTAGCAGCTACAAAGGCCAGGCCTTGTCTGTTGTTAGCCCAGGTAAAGTTGTTCCCTTTGAAACCAAGGTCATGAAGCCCCGCAGTCAACACCATGTCTTGAAAATCTTTAACAGAAAGAGAGGAAGGAGGGCGGATACTGAGCTTTTCCTTGGAAAAGAGGATAGCATTAAAATCCCCTATCACACTCCAAGGAAGAGAGGTAGAAGAGAAGTTCATTAAGTAGCTCCAGAGATCTCTCCTAGTCCTATAATCAGTAGAACCATAAACACCAGTGATGATACCAATGCTGGGAAGAACTATCTAGGAGGGAGAAGGAGAGATTTGAATTCTGGTTACAGAGGCACCATATAGAATTATTGGGATTGGAGTAAGTAGGATAGAAACTGAAAGAGTGATTTATGGTTTCAAGGAAAGAATCCAGGATGGCCTTGGGCTCAGAGATGAAGATGACATCAGGAGAGTGAGAAGCAAGAAGATGAAATAGAAAATTTCTTGTGGGGGAGTTGCAGATCCCTCGGCAGTTTCAGTAGAGGACTTTAATCATTGATAACTAGGTGGGAGGGAGGGCCAGCTGAGCTTCTTGTTTTTGGACCAGAGGACGTAGGGCCACGAAATTTAGATTTCCTATTAGCTTTCACTTTAAAGAGTGTTAAGTCAACAATGAGAGAATCAGCCTGGATTAATTCTTTTGTGGTGGGGGGGGGGGGGGGTGGGGGGTGGGGGGCGGGGCGCAATGGAGACAGAAGTGGCAGGATGCTTTGTATGGGAACACTCTTCCTAACATCAGGAGATGAGGCAGCCAAAGGATTAGAGGGGTTGGTGGAGATGAGGGAAGGGTCTGCTAAGGTGCTATTTTCCAAAATGGAGAAGGGATTTGAACACTCTAAAACAGGGGGGTTGTTTGCTTGGGGGAGAGGGTTGTCAGAATTTCCTATTGCGGGAGTTATATGTTCTTCCGAGAAAGGATTAGAAGGAGTAGTTGGTGCTGGAGAATGGATGTGCTGGGTACCACTGGAAGGGATAGGATGATTTACCTCAGAAAAAAGGAGATCCTGAGGGCTGGCTACTGTATCTGAGAGAGTTTCCATTGGCTCTTTAGCTTGGGGGGTAATCAGCCGAGACTTTGACGGCGGCGTCTACAGCAAACCAGGCTTCGAGTGAAAGGGACATTTACTAGAGAGGTGACCCGCCGAGAGACACTCAGCACAGGGAGTGTTCTCATATAACACCTCAATCTCCACTGTGGCGTCCCCTTCCAATTCGACATAGAGGGAGCTAGGACTGTTCTTTGCCACATCCAAAAGCACTTGAACCCTTGCAAATGATAGCATTCACTGCTTTGCTGTAGTTTCATCCAGACGCAGAGGCTTTCCTATTGAGGATGCTATGGAGAGCAAGATATCGCTACTCCAACAGTGATAAGAGAGACCTTTGAGGTGAATCCACACCGGAACTTCCGCTGGCCACGGACTTTCAGCTTGACCTGGGGACCAAGGGCGTAGAAGAAGCTTTTTCTTGTCCACCTGGAAGGGGCTTTGACCAAGAATGCCATCTCTATCAACCTGGGAGCTGAATCTGAAGATGAAGTTGCCTTTCTCGGTAAGAGAAATGAGACAAGGCCTGGAAAGATGCCACGTGGAAGAGACCCACTGCTCCAGAGCTTCCAAGGACGGTCTTCTTCCCATAAAATTTTCCAAGGCAGAGTAGGAGAAAGAATCTTTACTGTTAATGACCATCTGCTGCGGAATCCTAATCGTGAGTTTGCCTTCTTTCCATGCCGCCGGGGGGGGGGGGGGGGGAGGGAACCATAGGGGCAAGACAGTTAGCAAAGGATTTGGGGGTAGGGGGAAACGGGGTTAATGGGGCCGATGAAGAAATATCGATAGGAGGGTGAAGAAAACTCTGAAGATGAATCTGAAGCTGGTGAAGCTGCTCCGCGTCCCATGAGGACAAAGGGGAGGAAGAAGCTACTATATGGCCTGTAGTAGTGGTGGCGGTGGCGTTGTAGAGGCTGAAGGCTGAGCGATGAGAATGGGGGTTAGACTCTCTACCTTAAATAGTAGCGACTGATGGTTGAGTGAAAGATGCCTGAGCTATAGGCGAGCCCTCCGGAGCAGTTGAGACCGGCCCGGGGGGTGGGGGGGTGGGTTTGACTGCTGACCCAGCAGAGCAGGATGGACAGGGGGAACAGGGTGTTCCTCCATGAGCTCATTATGGATCAGGATCTGAAAGGGGTAAAGATTACCACCATGGATAGTCATTATCGATGCTCTAATGGGACACCTTTTCGTCCTATTATGTCACTTCAATCATTACAGGGGTCATAACCATTGATGAACTCAAGGATATTATATTAGTGACAATCCATATCACACTTTGTGATATTCTATTTCTCAAGTTAAAATCAAACAATTTGATTGGCTCTGCAGCCACCAAAGTGACCTAGTCATGAGGAATTGCAGATTTTGAATTGAATTAAATTCATAGTTATAGTTAATTGTACAATGAATAGTAACATCAGAATTGCGTGATCTATGTAGGAGATCAAGGATCGGCCCGAAATTACGATCACCTTTCAATCACTCACGTACTTCCTCAATAGAACGTGGTTGTCTTGCCCACGGGCGTCACCCGTCCCTTTACATTATAACATGATTTACCCATGATAACATTAGAACTAATAAAAATATAATCACATGTTTTACACATGATGAATCCAACGACAACAATTACTTTGATCGAAGTGAGTTTTCCATTAAGGTTTATGATTGTATTTATAAACGTTCAAATCTGAGAAGGGACGGGTCCAAAATTAAGAAATGGAGGCGGTACCATTGCATTCACGGTTGCCCTTGACTAATGGATCGAAACTCTAATTTGCTACTTGGCTTCCCATAGAATGACAGAATAACCCAAATATCTTATATTCAAACTAAAAAAAATCCAAATTCCCAAATCATTATGGAACACCACACTATCCTAGTCTCCTTCCAAAAAAAAAAAAAAAAACTTCACTTCTTCTTTTCTTCATTGCGCTACACGCGTCAACTATGCATTGGTAGTTCCTATTTTAAGCAAATCATTGTTGTTATTGAGTTATCAAAGTTGAAATCATTTATAACTAATATTACCATTGGATGAGTCACACGTTGAACACATGATTAATTTCAATTTAACTCTAATGGAAAATATACTTTATCATATATTATATCCAGTGGCAACTATCAATCTAATTTGACAGAATTGAGGGTCCACTATTCCAAAATGGCGTCATTCTTCGGATTAAAAATAGTGGGGTTCACCATCATGCAAAGGGAGGGGCAATTCGCAAAATCACTCGTTGCCCATTTTCCTTTAGGATACATTTAGGTAGCGTTTGGTTCGTTGGAATGGTTGTAGGCATGAATGGAATGGAGACCGAAATGACAATGGAATGGAATGAGGCAGGAGTAGTCAATTCCATTCCAGCGTTTGGTACGCTGAGGAATCAACCCAGTAATGGAATTTTGATTCCTATTCCTGCATTTGGTACGCTGGAATGCTGCCTGAAATGGAATCAAATTTACATAAGATTGACCAAAATACACTTGTTAGATTCTACTGTCACATTTGCATTGTTTGTGGTGGATGATTTGGGGGTGGGCCCCATAAAGGTGTAGTGAAAAAGTTTGTAATTTCTCATAATAATATATTATTATATTATATTATACTATTTGGGGGTGGGCCCCACAATGTTAGTGAAAAAGTTTGCATTATAATATTTTGGGGTGGGCCCCACAAAGGTGTAGTGAAAAATTTTACAATTTTTCAAAATAATATATTCTTATATTATATTATAATATTTAGGGGTGGGCCCCGCAATGGTTGGTTGAAAAAACCATGCAACATAGCCTCTTTTGTAGTAGTAGATAGATAGATAGATAGATAGATAGATATAATATTTTGGGTGGGCCCCACAATGGTTGGGTGAAAAAGATATTATATTATTATTATTATTATATAATAATAAATTATTATATTTTATTATAATATTTTGGGTGGGTCCCACAATGGTTGGGTGAAAAAGATATTATATTATTGTTATTATGATATAATAATATATTATTATATTTTACTATAATATTTTGGGTGGGCCCCACAATGGTTGGGTGAAAAAGATATTATTATTATTATATAATATATTATTATATTTTATTATAATATTTTGGGTGGGCCCCACAATGGTTGGGTGAAAAAAATATTATATTATTATTATTATTATTATATAATAATATATTATTATATTTTATTATAATATTTTGGGTGGGCCTCACAATGGTTGGGTGAAAAAGATATTATATTATTATTATTATGATATAATAATAATATTACGAGCGATGGTATTTTGGTCTCAACAAAAAGTTAGAAAGGAATGGAATGGTGATTCCTTCCATTCTTGGATGGAATGGTGATTCCCTCATATAAAGGAATGAGATTCCGGAGGTAATGGCTATTCCGCCTCTTTTTGGCGAACCAAACGCTGGAATGGTCATTCCAACGGAATGACCATTCCATTCCAACCTCCATTTACGCGAACCAAACGCTACCTTAGTATTTAAGGATTCCTTGCTACCAATCCTTATAATAAAGATTCATCCAACATTTATATAGTTGAGAATTTCACATTCTTATTAATATCAGTAGCTATAGTTGAGAAAAACTGATAGTAGTGTGTGATAGTAGTGTATAATTTTGCAAAAATGAAGATTTTTAAATATCATGAGTAAATGTCCAACTTGAAAAATCTTCAAAATATAGGTACATATCCTCCAAATTTATAATTATCAAACATGAAATTTACACTAAATTAAAAAAGAACCGACGGGGAAACTTACCAATCCGTTAGTCTGTTATATCTGTCATGTCAATTCCATAATTTATATTACAAGGGTCAATCCACTGCTACTAGTCGTCACAAACGTCTGCGCCTGAAGGATAGGTCTCAACCACTTCCAGCAGTCCCAAATCAGTCTCCAATGATATCTGCATGCATTTTATAATAAATCCGGACTCAGGGTGTGCATGGGCCACACTAGCCCGAGTGTAGCAAGTGTCCGGCCCAAGTTGGGTTGGAATTGGGCTTCATTTATTGGCCCATAGGTTTGCCTGATCCTAGCTTTCTGCTTGATTTTCAAATGGACCAGGCCAGAGTCTATACGCGCTTAAATGTCCTGCCCAACCTCACATTTTTAACACAATGGGCTGCATATATTTTGCAAATAGCTGGCCCCATTAATGGATCTGGGCCTAAATTAAAGGCCTAGTTAAGAAAAACGCTATGCTCGGACAAATTCTAGCCGGCCTGACCCGACCCGACCCGACCCGACCCGGGCGATGAGATGTCCTAATCTGGTATCCTTAAAAGGTATAGAAAGTGTCCAAATGTGTAGTTTTCCCCTTGAGTAAAATAAACTTTAAAACCTGACTTTCCTTAAACTAAAATCAGTGAGCTCCCTCCAGGAAGTTTCTTGGGCTCAAATAGGCACTTTCCAACCGCCAGTGCTGACTCTCTAGAATTAGAAAACTGCCATCTCATCCCCTCATGACCATTTCCCTCCTCCATTTTAAAAAGGGCCAAAGAGACGTTAGGTTTCTCATTTCACTAAAAGAATGAAAGAAGAAGGAAGAGAGAAAGCTAAGGAAACCAAGGAACGGGAAGAGGTACGCTATCGAGGCGTCCGGAGGCGCCCATGGGGGAAGTATGCGGCCGAGATACGGGACCCAAGTAGGGAAGGCGGGCGCGTTTGGCTTGGCACATTCAAGACTGCAGAGGACGCAGCTCGCGCATATGACCGAGCCGCTTATCAAAAGAGGGGGAATCTAGCAATCCTCAATTTCCCCCATGAGCACTTTGCTGCGACCTCTTCGTCTCTGTTGCTGTCACCATCTTCTTCTTCGTCGGCCTCCTCGTCCTCAGCTTTTTATGCTTCTCTGCGGCCTAATGTCCCAACTGCTTCCATTGTGCAGGGAGGTGAGGAGAAGGTGACCTCTATTGCTTTCCATGGAAAAGAAGTTTTTGAAATTGAGTGTTTTGATGATAGTTTGTTGGAGGAGCTTCTTGAGGTTGGGGAGATGAGGACATAAGGAAGGAAAGAGTGACGACCAGCTTTTATAAGTTGGAAGCTTGTTTTCCTTTGATTGTTTATTTCTTGTTTCTTTAGGATTGCTGAGCTCAAGTAAGACTAGGCTTAGCATTCCTCATATATATGTTCCAGTAGGTTGATCTTATCTTGTTGGAATAAAGGCCAGTTGATTATTTCAAAAATGTTTTGACACCCACCCATCATCATAAGAAGTAAGGGCGGACCCAAGAAATTTAACTTTGGGGAGCTCTATGTACTAAAAGAAATATCGGGAGAAGGGGACAAATGTAAAAAAAAAAATTTGTAGGGGGTTCTTAAAATTTCTTAACTTGTTTCGGGCATGGGCCCTTGTACTTGAGTCTGCCCTGATCTGAAGTAATATTTTAGTGTTCAATTGAGTTTCTTGGTTGGGCAGGAAGCTGAAGTAGTATCAGGAAGCTTTATACCATAATAATTATATATATATATATATATATATTTGTTGTCAAGTTGGTAAATTTGTTTTCCTTTGTAGTTTTTGCCAAAAATGTAACATTGATTTTTTTTTTCCCTTATATTCTCTCTGGGTTCAGATTGTAAGGTGATGTGATTGTATTTCCTTGATTAATTTTCATTTCTATTGAGATTCCACATATTATAATCAACTAAGATTTTGGGCCCCAGAGTGTTGGCATGTAAGCCCACATGCGGGTGGTCCTCACGTCCACTTGGTCCTTAGTATCCTAGTAATTTTATTTTCCTAGTACTTGTACTTTTGGAGGTGTAATCTGACTCAAAGGTTCTTGAGCTCCACAAGCATCGCTTTCAGATAGGTCCATTTGACATTTTGGTCCCTCTTTTCTTAGCTACAAATTTGTATCTTGGAAGCCATCACTCTAGCATATATGAGACTGAGGAGTGAGAATCAAATATGTCCATGCCTACATCAGGAAACGAGTTGATCACGGTAAGAATATCAAATATGTCCATGCCTACGTAAAAAACTTCAAGTACTAAGATTTGTCGTTTTTGTATGTTATATATAAACCTGGACATGATTTTGTGGATTAGATTTGATATGATCATCACAGATAATGATAAAAGCAACGCATAGTTGAGCGAATTTGACCAAAGTTTCAACAACGCTTCTATTGCCTCCAGAAAAACAATACAAATTTCTATTGTCATTTATTTCCCATTTACCTGAAATAAAGCAAACATCATTATGGGGATAGTATCAGCTGATTGTGGTACAGAGATACTTTGAAATTTGATATTTTTATCAGGGATGATATCTGAAGAATGTATCGATAACATAAGAACATATAAATAGCATATAAACATACTAATTATAGAAATTCATCCAACGGTAACGTTATGCTAAGAGGTATCTCTCACAGATATTTGCGTGTCAGATAGCTCTTATATATATATATATATATATCACAATATAGAAAACCCCCGTGATAAATCTAAAACCCTTACACTCATTAATCCCTTATGAATTGATATATACTCACTTTAGTTTGAAACCAACAAAAAATATTATTCTCCCCATTGCATTAAATTTCGTAAATATATATATATATATATATGGACAATATTCAATTACATCTATCCCTCACCATTTGTGATGAGGGACATCCCTTTTGGGGTAGTTTCAAGTACAAAAGAGAAGTGTACTTCTCTTTTGTACCTATCTTTTGTACTTGAAACTTCCCCAAAAGGGGTGTCTCTCACCACAAATGGTGAGGGATGAATGCACTTGAATATCCCCCTTTATATATAACACTTAAGAAACCATGAAACATCAAGACCCCTTAAATCAAGAGTTGTGATAATGTGATTTAGATGATCGTTATCCGAAATCATTCCACTATGAGACTTTCCATCACATGACCATCCTCCTATGATTGGCAAGCATCGAAGTGAGCCTACAAGAGGCTTAGAGTTTTATCACCCAGAGAGGAACCTCAACGTAACTCTACATCTAATATACTTAAACAAACAAATAAAAATTTGTACATACCTCGGATAGCTTAAAAGCTTAATGAATTTTGCATGGTTCAAAAGTGTGTGGCATCTTTATTTGTGCATTAAAGAAATATATTAGGACTGAAGCAAACATTTAAAAACTACTCCTGTGTATTGAACTACCCAGATTGAGAGTTCACCCTTCTTTTAAATTATTTGAACATACCCGTTAAGTATACAGAAAAAGGAAAGGTCTTTAATAAGGTGATTCTGGACTTGCAAGCGTTGCATTTCCAACACAACACCATTAAATTAATTATACTATAACAGATTGTAATTGTTTAACATTAAGGGTCTATTTGGAATTCATAGTCAAAAGAGCTCAAAGGATTACTAAAGAAGTGCGTGGTGGGGTGGGGTGAATAAGAAGCGAGTGGCAAAGGATATAAGGTGAAAATAAAGATGAGACCTCGACTTTCCTAGGACTTGAATAACTAGATAATGACTAGGATCATTTCATGCCTTCCTTTGATTCAATTCCCGTTAAAGAATAAAATTTCTGATGTCCCCATTTTGACATTCATCTTTATTCTTTCATTTTTAGCGCCGTACGGGGTTATGATCCTGGGATTTCAACACATAAAACAAACAGGCCCTAAATAGACGACTTAGAAGCAATTCATATCGTGGTTGTAATTGCAATGCATTGGTGGGCGTTTAATGCATTGATAAATTTGTCAAAGGATCCCTTTTTAATCTTGAGTCGTACCTATGAAAGTATTGTATTTATCACATTAGTACAATGATATCATGTTAATTATATCATGATATTATTGTGAGAAAATCAGGTTTATGATATCTTGAATCTATTGCCGTATTATTATTATAATGATTAGATGTAGACAACCACTTCTAGGCGGGTCCCACATAATTGGACATATTGCACCCTGGTCTAAAATGTACACCACAATCCGCACTGGAAGATTAAATAGGCCGGCGTGGTTAACACATGATCCAATGTGTACAATCCAAGCATGATTAGGGAAACTCCTTCAATCACCATACGATCAAGCTTATTGATCCATTAAAACCTTGGAAAACAAAACATAAGTGTACACCATCTGCCATATCCATTGCTCACCATTAAACTTTAGAGGCACTATAGATTAGGTTCACAACTATGCATAAATCACATAAATCCAGCCGGCAGAACATGCAGCATCAAGCTATACATTCTCAGCCCTTTGTCATTATTGGATTGACATGGCTACTTCTTTCTTAAGACAAAACACAACTGGGCAGCTTCCTAGCTCTTGCGTGACACATTAAAAAATAAATAAGAGCAGATGAGGTCCTTGGAAGTTAGAAGGTTCTCTTCAGTAACCTTACCTTCATGCAAGTCCTATACCAACCTTTTCTTCCTCGGAAAAGCCGCCCCTAATGTCCCTCTCGTGAGGCCCAGATGCCATACAAGTCTAATAGCCTCTTGTTTTCTTGACTCCATTTAATGCAAGCCATCTTTTCCACTCCCTTTCCTTCACACTGTACCATCCAATCCTCATAAACAGAGCATAAGAAGTTAAGAACCATGCATATGAACATGCTGGAATGGTCATATTTGGCATGAGCATCCGGTTTAGTAGCAAGTGGCACCCCCTATGACTAGTAGAACCTCTTCGTGCTCACTACCCCCGTGAATTGGGATAAAGTCCAAATTGTACATTCATCCAATTGTTGCTTACTGTTGTTTAAAATCTTTAAAAAAAAAATCTTTTAAAGCAGTTAAATTTGAGGGTAATGGATCAAAGGATTATAATGTAATGGGTTTGATATTTTGCATATCCATAGGTCCTATTTAGATCTTGATGATGCCAAACTCTGGTTCAGACACCACCGGTCAAGTAATAATGGTAAAATATGCAGTAATTGAGATGAGAGAGAGATTTATAGTGGTTCAGTCAATATGACCTACGTCCACTGTTGAATGGCTAAGGTTGCCGGGTATATTAATATTCAAGGGTTACAACTTAGGAGAGAGAGAGCTTTGCTAGTAAATAATAATTGCTTGCCCCTCAAGTACCGAGGGGCTTTCGTATTTATAAGCGTCCCTTAACAGATGGGGAGACTTCTCAGCACGGTTCACGAAGAGCGTTCGAGGTGTCCACCAAACTGATGTGGCAGGTGTCTTCGATTGGCGAGGCAGTTATCCGCAGGACTTGGTAAAAGCGGGACGTGGCCTGACTGCTTCCGAAGCGACCCGGACTGCTGCCACGTGGCCGAGCATCATGGATAGGCTCGGACCCCATTGGACCAAACAGATCTTCACTAATTTAAGCCCTGGCTCATCACAGACTGGGCCACTTGGGCCTGACTCATCATTTGCCCCTCAATGCCCTGCGTCCAATGGAACTTGGAGAGGAGGGCATTCGATCGAATTTTCGGCTGAGTTCGCAACTGCAAAAACTTCGGGAGGCCAAAACATCTGTTTCGAGGCCTTTTTTGGACTTTTGACAACATTAGTCACAGCCATAGGCGGTGAGTCTTGTAGGGCTCGCCGAGAGCTTCGATTTGATATATAATAAGCCTCATTTGAAGTTACGGACCAAAATTTACGGTCAAAATAGTGAGCAGGCGCGCTGGCCACGGTTCTGGGCGAGCGGAGGGGCTGGCGCCTGTGCTGGGCACCCTGAGGAGGTCTGGGCGCCCCTGGAAAGGTCTGGGCGCCCATGGGAAGTACTGGGCGCCCATGGAAAGGTCTGGGCGCCCACGGGAAGTGCTGGGCGCCCATGGAAAGGTCTGGGCGCCCACGGGAAGTGTTGGGCGCCCATGGGAAGTGCTGGGCGCCCATGCTGGGCGCCTGGGACCCCTGAGGAGTGCTGGGCGCCCATGCTGGGCGCCTGGGAGGCCTGGGCGCCCATGCTGGGCGCCTGGGAGGCCTGGGCGCCCATGGTTTGGGCGCCTGGGAGCCTGCCTGGGATGCTGGGCGCCCCTGCTTGGGCGCCTGAGGTGTCTGGGATGCTGGGCGCCCCTGCTTGGGCGCCTGAGGTGTCTGAGAGGTGCTGGGCGCCCATGGGTCTGGGCGCCCATGGTATGGTCTAGGCGCCCATGGTGGCTGGTCTGGGCGCCCATGGGGTCTGGGCGCCGGGCGCAGCACGCGCAGGGGCGACGGGCGCTGGCGAGGCGGGCGATGCAGCGGTGTTGGCGCCCGTTCATCCACACCATTTTTTCCATCAGTATCCTTTCTCTTTTTCTTTTTCTGTAAAGAATAGTTTTAGAACATGGATAATGTAGAATAAATCTTCTTTTTAAACAAACATATGTCACATTATTTATTTATTTATTTTTTTCAAGTCCAAGTACTGCGAGGCTGGGCGCCTAGAGGCGTGGGCTTCGCTGCGGAGGGGCTGGCCGCTGTCTGCGTGGGCGAGCAACTCGTGTGCTGTCCAGGAAGTTGATTTGGGCGGCCAGGCAGTGGTCACGGTGATCTGACGTAGTCCCTCGGGCAGATGACCTGAGTTTCAAGATCCTACCTTCTGAGATCGAGCTTTTGGTGACCCGCGAGGGAACCGGTAAGCTGGAGATAGGCTGCCTGCTTGAGAGCAGTGCATAGGCCAAGCTTTTTGGCGACCCGTGAGAGGGACGCTAACCTGGAAATAGGCTGCCTGTTTGATAATAGTGCAGAGGACAAGCTTTTTGGCGACCCGTGAGAGGGACGCTAAGCTGGAGATAGGCTGCCTGTTTGAGAACAGTGCAGAGGGCAAGCTTTTTAGCTACCCGCGAGAGGGACGCTAAGCTGGAGATAGGCTGCCTGTTTGAGAACAGTGCGCAGATCAAGCTTTTGGCGATCCGTGAGATGATTCACCTCGCCTGGACCTGTAGATTTCCTCAGCGTTCATAGATTTTTGAGTTTTCACCAATAGTTCTGGCATGCTCTTTGGTGGTCGCTTCATTACTGAAAAGAGGAAGCTTGATGACCGGAGGCCTCCTAGGAAGGCGGTCATGCTGACCTTATCATCGGGGTCCTCGACCTGAAGGACCTCCTCGTTAAAACGAGTGAGGTAGCTCCTTAGGCTCTCGTCTCGATCCTGTTTTACGTTGAGCAGGTGGGTGGCAGGCTTTTGTTGGCGGCGTCCACCAATAAACTGTGCCACAAATGATCTGCTTAGTTCGGCAAAGGAGCCTATGGAGGCCGGGGTGAGACTGGCAAACCATTGTCGTGCGGGACCCTTCAAGGTAGTTGGGAATGCCCTACACATAATTTCGTCGGGGACGTTGTGCAGCTGCATCAAGGTTTTAAAAGTTTCGAGGTGGTCCAGTGGATCCTTCGTACCGTCAAAAGTTTCGACGGATGGCATCTTGAATTTTTGAGGGAGTGGGTAGTTCACCACGTCGGGCTTGAATGGTGTGTCCGTTCGCCTGACTAGGTAATCCACTGTCTCTGGTGCCTGCGCCTTCATGGCATTGAAGACATCACCCAGCTGATTTTGCATTTCCCTTATCTTCTCGTCCCAGCGATTGGGGGCATCCCTGGACGGATCATGAAAATAGCTCCCATCCTCTGCGCTTTGATTTTCACTCTCCCCCTCATTGAAATGAGGGTCCTCCCCATTAGAAGCAGAGGGAGGAGGTGGAAGCCCTCCGTGATTAGCTCCCCCCGGAGGTGGGAGTCCTCCAAACTGGGCTCCACCCGGAGGGGGAGGAGGTCCTTGTTGATGGGCACCACCCTGGAGGGCGCCCAGGGGGAACTCATGCCCATGGGCGCCCAGGTGAACTCCTTGGGCGCCCGGGGGAGGAGCTCCATGGCGTGGAGGTCTTGGATGCCCCGGGCGTGGTGCTCCTTGCGGTACTCCCCCAAACTGTGCTCCTCTCTGCCCCCCTGCCAGCATGAGTTGTAAAATTTGCTGATTTTGAGTCACCAGCTGCTGCATGGTCTCCAACATTTGCTGAGGAGTGGGAGCAGGAGCATGAGGGGTAGGATTCGTCGGTGGAGGATCATTCTCGCCTTCGCGGGAGGGATTATCATCGGGTCGTCTTGCAGATCTTGTGGTGATCACCATAATTTTGAAAAAAAGGAGGATACTGACGTGAGAACTTTAGTCGTTCCCACAGACGGCGCCAAACTGATGATGCCAAACTCTGGTTCAGACACCACCGGTCAAGTAATAATGGTAAAATATGCAGTAATTGAGATGAGAGAGAGATTTATAGTGGTTCAGTCAATATGACCTACGTCCACTGTTGAATGGCTAAGGTCGCCGGGTATATTAATATTCAAGGGTTACAACTTAGGAGAGAGAGAGAGAGCTTTGCTAGTAAATAATAATTGCTTGCCCCTCAAGTACCGAGGGGCTTTCGTATTTATAAGCGTCCCTTAACAGATGGGGAGACTTCTCAGCACGGTTCACGAGGAGCGTTCGAGGTGTCCACCAAACTGATGTGGCAGGTGTCTTCGATTGGCGAGGCAGTTATCCGCAGGACTTGGTAAAAGCGGGACGTGGCCTGACTGCTTCCGAAGCGACCCGGACTGCTGCCACGTGGCCGAGCATCGTGGATAGGCTCGGACCCCATTGGACCAAACAGATCTTCACTAATTTAAGCCCTGGCTCATCACAGACTGGGCCACTTGGGCCTGACTCATCAGATCTTTCGGCTCAAAACCTCCATCATGAGCATATGGCCTCAGAGAGGGTAAGTGATATACATACATATATATATATATATATATATATATATAGGAAGATGATCAGGTGTGAAAGACCTCCTGTCTAGCCCACCTGGAGTTCCAAATGATCAATCCAGACTTGTCACCTAAACACACCATGTGCATCTTCCGAAACCTATGGGTTTTATATTGATCCATATTGATTGGACCATTGATTTAAATAAAAAAAATGTGGTTCATTCTAATACCGTTGAATTTGAGGGCCATGGATCAAGTAGATTTTTGGTACCCCAGACAAGGGGGTTGGGACCGATGATAGCACCTGCACACACGGGAAGAGAGCCCACACAAGTGGGAAGAAGGCCCGAGGGGAGCCTACACATATGGAAAAGGAGCCCAAACTAGTGGGAAAGGGCAACGTACCCAGGAATCGAATGCTTGGTAGCTCAGTGTGATATGATGCTGTTAACCAACATATCAACCCTTGGTTCTCCACATATCAAGGAGTTAAGATGATGGTATAGAATTGAAATTAATGGGCTTGTCCCATGTGGATCTTTTGGTCCCCCTCCTCATCCATGATAGTGGGCCCCACAAGTTTCTCGAACATCCGCACCTAAGAGAGAGAGAGAGAGAGAGAGAGAGAGAGAGAGAGAGATATGCACTCTTATAAGGATTTCCAAATCTTGGGTTTTGGGGGTGGGGGGACCGCTACTTGCTTCCTGCTTGGTTGCCACTCATTTCGTGCAATGATAAATCCTCAATTTTGCACTCCTTTTTTTGAGTCTGGATTATTTTCTCACTTAATATGTGAGTGAGAGAAGGGAGAACTCTAAAATGAGGCCTACTATTGAAAATCTGAAGTGCTTAAAATGATCAATGCCCTCATCTTACGTGGGATGTGTCAAAATTTTACCGTAATAGGAGCTTTTTTCATTGGAATAGGATTTGGTCCCACCATAAGATGCATTATATGGGTCAGTATTGTTGAGCCTTAGGATCCCTAATACTATGAAAACCGAATATATGATGATTTGGTTTAGTGGGGCCCATTTATTAAAATTTGAATTGCTCAAATTAAATATTTTCCTCTAATATGCCAATTTTATGTCTAATCGGAGTTGGGCCCATTTATAAATGCCCTCTTATATGGGCTCGTCCCGTGTCAAATCCTCGAGTCTTGATCTTACGACACCGGAATATAAGGTGATGTGCGGTTTAGTGGGGGCCCAGTTACTAAATTTGAATAGCTCAAAACAATGTGTTCTCCCCCTCATATAGGTTCTTAGAAAATTTACATCCAAATAGGGTTGGGCCCACTGTAATTCATCAGGTATAAATACATGAATAAATATTAAAAAAAAATATAAATTCCCCATGCAATCAATTAGCCAGTGGGACCAACTCCTATCATAATTAATGAATATTAACATATAATCCATACAAAGGTGCAGTTCCTCATCTCATGGGTCACAGCCAAGGCCCAACTCTTATCATAATGAATATTAACAAGAATCCATGCAAAGATGCAGTCCCTCATGGGTCCCTGCCCCCTTGGATGGTGTACCAAGATAAAACAAAGAATCCACACAGAGGTGAGAAATTTTCTTTTGAATGTTTCAGATTCAATTTAGTGGGCTCATTGAAGATCACCCCCAAATAACCTCTGATTCCAAGAGTCAAACGACTGGGGCTGGTCAAAGCCCTCAAATGAATTGAAAGGAGCACCACACAATCATGAACCAACAGATGCAGGGGCATTTGACACTTTTGAGTCCCCAAACGATGAATGCCACCAGAAAAGAAGAAAGTAACAAAAAGAAACTATATATCTCATGGAACATAAGAAAAAAAAGGGTCTGCTGCCAAATGAAGGCAAAAAGGGTCACGAGGACAATCTAGAACTTTGACCAACAGTACCTTTATACTAATTCATAGAAGTGATTATTATACAAGTCCTTGGAATAAACAGAAATTTTCAACCAAAAGCTCCACTGCCGTTGATATATGTTCCATATCCATGGGATCCACTTGTGATCACCTCTGATCAATTTATATTTCTTCCTACCCACAAGCTCAGGAATTGGCGCCAACCCAAATTTGGCAGTCATCTTACATAAAAGATTGGATAGCTTTGAAGCCATTAAATCATGGGTCAGGACAATATGACAGGGCTGATTAGCAGTCCAACCATTATACGTGAAGCGACCTTTTCATCTCCTCCGGCCCCCACGTATACTTATCCATTTAGGTGGCCCTCACCAGCTAGACCATATAGCTAGGAATAGTATAGTATACAACAATCAAATTCAAAACTTATAAAATTGACCTCTACTTCGTTTCTTTCTTCTCTCCAGACTCAAGAAGATCCTCCAACAACTTGTCATCCAAGCACTCGAACTCGATGACCTGTTTCCCATGCTCACTCTGAGAGGAAGATGAAGCTGATGAGGATGACTGCGGAGGGCGAGGAGGACCTCTTTGGTTTTGTGGAGGATACTCTTCAGGAAAATTAAGCACGGCGAGCGTGCCCCTCATTGCATAAGCGGCCCGATCGTAGGCGCGCGCCGCCTCCTCCGCGGTGTTAAAGGTGCCGAGCCACACCCGAGCGCCTTGCCTGGCCGAGTCGCGAATCTCAGCTGCAAATTTTCCCCATGGTCGACGGCGGACGCCCCGGTACCGGATCTCTCCTCCCCCTTCTTTATCTTCCATCACCTTCCTAGCTCTCGGGTTCCTTCCTCCTCAATAATGCTGCTGCTGCTGCTAGTGTAATTCAAGGTAAACAAAACATCTCATAGGCTTTTAAACACAATGGAGAATATTGATACCTTTTGGAGGGAGAAAAGATTGAACGATTCTGTATCTCTCACGAGGATCAGATCCAATGGTTAAAATGACCATGAACCAATTATATGTTCTCCTGAATGTAAAGAGGATGTTGATACGTTGAATGTAGAGCGGTCAAGCTGATGGCTTTGGAACTAGAATGTCGCTTTTATGGATTCGTGGGTATTGTTTTTTACCCTCTTCTATTTGTTTAAATCGTGCCTATTTCTTCCTCTCATCTAATCTCTGACCCTGATTCTTTTTTCTGCACCTTCTGTTCTTCTTATTTATTCAATTCCTTCATTGGTGTGACATCACATGAATGATGGTGCCCTTGATCCTCAAGCATCTCAGGTCTCTCTACCTTTATGACTTGTGTCTGCGATCATGTCTAATAAAAGGAATTTACATGTACCCACTTGTCCCTCTATAATATTTACGAACAGCCACCTCTACCTTTTTGGCTTTTTACATACAACCACACATTAGTAACTAAGAGTAACCATGTTACTTTCCCCTTAATTAGTTTAAAAGGTGAAACCAGAGGTAGGTGGTGGAAATTAATGGCACCATAAAAAAAACTTTCGAAGCCTCGTTTGCATTATACGTATTGCACCCTCAAAATTTCTTATTTTTTGCATTGTGTCCCGTCAAGGAAAATTTCATCTTTTTTGCCTTGCTTAATATACTTTTACCGACAAACATACACAACGTAGACCAAGGAGGTTGTCTATAATTAAAAGGTGTTTTTATCCCTTTTGAATGATTTTTATTGAAAACCTAATTGATATTGTCAGTTGCATAGATAATTGGGATTTTTATGAGAAAAAAAGTCTCAAATATATATTCCTATATCTTCAAAAGCATCTTTAAATACATGTAATGCCCAAAAGCATATTATATAGTAGACTTCACTTTCTTCTGACCAAATTGTTCTTCACTTTATCCCTTGCGGTCGAGTTCAATACATAATATTCGTTAGCACAGGATTTACTATCCATATACGTGCCCGACATTATTCGCAAGTTCTTGCTTCTTTTCAATTTCACTCACCAACAATATCCCTCGAGCATTCATTAATTTTATCTATCATATCATATCGATTCATATTTTCTATAAGGGAATATTTCAAAAAAGTATTAACCTTTTGGCCATTTAAAAAAATAATTATATGAATATTTCAAAAAAATATAAAAATTTCCACAATTCTTTTAGTCACGTCCCCTCCGTAAATAATTATTGAGAAATGATAGAAATACCCTTCTATTATTATAGTTTTGTCCTTTTTTTTAAAACCTTTTCCTCCCCAATTAGATTTTTATGATCATAACCACTATGTAATGAAGCTAGTTGGAATCCCCTTTTATTAACCATTCATGCATAAAGGTAGTTAAAGTGGGCCCCATTATGTCATTTGGTTGTACTTAATCCTTTCTCTTAAATGATTTATTGAAGAAAATTTTGAAAAATGATATAAGGTTATTTTTGTCATTTCTCAAGATGTTTTTACGGAGAGAACTTGATTGAAAGGATTGTATAAAACTCTTATACTTTTTTAAAATATTTAAATCTTTAAGTACTTTTTTTAAAATGAGCCAAAAGTTTATACCTTTTTTGAAAATCTTTCTTTCTATAAAGTCCAATAATGTCATCATTCTGAATGTGCTCTTAGTACAATTGATAGAGAATTAGCTCAAAGATATGAGAATCCAGATAGCCTCGCTTGAACTTTCCAAGGAATATGATTGTCATGTTGAGCTCAAGAATCTGTGAAGTCAGGGTTGAATAATTCTACTGTAACTTTTTTTAATCGTTAATGTACTCATTCTGACCTTACTTTTAGTACAATTTATGGAGTATTTTCTCCCAAGTCCAAAATGCTCTCCTCTACTTTTCCCATTTTTAAGTATGAATTGAATAATAATATGATTAAGTCGCGGTGCTGAGAATCAACTCGTGATGTCAAAAAGAAACTCGCAAGTTCAATAGTCAAAACTTTTCTACAAAGGAGATACATATGTACATTGGGTTTGATTAACAATTCTGAAATTGAAACAATGATTTTTGTGAATATATGAGTTGAACCATTTCATTGTGACTCATTCCAACCACAATATACGCAGATTTTGCTAAAATAAATCAACCTTTCATTTTTAGAAAAAAGATTAAAAAAAAAAAATTTGTGCTCCTCTCCATTCCCTATTCGTGATCCTACTTTTACTATGGTTTATGGAGGATTAGCTATAAAGTTGAAGATGTTTTCCTCCATGTTTTTTTTTTCTTTAGAGTATGAATTTAAAATAAATGTTCACAACTCACAATGTTCATAAAAATAACCTAGTAAATTTGATAGTTGAAACAAAAATAATGAGTCGCGAAATACTTTAATGCACGAATTTGGTTGAGTCTCGATGTCATAGGAAATAAAGTGAAAGGCAAATATTTGGTCTGGAAAAAGCATGAAGTCTATGGTATGAGATGCTTTTGGGCGTTACATATATTTGAGGATGCTTTTGGAGGTATAGTGATATTTGAGGTTTTTTCTCATAAAGATTTGTAAATAATTATATTTAAATAGGCAAAAATAGATATGGTTGTTTGTAAATGTTAGAAAATAAATAATTAAAAATATAGGTGCTTGCTTTTGGAGTGCTTTGTGATATGTGCATACTGCACATCATGGAAGGAAATATTCTAATTAGACCAACTATGACTTGTGGAGTAGAATGTTGGCCCAATTAAAAAATAATACATGTGAAAATACCAGTATAGCAAAGGTTACACTGTTGCAATGGATTTATGATACGAGTATAAAAAAGAAAGAATAGAAAATGACAGTATGTATCTACACCATTAGATCTATTTGGTAGACTGAAAACGGCTATGTGATCAATTTTCAAAGCTTGATACCTTGTAGATCTCGAGATATTTACAAACTAATATCAGCCATTATCGGATTTGTCCATGAGTAGTAACGTTTTTTTTTATTTTTTTAAAATTATTTCTATGAGTGTAAATCAAGATCCAAACTATTGGAAATGTTAAAAAGGTCAAACACGGCCATGACACCAAATCTCAGCGCTTAGATCATCACCAATCTCGAGATATGTGCAGAAGCGACAAGCCGTTGGATGTAATTTTTTGGACTATGTGGGTCCCAAACACAAGATCTAATCCGTTAGATCTCTTTGGAAGGCTAAACACGACTATAAAGTCAATTTTCAAGGCTTGATATCTTGTGGATCTCAATAAATTTATGAAAAACTTTTTTTTTTATTTTTGCCACTTTTTTTATGGCTTTTTTTTTTTTAATGGATCTATTTAGATGGGTCTATCAAAAAAAAAAATAGAGATACCAAACAAGGCCAAAGAGAGAATCATTTGAGATGTATTGAACTTGTTTAATAATGTAGCAATAATATTAGTGAGAAAAGATTTCTCCATGCGACTTGATGGATCCTTAGAAAAATGGATAGGTTGATGAGAAAGTAGATGAAAATAGCAAGGATAAATTTGAAAACGTACTACCTATCCAAAAGTTGGGCTAGATAAGCCGTAATAGTGAGAATTCATATAGCTGACTCACCATTGCTCGTACTAAGTTTTGATGATTACAAAGAAAAATGGTCATACATAGATTTTCTTTAAACCGAACCATTTTTATTGTCCAATCTAAACATGGCATTTGTCACATATCTACTTTTATATAGTATATATATATTCCAATGTCATTTTCAAAAAAAAAAAAAAAAAACCATATATTCCAATGTCATGCTGGAAAAGAAAGGACATAGGCCACTTCAAAAAGGAGTGGTCCCAATATATCCCATCATCTACATGACAAGTGTACTAATCCAAGGCCCACCAGCACGAGGCCAAGTTGGACTTTTGGGTGGTTAGATAAGAGTCCGGATCCT